>CM077463.1:51020576-51620576 GCA_039654755.1 Calcarius lapponicus | reverse complement strand
GGTTTAGTCTCACAAAACCTTGGATTTGAAAGGAATTGATTTACTAACACACACATCCCAAGTAGAGGGAGGCTGACTCTATTTACTTTTTCTCCTCCTCGTATGGAGCACTTCTCGTCCTGCACCATTATGATCCCTTGATCAGGCTCAAGACTGAACCCCGAGGCAAGTGACCAGAAGGAGAAAGGGGGAGCAGGCATGTCAGAGCAGAGAAGACCACTTTGGCCTTTACTCTAGCCCTCTTGTGTCACAGAGTGATCAGCAACCTGGCCAAAGTCTGGAGCCTGTTTCTGCCCTCTCCAACAGGCAGGCAAGAGAGTGTCTCTGCTACCTCTGCTGGCATTGATGGCATCAACTGGAAATACTCAGTAGTGCCATCCTCAGGGGTCATACTGGAGGGGGGTAACAGGGCTGGGGACGCTCACGTCCTCAGCAGAGAGGGAACTGATAGGCCTCACAGTCATGGAAGAAAAAATTGTTTCAGAGAGTTTCAGTTCTGGGCCTCTTAAGGAAATCACAGAGCGTCTTGTGATTTAGAGACAAATATGCAAGACAAGGAGAGCTCTAAGCCACAGGCTTGGCACGCTGCCTGAATTTTTCCCTCCTCTTTCAGTGTAATTACAGTTGAGCCATGTAGTAATTGGGTAACTTTTTCCAAAGGAATCCTTTCACCCAGTGAATCATACTTGCCACAGAGAGAAGACAGAGGCAGATAAAAGACATATAGATCCTGTGGCTTATTGTGATAGAAGCATTTTGCCCCCATCCCCTTCTTCCTCAGGACCCTAGCTGTGTTCAGGGTAGAATCAAGAGCCAGGCATGGCACTTTTCCAGATAATTTCTTCCCAACCTTCCAAGGCAGCTTCCTCCTGGCTCACTCTGCCCTGCAGCCAAGGTGAACCGTACAGCTTTGAAGGTATCTATGGGTTCTGTAGAAAAAGGACTGTTTTCCCTCTTTTGGTTCCCATACCTACAAAAGCGGGTGGTAAAAGCTGGGTCAGCTGCCAGACAGTCTCTGGGGACAGAAAGGATCATAGTGCAGCTGGGTGACTCTGGATGCAGCTTCAGTCCACTGCTACTGGGGTTTCACCTGGACTACAAAGAGCTTCTGAGGCACTACGTGTACTCAGTGACATTTCTCCTACTCCTGATTTAACCAGAGCTGAAGATCCCCACCCTCACTACAGACCCTTCCCGCCAAGTCTCGATCCATTTTCCATGTGGGATAAAAGCCTTGGATAACAAAATATTCATTGTAAAACTATTTTCCATTGGATTCATGGCCACACACAGCTGAATCTCCTCCTGCAGTGGCCCGCAGCCGGCTTGCAAGGGCTGTATTCAGCGTCCTGGAGAGGAGGCTGGGTGAGTGTGGGAGGAGGCAGTTCTGTCTAATAGACCCTCCCTCCACCCCAAACCTTGCTCCCCTTCCCATTGGTGCATGGGGTGGAGAAGGGCTGGGACAACTCAGCTCTCCATCTATTTAAAGGCAAGGGTGGGGCTCTAGGAGCTAGTTGCCTGGGACCCTTGCACCTCAGCGGAGAGGAGCAGTACCCTGCAGAGCAGCACCATGTCTTGCGTGAGTAGGGAGAGGGACGGGGCAGCTTTGCTGGAGGTGGGACTGTGTTGGCTGGGTGTGAGGGTGCTTATACTAGCCTGCACATCAGCCCCAGGGTCAGAGGGTCTGTTAGAGCTGGGTGCCTGCTGCTGGTGAGGGACGGTCCCTGCGGCATCCACTACAGAGTGCTGCCTGCTATTTTGTTCTGGCAGAAGGGGTTCTTTTTTTCCTGTAGGATCCCTTTGGGGAAGTACGTGTGGGGATCCTCCCTGGGTTGAGTCCTAACCTGTTTTACTGCAGCTCTAGTCTGGAGAAGCTGCTGCAGTAACATTTATTGCTGTCTGAGCATCTTCTCTGGGCAGCCTTGCTGCTTGCTTTCTGCTGAAGTTTTCATGAGTCATTGAATTGTTATTCTTCTCTTTCTTGGAAGGAATGTGCCTTACAGAAGTGTTCTGTGAATGTCAAGGACTGCATTCAAATACCTTAAGAAGTTAGAGAGGTTATCTTAAGGGCAGGTATCAAGAGTATGGGGCCAGACTCTTTACGGCGTTGCCCAGCAACAGGGGAAGGGGCATGAGGCACAAACTGAAACACAAGGAGTTAGAGTTGAATATGAGGAAAAACTTCCTCACTGTGAGAGTGACTGAGCACTGAAACAGGCTGCCCAGAGAGGTTGTGGAGTCTGCTGCTGAGGAGGTATTCAAAAGCTACCTGGACATGACACTGCAACCTGCTCCATGAACCTGCTTTAGCAGGGGGGTTGGATCTCCAAGATCCCTTCCTTAGCTGTTCTGCTAGGAAGATGCTTGTGTTAGAAGAGTGATTGCATTTTGATTTGATTAAGCAGGGATTGTCCCAAGAGCAAGCTTATTTTTTAAGGTGGGATAGGAAAAGATTTTCAGTATTCTTGAGGTCCTGGCTCTGCTGTGATGAAAAAATGAATACATACGGGTTTGCCAGGGTGCTTTGGTCCTCCTAGAGAGAAGGTGGGGGGCAGGTGTCTCTGTGGAGCAGAAGAATGTTCTTGCAAATACTGAAAAAAAAAAGCTGAAGCTGTTGGGAGATGGGAAGCAAGGTGTCTGAGTCCTTGGACCTGGGCAAGGCTTGAAGTTCAAACACGAGCTAGGGCAAGGGAGTGGAGTCTCCATCCATCCCAGACAGATTTGTGTGGGATGACATAAGACCCGCAAGGCACATGGGTGTGTTTGGGATGGGGTGGGTGTGACTGGAGTGTGCAGGTGCTTACACTTCCCTGCTGTGAAATACAGATATGTTGATGAGAGCAGCAGGAGACAGATTAGGAAATCGAGTTCCAATCAAAGGTACCATGTGATTGGGGTAACTTCTCTGGGATGTCCTTGCTGCCATGCCCTAGGGCAAGGGAGCTTCCCTGTTTCTCCATGGGTCCAAAGCAAAGCATGTCTTGTAAGGCAGCAGGGAAAGCTGCCAAGTCAGAACAAGTGAGCCAGCAGGTACTGAGCTAATGTCTCTGCTTCTACATTCCCCAGGGACCAGTGTGCACCAACTTGGGTCTTAAGCCTGGCCAGCGCCTCACTGTCAAGGGGAAAGTTGCACCAAATGCCAAGAGGTGAGTTGGGCTGTGCTGCCCAGGCACAGCCAGAGCACCACACTGAGGGGCCTGCAAAAGGTGGTGGCAAAAGGATCCCGTCCCTTGGGTAGAAGAGGAGAAGGGGTTAACACCAGCAGTGCTTCCAGTGAGTCATCACCTAATGCACATTGCAGACACAGTACTGCCAAGGGGCTAAGCCAAAGCAGATGTGAAGTTCCAGCTGCACACGCTGGCAGTGACCACATCCTTCTAGCGCAGGGTGAAGGAAATGGAAGCTGTGTCTATACTGAGATCTGGTTTGAGATCATCTGCTCCACCACATCCTCTCCCCTGCATGAAGGTGCCAGGAGTAGGGACACTTATGGTGCCCCAGTGGATTTGGTGCTCTCACATGGCAGTGGGGAAAGAAGGAAGAAAGGTGGTGAGCAGGCAGGTGGGCTGAAGTGGAAATGTACCCCTAATGTGCAGGGACTGGAGAGGCTGGGTTTCCCAGCAAAGCCTCTGCAGCAGCCCCCAGCCCTTGTGCAGGTCTGTGGCTGGGGGCCCTTTGCAGGTAAGGTGGAGCCTTTAGCTACTGTACCAGAACTAGCGGTGTTCCAGGAAACTTGTCCCAGCTCTTCCCAGTGCCTTTGAAGTTTGATACTGTCTGAGTGAAGCCTCCCAGGCTTTCTCTTGCCAAATAAAGTGCCTCTTCTCATCTGGGTGAGAGGCCTGAAGGCAAGGTGGACACTAGGCTAGGAAACTTCCTCCCACTGCTGTTGCAGATACTTTGGGATAGCTAATGACATGGTAATTATTTCAGCTGCCTGCAGGATGGGGAGAAGGCAGTGGCTGTCAGGCAGGATGCAGCTCTAGCTAACTGTTCAGGACTGAAAGGAAATCTATGGAAAGCAACCAACTCCTTGGGAGTCGGTTTGGGTGTATAACTCTGTCCAGGGCACTGTGTACTGAACCATTCTCTTGTGAAAAGCTTTGAGGAAGTGGTGTTCTGCCAGGGATGGCACTCTGGAGCCTATCACCTCAGAAGAGTGCCCCTTACTGTCACAGCACCATCTTTTTAGGGAAGGTGTGCAATTTAGCAAAGGGTTTCTCTTAGGTTACCTTCAGCTGGGCTTGAAGAAACAGACCCAGGGATGCTCATGGTAATGAGAAACATGCTACCATAGCATTGATTTTTTTTTTTTTTTTTTTTTTTTTTTTTTTTTTTAGCTATATTGATGTCTGCTTTTTTTTTTTTTTTTTGTCTGCAGTTTTGTGATGAATCTGGGCAAGGATGCTACCCTCCTTGGACTTCACTTCAATCCCCGTTTTGATGCTCATGGCGATGTGAACACCATTGTGTGCAACTCAAAGAAGGTGGAAGAGTGGGGTGCAGAGCACAGGGAGGCTGTCTTTCCTTTCCAGAAAGGGGGCACAGCAGAGGTGAGCCATGCATACATTTATATATGTATATACACTCTCTGTGCATGCTCTGGTGAAGGGAGGGTGTTTGGCACAGGGTACCCAGCTGCAAGGCTGTCTCAGGGCTGTCTGTACAGGAGGTGGCTGGCTTCTCCTGCTTGGCCAGTGCCACCACTCAGGGCTCTGAGCTCCGTTGGAGGGTGGGGATCAAATGTCTAAGCTCCATCTGGCTCAAAGATGTTACTATTGAACAGAGCAGGGAATGGGCATCTCTTGGGAGACCAGAATAACACTCCTGCTGTTGATGAACAGGTTGTTCTACTGAGCTTGTTCACCCTGTGAAGCGGAGGGTGGCACAGCAGTGCTGCAGAGGCTTGAGGAAACTTTCTCTAACTTTTCCATTTGCCTTGCAGATCACTTTTGCTGTCAACCAAAATGATGTGACAGTCCACCTGCCAGGCCACCAGTTCACGTTCCCTAACCGGCTTAACCTCTCTGTCTTTGACTACTTTGATACACAAGGGGACTTCACACTCCAGTCCCTCAGCTGGGAATAACTTCCTCTGACACCTCCATCTCTAAGATACAGAAAAAGCAATCAATAAATGAGTTTTGGTGTACTAAGTCTCAAAATCTAATCTGTCTAATATTGTGAGCCCTCATGGGTTGGGCACCTTGCTGGGAGTGGGTGGATAGGGGAAGCCAGTGTTGCTTGAGTGCCCTAAGTGGATGCAATTGTCCCAGCCTTGGGCCTTGAAAGTCGTGCATGGAGAAGAGGATGCAGGTTAAAAGCCTGGGAACACAGAAGGTTAAAAGTCCAAGGTGAGTTGCAGGAGGAGGCATTGGGGCTAATTGTCACTCAGGGGAGAGTAAAAGCATCCTTTAAGTGAGGTCACAAGCTGTTGAGATCTAGACTGATGCCTTACACTGCCTGAATAAATTAACTCTACCTAAACTAAGCACTCCTGGCTGATGTCAGACAGCACTGAGTGGCTGGACTAGCTGAGCCTAGTGGCACATGGAGTGAGGGGAAGTCCTCAACTGTGTTAGTTCTGGCTGCAGCCTTCTGTAGAGGCTGTTCCTACTCCTGTGTCCGCTTGGCACCTCTTACTGCTGTATGGAGACAGTAGAAAAGCTGCCTTGCTGGGTGTGGCAGAGCATGTAGAGAGTTCCTCATCCAAATCCTTTCTTCCAGTAATTGCAGGAGCACAAAGTGTTGTGTTGTGGCACAGGAGGGCAGTAACGTGGAGGTGTCTGGTGCCCCTTGTGCTTTGCCTGTTCCATCCAGAGCTGTGGGAGGCAGCAATGTTCAGCTGGAGGGTGGGGTGCTAAGGATGTGTGCTCTATGCTTTTGTTCCAGTTTTACTTGGCCCACATGAACCCGAGCACTTCTCAGTCTAAACTGAGGCTAGACTCGGAGGAGACTGAGGCAGTCAGGCATGTTTGATGTTCCTGCATAGCTGCCTCGGGGTCTCTCAGTCTAATGCTGCCTTGCTGCTGCTGCTGAGCATGCTGTGCCTAGTGGGTGTAGGAAAGGTGGGATCTACCCTCTCCACAGTGTACAGCAGTTACCAGGTTGGTCTGGGATGAAAGGCTTTGCCACAAGCAACACAAAGCACTAGCAATTTGATGTACTACAGGATTCCCTGCAGGCCTGGCTGGGCTAATTCCTCACATTAAGCAGTCTCCAGAGCAGCTGGAGAACAGGGACTTTCCCCTGCAGCAGCCGTACCTGCCACTCTTATTTCATAATTCATGAGGCTCAGCCAGGTTCTGTGTCCTGGGTACCCATGCAGAGAGAGGCTGGGCTCCTAGGAACTGTGAGTCTGAGAAGGAAGAGAGATGAGATGAGAGCTTAGCTGAAAGATAGAGGCACTTGGGCTGTACAAGCAACTTGATGCTCTGCAGCTGGATCTCTCTTGAAGTCCTGTGTTGCCCAAAGCCCATCTGCTTTGGATGATCACATGACTCTTTTTAGGGCTACATCTACAATTGTAAACATGACATCTAGCACTGCCACCCTGCACGTAGGCATGGCAGGGGGACAGCATAGCTTGGGGACTCTTCCCATGGCATGATAAGGATGAAGACATCCTTCTGGAGAAGAGAGGTTCAGCAGTATGGAAATGAGCCATGGTAGGCTAGATGGTCTCAAGGCAAGAGACCTGGCTCAGTTTACACTGTGGTGTTGGCACAGTGTGGCAGACTGGGGTACATTTGGTAGGCCAGAGAATTGGGTGTTTCCCTCAACCACAGCAGGGCCATGGTGCTGGTGAGGGTGCCATGAACTGTCATGATGAACGCAGAGGAGAGCTCTGTCCTTGCAGCTTCCTCTGCTGGGCTGATCTTGAAAGCTGAGCAGAGGTACTGGACTCCCTGGGCTGCACTACAGGGGAATCTTGCAACGCCTCTTAATTGCACTTGGCAATCTTTTTTAGATTCTTCAAAGATTTTCTGTGACGGTTTCTTGAAGAAAGCCCAGCGGTAGCTTTACCACAGGAGTATGAACCTTAGTGAGGTCTTCTGCTAGTGTAGCTGTTTCTTGGAGTGACTCACTGTTCTTGTGAAATTTATGACTCACTGTCGTCCTGACTTTGTTATGGCTTGGCCCGTTGCTAGCAAGGAGATGAGGGGTGGCAAAGGTTCCCCAGATATATAATTTAGACATATCGAAGCTGACTGCTCCCTTCCACCCACTCCCCAGCCTTGTGCAAGGTGGAGGCTGCAAGGTGTGTGAGAGCTGATGGATCTGAGGATGAAGTCAGGATCCCTGAGACAAGCACTCTCCCCACCCAGCTGAGCAGGATGAGCAGCCATGCAAAGGGGAAAGCACTGCAACAACATTAATGGAAGACACTGCATGCTGGCATGGAAGGTGGCACACTTTTATTTGTCAACGTGACCCAGCCAAAGGTCAGATGTTCCCAGCCTGCTCAGCCCTCGCTTTCCCTCGCAGACCCCGAGAGCTCCCCGAAAGCCAGGGGGATGCTGCGGCTCCCCGCAGCTGCTGAGAGGGCGCTGCAGGCCGTGCCATGCCCGTGCCCGCGCGGCCACGGCGCCGCCGGCGGCTGCTGGCAAGCAGAGTATACAGGAAGGGGTTTACACAGCTGTTGCCATAGGCCAGGCAGGTGACGCCGAAGTTAAGGTAGGCCTGGGCAGTGGGGCCGATGCCCAGCCCCTCTCCCTGGTACAGCCCGGCCAGCTGCCAGGCCCAGAAGGGGAGGAAGCAGGCCCAGTAGGCCACCACGATGGCAGAGATCCTGGAGAGGAGCCGCCGGGCCGGGGCCCGGCCGGGCAGCGGCAGCCCCAGCCCCCAGGCCGAGGAGCTGTACGCGCAGGCCAGGCGGGCGTAGACGATGCCCAGCACGGCGCCGGGTGCCAGGACGCTGGTGCCGAACAGCAGCGTCAGGTAGAGCCGGAAAGCTGCTGGCGTCCAGGTGGGGACACAGATGCGCTTGCGGGGGCCGTCCCCCTCCCGCAGCTGAGTCATTGCCATCATGGGGGCCGTGAGCAGGAGCGAGAGGAGCCAGAGCATGGCGCTGGCCAGCCTGCGGCAGGCATTGCTGGCCCGCCGGGCCCGCAGAGGCTTGGCCACCGCCCAGTACCTCTCGAGGCTCATGGCGGTCAGGAGGAAGATGCTGGCGTGCATGGTGAGAAGGTCCAGGCTGAGCAAAAGCCTGCAGCCCACATCCCCAAATAACCAGTCGTGGGCGAAATAGGTGCAAATCACAAAGGGGATGGTGGAGAGGTACAGGAGGTCAGCCAGGGCAAGGTTGATCATGTAGACGCCCAAGGAGCCTGCTGAACAGCCTGCCACCCTGCCAGAGGCCACTGCCACTGTGTAGATGTTCCCCACCATCCCAGTGAGGCACATGACCAGCAGCACTGCACCCAGTGGCCCCGTGACCAGGCTGTCCCCTCCCAGGACATTGCTGTCATCACCCCCACCACTGCTTTCCTCCAAGAAACTGCCACCCCTGGGATCCTCTCTAGGACTTGAGCTGATGAGAGAAGTGTTGTAAGACATCTTTGGGTAAGTTAAGCAAGAGCAAATCAAGCTCTCAGAGACCTGCTCCTTCCTCCTGCCTTCCACCCTCGCTGTACAGGACACGTCCAGCTTAACAGCAAAGCAGCCAAGGGAAGAATGGGGAGAGTTCAATAGACATAGACAGGGTGCTCCAGAGAAGTCTATTCCTCACCTCCAGCTGCCTAGTCCATTTTGCGGATGTTGTCCATCACAAGCTCTGTCCGGTTGTTTTCCTTAACCATGAAAGACCCAAGAAAGGGACACTGCCTTTTCCTTCAAGACCAATACATGCAAGGTAACCTCTGCCAGCCAGGAGGAAACGTCTCTTTCTTCACTAGCTTTGTTGCTTCTCCAGTGTTTGCTGGGCCCACAGAAACAGTGGATGATCAAGTAGATTTCTGCTCCCAAGTCTGTCAGCTCAGCTCACACAGACTTTGGAGAGGTGGGCCCTGCCTCGCCGAACCAACCCCCTGAGAGCTGCCTTGACCACTGCATGGAGGAATGTGCCTGACTCACAGCTTCACACACTGGTGTGAATACAGTTCCAAATTTATACTGGGCTTTTAGCCTCTAGCTGAGGAGCCCCACTGGCTCCCTCCTCTTTCTAGCAGACATGCTTTCTTCCCCCATATCTTCCTTTATCCTGCTCCATCTTCCTTCTTGTTCTTGTTTCCCTTTCTTTATCCCATTTGTCCTTGTACAGTTGTCCTCATTTGAGACAGGAGACAACTGAAAGACAAGACTCCATAATACGGCAGGGAGGGTGGAAAGCATCATGCTGTGGCTTTAGAAAGGAAACAAGGGCCAGTCCTGGAAGTGCAATAGGCAGGGAGCAGCCACACAGCTCTCCCCAGCCAAGCCAGACTGGAAGAACCTGTCCCTCGCTCCCTCCCAAGGACTTCAGGGCCCTTTGAGGTTTGGGTGTTGTGGATGTAGTCCCCAGTTTGCAAGCAGACACACCAGATGGTAGGACCTCTCACACTGTGTGTGTCCTGGCCCTTTTCCACCCTTGCCCCCAAGTCAGCAGCAAGCTCCTACAGACTTAAAGGACTGGGTATTTTAGACTCGGTTTTTCCTTCCTCTTCACAAAAACCATCCTCCTCCTCTAAGCTTTCCCCCTCCTTCCCTCGCAGCCCCGGGAAGCTGCCCCGCCGCCGAGCAGGGAGCAGCAGCCCATCGCTAGGCACCACTGCCTTCTAGCGAGACACCACCACATGACACCCGCGCCCGAAGCTGTCCGGCCCTTTCCTCACTCACATCTGAGCCTCCTTGTCTCGAGGAAGACACGGTGGGACAGAATTTGTGGAGCAGAGACAGATGTGCCGTAGCTTCATTGTGGCTGAGTCAAATGTCTCTGCTCATATCCAGCAGTGGTAATTCAGCAGCAAACAGGAGGAGGAGGAGGAGGCATCCCATCAGTACTCCCCTCACTGTGCAATGACCTTTGGTTTTCAGGAAAATCATGCTCCAAACTAGGAGAGATCAGCAAAATGCAGTGAAAATATACTTTTAGGTGGATATTGCCATTGCACCATGATAGCAGGGTGAGTGATGCTTCTATTCATCCCGAAAGTTGATGCTCCCAACAGATTGTGATGGTCTTGGCACAGAGTGGGGTCCCCAGAGAAGTAGAGGGGCACTGTGAGTCTACCCATTTGGCTCTGATGGGAATAATCACAGTCCACATGCCCCAGGAAATACAATGAACAGCTATGGCTTTTTGTTTGATCGTCTGTACTTTCTTCCAAGAAACAACCTCATACCTCAGCAGTTAACATGTCAGCTAATTTAGGAAGTTAAAATAAATTACAATGGTATTTTTAAATTATTTCTTTAGGAGCTAATTAAAATACTGGTTGTCTCATTAATTCCAGTTAGCTCCCCTTAACACGAGATATCTTCTCTCACACTGCCTGATAAAACTGCAAACACATCAGATACTACAGTCACCAGGAGAACTCAGCTACTCCTTCCAGCATGTGCAGCACAGCTCTCCCAAGAGAGCTTGAAGAGATGAGCTTTAAGACATGATTTATGGGTTGATTTTTGTGTTTTAGGCTAACTCCTACTAATAGAACATGGACATACAGATAGGCATGTGTGATGGACAAGATAAATATATGCAATGTGCAGGTCAGAATGAAAGTGCCAGGCCTTTGACATACAGGGAATGAGGGAGAAGAGATCTATGTGTTACTGTATTCAGCATCAACCCTAGGCTCTAGTAGAGACAGCAAACTCTGAACTCTATACATGTTATCAGCTCCTCTCTGCAAGACCCAACCCCTCTCCATTGGTCTGATAGAGACTCAAGTTGGGCAGCTGATCTTCAGTGGCATGAAAATCCCTCCCAGTATCTTCCCTAGGGCAGTATTCTACCTCCATCACTTTTTGTTATGTGTGTGCATGCACACGTTATCCACATACCCAAATGCATATCCATATTATTTATCCACATACCCAAATGTATATCCACATTATTTTTGAGATGATCTCTTAATCTTCTCTGAAACATTTGGTGGAAGGTCTGCACACAAATGTCATCTGAAGAAGCTTTCAAGCCCATACATGGCAGAGGGAAGCATGCCTCACATTTGGCTGTTAGGTTACATGTTTTAAGTGACCTTTCTCAACCACTGCACTAACTGGTCAAATATCTGGGTGTTTCATATCTCTGTCACCCATAGATATGGTATTTCTTGTAAAGGAACAGGCTCTTTTAGTCCAGCAGCCCCTGTAACTTGCTGTGGTGCCTGGCTCCAGCCAGGCAGCTCTCTTCTTCTCTCAGGTGGGTGCCTGTCTGCAGTTTCATGCAGGAGTGATGCTGGGTCTCATGTCCAACATAGTAAGTGCCAAAGTTTTCAAGGCCTGACTGACAGGCAAGATCTGTCAGCATCCAGCCAGATGACAGCAATTTAACAGGGACAGGTTGTACTGAGGATTTAGATGCACAAAATCTTGCACTTGAAAAGAAGCAGCTTAATCAGGCCCTCAAAACAAAGTGGATATCCTATGGGGGCAAAAGTGCTTCAAAAGGTGCTCCAAGAGCACTGTGTTTCTCTGATGTCAATCTCCTCTCCTGTCCTGACAGCCACCCAATAGGACCAGGTAGAGTTGAGTCATAGTGAGAATCCTGCATGGCTTCCTAGGATTTAAACTTGAAGTAGGCTTCAACTGTAGTGAAGAGAAAAGGTGGTGCATTAGGTCAATACCCTGAATGGGAGCAGCAGGAGGGGAAGGAAACAGCACCCAGGCACTTACTTGCATATTCCTGTGGTGTCATGGCCTGGTTGATGACACTCGTGAAGGCTCTGACCCACTCCAGCTGGTCAGTCTCTGTCTCGCAGGTGAAGAGGTATTCCCGGTCAGGGGTGACAATGGTGATGCCGTAGTGCCAAGAGAAGTTGCCCTGTGTCCCTGACGGCAATCCCTTCTGGACACTATATCCATTCTCTCCACTGCCCACAAACACCTCACCCTTAGCAAAGGCGTCCTGCACATCAGGAGGGAAAGACAGTGATTTATGGAATCCCAGAAGAACAAGAGAATCATTACAGGGCACCTAAGGACAGGAGGAGAGTGTGTGAGGATCAGGGATGTAGCAGCAAAATGTTTTGGAGGTGGTCAGGGGATTCAGAAGTACAGCGAGCCTGTGCTCAAAGGCAGTAGTGAAAAGGAAAAAATAAGGCCATAAATCTCATGAGGTCTGAGAGAGGAACTGCTGCTCTCATCTCTCTGTGTCACCATCCCATCACCGCCTTTAGACTGCTGCCCTCCCTGTTCCCATTGTTTGCAGGCAGAGAAACAAACACAGAAAGCATGTGATGAACTAAAAGGGGTGGAAGGGGAAGACCTGGAGTCCATTCATAGCAGCAGGGAAAGCTGCAAGCCGCCCTCACTGCAGAGCACAGACTCTGTGCGCACTGTGGCCCTGCCCCCAGCACCGCTGCATGCAGCTGCCGGCGGTCACAGCTCCCTCTCACCAAAGGATCCTTGAAGTACATGAGCCTGCGGTGATCCAGCGTGAACCAGCGCTTCTTAAAGGCCTCTTTCTGCTGTGAAGGGAAGAGGCGACATGTGTGAGGGGACAGTGCCCTCTGCTGCGAGCAGTGCGAATGGAGAACCCAAACTCAACCTAAGCGCTGCCCCGGCCGTAACAACAACCTCCTCCTCGCCCTTTCTGAGCTGAAAGTGGGGTCAGTATCGGCTGATTCACTCCTAGCTGCTGTCCCCAACTCGTGAACTTCGATGAAGGACCCCAGAGTTGAGACAGGAGAAATCTGGACACTAAATACCTATAAGGTTATGCACACACAGACACATGCAGAGAGATCTGTCGCTCTGGGAGAAAGCAGGGACTCTGGCTTCATCTATTTTCACATGTGTCCTTCCCCTTTCTTTCATTCTCCCCTCCCTTGGTGCACACACACTCTTCCCACGGGTGTCTAAAGAGTCAGGGGGGAATGAGGAAACAGCAGGAGAAAAGCATTGGAGTAGGGAAAGCCAGTGGTGCTCTGGCAGGCCCCTGTTTGAATTTTTCTACCATAGCAACTCACCTTGGGACCAGTCTTCTCCATGTATCCCTCCTTCAAGAAATTTCTCGTCAGACGATTTTTGATCTGACAAAATGGCAAGAGTAAAATTCCCTTAGCTGTGCCTCTTCGCTATGCATTTCCCTCCCCCACCCTTCTATTCCCCCAAATTCAGTCACCTTCTAAATTTATATTTCCCAAACTGCCTAGCTAGACATCACTTCTGCCTCCAAAATGCCCAGAAACAGCAGAGAGCAGCTATTTTCTGACCGCCACAGGCCCTTTTAAAAACACCTTCTCATCCCTCTGTCTTTACCCTGCAGTTTCCACTTCCATACCTGGGGTTATAACAGTAACTAACGAGCTCTTTTATCCTGCAAGCAGCGGGAGACTCAGGAGGAGCTCCAGTGCTGCCTTACCTCATTATCGCTGGCAATGGGAAATGCCACCTTCAGGTAATGGAACTGCACTGAGCGGATGGCGTTGAACCAGTCCACTACCTCCTGAGGGTGGAACAGGACAGGACAGAAAGCTTAGCCAGAGCAACAGAGGGGCATCTAAACTCACCCAGCCCTGAGTTAGCTACAAGCACAGTCAGCTCTCCCTCCGCAGCATCTCCCTTACATGCACACAGCCAGCACGGCTACCCCATTCCCCACATGCACAGGCAGCACCTCTTCTATAGAACTCCTCCCACACAAACCAACTCAGCCAGTGCTCCTGCCCTGCTCCCTGCAGCAAAACTCTCTCACAGATACACAAACACGGAGCCAGAACCCTCACCCTGTTACCTACAGGAACTCACACTCACACACCCCATCCTACCCATGCTTCATACTATTTAATAGCAGCACCTCCTCAAAGCACCTCAATGGCTTTGCAGGGTTTGATGCTAAAACCAGATACCTTTCCACTTTCATGGTAGACAAATATATTCCGGGTCTTATTGTCTTTGAGATAGGTGATCTGCAGGCCATTGGGGTTCCCAATCTTCTCCGGCTGGAATGTAGCATTGATTACATCTATTTTAACATTGATTTTGGGTTCTTTGGCCTGAAAACAGAATGGCATTGACCATGCATGAGCAATCCTAGAAGGAAAGAGATCTGAGCTACTGATTACCTGGGGTAAGGCAGGGTCAGAGGCCTGACCAGGTGGAGAACCTTGTACTTGGCTTTTTTAAACCTTCTGAGGTTCATATCAGCCCACTTCTGGAGCTTGTCCAGGTTTCTCTGGATGGCATGTCCTGCTTCTCACTACCCTGAGCCATTCCCTCCCTTGTGACAGCATTTTAGCTCTTGCCCCACTCATTTCAGAGATATGAATGAGCAGAAAAGTAGCCCTCCTCAAAACCAACCAGAGAAAAGGTTTTTGCCAAGTTGGCTCACAATGGGATGAGGTTGGTTACAGGAATGGTGCAGGATTACACATCCAGGCAAACAGAAAGATCAGTCTTTTTCTCAGTAGTGAGGGAAACACAAAAGGAGAGCATGAGGAAAAGTCACTCTTACAGTAGGAAGGGGACCCTTCTCCTTAGTGACATGTTTTGTTCTCATCTCTGGGCTGGGATGAGCAAGGCAACCTCAGAAACATGCGTAGGAAGTCAGAACATCTCTGTGACCCCACTGCTCCGGGTGGAGTACACACTGAGGTGGGAGTTGACCACCATACTCACATCCTGCTTGGTGAAATACTTCAGACATCCCTCTCTCTCAGACAAGAGGAACTTGCGGGGTAGGAACTGCCCGTTGTCTCGGCCTCGCTTCCAAAGGATGCCTTCCTTCACCCCTTGGAGCAGAAAAGCCACTTATAATAGCATTCCCCACAGGCATGGTAGGCACCAGAGAGCTGCATGCAGCCTGGGGCCCAGCCACCCCTCTGTGACAGAGAACATGATGGACTATTGCTGAATAAACACTTCAGATGCTTCACCTCTGACTTACAACTAAAGATGGTGTGTTCCCATGTTTGCAGTGCAGATAAGCGCTCACCAAAAGACATTCCCAGATTCTTCCCACCTCCTAGTCCTGCTCCTACTACTACCTCTGTCCTGTGAACACTAGAGTTCCTGGCTCATGCAGACTGGTATGGGACCAGAACTCTTCCCACTTGACTCTGCAGGCTCTTGGGCTCCAATGCCCTTTGTCACAGGACTGACAGTGCCATTTCAAGGACGGCTGCCATGGTTATAGGGGGTGGCATGCAGCAGGACAGATATTCCTTATTGCAGATGTCTGTCTCCACCAAAACAACAAATGTCTTTGAAAAATGCCACCTGGTAACACCAGGCTTTTAAGCTACCTGTGCCAGCCTATGTTGTCCACAATTTAACATCCCCAAAACACAGCCCTGTAATGACCACTTGGGTTCTCAGGAGTACTTGTGGGATTTGCAACACTGACACTTCATGATGCTCAGAAGTTTCCAGCAATGGCAACAGGTAGAATGCTTTGATGTTGTATTCTGCTCTTACCATCAGAATATGGCAGCTGTTTTCCCGGCTCAGTAAATTCTTTGCGTTCATATTTGGCCCTTATCCACTGTTCTCTCAGTACTCTATGGAGAGAGGGGACAGGTAGCTCAGAAACGAACTAGAGGAATTAGAGGAACAGAGAATTGCCCTTCCCCCTTTTCTTCTGCATGCAGCAACTTACTGGCAGTCATTGTAGGTTGGCTGGTAATAGTAAATAGGGATGTGAGCTTCATATATAGCTTTAGTCACAGCATTCCCATGCTTGGCCAGAAACTGCAGAGTTAGACAGAGAGTTAGTGCCTTGCCTTCGATGCACACTCATGCTGGACCTTTTCTTTCCTGACCCACTACAGGGTCAGATGCATATCAAACTCTAATGGAGCATTCTCTTTCCCCTCCATTGCAACATTCCAGCAGTCTGGCAGCAGCAAGGTGGGTCTCAAAGGTCTCATCTACTCTCAGACATTACAGCGATTGCACCTGAATCAACAGGGTGCCATAAATGTCACTTCCGTAAGGCTGAGTGCGCACACATTTAGTGGATTTGCTGACATGCCCCACATCTCCTGGAGAGCTTGACAACAGCTCTGCAATGGCATCTGGAAGGACATTCCAACCTCTTCCAAAGAGCAACAGGACACAGATTTTTTTTTTCTTTTTTTTTTTTTTTTTTTGGACCTCCGGAAAATATTTTCAGTCCCCTGAAAATTAGTGAGTTTAGGGGGCTGTAATGGGAAGAAGTCAAGTTCTCATAAGTGCCATTTTTCTCAAGAGCTTGTATTATATCTGGAAACTAAACTTTTCTTGGAGAGTGGAATTGCCCAAGATTTTCCCCGTGGACCACGGAAATCAAGAGAAGACATTGAGGCTGGATGGTCTTGGCAAGTGGAAAACAAGTAATCTGAAGCAACAAAGACTCTAAGCCTTAGTATGATACATTGCAAGAGCTCTGCATTTGCCATAAAGTAACAGGACATGAGGAGACACATAAGGCAAGTGTGTCCTCCCTCTCCCAGTTGCTTGTGAGGAGTTATCCCTGATTTTCATGAGTTGAGAAGAGACTGATTAAACCAGATTACATTCCAACTCTGTGAGGTCAAAGGACTAATTTTGCCAGGACACTGAGTGTATAGCCTAGTCCAAACCACCTGCCCTACCCATGGGGATAAAGGTCTCACCTGCACCTGAGCATCATCCCAGCAGTCCATCTTCAGGGATTTGACTTTGCTGATGCTAGGGATGTTGCGGTGAATTCCTGAACAGCTGAGGCATATAAAGACACCCAAAGTAGAGGATGCCCAGTCAGGATCTGAGAATATGGAAAAGGGTATAACTAGAAGTGGTGAATATCCCTGGGATATATGCCTCACCTGAGAATGTAGTCCTGAGAAACAGGGAGCTGATGACCTCAGTTTCATCTGAGCTGAGTAATTAACGCCCAAGGCATGGATGCCAGTCAGAAAAAAACACAGCTATTGGTCCCTCGTTCCCTGTTCCAATCACTTTGACTGAATTTTTAATTTCCTGTATCTTGAAAAACCCCAGAGTGCTCTGTGAACTCCCTTTGTGTAAAGGATCACCCAGAGGAAAATGAAACCACCTCTGGAAAAAGACCCCAGTAGTTGTTCAGTGCATCACAGCAAACCCCTAACAGTGTTTTGCTCAGGAAGTGGAAAACAACCTTGAATCTAAAACTCCCCATGAGTAATTAAATAGGGCAAAATTGTACTAATTTGCCCAGTCTTAATTTGGCTTGGGTAGTACACTCCTTTTGGAGGTATATGATGGGTGTTTTTACCAGCACTTGTAGGACCTCAAACTGGGTACCCTTCTGAGAGGGCAAGCCCTTTAGTAAATTAAATTTCCTAGGCAACTGTGGCAGGTTGTCAGTTCAGAGCTGAGTCATGGCAGAGACAATGCCCTCCTGAATCATGCCTTCTTTCTGGAGAAGTTAGGATTTCACTGCGAGCTTTCCTGTCAGGTCCTGACTGGGCATGACCTTGATTTGCATTTGCGATCTGACATGACTACAACCCACGGTGCTGCAGCTATGGAGCCCCTGCTAATCTGGCACTCCCACATCCCTGTCCTTCCCACCACTGCTATGGCAGCATCTTCTCCCTCCTCCCTTGCCAACCCACCTCAAGGGAGAGGAAATGAATACCCAGAGCAATGCCTCCCCTTTCTCTCCACCCCAGGCTCCTGTGCAGTCCCGACAGCCAGCACTAAGTGGCTGCTAGAGATCAGTTCCCTGCTTCCAACTCTTCCTGCAGCATCCTTTGGGGACTCACCTGGCTTCCCGCAGTCCGCACACGAAGAGTTCTCTGCTCTTTTCCACACTTCCTTCAGGGCCTTCATGCTCCGCTCATTCCCTGCAGCCATCGCCTCGGAATGGTATCCCTGCAGGCAGGGCAGGACAGGGCCAGGAGGGCAGCTACCTGCACCTTATGCACCTGCAGGCCAACCCACCGCGTTACCCGGGAGAGGAGGAGCCACCAGGGAGACAAGCTCTGCTAGCCAGAGGGAAAAGAGGAAGGCAAGAGAAGCCTAAGGTTAAGGTAAATGGGAAGGGTACAGAGGCCTGTCGGTGCACCTGAGCCGGCTGAGCACAGGCGGAGGCAAAGAGGCTGGAGGCTGAAGTGCACCCAGACTGTGCGTGAGGACTGAGGAGGAGGAGGAGACCTGCCCCATGGGCGTGGAGGGAAGTGCAGCAACTAACCACAGAACTGGTTTTTCCACATTTCTGCTGGTGAAAGGACAGACCAGGAAAAGAGTGAAAGCAGCAAGCAAGCTGATAAAGGAAAGCTGGCTGTGGACAAGTGACTGCCAGGTTGTGACAGGACTACTGTCAGGACTTGTCATACTCTGTGTGCTCAGGGGGCTGGCTTTGGCTGCCCCCACAACACTTCAGAAACTTCCACCAAAGTCAATTGGCCACCACACAGGCATTACACCCATTTTTAAGGGGAGAACAGGGGAGCAATAAAGGTTCAGGAGATCAGCCAATGTCACTCTAAGCCATTAGAACATGGCAGTCTCGACGCCCCCACCAACTCATGCCAGCACCTCTGTCCACCACTACATGGCTGTCCAGCCAGATGCTGCGACTTGGACACAGCATCAGAGCCAAGACCCATCAGAGCCAGCTGCCTTCCCCGGATAAGAGGAGCAGCACATGCTCTGCTAACACCAAGAAATTACAATAGCTTGAAATAAACTCAGAGCTCTATTCAAGAATGCTCAGTTGAAGAACTGCAGATGTTAACTATTCGTAAGAGTGGCATTTATTTAGGAGATGTAGATGCAAAACACTCTGGAGTGTCAGAACGAGTTGGGCTACACTGTGAGAGCGGGTGCTACGCTGCCATGTTCTGGCTTAGAGTGGCCGCACAGGGCAACGCCACAGAATCTTTTGCTGGGAGGAAGCTGAAGAGGAGCGTAGGGGAGGCTCCCACGCCTGAAGCAAAGCCCGCGCACGCCAGGCCGGACTCCAGGGCCGGGATCAGGCGCACACCAGGCCAGGCCAGGCCCGTCCCGCCCGGGCCGGGGGCGGCGGGCCGAGCTGCCGGCGTTCCGGCGGAAGGGGCGGGCGGCAGCGGCAGCAGCAGCAGCAGCGTGGGGCCGCCATGGGCCGCAAGAAGAACAAGAAGGGCCCGGGCGGCCGCGAGAGGCGGCTGGTGGTGACTTTCGACGAGGAGCGGCGGAGGTGAGGCCGGGCGGGCCCCGGGGCGGGGAGGGAGGGCGGCCCCGGTCGCTGAAAGCCGGGCGGTTCTGTGTTGTCGGCGGCAGGGAGTACCTGACCGGCTTCCACAAGCGGAAGGTGGAGCGGAGGAAGGCGGCGCTGGAGGAGATCAAACGGAAGCTGAAGGAAGAGGAGAGGAAAATTAAGGAGGAGGTGAGGGAAGGGTCTCGTGTCCCCCCTCGCCAGGCGGGCAGTGAGCGGGCAGGAGGGGCGGGCAGAGGCGCCCCATGACCTGTTTGTTTCCCTGCCTCAGCGGCACCAGGAGTATCTGAAGATGCTGAGCGAGAGGGAGGAGGCGCTCGGTACGTGCGGGGCCCTCGGTGGGGAGGGCGGTGGGCGCCCGTGGGCCGGCAGCCTCAGTGGGTGTTGAGGGTTGGGGCAGGGATGCTCGCACGCTGTCCCACAGCGGCTGCTCGGTTCTATCGTGTTCCCCAGACAAGCTGGGCAGAAACCTGAGCGGTGACCCCGCAGCCCTTTGTCCTGGCAATCATGGGGGTCGTACAGAAAGGAAGGAGCAAGAGGACATCTCCAAGGTGTCACCAGGTCCCCTAAGGGGGAGAAGGAGCTTGCCCTCCAGGCTTGCAGTGCCAAGGCCCTCTGCCCTTTATCCCTGCGTGCCAGGGCCGGGTGTCACCCCAGCCCAGCATGGTGCATCAGGAACGAGTGAGTTTATCCCGGGAAAAGTTGGGCACTTTGCAGTGTAGGATTTCTTGTGTTCCCAGAGGAGGCTGATGAACTGGAGCACTTGGTGACATCGCGGACGGAGTCTGTGAACATCGACCACCCAAACCACATCGTAACAGTGACCACCATCAGCGACCTGGACCTCTCGGGGGCACGCCAGCTGGGACTGAGCAGCCCCCTGGTAAAGCCTCTTGCTACCTCTCTGTATCACCTGTACACACTCCTAGGGCTGGTGAGGTAGGGCTGGTGGTCCCTGAGTATGTCCAAGGCCTTGTAGCTGGCTGGGAACAGGGATGAAAAGGAAAACTCATAACTTTTCTATTTTTCCACAATTTAAACTGGGCCTCTCAAGAGAAGGAAATGTTCTGTATGAATAGCTCACTCCGCACCTCTCTGGAATCCTTTGCTAGTCCCAGCTGACCCTGGTTAAATGAAGTGTTACTGGACTGGATTGCAACAGTGTAATACTTTAAAAGCTGATACAAGACAAGCAGCAAGATTTCAGACTTTGCCAAACGGTCTCTCCTTGACCTCTTTCTTGTGTCCTGTTCAGAAACATTACTGTTAGCATGAGGAGGCATTTTTCTCTCCATAATCCCGTGCTTGGACCACAGATAAGGAAACCATTCAGTTCTGTTTGTGGTCACTTTTATTCTCAAAATACATAGTAACTAAGAGCTTGTATTTCTTTCATAGAGACTCTCAGGTGTTGGTTGTGCTTGTATTTGTAAGGTCGTCTAATCTGAAAGTCCACTCAGAGATGTCTTGGTAGTAATTTAAGCAAAAGCCAAGACCTTTAGTTCATTCAAGTTTAAAATTCAATTGCATGGCTGTGGGACAGCGTGCAATTAAGATCATGCTGAAGATTTGGATCTTGGGGGGATTACTGTAGAACATCTCTGGTTGCGCCTTTCTGCAGGACTGCAGTAGGAAACCTTGACACTTGGACACCGAGGGGTGTGGAGAATTAAGAAATCTTCATCTCTGACTAGTTAGTTCACAAAATAGGATGAAACCAAGAAGGCAGTGGAAACACCAGAATCACAAAAGTGCTTTATTTTTAAGGGAAAAACTGACGGATCGGAAGAAGAGAAAGGGGAAGAAGTGGAGAACAAGCCTGTGAGAACAATGCCCAAGAAGTCCAGAAACCCCTTCCTGTCTGAAAAGTGCGTACCGATTCCTTCAGGCCTTCTCTCTTCGGCTCCGGGATCCGAGGGGAACGTTGGGTTCCGGGAGGCCGCCCGCGGGCGCGGTGCTGCCCGGGCCGGGCCGGCAGGCGGCGCTGTCGGAGCGCGGCCCGCCCGCCCCGAGGCGCGGCAGCGCGGTGGGCTCGGTCCGCGCCGCTCACCCGCTCCTTCACCGCGCCGCATTCCGCAGCGTGCGCAGCTGGTCTCTAGGGTTGAAGGTCAGAGGCTCCTGAAGCTGAAACCAAGGCGTTCTCCACATTTTTCAGTATCCAGGTTTTACAACTGCTTTGAGGGTGTGGAGAGTTGCTTTAACTCTGTGGGGTCTGGGCAGCACGATGCTCACAACATTGGTTTTTGTTGTCACTGCACACAGGTTTCCTGCATAGCTTAGAGTCCCTCTGGGTCTTGCTGTGTCTGGCATCCATTCCTGCTGGGCCACACAGAGCTCTCCAGCCAGTGTTGTGGTGTTGCCTTCCTTCTGCAAGCTTTGGTCCCCAAACCCTTTTTTCTTTCTGCCCTGCACAGGATCTCTTCTCTTACTGCCACGCTGCACATGCACAGCCAGAAGAAGACAAAAAGAAAGAGATCCCAACGCGGGCAAGGCCCACGTAAGAAAATCCAGAAGTCCAGCACAGGGCGAACCACCAAGACTCAGCGTCGGAGGCTGACTGGAAAAATGGGCCGTGACCAGGATTAACAGGAAACTAATGTTCAGACCACCAGCTGGGACAGTGCTCCACATCTGGCCTGCTGCTCTTCAGGACCCTGTCACTGTGGGCAAGCACCTTGTTTACATGGCATTCTGACTTGCCATTAACCCAGGCCAGTTCAGCCTTTCTGTAGCCTCCTGAGCACTGGCCAGGGTCACTAGACATTCTGCCCATTTATTTTTGCAGTGACCTCCAGCTAAGTGTCTGGGTACCACAGAATCTCTTAAAAACTTCTGCTGAAGGTCATGTTCTCTACATGGCATAGCCCTTCTGTCCTTGGCCCCCCCTTTCAGAGCTGATACTTGGCTTTATCAAAGAAGGGGATCTGGGGCAGAGTGCAACAGGCACATCATTGTCAGGGCAATTTGAGAGACTTGGGAGAGCTCTGCTTGCACTCCTGCATCAGTGCCCTGGCATTTCTCCTGTGCAGTAAATCCTTTTTCCATGGAGACATGGTGTCATCTTGTCTCCTGTGTTTCTTCACCACACAACACAGTGCCACACCTGAATGCAGGGGTACTTTTTGTTTGGTACATGTGCCAGGTGAAATTGGGTAACTTTGTGAATAAATTTGAAGTCATTTTGCTAAGAAAAAAAATATCTGTGACTTATTTGAAGCATAATGGGAGCTATGCTAACGCCAGTACCAACTGGAAAGAGGGGGAGGTAATTCCTGGTGTTTAAAGGATATTGAAACCCACTGGTGCTTGGAAAATGGAATAGCTAGGAGCTATTTCTGTGGCAAGGCAGAGCCAGCTAGAGCAGGAATGGCTCATTCCATTGTCTGCTGAATATGCTGATCCTAACTGCGATAGCTCAGGGGAGTATGAAGTGCCCTAATGCCCTTGCTGTGTGTGTGTGGCCCTCTGTGGGTGGGAGTGGCACAGGCTGCCCTTGTCCTTTACCTCAGGGTTGCTGCAGTTATTAGCAGCTAATTACCTTTCTTCTTAGGACCTATGTGTATGTTTTTTACTGTGGTTGCCCTCAGCAGGGGAAGAAAAAAAATTGTATGGTTGGGATTTAGGAATATCCGTGGCAAAACTGTGAGTGAATCCTCTGAGGAGAGTGAGCCCAGGCAGTATGCTGGCCTCTGTCCTGGAGTATCCTGGAGTATTCTGCCTCTGTCAGCCAAGCCTCCTCCCATGCCATGTGTGCACTGAAAAGGAAATGACAAAGAAAGAAAAGGCCTATGTGTCCAAAACCCACACCAGAAAAATTTGCAACCCAGCAATGGGCAAGTAAATAGATTCCTCATGCCAGAAATTGGAGGGAAAAGAGTAAAGCAGTGCCTGGGGCTGCATGGAGGAACATCAGAACAATGCTGACGGCCACCGCTGCTAAAGTGGATGGCAGCAGCCTGATGTATCTCTCCATCCTTTCTTGGAGGGTGTGCACACAGAGCTGCTCTCCGGAGTGTGAAGGGGGAGGGTTTGATCTCAACACGGACAGCAGCAGCACAATTTCTGCTAGAGGGAGGCTTCAGGAGGGAACCAGGCAACACACAACACACGTGTCCATGGTAAGGAATGGGGCTCCCTTGCACTTCCCTTTCCCTTCTGAAGAAGGTAATTGCTGGGGAAATGGACACTGTTATCACTGGTGCCTTGTATGCTTGGATTCAGAGTCCCACCCTGGGCTCAGTTCTTGGGCACTAACACAAAAATTCAGTGACATTATTAAGGTGTGTGTGTGGTTTTCTCTCCTCACCTTTTAACACTGCCTTAAAGACCACTCCAGAAAGGTCTTGGGATTTAATGAGTGAGCTTACCTATCCATCTGTCTCACCTGGGGTTCTTGGGTGTTTCAGAGCTGCAAAAACACAATTCAGGCAAGGCCAAAAGTGTCATGCTGAACTGGATCTCAGCCAAGATATCCAAGAGGTTCCGTGTGTGGAGCATAAACTATTTCTTGTTCTGGTTTGGGAGTTACATGCTCTAGAGCGTTCTGTGCTTGGTGGCTTTGAGAGGGATGAAGGAGAGGAGGAGAGGGAAGTTCTGTTTGGAGAGGTGTATCACACCAAGGGGACTGCAGCTCAGAGCTGGAGGACAGGATGACATCCTTGTCTGGATCATGCAGCAGCTTTCCCTTCTCTCCCGGACATAGTGCCTTGTGGAGTGACTGGACAGAAGGCGACCTGTGTGCTTCCTCACCCGAGGAGTTTGCTCTGGAGCTGGGATGGCCACTGTAAAAGAAATGTACTATCGGAGAAATCTGCTGGAGTGTGGAGTGTGGAATGTAGGAATGTGGATCAGTTGCCTTCCCTAGCCTGTAGGCAGCCTGGCACGGTAGCTGGGACGGAGCTGGATGACCTCATTGTATTCCGGATGAGGTGCTAAGAGTGGCTTCAGTTTTTGTCGTTTTGCTGCCAGGTGATCTAGAAGAATCTCACTTTTAGTTTGCTGTTTCTCTGGCCTAATAACATTTTTGAGCCTTTCTCAAACGTCGGCTGAAGTCTCCAACAGCCCCTTCCATGCTCTGAAATCTTACAGTTCCTGCTAGAAAATGAGTTTTCAAATAAAAAAAAAAAGGCGAAAAAGTGTATGGAAAAACTGAGAGCAGACCTGTTAAATTCTATACAGTGTTAACCATCAGGATTGTTCACTACACTATTGATTTCTCCATTTGATTGATTAAAGCTTTATTCTGTAATGTGAATTACTGACTCAGCCCTAGTCTGCTGTTCTTGTTATGCACAGGGTATGCAGTCAGGCTAACCCTGGATATATTGAAATGAGGATAAGAGTTTTTGCACACAAGTCAGTGAGTGAAGTGTTTGCCAGACACGTCACAGTTCATACCAGACTCTGGCTCAAAATTCTTCTTTGCTGCTTCCCCTTGTTTTCAAGACAGATTTGAGCATTTCAGGGTTTTTTTCCCTTAGCTGCTCAGGAGGAGGCTGCTTCCAAATGTAAGGTACTTGCAGAATGTAAGGTACTTGCAAAAATCAACATGTTGGTACAGTTGCTGCTCCATAAGGGAAAAGCAGGGACCAGCAGCTCCCTGTGAAGCCCCTTTCCACGGGCATTTCACGCGTGGCTCTGCAGCGAGGTCACTTGGGGCACCTGCGCAGTGCTGGGCACGTGCCCCAGGCTGGCACAGAGATGCAGGGCTTTGACATGGGCTGCACACTGGGGCTGCCATGCATGATGGCTTTCACTGGCTAGACTGCAGTTACGCACACATGCACATACAGAAATATAATTGGGATTAGAGGATCAAAAGCAGACTGGGAGCCAAAAAGATCAGACAGCTGGGGGAAAATTGGAGCACAGCAAAAAGGAGGAATGGCTTCAGTGTGTGCATGAGCTGTGTGATAATCAGTGCATTGTAGCTATTGCTTTGGTCGTGTATCAAGCTCAAGGCTGTACTCAGTGCAGTCACACTGCTGCTTCCAGCATTGTGTTCCAGAAACGAACTCGAGGAAGAAAGTTACTGGGAGAGTGATGAGAACTTTAGGGGACTAAAAGGGAGTTGAGTAATGGGTTGTATGATGTAGATGGGTTTGAGGAGTGGATTGCAGACTGCCTCTAATGAGTGAACAAAAAATGAAATTGAATTTTTTGTAACTGTTACAAGCATTGGGAAGAGAAGGAGTTTGAATTGTAGAAGGAGCAGTGGAGGACAGATTTTAAGGGCGTTCTGCTAGAAATAGCGAGGGTCAGGCAGGGCTTGTTCCTGGTAGGTAAAGCCCACGTGAGACAAATCTCTCTGAGTGCTGTGGGTAGGCATGACCCCCTGTTGGACCTGTGCTGGGACACGGTGGCGTTTTGCTCTCAGTGCTCGTGGATAACTCCGCTGCTTTGGCATCTGTTTCGGCTTCGGGATAACTAACTCTTGGGGCGCTGCCTGGGAGGAGCACTGGGTAGCCCCTCGGCAGGCGGTGAGGCGGTCCCTGGGGAGCTGCAGGGGAAGGGCTGGGGCCGATCCAAAGCGCGGTGCCGCAGCCCGGCCCCGGCCCGGCCGCTCGATCGCCCGCCCGCTCGCTGCCCGCCACACGCGGGAGCCCGCGCCGGGGGCGCCATGGCCGCGCGCCGCCGCCGGCCACTCAGGAGGCGGTATTCAAAGCGCCGCCCGACATCAGCCAATCAGAGAGCAGGGGGCGGGGCCTCGCGCCCCGCGGTTCCCACGGCCAGCTTCATTGAGGGGGGAGCGCGGCGGGCGGCGAGGCGCTGGGAGCCGAGGGGAAGCTGAGGTACTGGGGATACTGGGAGGTACTGGGAGCGCCGAGCACGGCCGGCTGCATGCGTGCCAGAGGCCCTGGGGATCGCAGCATTATCCTGATTATCCTGACAGTCTGCTCCAAGGGATGTGGGGAGTGATGATTTGCCCATCAGGCGCTAGGGTACCAGGGGCTCCAGCCACGGGTGGCGGTCCATGGGCAGTGGTGGGCAGCGATGTTGGCGTGTTTTGTCCTGCATCCCTGGCAGGGGAGTGATTAGGCTCCTGTCAAGCATTTTGTGTGAACAAGTCAAGCAAACATGCCCCAGTGCGAGGAAGGATGCTGCGAGGCTGGCAGCAACTTGCTGTACTGAAAATGAGTGCACTGGCAAACAAAAATTATAGCTTTGTTTTGGCGTTGACATTTGGCCTTGGTTGTTTTGGGGAGCAGCCATAGCCTTGATCAGCTGCTCTGACTCAAATGTCCATGTTTAGGGCACCAGTGGCATGTTCACATCTCAGATGCTGGTCTGATTTCCTGTCCTTCTGTTGGTGCCTCCTCCAGGCAAATTAGGCAGAACCCTCCCATCTGAGGTCACATTCTCAAATCCGAGGACTCACTCTCAAACCCTGCAGGACAGAGGAGGTGATGGTGGGCAGGATGCTTGCAAGAAAACAGAACAGAAATGTGGATCCCAGCTGTCATGCTAGCAGTGCTTGTTCCCTTCACAGTTTTGCAGTCCACTGTCCTACAGGTCCCAACATTTTAGCAGGATTAACAAGAGTCTCAGTGGGCTTCCAAATTTCATAATCTGCTTAAAGCCATCCCTTTATGACCAACATAATTTAGTTTAGTTTTTGTGCCTTTTAAGAGAGAAAGAACGTGTCCATCAAACAAAATAGCAGGACATGTACATCATTCCCTGTTCACAAGGACTCCCAAACTGAGAGGTGTCAGCAGTTGTTTCAGGGTGCAGTACCCCTTCTAAAAGAGGTCTCTGCTAGAGCACATTCTTTTATTACCTGTATTTTCACGGATCACCTTGTACCTGTGTTCCCTTTGATTCCAGTATTGACAGTTGGGAGCAGTAAACTTCAGCCTGGAAATAACATTCCTGCTTCCACAGCTTCTTCTGCTGCTGTTCCTTCCTCCTTTTTCTCCTGGCTGGCCCCTGCCAGTAGCCCATCAGCCAAAGATCTTCGTCCCTGCTATGCACAATGTCTGGTTCCGTGGATGACGTGCCTTGCATGAACTTTGAAGCCAACATCTTTGCAAAGAGCCTGTGCCAGCACTGTTTCCGAGCCGCAGGGGCTCACCAGCATGCTGTCCAGGTGAGCTCCTCCATCCCACCTGCAGGCTATGGATGCTTCCTTCAGGGCCTCTTTGTTCTATACTGGGACTCCTCCTGCCTTTTTAGAGGTAGAAATCCCGAAGACAAAGGCTAGGCCAGGATTTCTATATTTCTTGATGGGGAAAACCTCTATGGGCATTCCTTTCCAGGCATCGGAATGCTTAATTTAACTGTGCCAGACCAAAGCTGGGAACCAAGATGAGCAGGGAAGTGCTGGACACTGGATACAAGGGGCTTGATAGCTGGAAGGGAAAGCAGGAGTGTCACAGATGCAAAGCTACAAGGAGGGAATTGGAGACTGGCAGAGCAGGGACCCGCCCTGTATTAATCTCTGCTTGACACTTGCTGGCATTTACAGCTTTGCCTCACCTTAAATATGGTCCTGGTCGATTCCCTATGGCCTCAGCTGCTGGCTTGGGGCCAGGGCTCAGTTCTGTCCCTGAGGCAGCTTCAGCAAGATGTTCCCAGAGGAGAAGGCAGGAGAGGGGTAAATCTCATGGGGTTTTGGGCTCCAGACATGTTGATCCAACACGATCCTTTGGGACAGGACTGGACACACAAGCTACTTGGCTGTCTTCGACTGGGCAACAGCTGGTTTCATGTTCACAGAGGGTTTCGTGTTGTTTGACGTCCTCCAGGAGCGACTGGCCAGGGATGATGAAATAGTAATGAGCCTCCCTCTCTCTTTCTCACCCTCTCCCCCTCTCCTCCTGGCCTTGGGCCCTCTAAGGTTACCTCAGCCCTTCACCCTCGATCTGCTCAGAGCTGTCAGCTCTGAGTGAATCCTGGTGCGGGCGAGACGCCGGAGGGAAGCAGCGCAGACAGCCGGCTCCCCGGAGCCTCCTCCGCTGCTGCTCATAAGCCCCGCAGGTAACGGGGGTCAGGGAGGATGCTGAGACACCTGCCAGCCCTGACAGAGAGAGGCAGAGGCTGGGACTGCAGCCTTTTCTGCAAAAATCTTCCTTCCTCTTGGCTCCACTGCCTCTCCCTGAGCTATCCTGCTGGTGAGGGAGAGTGGCTACCAGCAGCATCGGTGCCAGCATGGGGGGGCAGTTTCCCTGAACCCTCTTCCACACACGCAGTCTCTGGGATGTCCGCAGCATTCAGCATCAAATAGGAGCATGCCGGGCCTCTCTGGCCTCTAGATGTAGGAGAAAAATCTCAACGGTGGGCTGGGAGAAATATCAAGAGTCCTGCAGGCCGGGCTGCTCTCGGAAGAGGTAGAAGGAGCAGGCATTTCCAAGGGGCAGCCTTCATCGTGATCCTTGGCACGCTGACAGCACCATTGCACCCCTTCTCCCTCGCAGGATCATGCCACGGAGGTCACGGGGCGCGATGCCTGCAGCGATGCAGCCCCAGGAGAGCCCTGGGACTCCCTGCACATTTTAGCCCCGCAGTGTGAGGTATACGTGTGTGTGGGCCCGGCGGAGGGCGCGGAGCGGTGAGTACCAGCCGGGAGCCCTGCTGCTCCAACCAGCCCCTGCGCTGGGGAGAACGGAGGAGGGGGAGCGGGAAGCCAAGCAGGGGGAAATCAGCTGCCTTTTCCCTGGTGCTCTGCACACTGGTGCCTGGAAAAAAGGACTGAGAAGCCCCCATGCCATGCCCTCTAACCATTCCTCTGGGCTGTCCCTGGAGAGGTCAGGGAGCCCCTGAAAGAGTCTCCTTCATCCTTCATCCCTCCAGAGCAAGGCTGGTGGTCTCAGGATGGGCTCTGCCAGCCTCTGCCCACCCAGTAGAGAGTGAGTCAGTGTGGCTTGGGCTGCCCGTGCTGTCACTCGCCCCTGAGCTCTGCGGGCTGTGCTGACCACCAGCTGTCCTCTCTCCCTGCCCCACAGCTGGCACGAGAGCAGGCGATATCCCCCACTCAGCCCCGGAGCTGAGGGTGAGCACAGAGAAACTGGCACCGACCCCAGCGCCTGTGCTGAAGCCAACTCCACGTTCGCCAGGGTGAGATGGGCATCTCTTGTGGTTTGGGTTATTTTGGTCTCCCCAGCTCCCTTGGCCCTCCAATGCCACTTTTGCTGGGCCCGTTCAGCAGATTCCTGAGCGCACAGACATGTTGAATTTGCCCCTCTGGCTCTCCTGCCTTGGGCAGATGGAAGAAAGAGCTCATTGTGTGCAGGGAGGTGGATTTGATGATCCTTATGGGTCGCTTAAAACTTGAGATATTCTATGATTTTAACGTCCTGAGATACAAGGGGGAGATCAGCTGAGACTCTTAGTCTCCACAAAGGAGGCTCCCCCCCTAAAGAGCTCGTGAGATTTGCTCTTGGATACTCCCATGTGGACTTTTCTATGCTGTTTCTTGCCGTCGTTGGTCTGGCACCACCTTATACTCACACAGCTCCTCTTCTGGTTCCTTTTTACCAGCAGCTTTGAGCTGAACAGGCTGTAAGTTTTCATATATACTCTTACCTCCTTGCAGCCCACAGAAGCTACTAGTCCCCATTGCAGAGATCTGCCCTATCTTGTCTCCCAGGAAGGGGAAATGACCCGGTTGTGGGACAACACTTTGGGATCGGGCAAACGGGACATGATGAGCTACTTGGGCCGTAAGGAGGAGGTGCAGTCACGAGCCCCACAGGCAGACAGACCCAGGTGGGCTCAGCCTGTTCCATCTGGATCCTGGGTGAGAACTGAAGCCCAGGGCATTAGGAAAGAAATCTGTCCACTGAAAGCAGGTACTCTTGGTTTGCTCCTGTGTGAGATCCTGGTTCTGGTTTGCTTTCCACCCAGGGGTCTCTGAGGTTCCAGGCAGATCTCTCTCTAGATTTAGAATCTCTTTATCTAATTCTGGTCCCAGGAAGTGTTCAACACATCCATGGGCACTATGTGAGAGTCCCTCTGTGTGCGTGCTGACTGTAAACCGTGGGCGTCTCGGGTGCTCTCTATCTGCATGGTTTGGCATGCCCTGGGCTCCAAGTGCTGTGTTCCAGTGCTCCCACCCTGCCTCGAGGGAGTCTGGGTTTTATCTCTGCCCTCCTGGACCATTTCTAGCTCTCCTCCGAAGACCTGCTTTGCCGTGGACGTGGTGGCATCCCGCGTTGCTCGCGCCTCCCCCAGTAACGGCCTTCTCCCCGTCCCAGAGCGCCGTCCTGCCAGCCAGAAGCCTGAGGAGAGCTGGCCAAAGCACCGAAAAACTGACCCTCCCTGGGCATCCACCGTGCCGCGCGCCCCGGCTGGCTCCCCGCCGGCCCGCAGCGACCTGCTGGGTGCCAGCGGGCACCTCTCTGGCCCGCGGGGCCGGGAGTCCCACGGGCAGCCCGGCGGCGGGGCTGCCGAGGTGCGGCACGGGCTGGAGCGGCAGCAGTACACCGTGCTGGCAGACCTGCCCAAGCCCAAGCGCCTCGGCCAGCGGGACGCTGCTGACCGCTGCGGCTCCCGGACACTCAGCCCCGGCCGAGTGGAGGTGGAGAGGATATTTGGATGCGAACGCAGGTGAGAAGTAACTCCACAGTGGTCAGAGGCAGGGGATTGTCCTTCCATGCTGTTGGGGGAGGCCCCTCTGAATCGCCGTGCTTCGGGAGGAAGACAGGGCTAGATGGTAGAGCTCAGCTTTCAGCTGTGCTTAAGTTTCCCTCAAAGCAAGGGAAATTCTAGGATCTAGGCTCAGAGCCTCCTCCATTGCTGTACACGGGCAGCTGGGGCTGTTGGAAAGGTGGAGCTAAGCTGTGCTGCTAGAAGAGAGCGGCCCACCTTCCTCATCCTCACAGCCACCTGTGCTGCAGGACATGCTGCAAAGCAGGGCTCCCCACAGTTAAAGGGCCAGGAAAGCGGTGTTCCCCAATCCCAGCATCAATAGCTCTCCAGGGATTCCACATTCACTGTAGGAGCCACTCAGGAAATGATAGGTGATGCCAAGAAGTACCCAGTAGCTGTTCAGGCTTTAACTGGAGGAGCAAGAGCAGCTCCAGGACTGGTAGCACAGAGCAGGGGGGGACATAAAGAGGGACTGGAAAAATATCCTGGGCAAGTGGGTGGGATGTAAAGATGGAGGGAAGCTTGAGGAATAGTGTGAAGAAGACATGGGTGAGGCAGCAGGATATGAAAGCTGAAGTGGTTGGTGGGGACAGAGAGAGGCTACAGCACACACGGTATCCGGGGCAGGTGGAGGTCTGTGGGGTCGGGTAAGGTGGAGCAGGGTTTGCAGGAGTTCTGCTTCCAAGCTGAGCAGGGTGGCAGCCGGACCAACAGTGTGTGCCCACAGGAAATCGGAGACACTGGAGGCCTTCCAGGCCCTGGAGGAGGGCCGTGTGGACCGGCTCGATGGCAAGACGCCGGTGCCACCCAGCAAAGGCCACCTAACCCGGAGGCGGTCCAGCCCCAACCTGCCCAGGGAGGTGAGGCTTGGCTGCACAGCAGGACCTCATCCCAACTCTGCAAGCTGAGTTGCTTTTTCCTGTCACATTTTCCTCTTCTTCTGCCACATGCTTCTCTCTTTCATTCCCCTTCTCCCTCTTCCCTTTAATCCCAGCTCTCCCTCTGTCATGGATTGGGACCCTTGGCTCTTAAAATGCAGCAGCCCTTCCACCCTTTGAGTGCAAGAGGCTTCTCTACAGTATGGACTGGCTCCATGCACAGGCGTGCAACTGCTCTTTGGGGAACCATTTAACCAAATCACCTGCCAGCCCAAATCCCCCCTTTTCTGCTCCCTGGCACTTTTTTAAGAGGATCCCTCCTCTCTCTCCCCTGTGACCCAGGGTCAGCGACTCTCCTGGCAGCTCGAGCAGCGCAGCAGAGACCCCAAGGAGCCCCGGCATTCCCCCAGCCCGGCTCGGCACCCTGAGAAGGCCAGCAGGCCCCGGGGGGACTCCCCACGCCCTGCCAGCCCCGGCTGGCTGCTGGAGAGCGGCAGCCGCAGCCCACGCTCCGCCAGCCCGTCCCGCAGGCTGGAGAGGAGAGCTGGGGAGCCCGGGAACCCTCCCTGCCACACTGAGAAAAGCTGGAGAAGCCGAGGGGAGCCTGCCCGCCCCCCCGGCTCGGAGAGGGGCCGAGCCACCTGGCAAGCAGGGGGTATACGGCAAGCACTGGAGAAGAAGAGCCGAGGGGATTCCCTGCTCCCGGCAGGTGCTGGCAAGGGCTCAGATAACGTCAGGCTGAGCCGAGCAGGGCCACCACCACGGGCCCTCAGTCCTGGGAGACGCACAGAGAGCGCAAGGAAAAGCCAAAAGGAGATCTCCCCTCCCAGCTTGGTGCGGGGGGCAGAGAGGCAACGAGTGAAGCCTGGGGAGCCGCTGCACCTCGCAGGGCCCAGGAAGCCATCGGAATGCAGCTGGCAGAGCCTCCGGGAAAAGCTGACCTCCTCCCAGCCCTCAAAGGGCACCAGCAGTGACAGGAAAGGCCGAGGCAAGCCCCTGCGCCCCACAAGCCCCACACGACCCCTGGAGCAGGACTGGAGGGGCCGGGGGGATGCCCACCAAGCACAGGTGTGGGAGAAGGACTGGAAGCGCCAAGAGATGCCCGTGTGCCATGCGGATGTGATGCGCCAGCTGGAAAGGGACTGGAAAAGCCCTGCTAGGTGTCTGGAAGGGGGACTACGGCCGGATGACAGCTGGAAAAGGCCTGAGAGTCCAGCACAGCATCTGGAGGAGGACTGGAAGGGTCCCGAGCATGCACGAGATGCACACAACCCTGAGAAGCCATTAGAAACTGACTGGGGGAACAAGAGTCTTCTCATTTACCATGTGAGTAGGGCAGGAGCCAGGGGTGATGGGGACCCTGCAAGGCCTAAAACTGGCAAGCATAGGCTGGGTGGGTCCACTGGGTTGCAATTCTGTGCGCCCTGATTCCCTCGGATCCTCTGCTTCTCCAGGGAAACTGAATTGCCCACCTGGCACTAGGAGGAGGGAAGATGCTTTCTTCCCTGCCTCATGCCAGGAGATGGATGCTTGGATCTGGGAAACTGAGGTGAGGACTAAACCCCAATGGCTTCAGCTCCTGCTTTCTCCCCTGCAGCCCCAGCTGGGTGGAAGCACCTTCCCACCACAAAGCAGCACTGGCTCCTCAGGAAGCCCGCAGCCACATTTGAATGCCAGTAAGAAGCACAACAAGGTAGGGGCCAGGCCCTGGGAATTGTGAGGAAGGGCAGTGCCCTTCTCTGGGGGTCACTGAGGGTAGGACTAGGTCTCCAGCACCTGACCTGAGCAGGTCCAGCATGGTGCTGCCTTCCCATGATGTCCTGAATGCCCTGCTCATGAGCACTCCCCTTCTCTTTGTCCTTCACCCATTTCTCAGGTGGGGAAACTGAAGCACAGAGCCTTTTTGTAAAGCCAGAGAAGGGTATACAGTAGAACTGGGACTAAAATCTCTAAAAGCAAAGGAAAAAAGCAAAGGAAAGCTGCTTTCCTTTGCTTTATTGTTGGCCAGTGCTGTGATGGCGCCGAGGGTTTTACAGGGATGAAGTGTGCTTTAGTGGTGTGAAAGAAGATACAGTGTATTGTGTTGGCATTCCTGCAAAGTGGCATTGCAGCAGCTGCGGGCGGCTGCAGAAAGTATTCCAGGAGCCCATGTGGGGGGCTGCACACAGGTTCCTGCCTCTGTCCCCCTGTGTGCACATCACTCATCTCAGCCAGGTCGCCCTCTGCTAGGACCTGCCTTTGTTCTTTATACAAGGACAAACTGCAGCCAGGAAAGAGGCTGTCAAAGGCCTCTGAAACTCGAACCGGGTGACATCCTCTCCCTCACTTCCTTGCATCAGGCCAGAGAGGAGCCCAAAGCCCTGAACTCACCCTGTACAGCTGGGCCAGATCGCCCCACCTGTGCCAGGTTTCTCCAGCACTGAGCTCTGGCACCTTCCCTTTGCCTTGCAGCAAGAGGCATCACCTTGGTGTGATTGCATAGTAGAGCCTGGCATTTTGTGGTGCACAGCCCCTCTCCCCTTTTCCTTTGGGACCTTCTCTAGCAATTTCCTTTCCCGAGGCCAGCTGGCATGGCTTTCCAGGGGCACTGGGAGTCTCCCTGTGACCTCCCACCACCCCTGCCACGAGCACAGAGAGGTTCAGTTCGTTGGATAAAACTGAGCAGCCCTAAGATCCAAGGCGAGGACTCCATTGTGTGCACTGCTGAAAATCCCTGCCTTCGAAAAATCCCAGCCCGAGAGCAAGTCCTGCCTGGATAAGGGCTGGGCTCCTGGCAGTCCCTTCCCGGGGCAGCAGCGGCTGAACCCGTCCCTCCCAGGGCTTCACCTTTCCCGGGCCAGCAGGGCGGGAAAGGGACGCGGCTCAGCCCCAGCATCGCCCCCGTCCCGTCCCGTCCCCAGCGCCCGGGGCCGCCGCCCCTTTCCGTGCGGACCGGCGGCCTCGCCCGCCCCGGCGGCTCCATTGGCTGCGGGCGGTCGGGGCGGCGGCGGCGGCTGCCATTGGCCTGCCCGGGTCCTCCCAGGAAGTTCTGGGGGGAGGAAAGAAAAGTTTTTTGGGGTGGTTTTCTTTTTTCCCCTCCTTTCCTTTTCCTTTTCTTTCTTTCTTTTTTTTTTTCCTTTGAAAAAAAAAAAAAAAAAGAGAAAAGAAGGAGAGCGGCGCGCGGGATCGCGGGGCGGGCGGCGGAGCGGGCATGGTGGGGCCGTGGGAGCCGCCCGGGCGCTGAAGCCGCCCCGCCGCCCTGGCTGCCAGCGCCCGGCCCCGCCGCGACCCCGGCCCCGGCCCCGCCGGCCGCGGCGCCCCCGCCATGACGGTGAGTCGGGACTCGGGGCTCGGCGGGCCGCGGTGGCGGGGACTCCTCCGGAGCCCGGGGCTGGGAGGGGGCGGGGGACCCCGGCTGTCAGCCGCCGCCTCCGGGGGTCTCTGGGGCCGGGGCTCCCTGGGGCACTCTGGCCCCCGGACTCGAGGCTGTGGCGGTTCTTCCTTGGTTCCCTTCCCCATCACCACCGGGGTCCCCCCGGAGCTCCCCGTGGCCGCTCCGGCCCCAGTGGGCACCACCCCACCGCGATAAGCGTGAGCGTGGACCGGGCTGAGGCCAGGCCAGCTCACCGCAGCTATGACCGCAGTCGGATGTGAAATCGGTGTCCCCTCGGGCGTGGGGAGCTCCGGCTCCCCGTGGGAAGCAGATGCGGTTTGGGGCAGGGAGCATCCCACCCCCGGGGCGAGCTGTGCCTGGCACGGGCGGCCGCCGGCCGCGAGCGGGGCAATGGAGGTGACAGGCTGGGCTGTGCCCGCCGGCGCTTCGCACGGGCGCGGTGGGAAAGGGAGAGCCCGTCGTCCGCTGGCTCTTCTCACCGCACGTGTAGATTCGGGAGCTGCATGTGTGCTCCGGGCTGGGAATGATTTTGCTTTCACCCAGCTGAGCTGGAGCGGTTTTGCTTTGTGTTTTGGCCTGGGGCCCACGCCTTATGAAGTGGGTTCCCTTTTTAGAGGAGAGGAGACGTTGTGTTTTCCGGGAGGCTTGAGAGCCCCTTGCACCATCTCCCGGAGGTGGGAGGAAGCAGTGCCTCAGAACCTGCATCGCTGAGGAGATTTTGGGAGAAGCAGGAGGCAGGGTGATGACAAAGGCTGGTGATGAAAGGACACACCTGACTATCCCGCTTGGACACTGAGCTTTCTCAGCCTCCCGCAGCCTCTTCTCCTCCACTTCTCCATCCTGGCGCCTCAGTACCACCCGGGAGCAATTCCTTAGCTCCCACCCTGTCCCTTTTCCTTCTTTGGTGTTTACATTCTTCGGATACTTACAGACTGTTATCACCTTCCCTGTAGCCCTTCTTCAACCAGAGCAGGCAGCTGCCGCTCCTTAACCTGCTGTTGCAAGCCAGTCTTTCCAGAAACCACCTATGTCTCCAGCTACCTGAGACCCCCTCCAGTGCCTTTACCTGGCCAGCTGTAGGGCTGAAAATAAAACTCTGATGGGTGTGGATGCAACTGGGCAAAATCACTGCCACCACCTCCCAAGCCATCGGCAGCCCCGAGCTGCGGGGCCGTGCATTTTGCCGGGGGTGCATCCTGCCACATCATTGCATCTCTGGCACCCGGATCTCTCCCAGCAGCTCGGCTTTCCTGGATGTTTCCTCCTCCCACTGCTGGGCCATTTCCTCTGGCTGAGGGGTTCTATTTGAGCCCCACACTCTTCTCTGAGCTTTTTATGCTGGGTGAGGAAACTTGGATTTGCTTGTAGGGAAGGGAAGAAAAGTGGCTTTAAGCACTTTGTGTATCGACTGAGGCCTCTACTTATGGTACTGACCCCACTATGACAAGAATAGTTCCAAGACAATTCTGTAGAGCTGCAGCTTTGTGTCTAAGGCTGGCAGGGAAAGCAGAAACCCTGTGCAGTTTGCATGCTTGGGAAAAGCCCTCCAGGGGAATTTTCTGGCCCCAGCACTGCACTGGGGGCAGCAGTTTTGGCAGGACTTTGTGGCAGTTTTTCCAGCGGCATGCATCCAGTTAATATTAATTATTTTGGCACCTCATGCTTTGGGATTGTAAACAAGATGAGACCCAGCTGATCTGTACAACAACCCCACTGTCTCCCTATATTGTTTTTCTGCCTCCATGGAGCCTGCCCATCTCTCTCTCTTCTGTTGAGTGCACGTGCGTCCCAGGAGGGGGGTGGTTGTACTTTGATGTTTTGTCTCCTTTCCTTCCCTCTCACCACTCTGAATTCAGAGCTGGAGCTTAAGTCACTGGACTGGAAGGAATAACGGGAAAAAGGGTGGAGCTGCTGCCGCAGAGAAAGAATTAATTTTTGGGGTGCTTTCTCAGGGCAGCAGTGGAGCCACCACAAATCTGGGTTGATGGGGGTGCATAAATCCCCCTTGTCTCCTAGGTGCCAGCAGTGCCTGTCCCCTCAGCAGGGGTTGAGGTTTGGGAGCCCCCCATGTCCTTTTGCTCTGGTTTCCCTCCCTTCCCAGGGAGCCCAGGACTGCCGGATGCTTCTGGCCAGGCCTGAAGCCGAAGCAGGCGGTGACCTCCCCTTGGCAGGACTCCTTGATCCTGCTTGAACCAATAGCCAGAGCGCCAGGGTGGGCCGGCACATACTCTGCTCTTGCCACCCCATAACCTTGGGTGTAACCCACGAACAGCAGCTCAGGGAGATGAAAGCAGGGACAGGCTTGGCCTGGCTGTGCAGCCAGGGAGCTGGGCTTGTGGGGCTGCTGTGGCTGGCCACTGGGCTTGTTCAGGGCATGTGGAGAGGCCATTGGCTGCTGAGCCACCTCCTTCTCTCCAGCTCCGTCTCAGCTGGTGGTTGTGACATGTGGGGACTGCTGGTGGCTTCCACAGGACTGGCAGGTCTGGTGCTGGACCTCTGGAGGTCCAGCCTCCCGAAGGCTCTTCTCCAACACTGTCCCTGCCTGGTTCGGCTGCCTGAGAAGGGGCAGGCTGGCAAACTGACTTCCATGGGAGAAGGGGCGTTGGACTGAATTTTTTGATGGTGCAACTTCCTGGGAGCTGGCAGGGGTGGGAGGAGGGACCAGCTCCAGCCTGTTTGGCTGAGGGCAAAGCTAGGGAGAGAGGTTCCCCTGAGTCAGCTCTCTGGTGCTCCACCTTGGGAAGAAGATAAACTGGTTGGGATGCTGCAGCAGCGACATGAGGTTAGGAGGAGGCAGAGAGTGCATGGAAACTTCTTTGTGGCACAGGGTAATCTGGGTGAAATTCTCTTCATCCTTATCTTCTGTAGCTGTGGCTGGGCAGAGGGCAGACTCTGTACTGGGAGGGAGCAGACAGAGCTGGGTGAGAGAAAAACTCTCAGAATCTCAGAAAGGGTTGAACCTTGGAGGGAGAGAGGAGAGGATCAGGCACTGACTTCATCTCTACCCTGGAGCACATTGTTTGAAGTCAACGTGTTTTCACAGCTGTTGAATTGCCTCCTGTAGGTTTTTGGTGAGAGCTGAGCTACTATGTTTTTAATAAATGATTGGTGGTGAAGTTACCAGAGGGACGTAGCTCTGGGGCATGGACAGCCAGGGTTGGGACAAGGCGTGTCTGGTTCTTTGTGGCTTTGTCTCCATCTCTGAGGCAAGCCCCATCGGTGGTGGTGGAGCACTCCCTTCTGCCCACTCTCTTTGTCCCTGCCTCCCCCTCTCTGAATAAATACCTCTGAGGCACCTTGTGGCAACCTCTTTGCTGCATATTTTCCTTTACTTTTTTTAAACCTCTTCCCTTATCTCCTGCTTCCTCTTACAGGAATGACTGCTGCTGAGAACTGTGCCCAGTTTTCTTTTGCCATAGGGTTGCATAGCCCCATGAGTTTTCCATTTTTGGGAAAAAAAGGCTATTCCCATTTTTGTTCTGCCACAGGGGACTCACCTTCCACCCCTGGCATGGAAAGCCCTTTTGTGGGTCACTCCAAGACAGTAATTCTCTGGTTTTTTTTGCAGCCAGATCTTCTCAATTTCAAGAAGGGATGGATGTCCATCCTGGACGAGCACGGAGAGGTAAGCCTCAGATGAGAGTCTTCCTCTTCCCCTATCCCCTGCTGCTGGAGAGCCCTGGTGAGCCAGCTGATTTCCTTCCTCCTTGTTTACTGAGGTCTCTCCTGCTGAGAAAGGCAGTGGGAGACTTTTGGTGGAGGTGCCTTGCTCGGTGTGTGGACACAGAGGTTCATCGAGCGCCTCTCTCCCAGCTGAGGGTCACGAGGGGGATCTGGGAGGGAGGAGGGGGAAGAGAAGGCCGAGAGGTCATAGTGCAGAGCGTCCCTCCTTGTTCCTACGCTTTCCCTGGTAACTGCCTATCCATTTCCCTCCTGTCTTTTCCCTTCCCTCCCCCTGCCCGACATGCCTGCAGTGGAAGAAACACTGGTTCGTGCTGACCGACTCGAGCCTGAGGTATTACCGGGACTCGAACGCAGAGGAGGTAAGCGTGGCCAGCTTCACCAGCCCTTTCTTTCTTCCTGGCCAGGGGGCAGAGGAGCACAGCTCTGGCATGACCAGGGACAAGCAGCAGCACCATGTCCTCCTGAAGGATGGCTGAGGTGCCAAGCTGCTCTTTGCCAAGGGGTGATGAAGAGGATGAAGGCAGGGCAGCGAAGTCCGGGGGGACTGTCAGTGGCGGGAGGTGGGGGGAAGGGCTGGTCCTGTGGCTGGGTGCGTGGGATGCTCTCCATCCATGCTGCTGGCAGCCCTTGGGTTAGAACAGGCCATGCCGTGCTGGGGAACTGAGCTGAGCCTGGCTCCCAGGGAACTGTGGGCTGAAGGCAGAGGTGGCCTTTGTCAAAGCTGGCTGCACACTGATGTCCCAGCGGGGGGCTGTGCTTGCAGGCTGATGACCTTGACGGAGAAATCGACCTGCGTTCCTGCACGGATGTGACGGAGTTCGCGGTGCAGCGCAACTACGGCTTCCAGATCCACGTGAGTGCCCGGCACCGCGCACACGGAGCCGCAGCACCCAGGGGCACGGGGGAATGTGTGATCCCTGCCGGTGCCGACATGCTGAGAGGAAATTCATACAGATCTTGTGCCAGCTTGGTGGCCCAAGGTTGTATTTGGCTCATGGGTGACAGTGCTCTGAGACATCAGGGCTGCCTGCCTGCAAAGGAAGGAAGGAGGAGGAGGAGGAGGCTTTGCAGGGCTGGCTGAAGGCTGTACTGGAGGCAGTCCAGGAGCCAAGCTAAATGCCAGGAGTGTCTGAGGGACGTGTTGGCCAAGGCAACTTTTCCACAGCTGCAGGGGGGAGTGGTGAGCACTGCAGATCTCAATGTAATGTGGCTGACCATGCTATGAGTGACAACCTGTACCCTGGATCCAGCCCCAGTACAGTTCTGTCCTTGGCTATTTGTTGTAGCAGCAGGAAGTGGCTGCTAAGGCAGCATGAGAAATGATATTTCTGTGGGTGTGCAGGATGGGCACTTCGTGGTCTGGGTTTCCCTGTGCCCTGCTGCTGCACACCCGTGCTGGCACCTGACTCCTGGCACCTGAGCATCTATTGTACAAAGCCTCTGGAAGAGCTGGGAGTCTTCAGCCTGGAGAAAGGATCTTGTGTGTATCTCTCTATCTAAAAATTCCCGATACGGGTTGGGCAAAAAAGGAACCAGACTTTTCTGGCTCCCAGTGACAGGACAAAAGGCAATGGACACCAGCTTGAACACAGGACATTCCACCTCAAAATCCAAAGAACTTTTTTATCTGTGAGGAAGGTAAAACAGTGACCACAGAGACTGTGGAGATCTCCTTAGAGATATAAAACCCCAGCTGAATAGAGGCTAAGACAAGCTGCTGTAGCTGACCCTGCTTGCAGGAGTGTTGGACTGCTTGGTCTGCAACTGGATTGCACCAGTGCATGTTTGGCCCAGTATAGTCGATATTTTTGCCACTGACGAAGGAGGAAGAATGATGAGGAGAAGTCCATCTTATCAGAAGTTTAATTAATTACTTTATTATACTATATTATTCTATACTATATTACATTACATCTAAACTGAATCTGCCAAGCACTTAATTGCACTCCACTGCACTGAATCTCGTGACTGTCAGCCAACAGTCCCAATACACACACCCGGATTCAATTGGTCAGTGAATCAAAACACTCAGAGCAGAATCTAATTATCAATTCCTTTCAGGTAAACAATTTTCTACTATGTATTTTACTTGTGAGCAACACAGGAGTAGTAAATGAGATAAGAATTGTTTTTTCTTTCTCTGAGGTTCAGAAAATGTGAAACCTAGAAATATTCTTGGGAAGAATTGTGCCTTGCTTTCCTCTGTGAAGAGAAATGTAACTACAGCCCAGTGTGCCAGCAAGGTTTCTTTTGCCTTTGCTTGGAAATGGTCTCATGAAGGATCTCCCCCCCCCAAACACCCCTCCCACCTCTCCTCTCCCATCCCTCCACCTGTCCCCAAGAGCCTGAGACAGAGGGTGGCCTTTCTAACAGCCCAGCACTGGTGTATGCGGTGTGTGCGAGTGGCTGTGGGTCTCAGGGAGCAGGAGGGAGCTGCTGTACATCCACTGGGTGATGAGAGGGCTTCTGTCACCTCCCTGTTGCAGACAAAGGATGCCGTCTTCACCCTGTCAGCGATGACCTCTGGCATCCGGCGCAACTGGATCGAGGCCCTGAGGAAGAATGTGCGCCCAGTCAGTGCTCCGGACGTCACCAAGTAAGAGCTGCCCAGTGCTGCTTGTCCTCTTCTTCCTTGCTGTCCCTCTACCCTGACTGGCAGGGTAGAGGGAAACGTCACCATTACCAGAGCAGCCCTGCCCTGTGCTCCTTCTGAAAGTGGTTTGGTTACACCAGCCAGTGACAGGGGTTGAGAACCTGATGGCTCCCTTTCTTGTACCTGTTTTTTCCCTCACCACATAAGTTTAGATTGGTTTCTCCACAAGCCTAGCTAGAGCCAGGGAGGATCCTTGCTGCCTGGTGGAGAAATCCATTTCCCTGGGGGCTGGGATGCTACAGGCCCAGCTCTGCCCTCAGGGTGGGGTTCTGTAAGGCTCAGCTGAGTGAGGGTCTGAGCCTTGAGCAGTTGGCAGTGCCTCTGCTGGCATCCTTTCCCACATGGTGCCTCTCCCTCACCAGTTCCTGCTCTGCTTCCAGACTCCCTGACTGTGACAAGGAGAACTTCCGTAACTGCGTTCCCCAGAAAGGCTCGCTCCGGACGGAGGAGCAGCAGCGGCCGGGCTTGGGCTCCGAGGGCAACTCCAAGGGCAGTCACTGGAAGGCGGATGGGCAGCGCCATGCCTTTGACTATGTGGAGCTGTCTCCCTTGCCACAAGAGCCTGGAAGTCAGGGGTCCCTGCAGAGGACGAAAGGGAGCCTGAAGATCTCGGAGCGAGCTCCGCGCTATGAGGAGCTGGAGCGGGATCTGGCCGTCCGTTCGGAGGAGAGGAGGAGGTGGTTTGAGAGCCCCGATGGCAGGGTCCCCAGCAGTGATGGCCCGGCAGGAGACCCTGCCCGCAGGGCCGGGGAGCAGGACCTCCCCACGCCTCCGCTTTCGGAGGAACAACGGATTCGTCTGAATGAGGAGATAGAGAAGAAGTGGCTGGAGCTGGAGCACCTGCCCTTGAAGGACTTGCGGAGGGTGCCCTTGACAACACTGCTGAACCAGAGCAAGGGCGGCCAGGGAGACACCAATGAGGCGCTGAAAAAGGAGGTAAGAGCATCCCTCCTCTCTGAAATCTCTGGGGTTCTGGTGACCCCTTCATGTGGTACTTGGCTACAGGAGGCTCTGCAGAAGAGCCTCCTGCAGAGGTGCCGGGAGACGTTAGTTCTTTCTGGCTCCTTGAGTGCATGGAAGCTTTTGGAACCTGGTAATGCAAGGCTAGAGGCCAGCTCTCAGACATCTGCAGAGGTTCCCCAGAGCATGTTTTGGTCCAGGATAATTTATTTGGTGGCACTACTTGTGTGGAATCTATGTTTCTGGGAGTACATTCACAGCCTTTCTTCTCTGGCTATTCCCAAGCCTGCAAGCTCTTCACCTGCCAGCCTTTGAAAGGAGCCATGCTGTGGTGGTTTCCTCCAGCATGGATCCACCTCTGAAAGCTGGGATGTCTCCTCCTTCCTTACTGGCACTAACCAGGCTGGGGCTGGCTTTGCTAGTGTGGTCTCTTGGCAGGCTGCTGGGGAAGCAGAGGCCTCTACTGACCATGTGTTGTCCTCCCCATCCCTAAGCCCAGGGTTTGGAGGTGGCACATTGGTCAGGCCATGGCACTTCTCCACCCTTGGCTGAGCATCTTTCTCTGTCCTCCCTGGCACAGATCCAGTCACTGCGGGCACAGCTGGAGTCCTGCCGGGCCAGAAACGAGAGCCTTCGGGAGGCAGCCAAATCCCAGGGGGACAGCCATGTGCCCCGAGGGTACATCTCACAGGTGAGCAGAGTGCCAGACCCGGGGCTTGGGGAGTCACTCCCAGTTCCAAACTGGGAAATTCTGGCACACAGCTTACTGCCGAGCAGGTATCGCTAATCATTGGGTTGCCATGGTGACCCTAACTGGGCCCATTTGTAATCAATGTTAATTACATAAAGGCTGGTGCATGTTGCCTGGCCTTAAAGGGGCCAGGGTTATAAAGGGAGAGAAGGATAAAGTGGGGAGAGGTGCAGGATCTGAGTCCCTCTTTGCATGTGAGCACAGTGCTGTCCTGGGCCGTGGGGTGAGCCATCCCCCAGCTCAGGAGTGGGTCAGCAGCTTCCTGCTGAGCCCCTGATGGTTTGGTGCTCACCACATGTGGTTCTTGCTAACTGGGGCTCCCACGTGTCTCGTTAAAAGCAGTCAGTCAGTCAGTCCGTCCCTGGGGACAGCCCGAGCCCTGAAGGTCACTTTGGCAGCACAGCCCATTCGTTTGCTGGGACAGCACGTGGGAGAGCCAGCAAAGCAGGCTCATGCCTCATCCTCTCACTTCTCTTTGTTTATTTATTTTCCCCTCTCATGGACTGATCCAAAGCAAGCAGGGTCACATCCCACAGGGATTTCCTGTGTGGAGGCTGCTGTTTGACCATAGAGTGGGATTTTCAGGATGGGCCTTATGTGTTGGAAGATACCGGGGCAGAGGGGGTTGGCAGGGCAGGAAATTGGGGCTGGTGAAGTCTGTTCCACAGGGTTGGCTGTACCTAGCACAGATAAAGAAACCCAGAAGCCTTGTAGCACCCAGCCCAGACAGCCCTTACCAGTCTCTGTGTTATCATGATTTAATATTTACAGCTTACAGGCCCCTTTATGGTCAAAAAAAAGAGCAAAAGCAGTGGGGAGGAACTTCCTTATCTTCCTAATAACTTGCCTCAAAAAGCCAGCATTTCACATCTGAGGCCAAACTTGGCCTTTCCCCAAAGGATTCACTCTCTCTGTCTGACAAGGGTTGCAGCTGGTCCCTGCATAGATCACCAAATTGATTCCTCACCTTTTCCTCTGTTGTTCTGTGAAGCTTCCTAGCTTCCCTCATCACAGTAGAGAGGAGTAGCCAGGAAGGGTTTGCATTCACACAACATGTTCCGGTGTCTTTTGTATGAGCCTTAGTCCTCAGTGTGGAAGGAATGAGATGGCAAGGAGTTGTTGGGGGATGTGATGATGTCTTAGCTCTCTGCTGATGTCCTTGAGGCCCAGGCTATTAATCATCATGGTGCAGTTTGTTGGTGAACAAACTCTTCCTGAGAGGCTCAGAGAGGCACTGCTAGCGTCTAGAGGGGGGGTGAAGGCACAGTGCCAAGATGGGAACCCCTTTGCCTTGCTCTAACCCGAGTTAATCATAGCACTCAGCATGGAAAGGACCATCCCCTTGGTCTCAGAGCCATCAGAAAGGAGGGAGAGCTGTGTGAGGAGGATCCCTAACCACTAGGCTGTGGGGAGGGCTCTTTGGCAGCCTCCATCGTGTCACAGGGTAGTTCAGGGTGTCACTTTTCAGGAGAGGAGGCTCGGTTTTCATTGATTCCAGGGAATGTGCTTCATTTAAAAGGCAGATACTGAGATGCAGTTCCCACAGTTGATCTCTTCCAGCCAGGCAGTGCAGCCTGGTGTAGGGTTGAGTTTGTGGTATCCGACATGTTATTCCCAGCTCCTGGACTAAGAGGAATGTTCCTGTCTTGCTGCTTTAGTTTTAAGAGCTAGAGGAACATTCTTCCTCTATAAAGCACAAAGGGGGGTTGTAAGATGTGTGTCCCTGTAAAATGGTTGTGTTCAGTGATTAAAGTGCCACCTCACTTTCAGAAGGAAAAGACCCTCCTGGGAAGTAGTCTCACTTCTTTCGGAATGTCCCTGGACTTGCAGCCAGGTGCCTGTCCTTGCCCAAGCCCTTCCTCCTTCTCTCCTGGTCTCTCACACCTCCTTTCCTCCTCACACCAGGAGGCCTGTGAGCGTAGCCTGGCTGAGATGGAGTCATCCCACCAGCAAGTGATGGAGGAGCTGCAGAGACACCACCAGCGGGAGCTGGAGCGGCTGCGGCAGGAGAAGGAGCGGCTCCTGGCAGAGGAGGCAGCAGCAACAGCAGCAGGTAGGAGCAGAAACCAAGCTGTGCCTCTGCTCAGCTGGGTCCCTCCTGCCTCTCCCCAAATGCCTCTTGCCAGAAGCCAGACATCCCAGTCATCTGGAGCCACACTGTTGACTGTACTGGTGTGAGGCTGGCGCTCCTTGGAGCACGAGCTTTGGTGCTTCTCGCTCCTGTGGCGCTGGTGGAGATGGGGTGGTAAAGATCCTGAAGGAAATGGGGTCATGCCTCTGGATGGGTGGGAGGAGACCAGAACTTTATTGTAGGTGGGCAAGGCAGAAGTAGTAGAGAGCTCCTAGAGTGCCCTGTGTTAGTCCCCTTGGCAGCATGATTATCCTGGAGTGTGGAGATGGTGAGGAATTCACTGAGGGAAGAAGGGGAAGAGGAGGAATCTGCAGAGATGGATCTGGGAACCTGCAGTGGAGAGAGCTTAGCCAGTTCTCCAGTGTGTTTTCCATGAGGCTGGCACAGCCTGATCCCCCATTTCTCACTGTCCCCCTCTGCAGCCATTGAGGCACTGAAGAAAGCCCACCGGGAGGAAATGAATAAGGAGCTGGGCAGGACACGGAGCTTCCAGCAATGCAGCTCGCTCCCAGAAGCCCTCCAGAAGCAGCACCAGTAAGAAAGCATCTCTCTCACTCCCCTTGCCCGATGATGCCGTCTTGTGCCACTGTCACCACACTCCATCTGCAGCTCTAGTCCTGAGATTTTCCTCCTGCTGCTTCCCCAGCTCCTTCCTCAGGGCTAGTGGGTGCCCAGTAGTGGCTGCCAGGGCTGCTGCAGCTGTAGGCAAGGGAAGTTTGTCCCCTGCTTGGCTCTTTTCCTTATAGCAGCTCCCTCATACCTATAGTTATTTCCTGTCTGTTGTCTTTATGGAGGGCTCCTCCATTTCTTCTGCATGGCTTGGAACTCCAAGAAGCACCAAGTGTGGGAACTGAAGCTCGGGTTCACAGGGAACGTTGTCCTGTGCTAATGACTGATGTGGGCAGAGGCTGCCCATGGCAGGGGAAGGCAGCGCCAGGGGCCAGGAGCTGGCAAGGGTTTCGGGGCAGCAATGAGCTGGTGCCTCTTTGGCAGGTTGGACGTGGAGTCGCTGAAGCGGGAACTGCAGGTGCTTTCTGAGCAGTATTCCCAAAAGTGCCTGGAAATCGGGGAGCTCACCCAGAAGGCAGAAGAGCGGGAGCAGATATTGAGCGCTGTCAGCAGGAGGGAAAGGACCTCCTCCAGAAAAATCAGGCAAGAGAAGGGCTTCCCTGCCAGCAGAGAGGAGCATTGGATCATGTTCCTCCTTCACACAGCACAGCCCCTCTGTTAAAACTCCCGTATTTGTTCATATTTCTTCCCTTCTGAGATTTCATCATCAGAAATAAAAGGATTAAGAGTTTGAGGCCATCTTAACTGTGGCGTTAAAAATGGCGAGTGTACTCTGCTGGATGTAGATGCTGCCATTGCCTATGGACGGGGGGTTACAACATGATCTCCAAGCTGAACAAGGGCTGCCATGGAGATGGAATGGTCAGGACAGTGAGAGCTCTGTGCCGTGGCTACTCTGACATCTTTGCTTTGCCTGCAGGAGCTGCAGACGCGCCTCTCGGATGAGATCGGGAAGCTGCGGAGCTTTATTTCATCGCGGGGCTCTGGGGACCGCGCCTCGCACAACAACGAGCGCAGCTCCTGCGAGCTGGAGGTACGGGATCCCCTGGCTGCCCCCTGCCTCCGTCCCCACCTGTCCCGGGGCTCTTCTCCTCTTGATGGCTTTGGCTTGGAGCAAGTGGGAGGGGGTGACGGATGGAGCAGTGCAGGAAGCAGAACGTGAGGCTCCCCTCCGCTGCTCTCTCCGGCTGCTTGCGCCGTTTCCTGCCCCAGCCCTTCTGGCCCTTCCTTCCTTTTCCACCGCTGCGCTTGCGCCAGGGCCCGCCGGCCTTTCCGAGGCGGTGGCTCTTGAGTCACCTCTGGTTCCTCTCCCCCCTCTCTGCCCAGGTGCTGCTGCGGGTGAAGGAGAACGAGCTCCAGTACGTCAAGAAGGAGGTGCAGTGCCTCCGGGAGGAGCTGCAGATGATGCAAAAGGTTGGTGTTTTCTGGGAGCAATTGGGAAAGAGCAGGAGAGGGAAGGCAGGGAAGCAGCAGGGCTGCATATCAGCAGGCTCTGGCTGGGTTTGATGGGGATGCTCGAGACAAACCTTCTTGTCACCTGTGCTGCTTGTCCTTGCTGACTGCAGAGCACAGAGCAGCTCCAGCAGCACAGACTGGCAAAGGGTGACCTTGTACAAGGGAGGAGTCACAGAGCTGCCGGTTTTCCCAGATGTATGCACACATGAGCGTGGACAAGACAGGAGGCCACCTTCTGCAAGTGGGAAACCTGGATGAAGGCTGCCTGGCATTCTGCTTCCCCCAGTTGTCCCCTCTCTGAGTGTCCTTGGGCACTGTTTCTGGGTGTGCTGCTCCCTCCACTGGCAGCAGCTCCTTCAGAGGAATTTTCAAAGGCCCCTGCCAAAGGAGAACCCAAAAGAGGCTTTGGAATTCAGTGATGCTCCCAGAGTTTATAACTTACTCACATAAGTTTTTGGCCATGTAAGCAGCTGCACCCAGCTCTCTCAGTGGCCTGCATTCCTGGTGGAGTTATGTTTCCTATATGGCTGCCCCACATGCACACAAGCCATGTTAAAGCCCACGTTACCTCCTCAACCTGGTGCTGTACATCCCTGCTGCTGTGGGACCAGTGTCTCTGCGTTCTTCCCTGGCCTGGTGTTTGCAAAGTGATACCTCCATGCTTCTCTTCTGAATGGTTTCTGCCTGGCCCAGATTAGGATGGGCTTCAAGCCCAGAGCTAGCTCTCCCCTCCTCACCTGCTGGCTCTTCTGCTGGGCTCACCTTGCTGCCGCCCTCCCTAAAATCAGCCCTGCAACCTGCCTGACCCCTCTCCCTCCCCTGGCAGGACAAGAGATTTGCCTCAGGGAAATACCAAGACGTGTATGCAGAGCTGAATCACATTAAGGTGCGCTCGGAGCGAGAGATCGAGCAGCTGAAGGAGCACCTGCGCCTGGCCATGGCGGCTCTGCAGGAGAAGGAGTCGCTGTGCAACAGCAAGTAACGGTGAGCCTGGGCATGCTGGGCTGTCCCCTGCGGGGGCATGTGGCTGAGACTGGCTGCTGCAGGGGCATGGAAGCTGCCAGTTTCTCCTGCTCCACTCAGTTTTGAAACTTTAGGCTTAAACTCATCCTTCTCTGCTTCTCACATCCTCTTGGCCTGCACCGCTGGCCCTCCTGCTCTCGCTAATGTTCTCCCGAGGGCTCCAGCCCCCTTTTCATGGTGCTCGTGATGCAGCCAGCACCAGTCACTCCTCAGCCAGGCTGTGTGTGGGAGCCAGGCAAATGCTGGCCATCGCCCCGTGGCTTGAGTGACAGCGTGGGTGGTTACACATGCCCTGTGTAGGCAGCAGTGTTTCTGCTCCCTTCACCTTTGAAGTGGTTTCCCTATCGCAGCAGGATAATTTTAGCTCTGCATCAAAGCAGGCCCTGCTAGACCCAGCCCTTCTCCCACACTCACCTGCAGGCATCTCTGTCACAGATGGGGGAAGCAGGGTGACGGGAATGAGAGCATCCTGTTGTCCAGAGTGCTTCTGCTTCTTGCTTGTGCTGGGCTCACCCTGCTCCACCAGCGCTTGCTGATGGGTGCTGAGATGAGTGGGGTGGCAGGAGGGCAGCACACAGCCGCCTCCCCAGGGAGCTGAAGGGATGGCATTTCTGTGCTCACTGGACTCTTTCTAAACCATGTCTGGTTTTGTCTCTCTCTAGGTCTGCTCTACATTTGTTATCTGTCCTTGTTTTGTATTTGCTCCATTCCTCACTCGTGGGGAGAGGGAGGTTGAGTCCCTATCTGTTGCCACCTTGGCGAGGAATCTCACACACCCCCAACCTCCTCACTCCCCTCCCAAAGCTTTTTTGATGAACCCTTTTTGCCTGCATACCTGAGCACGTTGTTTGGACTGGCTCCTTACATGCACCTTCCTCAGGATTTTATATGTGAAAATTATATTTTATAGAGGATTTTTTTCCCCATGGAAAGGAGGGGAAGAGGAGGAGGAAAAACTTTTACTACATCAGCCAGCATTTTTCTAACCTGAAAAAGAGAACCTGTTTTTTCCCCCTTTCCTAGCTCCATTTCCCCTGGCCACACACAGCCACCTTTGGCACATATTCCCTCTCTTCCAAATGTCTCCACGGTCCCCCTGGGATGTAGGGCAAGGACCGTGCTCCCCCTCCCCGTGCCACGCCCGGGACCTGCGGAGAAGACGCGCAAGCCATCAAGCCATAGGGGGAGCCGCTGGGGCTGTCTGCCGTGGGCGTGCTTGCCTGAGGCGGCTGAAAGAGGACACCTTGGCAAGAGTCCACATGACCGAGCTCTCTCTCCGTGGCTGCCCTTTTGGCTCCTGCAAGAACCTGCATTGGCAGGAGCCCAGAGCCACGGGGCTTCTCCTTTCTGGGGAAGAGGAGCTGTGAGGCTGCTGCTGCACCCGCCCGAGCCAACCTCCCCAGGGTGACAGCTGCTGCTGCTCCGCTGCGCCCTTCAACTTTTAACTTAATAAAATCTTCCCCTTTCGCTGAGAAAAATGTGTTCCTTGAGAAGAAGTCTTGCCATGTGGCCCTAATCCAATGGTGAGGGCTGTGTGTGCGTGTTTGTGCGTAATTTTTTTTTGAGGTTTTAGTATATAGTGACCAGTTGCTCCCTTTCTTCAGGATTTGGTGAGGGAAAGCAACAGGAGCACCCCTGGCCAGAGAGTGAGAGGAGCCTTGTGGTGCTGTTATCCAGCAGTTTGTCCCACCTTTGGGTTTGAGGGGAAAAATAATCTGCTTCACTCCACTGCTCCCAAAATTCCACATGGACCCTGAGCCTCATGGAGGAAGAGCTGAGCCTGGGCTGCATTAGTAAATCCAGTATTGGAAAGGTGCATGGCACTGCAAATTGCTGGCAGAGTAAACAGTATATAGAGATCCTGGGGAGGTGACAGATCATAAATGCTTTCCTCCTGTTTTTTGTGTGAAGCATGTTGCTTTTATGTCAGGATGGAGGACCTGGTGGTGACTACTACTCATGCAGCCCCATCCCAATATAAATAGGAGCTGTTGATCTACAAAGAGATCTAATTGTGGTCACATGCTGGGACTGGAGGCAGCATCTGAAGAAGGAAGGACAAAGGGGTCAAGGGGGGTTCTTGAATGGAGGTGATGTTGATGTGTTGGCTGTGAGACTGGAGTACTGTGAGACCTGGGGATGGAAGCAGGCTGTAAAAATGCAGTGGCAGCTAAAATGAGGGGTATTAGGGTGGCACTCTTTTGCTCTTTTGCCATGGTATTGGCATCCCCTAGGACAAGAGGGTGCAGGCCTGCCCTTCCCTTGGGAAGGGCTGCAGAGACTACTTTCCCTAGGAAAGGCAGATCACTTGTTAGTCACAAATTCTGGTAAAATTAGGTTGCAGATTTTAGTCATGTGCACAAGGCCCTTGGGCAACCCAGTGGATGGTGCAAGAGTCCAAGCAATGAGCTCAGCTCCCTACTACGCTTGTCAAGCACCAGGACTTGCTGTTGATGGTCTTTGGCCTCCTGCCTCTGGCCTAGGAACCCTTCTGTCCCTGTGCTGCCCAAGGTCCAGGCTTTTCCCTCTGCCTCCCAGCAGGACATGGCTGTTGCCATTGAGTTTGGAAAGGGGCGAGCATTTGGGGGATTTGCCCATGGGATGGCAAGAGGGGAAAGAACAGCTCAGAGTAGCTGTTTTCAGGCTGCAGAGCTTGGTCTTGCCATGGGGATTTATAGGAGCCAAAAGAGGAGGAGAAAAAAAGGGTTCAGGACACAGTGTGTTTTTTAGAAAAAATAACCACTCGAACAACAGTCTGTGTAGTTGTACCTACTCCTGGGGGAGGAAACTCCCAAAAGTGGGCACTGGGGGCAAGCAGAGGGTAAACAAGGGTTGAACTGCTCTTTGCGCAGTGCTCAGCAGCCTGTTCACCCGTCCCTTCCCCAAAGAGTTTGATATCTTGTGTTTGGGTTGGTTTGTTGGGGTGGTCTGTTGTTTTTCTGCCTTTCGGACGACGGCTGCTCAGCCTGATAAGCGCGTGGCGCAAGCACAGGCGAAATGTGCGTGCCCCTGACATGTGGTGGAGCTGCCCCTCCTTGAGGCTCTGTGGCTGCAGATCAGCCCCAGCAGGGCAGAGCCATCCCATCATCCCGGGGCGATGGGGGACGTGCTTCCAAAATTGGCACGGCGCTAATCGGGCAGCGCCTGTCTCGCCTGCACCGGGGCGATACGCTCAGCCCGGCGCCCCCACGTCCTTATCTCCCGGCAGCAGGGGACCTGGGCACGGGAAGAGTGGCCAGGAGAGGAGATGACCAACATGCCCGCGGGTGACAGGCGTGATGGTGGCAGAGCCCAAAAACATCCCAAAGCTGGGCTGGGCCCCATCCGCTTGCCTGCAGCCGGGCTGTGGCTGTGAGGAGCATCCCAGCCTTGAGCACAGGGAAAAACCACAGCTGTACAGCACCGTGGCGATATGGGAGCCAGCACCCCAGCTCACAGAGGGAGCTTACCCTTAAAAAGCAGCCCATAAATCTTTTAAAACAGTAATCAATCCAGCAGGCAGGGATGATGCCCCTTTACCATTTATTTGTATCCTTCAAGCCCGCTCTGCCCCTAGCAATGGCCAGGCCGAGTGGCTTCATGCTGGGCTGACCACACTGCATTGCACACCGGGGGCTCAGAGCTGGAACTCTTATGAGCACAGCTGGAACTTCAGCTAGTTTCCCTGTTTTGCTCTTAAAAAAGCACAGAATCCTTGGATCCAAGTACCACCAAGACCAAGTCCCACTGCTGGGGATTTTGAGTCTCTCTGAAATGGAAACTGGGTAAAATGAAATGTTGTCTCAGACATTAATTGCCAGAAGTGCCCTGGTGCTCCCAAAAGCCTATGAAGAGCTGTCCTGCCCCTACAAGGCAAGGGCTATTATCCCATGGATCTGTAGCACATCCACAGTGGACACGGTTTGACCATTTAAGACGAAATCTGCAGCTGGAAATGTGTAAATCCCCATGGGGTCTGGTTGAACTCAGTGCAGGCAGGGAGGAGAAGGTAAACAGGATTACAGAGGATTCTTCTGCCAGGCTCTGTCCTCTGGGGTTTGTTGGAGATGTGGGATTTCCCAATCTCTGCAGAATAATGCCAGAAAGGGAAGGCTTAGGAGGCTTGGAGTGGTTGGGTAGCAACTCCTGAGGAGAAAAGTAGGTACAGGGGGTAACCCACCCCATCCTGGGCATGGTGGCAGGTTCCTGTGGCCAAAAATACAGGCATGAACCCAAGATGGCCTTGGTGGCATGTGTGCCTATGGGAAAAACTCTTCCTTCTGGATGAGTCCCCTGTGCTGCCTGCAGTGGGGTGCCAAAAGCGCTGGACCCACTTCCCAGAGGCATCAGGGCTTGCATTGCTTGGCAACTGCCTTCCACCTCCAAGCCTGACATCCTGCCAGGGGCTGGAAAACCCTCTCATCCTCTCAATCCCGACCAGTTCATGTTAAAGATGCATTGTCAAAACAGTGCAAGGTTCAAGGGGTGCAATCCAGTATCAGCTGGGGTGCCTGGGGCTTTGCCTTGAGCCCATGTGCAAAGCCAGCAGCAGCTTGATGAGCTGTGACCACCTGTGTGCCTTCCCTCCAGTGAGTTGCCTGGGGGCACAGGATCTTCCCCTTAGTTTGACTGACTGAAAACAGGGATCTAGTGTGTACGAAAGAGCCAGCAGCTCCATGCACAGGGGAGAGCATGTTTGTTTGCCAGCAGCGGCACCCGCCGGAGGAGGACGAGCAGCCCGGATCAGCAGCAGGAGCTGCCCAGGTGAGCCAGTGAGATTAGACCCCTAAGGTGGCCAAAGTTAGGTAAAGCATCCGCCCTGTCCCTCCCTCCACCTTTGCCTCCCCATCCCTGCACTGGATTGATAATTGCTGCCTGGCTTTTGGGGCTGGAGGCTCTGCAGGCAGTCCATGGTGCTGTGCCAACCCCGGGGGCCAGTTCCTAAACCCCCCCTAAACCTCCCAGTGTCCCCTCAGAGCCTGGCGCAGGCAAGCCACGCACAACAGTTGCAAACTTGGATGCAAATAAAACCAGATGTGCCTTATCTGCGTGCCTGGGTTTGCCTACGTGCAGCAGCCAGCGCCCACGGTTCATTCCCAGATAGGAAAAATGAGAGGTCCCAGAGCTCTGTGCACTCCATGTGGGATGGAAAGCCATTTATTTATTATGTCTTAAACAAAAACAAGCCCCAAGGGAGGCAGGAGGATGGTTATTCCTCTCCACAATTAGGAGCGGTTGGCTCCTAATAAATCAAAAGGCTTGCAGGTGCTGAGAACCTTTCCCACATGGAATAGAGCATGTGAATAAACTCCATCAGGGAGGAAGGCTCAAGGAGATGCACTTGGTCCTTCCATCTGTGGGAAAGCATCAGGGGCTGAGTGTCTTCTGCCAGGCCAGGTCTTCACATCAAAGATTCCTATTTCTATTTAAATGTAGTGATGGGACATGGGGTAATGGCTCTAAACTGAAAGAGGCAAGATTAGATAAAATATTAGGAAGAAATTCTTTACTGTGAGTGTGATGAGGCACTTCAACAGGTTGCCCAGAGAAGTTGTGGATGCCTGAAAGTATTTAAGGCCAGGCTTGATGGGGCTCCAAGCAAGTTGGTCTAGTAGAAGGTGTCCTTGCCCATGGCAGAGAAATTGGAACTGGATGATCTTTAAGGTCCCTTCCAACCCAAACAATCTATGATTCTATGATTCTGTTTCTATTATTTCAATTTCTACTATTATTTCAATTTCTGTATTTATATTTGTATTTATGTATCTGTATTGATGTTTTATTGATGTACACTTCTGTGTATCCCTGGCTGGTGGTTTTCATGGTCCTGGACACCCAGGGCACTCAGAGGCTATTGAGAGGTGCTCACTGTGTATTTTAATGCTAAACTGAAGCACTGGGAAGTTTGGCTCAACTGAGCCCAGCATGGCATGTTGGTGGGCACCAGGTGGCTGCACCCGTGTGTTTTTAAAAAATAAGTGGAAAACATCATCTAAATCCTACTGGCAAGATGAAGATAGTGGCTATATTTAATCTCCCAGGAACAGATGACCGCTCACCCAGCGGGGAAAGGATGTCTGGCTCATTGCCAGTATGTCCCTGCTCTGTCCCTGCACTAAGGGCTGTGTGTGTCTCCCAAAACAAGGGGACAGCCTGTTATTTGTGACCCCTCGCCATCCCTGTGCAAGGGCTGAGCTGGTGTTCCTAAAGCACCTGGTGGAGAGCAAAGGGGCAGAAGAGGGAGTAGTGGCACTTGGCCGTGTGGTATTGCTGCTGAGCTGACTTGTGCCCAGTGCTCCCCGTTTTCTCCTTGGTGCCGTGCCCAGTGTCTTCTCTAGCGTCCCTTCTTTCTCCCTTAATATGTTCCACAGTGTCTTTCCTTGTCCCCTGATATTTTTCCAGCACATCCCTTGTGTTGCCCCTAAATGTCCCTGTGTCTGCCCTAAGTGTCCCCCTGCATCTCTTGATGTTGCTCTCAATATCCCTGACATACCAGTGTCCCCAGTGTCCCCAGTGTCCTTCTTTGTCCCTACATGATATCCTTCCAAATGCACCTTGTACTTAAGTGTCCCACTAAATGTCCCTTACAAGTCCTCGCTCATCTCTGTCCCCGCTGTTCCCACCGGTGTCCTTCCTTGTCCCCACCGGGTGTTCCCCCAGATGCTGTTGTTTACCGCACCGTGTCCCCCGGCGGGTCGGGGCAGGGCGTGGCAGGGGACACGCGGGGACACGGGCGGCGCGCGGGGCAGTCCTCCCCGCGGTCCGCGCCGCGGCTTTAAAGGGAGCCCGCGGCGGGCGCGGCCGCAGCGGCACCGGGGGCACCGGCGGGCAGAGCGGCACCGGCTCTGCTGCGGCTTCGCGCTCCCACCGCTCCTGCCAGCCTCTCCCCGCCCCGGGGCGGGGGACCCAGGCCGGACGGGCCACGCTTCCAGCGGCGAGGACATAGCGGGGCGTCGCGGGACGAGCGCTCGCCATGAGCGACTGCCCGATCCCACTGCCACCGGCTCCGTCCGCCAAGACCAAGCGGCCCCGCTCACCGCGGCGGCCGGCGGCCCACCCTGCGTACTCGGACATGATCAAGGCGGCCATCCGGGCTGACAAGAGCCGCGGTGGCGCGTCCCGGCAGTCCATCCAGAAGTACGTGAAGAGCAACTACAAGGTGGGCAAGAATGCCGACGTCCAGATCAGGCTGGCCATTCGTCGCCTGCTGGCCACTGGAGTCCTCAAGCAGACCAAAGGAGTTGGTGCCTCCGGCTCTTTCCGTATAGTCAAGCGGAAGAGGTCTCCATCCAGGAAGAGGTCTCCATCCAAGAAGAGGTCTCGATCCAGGAAGAGGTCTCCATCCAAGAAGAGGTCTCGATCCAGGAAGAAGTCTCCATCCAGGAAGAGGTCTCCATCCAGGAAGAAGTCTCCATCCAGAAAGAGGTCTCCATCCAGGAAGAGGTCTCGATCCAGGAAGAGGTCTCCATCCAGGAAGAAGTCTCCATCCAGGAAGAGGTCTCCATCCAGGAAGAAGTCTCCATCCAGAAAGAGGTCTCCATCCAGGAAGAGGTCTCGATCCAGGAAGAGGTCTCCTTCCAGGAAGAGGTCTCCATCCAGGAAGAGGTCTCCATCCAGGAAGAGGTCTCCTTCCAGGAAGAGGTCTCCTTCCAGGAAGAGGAAGAAGACAGCCAGGAGATCCACTTCGCCCCGGAAGCCGGCTAAGTCCAGGAAAGCCAGATCCCCAGCCAAGAAGCCCAAGTCTGCCGCCAGGAAGGCCAGGAAGAAGTCAAGGAGCCCGAAGAAAGCCAAGAAGCCAAAGACTGTTAAGGCCAAGTCCCTGAAGGCATCCAAACCCAAGAAGGCAAGGCGGCCGAAATCCAGAGCCAAGCCTGGTGCCCGCAAGTCGCCCCAGAAGTGAGAAGTCTAGCGGCACTATCGGCGTTGGTTCTGGCAATAGCTCTTGCCTTTGTTTTTGCTCCTTTCTCCTGGATTTTATAAAGAATTGCTCTATTAATGAATTTAAATAGCTGAAACAAGGCAGATGATGATTGAGAAAAAAACAATTTTAAAGTGTTACTGGTCTGGGTTTTTATTCTGCTGTCTCAGAAATTTCTTGTGTGTGTGTCTGTTGGTTTTATTAACGCCGGACTGCTTGCTGTGCGTTGGGAGTGATGGTGACTCTGTGTGCCTGTTGGAGTTGTGCCAGATTTCAACTCCTGGTCCTGCCCCAGCTCCTGGTGGGGGGTTACATGTTTGCTGGAGCCCAGCAAACACATTGGTGGGGAAGCCAGAAAAAATGGCTGCAAAAGCCCTGGCCTTCCCTGGAGGAGAAAAAGGGGTCCCTGTTCCCTCATCCAGGGCTGCAGATCCCCACCATGGGGATGAGGTAAGGAATGCTGGGCTGCTGGGTGTGAGGTCAAGCTGGCGCTGGAGATAACCGGGGTGCCCGCCTGCCTGTGGAGCTGCTCAGCACAGCTGGGTGGTGGCAGGGACTTTTGGGGCAGGGATGGGACAGAGAAGATGGAGCAGGGCCTGCGTCTGTCCACACTGGCTTTCAAGGAGTTGAAGGTGTCCATGAAGTGGGAAGTGGGATCACCGCGGGGAGAAAGGACAGACACAGCCATAAGCATCTTTGCCCCTCAGGGAGGAGCGCCCTGAGGCAGTGGACAGCTCTGCAGGTGGGGATGTGGTGGGCAGCCGGGGCAGGGTGAGGCAGAGCTGCTGGGCTCAGCCCTGCTGTGACCCGAGGGCTCTGGCTGTGTGCCCAGTGGGGGCTGGCACGACTCCAGGGCCTGTCCCCTGCCAGAGCCCCTCCCTGGGCTGGGCTGGTGATCCTGACAGCCAGGGCTGGCCCGGAGCCTGTGGGCTGGCCTCACTGCTCATCGGGGTCTGAGCCTCAGGCAGGGGGTGCCTAATCCCTCTTGGCTAGAGACAGACAAACTTCTTGATCATCGGGATCCCAAACCACCTGGGCCAGAAGCTCCAAAATCCCAGGGGCTCTGGGTGCCCAGGGCCCTTGGACTTGCTGTGCCTAACTCTCATAAGCCCAGGGTCTTCACCCTCTCCTGATGGCTCCCAAATCCTTCAGCCTGTCTTCCCTTGGGCAAATGGTGCCTAAGTCCTTTAGCCATTAGGGATTCCAAATTCAGTACTTCAGGATACTGAAATTGTTGGCCTGGATGCACCTAATCCCTGTGGGCTCTTGTTCCTAAGACCTTGGATCAAAGGCTACCAGAATACTTAGACTGAAGACCCTGAACACCTTTCAAGAGCCTGGTACCTTAGTCCCCTGGAATGAGTGGTCTAAACCACTCTGACCACAGAATTCCTCAGTCAGCTGTAGTAGAGGAAGGAGATACCTAATCCAGATGGAACAGAGAAGTTGCGGATGCCCTATCCTTCAAAATACTCAGGCTGAGTTTTGATGGGGCTCTGACCACCTCGGTCTAGCGAAGGTGTCCCAGCCCATGACACGAGCTTGGAACTAGATGATTTTAAGGTGCCTTCGAACACAAACTGTTCTATCACTCTATGACCCTTTGTGTCTAAAGCCACTGAGCCTGTAGTTTACAAACACATTTGGCCAGAGGTGCTCAAATCTCTTGGGTCTGGGTATTCTAATTTTCACGTGGTAAATCCTAAACCTCTCTGTCCAATAGATTGTTGGTCACCTCAACTGGATACACCCACATACCACAGACCCGTAGCTCATTATCCCCAGTGGTGGGCACCCATAAACCACCTATCTGCAAGGATCCAAGTCAGCTATGATGAGGACCCCAAATCCCTAGGCAGAGGCACCTAATGCTCCTGGGCTTGCTGATCCTCGAGGTCCATGATGCCCTCTTGGTATGAAATCCTCCAGACCCTAGTACGTGACCCCATTACAGTTCCTAAATCTCATGGATGGCGTTCCCCGAAAATCCCTCAGACTCCGGGCATCACATATCTGGCTCTGCGGCGCCTAAACCCGTTGGGACAGATCCTTTCCTCCAAAAAGACGCGGCACGCCTCCTGGAGAAGGCGCCCGAGCGCTCCGAGCCGCGGCAGCAGCGGCGCTCGCCCCGCCCGGCGGGGGGCGGTGCCCCGGCGGCCAATGGGCATTGGTCAGTAATTAGCGCGTGGTTAATTAGCGGCTCTGGGGCGCGGGCCCGCCCCCGGGCGTGCGGGTGGAGCGCCGGGATGTGGCGGGCGGCGGCGGCGCGGGCGCTGCGCGGGGCCGGGGCCGGGGCCGGGGCCCCCCGGGCGGCGTCGGGAGCGGCGGCGGCGCAGCTGCGGCGGCGGCTGGAGAGCGAGCTGGAGGAGATCCGCGGCGCCGGCACCTGGAAGAGCGAGCGCGTCATCGCCTCCCGGCAGGGTCCGCACCTCCGCTTGGCGGGCGGCGGCGCCGGTGCGTGCGGGGGGCGGCCGAGAGGAGGAGGAGGGCTCCCGGTCCCTTCCCTCGGTGCCATGCCCCTGCTTTCTCTTTCTGCTCCCGCAGGGATCATCAACTTCTGCGCCAATAACTACCTGGGGCTCTCCAGCCACCCCGAGGTGATCCGCGCCGCTGTGGAGGCCCTGGAGAAGTTCGGCGCTGGGCTCAGCTCCGTCCGCTTTATCTGCGGTACCCAGGTACCTACCGGGCAGCATCCCCTGCCCCGCGGGCCTTTCGCAGGGTGTCCACGTAGACTCCCCGCTCGGCATGCGTGCACAGTGCTAGCTTACACGTGGCCCCGTGAGAAAAGGAGCCTGCCAAATCCCCACTAGCCAAGCATCTGGAAATACGCCAATTTAAACCATTACAACACCTGAGAGCAAAGAAACTGAATACCCATCTGAAATCAGAAAATAAATGTCTTTTTCTCTCTCGGGTCAAAATTACAGTGAACCTGACTTGAAGTGGCTCCATCAGCCCAGTTTATCCCTGCTGGAGCCTTTTTTGAGTACTGCCTGGTTAAGTGCAAAGAGCAAGCAGAGCTTCTCCCTTGTGCATGGGGAGCTTGGAGTCTCCCTGCTGAGCTTTGGCATCCAAACCCATAATTATATTTTAGGACTGCATCTGCTGAACACAAGTAACTTCTCCCACGCACACACCCCTTTTCTGGATAAAACCTGTCTGTGTCCTCCCCTTTCAAGTCGACATTTAACTGCAGCGGGCAAGCAAAGGCTTGTGCTGCCCCACTGTTCACTCCTGCTCCTCTCTTCTCTTTAGAGCATACACAAGGACCTGGAGGAGAAGATTGCACGTTTCCACCAGCGGGAAGATGCCATTCTCTATGCCAGCTGCTTTGATGCCAATGCTGGTATCTTTGAGGTTCATGAGGCTTCCCTTGTGTTGTGCATGGAGGAGGGAGGTGACAGCAATGTGGCTGCCATGCCTTCCAGAGGCCCTGCTCTATGAGCTCTACGCACCAGAAAGGATGGCAGTGGTTGGTGGTGAAGAGCCCTGACTTGGGGCCCTTGCACCAGGGAAGCCATGCAGAGGTATTTAACCATCCTCCCCTCTGCTGGCTCCAGCCAGCTCCAGCTCTTGGGGAGGGCTCCCATTTCTGCTGAGGTCTGTACTCCCCTTAAAGTGTAGGTGAGGGGCAGGGGTGATCTCACTTGTTAGGAAAGGGGGAGGGAGATTTTGAGCTCAGAATCCACAAGCAAGAGCCTGGCGTAAAGAAATCAGGGGATAAGGTGCCTAGGAATGAAATATAAAGTTTAGCAGTGCCAGGAGAGACGTGGCAGCTGGAGTCAATCACGGCCTTGTTCTCTGTACTGAGGGAGGCTGGGAGATCTCGGTGAGGGGACGTCCAGAGCACAGGATGATCCTTTCTGTTTGGCACGGCCAGGCCCTGCTGACCCCAGAGGATGCAGTGCTGTCAGATGAGCTGAACCATGCTTCCATCATCGATGGGATCCGCCTGTGCAAGGCCAACAAGTACCGCTACAAGCACATGGACATGCAGGACCTGGAGGCCAAGCTGAAGGAAGCGCAGGTATGGAGCTCTGCTCCCACCCCAGCGCCAGGGCACTTGCTTAGCTGTGCAGTAACCAGTCCTGGAGGTGAGCTCTGCCCTTTCCCATGCCATCGGCATTGTTCTTGCCGACAGGCATGGATGGGCAAGGTGGCAAAGCAGCTGGCTGTGATGCCAATCCCCTCCATCTCAGTTAGGAACATCCTCTCCATGCGGGAGTGTGAGTGTGTCCCTTTGCCACCCCTCTCCTCAGGGTGACGTCTTCACTCCTGGGGATGCCTTTTTCCCTCCAACAGAAGCATCGGCTGCGGCTGGTGGCCACTGACGGAGCCTTCTCCATGGACGGTGACATCGCGCCCCTGAGGGAGATCTGCCAGCTGGCCCAGAAGTACGATGCCCTGGTCTTCATCGATGAGTGCCACGCCACAGGGTTCCTGGGACCCAACGGGCGGTGAGTGACTGCCTCAGCCCTGCTTCTCCCTCCTACCCTGACCAGTTCTGAAGCAAGGACCAAGGTGCTGATGGCCAACGTGGTTTTGTGTGGGGACTCCTTGAAGGCTTTGCACCTCTCCTTTGGATTGAAAGAAGGTACTTCAGCAGTGATCCATCCCCAAGTGACAGCTGCTTCTCAGTGTGTAACAGATGGTGTGACCATCTCATCTGGGCACCACCTCTCCTGGCAGGTGCTTTGTTCTGGACTATTAAACTTTGGTGTGGGAAGTTTGAGCACTTTCCAATCTCTAAGGGATGAAGAACCCATGCTACTACTTGGTGAGATCCCAGCTTAGGCTTTCTGCAGGAGAGGAAGGTCAACACTTGGGTTGAACTATTCAAGGGGCTATTCCTCCTTGTCTAGAAGGAGGGATGCCGGAGACCTGGCTGACAGTGCTTTGTTTTCCTTGAGGTATCCAGCAGCTTTCCTGGTGCATGCTGGCACAGCTGATAATGTGATATTCCTTTTTCTACAGGGGTACTGATGAGCTCCTGGGAGTGATGGACAAAGTCACCATCATCAATTCTACCCTGGGAAAAGCTCTTGGAGGAGCTGCAGGTGAGGGCATTTTCCTGTCCAGCATCCTGCATGCCCCAAAGAGCTCTACAGCATCAGTCTTACATTTCCTTCCTCTGCCTAATGATAGAGTAACAAATGCATGTTATCCCTTTTCACTGGTGGCATAAGGCTTGGTTTGTGATGTTGCTGCAGGATTAAGGGAGATCCTGACATCTGCCCCTTACTCTGTCATCTTTTGCATGCATTTGCCTTTGGGGTCAAGGTGGAAGCTCTTGGTCAAAAACACCAGCTGTGATGTTTAGACCTGGTTTGTACCTAACTTCCTGCTATAGGTGCCACGTTGGCTTTATCAAGAAGCCTCACTCTAAACAGGTCACCATGGGGTGCCTTGTCCAATTCTCTCTCCTCTGTCTGCAGGCGGGTACACAACAGGTCCCAAACCCCTCATCGATCTGCTCCGCCAGCGCTCCCGCCCCTACCTCTTCTCCAACAGCCTGCCCCCTGCCGTGGTGGGCTGTGCATCCAAGGCCCTGGACCTGCTCATGGAGAGCAATGCCATTGCACAGTCCATGGCTGCCAAAACCCAACGGTGAGGGGGCCTTATGGGGGTGGGAGCGGGGGCAGCTTTGTTAGGCGGGAGTTGTCTGTGATTTATTCACCCCTCTTTTCCCAGTGATAACTGTGAAGACAGTTGGCAAATCAGGGCTCAGGGAAAGCTGCAGGATGTGCCTGTCTGTGTCAGGTAGATGTCACATCTGGATGCTCTGTGAGCTGGGGCATATTGTCCGCTCAAGGATCTGCAGTCCCATTATGCTGAGCAGGACACAGTAGGAGGACACTCAGAGGAGGGATCTCTTCCCTGGACAGAAGATGAACAGTGGAGCAAACTTCACCCAGTTCTCAGGGGGCAGGGCTCCCAGGGGAAAGAAAGGCAGGGGTCTCCAAGGACGGGGTTGTTGAGGTTTTTACTCATCCTCTTGTTCCCTTCACCAGGTTCAGAAGTAAGATGACGGCGGCTGGCTTCACCATCTCGGGGAAAGACCACCCCATCTGTCCAGTCATGCTGGGGGATGCTCGGCTGGCCTCGGTGATGGCAGAGGACATGCTCAACAGAGGTGATCTGGGGAGGGAGCTCAGTATGCAGACACATTCCCCGAGGGAGGGGACAGTTGGTGGTGGTGCTGCCACAAGCCCTCCTTCAGAGGATGTTCCTGCATGAAATCCAATACTCCTCTAGCTGCAAATGTCCTCATGGTCTCCCCCAGATGTTACTGGCTGCACCTTCTTTCTCTGTTAGGGAGGGGATTTACATTAATGCTCTTGTCCTGCTATGCTGGACTCCATCCCCATTGCTGGCCCTTGACCTCATTTCCATGCTTGGGAGCAGATGGCCCTTGAAAGCCCTGAAGGCTGGAAGTGGTTATGGGGAGGGGAGCCTTTCTGTCACCCCGTACACCTCAGCCTGCCTCCATCCCAGCCAGCTCTGACTCTGCCTGCGTTTCCTCCCCAGGCATTTACGTCATTGGCTTTAGCTACCCCGTGGTGCCCAAGGGCAAGGCGCGCATCCGGGTGCAGATCTCAGCCGTGCACAGCGACGAGGACATCGACCGCTGCGTGGAAGCCTTCACCCAGGTGGGACGGAAGCACGGAGCGCTGCCCTGAGGGGCCAGAACCAGAAAACGCCTCTTCAGCACCATCCCTGTCCACAACCAAGTGCCTCTGGTGGGGAAAAAGGCCTGAGCAGCACACTGCCAAAGGCAGGACCGTTCCTCAAGGCATCACAGCCTGCATCATGAGTCAGCCAGCTGGCTGTTGCAGTGTGCTGGCAGTAGCACTGGCAACCAGCACGTAAAAGTGTCATTAAAGGTGTCCTGCAGTGCAGCAGATATTTGTCTGCCTCCTGTTTCCTCATCCAGGAGCTGCACCCCATCCCCATCGTCTCACTCTGTGACCAGACACTCTGCTATGCCTTCCCTGAAGCCTCAGTCCAGATGCTGAAGCACTGCAGTTCCTGCTGTCTCCTGCTGATGGAAATAACAGCATTGCTGATGTTGTCTGCTTCTTCTGTGCTGTCCTGTGGGTCCAGCAGCATCACCCTGGCCGATCAGACTGCTGCAATTCCCCACGGAGGCAGGAGTGTTTCCCAAGCCCTTTGCAACCAGTGCCACCAGCAGCTGGTTAGGGAAAGAGGACATGGGCCCACCAAAGCTCCGGTGCTCCTTTCTCTCCTTCTCACTCTCAGGTGTTAGATATGAGGCTTGCTTGGTCCCCAGCTACAAGGCTTTGCCAGTTGCTTCAGTGGTCCCAAACCTGTCCTGGGAAAGACATCTTGCCCCAGAGAGGCCATCAGGCAATGGGCAAGCTGAGGTGGCAGAGGCCAGCAGCATGGTGAGAGGATCTGCATCTGACTGAGGCCGAGGCCGAGGGCAGGGCAGGTGACAGAAACGTTTAATTTTCTTCCATCTGTCAGGAATCTCTGGATTTGTTCCTCCAAGCTGTGCTGTAGTATTTCAGCATTCAAAAAGACACAAGTGGGACCTGGGCATCTCTTAGGATTGCTTTCTTTGCTTCAGTTTTGTTCCAGATCAGAAACTGTGTGTCCTGCCAGCTGCCCATGTGCTGAATGAGTAGGGACAGATTCTAGCTGAAATGGAGTGTGCTGTGCCTGAGTGCTGGAGCACTGGGTTGTATCAGCAAAGACCTGCTCTCAAGTCCTTATGTGTCACTGGGCTGTCGGGGAGCAAACTACAGGGCAATAATGTCTGACCTGAGCCAGAGCAGCTGCAGAAGAGCACAGGTGTTAATCCAGGATTGTAGGGCTTTACAAGGATGCAAAGGACAGGGGAGAAGTGTGTCTTGCACGTTCAATAGGACCGCAACCAAACCCTTTTAGAACAGCTGGTAGTGTAACTGTGTGCTGATTTTGTTTAATTTTACATCTCCACAGGCCCTGAGCTCAGCCTGCTGATAAACTATGGTATGGAGTTCCCTTTCTGTGGCACCAGGCCCTTGCAGTGCTGCAAACCCTTTTCAACAGGCAGTATTTTGGCATGGGGTAGGCAGGGAGATTGCTTTCAGGCCCCTTGTGCAACCTGGAAGAGATGAAAGTTCAGCCAGATGGGCTCAGGGAGGTCTGAGACCCTAAAGTGAATCACTGCTGGTTTGAGCCCAATGCATGTGCCCCCCTTGCTCCCCCTGCCTGCACAGCTCCATTGCACACCTGTACCACCCTCCCTCACATTTCTCTCCTGCTAGTCCCCTGCCCTGGTCTCCCCCTCTCCCCTGGCCCTCCGCAGGCATCCCTGCTGCTGCCTCTGCTCCGCTCAGGGCAGACAGCCCAAGCAGTTTAACCCTGTTCCAGCTTTCAAGTCCTCCTCATTGGCAGAGCAGCCCTACAGTTGTCTCTCTGCTCATCTGCAGGCGAGAGCAGCAAGAGCAGCCTCCCTCCTGTGATGCTCACAGTTGTTTTTGCATGCACGTGTGGGCTCACCCTTCTGCTCCTCTTCTCGCCGGACGCACTGACCTCCCTCTCCCCTCTGTATCTCCCGGGTGCCTCAGCAGCCAGCTCCCTGCACTCTGCCTGCTTCAAGGCCAAGCTCAGCAGCAGGCTGTGGAGCTGTCTGGGGAGCAGACTGTGTCGTGTTGGAATCCCAGGAAGGCAGGAGGGTCAGATGATGGTGCACTGGTAATGAATAATGCCGTACTCATTGACTTGGAGGCATCATGTTAATACTGAATTGAGGCACATCCTCCTGCTGTTTGTTGCTTCAAGGCCTTCCAGCCTAGGTCTGATCTACAGCTGTAGGCAGCTTTTAGCCCAGAAAGCAGAGGATTGTTTTGCTCAGTGGAATGTAGAAGCAGGTGCCACTTTTTGAGGATGCAGTTCCCACCCTGGGCTCCCTGACCTACCCCATACCCTGTATGCTGCTCAGGCAGTCCTGACTCTGGAGCCGTCACCCTCTGCACCGTGGGATAGGTGGGACATCCATGTGTTTCACCCATTTTACCTCAAAGTAGGGGACTATCCTATCCCATTTTCATACACACCGAGCCCTAGAAATGCTTCCAGCCCTGGGTCGTGGCCCACCTCCCACTTCTACTCTCACTAGGCTGCCTTGTTGCAGTCCCAAAATACCCCACTGCACCGTGATTCACTCCAGCCCCTCTCCACATTGCTGTTTCCACCCCGAGCAGTGACCCACCTCTACCTTTTGCTGGAGTTCCCTGGCCCTGGCTCCCTGCCTGCACCCCACCACCCAGGCAGGCAGGGGAGCCCCAGCTTGGACTGAGCCAGCTGGGGTGGTGCAGACGGGGTCTGAACCTGCTGTTCAGTGCCATAATTTTTCCATCCCTCGTCCTTTGCTGGAGATAAAAGCTGCACAAGGGCTGCCGCTGGTGCTAGTGCCTCAAGGCACTGGTGGGTGAGAGTGAAGCAGCCGCACCCCCCACTCAGGGGTTTTGGCGAGACACAGCAACGACCACAGCATCCCCGCTTCCTTCTGGAGGTTTATTTCTGTTCGGGGGATTTTTTTCCCAGCTCCAAGGGTGAGTCCAGGCAGACGTTTGCCTTTCCAGGCCTTTTGGCTGCCAGAGCAGGCACCGGGAGGTACCTCCGCAGCCCCTCAGCGGCAGGAGCACTTGCAGGCGGCCACCACGGGGTAGGGGATGTGCCGCCAGGTGCAGTTGGGGGCCGCGGGGGGCTGCGGGCTCCAGCAGTGCCAGGCCAGCAGCTTGATGCGGGTGAGCTGTGCGGGCCGGCAGCCCATGCCGGGGGGCCAGGAGCAGCCGGCCGGGCCGCTCTCGCAGGTGGTGTGCCGCACCCAGCGGGGCCAGAACACGGCGCCCAGGTCCACCCAGGCGGAGGTGAGGCGGCAGGCGGCCCGTTCCACCAGCCACTGCCGCAGGCGGCGGGCCAGGGCCCCCGCCAGCTCGGGGGGCAGCTCCAGCCCCTCCGCCTCTCGCCACAGCTTGCGGCGATACCGCCCGGCGCCCTCGGCCAGCTCCCTGCTCATGGACTCCAGGTGCTCCTCCAGGATGCTCCCGTTGCGAGCGCGGGGCTCCTCGGTCGCCATCCAGAAGGGGTCGAAGGCCGCGCCCAGGAGCCGGCGCAGCCTGCCGGGGCGCAGGTGCCGGGGCCGGGGGGCGTAGCGGTAATCCTCGGGGGACAGCGACAGGCTGTAGGGCCGCGCCGGCGCCCAGGGCTGGCCGCGCAGCAGGGGCGCGGAGGGGTCCGCGGGGCTGGACGGCGGCGGCGGCGGCTCCCGAGGCTCCTCCAGAGGCGGCGGTGGGCCTGGGGCGCCCGGCGGTGGGAGCAGGCAGAGGAGGAGGAGGAGGAGGCAGCTGCGGTGCGCTCCCTCCATGGCGAGCAGCGCTGTGACAGGCTGTGCCCGGCTGCAGGCTCGCACTCTGCCGCATCCCCTGGGTTATCACCGCGTCCCGAGGCATGGCCTTCCCCTTTTCCCTGGTTACAGCGGCTGATAGGGAGCTGGCGGGGACACCTCGCTCCTTCCCACCAGAGGGGCAGGTGGGGGGGAGAAGCCGCATGGTCCCTCCTGCCGCCGAGCCGGTGGAGATAATTTGGGCTGCTGTAGAGGTGAAGGGGCAGCGCCTCCTTCTCCGCATCCTGCACCGTCATTGGAAGAGGTACCCACGACCTTCCCAATGAAGGGAAGCTGGCGGCCTTTGATCCTTTCTCAGCAAGACGCACCAAGCTGCACTCAGTGCAGCTGGAAGTCCTCAGGGCACAGGTCCTATCACCGGGATGGAAGTGGCAATAGGGCTGCATGGGTCACTGTCCTCTCCTGGCACATCAGCCAGCCCTCATGTGTCTCCAGGCAGCTGTGATGAAGCTGCACCTCTGGAGGTGGCCATCCTGGAGGTTTTGTCTTCCCTCCCATACTGTAGTACCAGTGCAGTGGAGACCTGGACTGGATGCAATTCAAAACCAGCTTTCTCCTCCTTCCCTAGGGTCAGACATCCTGGGAGAGGCTCAATCTGCTCAGTGCTACTAACAATTAATTAATAATATCTAGTGACAGCAATTAATTGCTCATCCTCCAGAGGGTTTAGGACCCGGTATTTGAGGGAAAGGGCAGGGATGACGCTCATAGCTGTGGGATGTTTACGTTCCCTGGAGGTGTTGGAAAACACATCCTGAACACCCAGCATTGAGTGGTGGCTGCAGGGGTCCAAGGGACCCTTTCCCCCTCCATCCTCCCTTTTCCACCAGAGAGTGGTGAGCTTTCTCTCTGCCACCCCCTTCTCAGCAGAAGAAGCAGGGAGCAGCCGAGCCTGCAGGAAAGCTGGGCAGAGAGGAGTTAACTCCAAACCCAACCTCATGGAGAGGGGAAAAAAAAACCAGAGAACTATGGATCAGCAGCAAGAGCAGAGGGAGGGAAAAGGGGGAGTCAGAGAGAGAGGAGAGGAGCTCCAGAAGAAGAGAGAGCAGAGCTGGTGGCGGGCAGGGGGAGGCAGCGGAGCACCAGGAGGAGTGACTGGGATAACCGAGCTGCTCAGATAAACTCCTCCGTGGTCTGCGTCCTCCTGCTGCCGCTGCCGCGTGGGCTGGACTGGGCATCTCCGCCTAGGCGAGTGGCAAAGCTGAAGGCCCTTCCTCAAAAAGGTGAGTGCCGGCTTCCAAAGCTGCTAGGTGGCCTCAGTCTCCCTGGGCAGAGACACCCTGGTGCATTTTGCATGCCCAGAAGGAGACCTGGCTCCTCTGCTTCAGTGAGGAGATCCCATGGGGCCAGATGGATAAGCTGGAGGGTAGCTATCAGTGGGACAGAGGGTACCAAAGACACAGAGAGGCAGGGACAGTCTCTTGGTGTGGTACACAAAGAAGCTGGGAAGCAGAAGTGGCATGAGCTGAGGGATGGGGGAGCATGGAGTGAAGGAGCTTGCATGACCCAAAACCGAGTTAATTGCTTGTCAACAGTAGCTAGATAACAGTGTCTTTCCTTCCCTGTTTTTGCTCAGAGAAGGACAATTTGTTCTAATGATAGCATAACAAGGAGAAGGCTTATTCAGAGATAGGCTGTTGGTGTTCCCTGCCTGAGCACAGTGTTACTCAGAGCTGGAGGAAGTTTTGCAGCAAATCACAATACCTTGAGCTGTCATAATAACAGGCTCATCATGTTGTATTTCAGGTGGCCCCAGGGTCTCCTACCCATCCTCACCTACCTGCCACCATCCAGCACTTGATCACCTCTCAGCATCAGGAAAAGGTGCATTTAGTTGCCTTTCCTCTGTGGAGTGTAGCTATTTCACGGGGAGCACGGGGCAGCCAGCTCCAGGGTGGAGGGGAGCCAGCTTAAGGAGTCCCCCTGGGGTGGGAATGTGTTGGGCTGCTGCTGCTGTGGGGTGTGATCCAGGCATCGGGTCCCTGCTGCAGGAGGTGGCACCACCCTGGGCCGAGTGTGCTGGGACCAGTGACAGCCCATGGGAGCCTCCTACCCCTGGCCCTGTGGCCAGACCCTGTTGAACACTAGCCAGGATTTAGACTTGCCAAAGCAAGCAATCCCTAGGGGCTTAGCATACTTGGGAGTGTAGGAGGAAGGTGGGTGAGGCCAGGTGGGAGGGCAGGAGGGATCCTTCGGGTGCTGGGAGCACAGGAGATGTTCTGATGGGGCAGGAGAAAGAAGCTTCAGCTCTGCTCAAGCCAGGCAGATGTGGGCTGACTGGCCACAACAGCATTCTTGCCAGTGTTGTCATGAGTGTCTTGGTGGCATCATTTAACCAGCTGGTTGGGATTGGTATCTCTGGGAGAAACGTGAGTGTCAAAGGCTGGGGTCAGGCACCTTGTGGCCTATTATCCCTTTCTCCCAATGCAGGTCCCTGCAGTCTGACAGGAAGATGCCAGGGGGATTGAACATCTCTTCTGACAGCCCGGAGCTACGAGCAGCAGGGATTATTGTGCCCATCATCTTCTCTCTCATCTTCCTTGTGGGTACTGTGGGAAATGGGCTGGTGCTGGCTGTGCTGCTGTGGAATGGCCAAGTCAAGTACTCCACCACCAACCTCTTCATCCTCAACCTGGCTGTGGCCGACCTGTGCTTCATCATCTGCTGTGTCCCTTTCCAGGCCACCATTTACACCCTGGATGGGTGGCTCTTTGGGGCCTTTGCCTGCAAGGCTGTGCATTTCCTGATCTACCTCACCATGTATGCCAGCAGCTTTACCCTGGCTGCTGTCTCTGTTGACAGGTAAGTGTCCCCTTCCCTGAGTTCTGCAGCTCAGGGTCACTGTGTTTGCCACTCTTGAGCTAAGGGTGGGAGAAAGGCCACTACTTTGGGTGTCCTGTAAGAAGCAGGTCAGGTTTCCCTGGAGCTAGGGCCAGCAGAGCCAGTCTCCCCAGCTCCCCATGCCCTCCCCCTCTACCAAGCCAAGCTCTCAGCCTAATTACCCAGTGCTCACTTGGGAAGGAGAAGAGTCCACCGTGCATAAGCAAGAACAGCAAAACCCCCAGGGCAGCAACACAACTCAGAAGGAATGGGAGAGTCCTGCTCCTATCCTTCTCTTACCTGGTTCAAAAGATACACTGCTTGCCCTTACTGAGCTAGCACAGCAGAGTGGATGATAGAGATCCCAGGCACACTGTTGGAATGACCCTGATAGTTTTGTGAATTCACTGTAACCCTCCCTCCCAAAAGATTTGGGAGGGAAGAGATGGTTGGCTGCATGGGAAGCGGTACACAGATGGCAGCTCCACAGGGCAGGAGGAATACCTCATGTCACCCATGTTGTGTTTCGTCTCTCCTTCTTCTTCCCCTCCTTGCCAGGTACTTGGCCATTCGCTATCCCCTGAAGTCCCGGGATCTCCGCACATCCCGAAATGCAGGAGTGGCCATTGTGGTGATCTGGTCACTGTCGATGCTCTTCGCAGGGCCTTACCTCAGTTACTACCAGATAATCCATTACCATGGGGTGCCTATCTGTGTCCCCATCTGGGAGGACCAGCGCAGAAAGGTTCTGGACATCCTTACGTTTGTATTTGGGTACCTGCTGCCTGTGACCGTGGTGAGCCTGGCATACTCTAGGACCATCAAGTTCTTGTGGACTTCTGTAGACCCCATAGAAAGAATCTCAGAGTCTCGGAAAGCCAAGCGTAAGGTCACCAAGATGATTGTCACAGTGGCCATCCTGTTCTGCCTCTGCTGGCTGCCCCACCACCTGGTCATCCTCTGCTTCTGGTTTGGCCACTTCCCCTTCAACCGAGCCACTTACGCTTTCCGCCTGGCTTCCCACTGCCTCTCCTACACCAACTCCTGCCTCAACCCCATTGTCTATGCCCTCATCTCCAAGCATTTCCGCAAGCGTTTCAAGCAGGCCTTCACCTGCCTCTTCTTCCAGAACAAGATCAGGAAAAAGAAGAAGAAGAAGAGAGTTGGAAGGAAAGTCCATATGGTCAATGTGGAAGGAGGTTTTGCCAACAGGACAGGAGATTTCTATGGAGGCAACACTGAGGTGACCCAAGCCCCAGAAGAGAACACCAGGAAGAGGGACCATGAAGGTGCCAGTCGTGCCAGAGCATGGACTCAGCAGGTACAAGATGCCATGGTCTCTGTGCAGAAGGAGCCACTGGAGGAGGAAATTTTGGCAACAGCTGGCCATTCCCTAGATGTGACCCCTCTAAAAGGAACTGTTGGGCAAGACCAAGAAGAAGCCCTAGAAAAGGGCTAGAGAGGCAAGAAAGAAGTCTCTATTTGCATCACATTTTCTGACCACATCACAGTGGTTTTGCTTTCCTCCAGGATCATCATGCCCACGCCTTATCCCCACTGAGATGGTTTTATGTTGGCAGTAAGAGATGAGCTTGCATGTTCAGACCCATTAAACTCAGTTCAAGTCTCCCAGAACTCCTCAAACACCTCCTCCATGATCCTGTAGTCATGTCTGAGACCTGCCATCATCCCAGCTCAATATTCACAGTAAACTTTAAGTCACTGCAACAGCTGTCCTTTTCTTTAATTACATATGGTGTTTTATCAGTGCTGTGTGGGTCCTGAATATGTAACCCTTAATGTGAAGCAGGTCTGCACCTGTAATTTCCTAAGAGAAGGTGAAAATTAGGAGGCTTAGGAAAAAGTGTTTGGGGAAGGCTGTGACATTGTGGGACACCCAGACTTCCACACTGAAGCTGGGAAACAATTACAGGTTGTCATGGCACTTATAGGTGTCCTGAGCCCTGCATGGGCTACAAAATCCTCTGGTGTTCTCACTTGTCCCCATGCATGGTGCTGGAAGTTGTGTCAAAAGTAAAGCAGTTTTGGTCTCAGCCAGTGCTGTAGGCATTGTACAGTGGGGCTGGGTGACATCAGGCAGCTTGCAGAGCTGTGATGTGCACGAGCAGAGCCATGATCTCCCCCTTATTTCTCTTCTTTTTCTGTTCCCTACTTCTGTTTGCGTAAATCTTTCCTTTTTGCTTTGTCCTGCCCACTCTTAATTCCCAGCTGACACGGTATTTCTAGTGCTCACTGAAGCTGTTGTTCACCTTGCTAGAGCTCAGCTCCAAGGACATCCCTTTTCTGTGCGGAGGCTAACTGAAGAGGAAGGCCAACAGTGCTGGAAATTAGTTTTCTTTTTCCATTCAAGTGCTTGATGTTGCTTTCTGCACTTTGAGCCTCCCTTGCCTCTCTCCCTGTTTCTGATTTTTCCACCTCTCTCCTTTTGTGGTGGCTGCCACTCCTCTACAGTGGATCTCTTTCAGAAACGTGTCCAGTGTGCCTTCCTGGGAACAGTGAGTTCTGCAGCCACCCTCTGCACATTGTGCCAGGGCTGCTGGCCAGCCCACATGGTCTCGTCATTTCTTCAGGTGAAGACTCACTCCACAGCCCAAAGTGTTGGAGGGAGAAGGGAACAGCAGTCAGCAACAATGACGTGGCACAGCTGGACGCTGCCTGTTCTTGCCTAGAAGCAGCTGAGCTGTTGCTCACCCCTGATCCTGTTCTTCCTGGTCTCAGATTGCAAATGGGGCAGATCAGATCAGGACTTACTGCTGCAGGTTGGGGTGAAGCATAATGAAACAGGACAGAGAGGACAGGGAAGATTTTGGGGAGAAGGTGCATTTAGCATGACAAGTGGCTGCAAGCCCTGGGCCCCTGCACTACGTTCTGCTTGGTGCTAAGCCCCAATTTTGGGGAGCACATGAGCACAAAGGGCAGGTGCTGAGCCTAGAACGCTCTGGAGCCAGAAGGGAATTCCTGTCTATCCAGTACCAGTTTATGTGCTCCAACTGGTTTCTCAGCTCAAAAGCAGAGGTTAAACAAAGATGTCACATCCTTGATAGAGAGACAGGTTTAATTAAAACTGAAGGAGTTTGATTGCTGCTTTCCACGCAGCCTTCCCTCCAGACTGATTGGCATTCTGCAGTCTCTGCTCCCAGCTTCTTGCCTTAATTAATTACTCTTTTCTCTTATTTTCTACCCTACTTTTCATCGCTCAGGCTGACAAGCTCATCTTTAACCCTGCAGGGACTGGTTTGCCACATCAGTAGAGTGCAGCTGTTCCAAGATCTGGAACAGGGTAGATGAAATGGGAGAGGTGTGAGCAGGTCAGGGTTTTCCATCTAGTGGTAAGCATCAGCTCTTCTCTGTGGAGTAACTTAGCCCTGCCAACTGTGTGCTGATTCTGGTGTCTGGCATCTCCCTGGCATGTGTGACATGAGCCTGACATACTGGGAAGTGCCAGACCCAGGTGCCAAGAACCTCATCCTGCTTATGACTCTGTGTGTAAATCTGGCAGCCCTTGGAAGGGAATTCTTGTTATTTGCTTTTGGGTTTAGCTGCTGGTTGCTAATCTATGACCAGCACTAGCAGGTTGCCAGGTGATTATTTTAATTCTTCCATGTGCTCTCTTCCCCTCTGAGAGATTTCATAAAAAAAAAACCCAGAGGAATGCTGTTTGCCATACCTCCTTTATCATCTTCCTAATCAAAACATGGTGATCCCTCCACCTAGTCACCCCACGGGTCCTGGCCTGCTCAGGGCTACTCCCCAGGCTGGCCAGGCACAATGCATGAAGAAGGCATCTTTTTGTAAGTTTCTATCTGTGATGGAAGAGACCTTTGCTCACAGACTGAGCAAAGGAAGTGGATGAAAGGGTGAGAAGTTTGCCAAAGACGCTTCCTGGGGCTTCCTTAGCAGTACAGATAATTGATGTGCTGGATTTGAAGTCTGCTAGAAAGGCAAAGGGGAGGAAGTAAATGAGTTTAGCTGTTGGAGATTAATTATTTTGGCTGCTGAAGAGCTGAACAAATTCTTGATGTTCACACACATTGCAGGGTGTGCTCTGCACTCAATTGTGTGGGTGAGGTGACTGCTCCAGAGAAAGGTCATTTGCTTAGTAACATCCATGCAGCTTTGCTGGGAGGCCTTGTCAGAGCTGTTGCTTCTGCTATGGCTCCTCTGTGAGACCCAAGCAGGTTCTCAGCTGTTTGCTTGCTCGAGACAGATCCTCAGTCTGGCTGGTTTTGGCTGCATCTTACAGTACAGCAGCAGCCTTAGAGCCGGGGAGGTTGCTGCTGGGTTCAATGGCTGGGAATTCTGCAGATCCCATGCTCTGAATCAGGAGAGGAGATAGAGTATATTTGGAGGTCAGGTAGTGGTGAGGGGGAACCAAAGCCTAAAGTCCCAGTTGGTATCATGGCCCTGAGGACGGAGACTAATCATTGCCCAGGAACGGATCTGGGGGGTGCATTTGATAGAGTAGCACAAAGAAAATGAGGAGTTTGGACTTATTCTAATGGCAAAATAAATAGCAGAGGGAAACCTATGCTGTTGTTTCTATTCTCCATTACTGCAGCAGACACCTCTGGGAGATGCAGAAAACTGCCACCAGCCTCACAGGTTGTGCAGGGAAATCTGTGGCACAGGGTGCAAGAACAGAGAAAAGCTGCTGGGAGAAGCTGAATCCTCTAGGCCAGAAGCAGGAAGAAAACCAGGCAGTGCCAGTCAACAGCTCTCAGCACAGTGGGAAGCCATGTTTTCTGCTTCCCTGGAACGGCTTCTTTCCTGCCCAGCACCTAATTCTCATTCTGGATACAGCTGCTGAGCATGACAGGATAGCTAAAGCTCTGGGTATGACTGGCTGATGCAAAGAAACCTTAAACTTTTCTCCATCCAGTGCCAAACACATGATATGGCTCAGGGCAGCTCACAGCTTCAAGCCCTGAGGCAGGAAAGCAGAACTGACTGTGGTGATTCATAGAATACAATTCCTACATGATAATTTTTTTTTTCTCCACTGAAAACTAGATGTGCTTTTCTCTTCCTTACCTGGTGTTACTGCTAAAGCAGTGGCAAAACTTCCTATAGTCATTTGGTTTTATATTGCCTCTCCTGCCATGGTGGGAGCAGTGTGGCAAAAGAAGCAAGACAATTGCTCCTGGCTGGCTCCAGCACCCCCACCTTTCCCCTCTGTCAGGAGCTGTTAAGAAAAAACCCAGCACCGGGCATGAAAAAAACCTGAAGACCTGTTGACAACATCACGTGTGCCGAGACTAAAAGCTTCACTCAAGAGTTCCAGCTAGATGTGTTCCTGGGTTTGAGTAAGCTTGTAAGAGGTGTCTACTTAGAGACAACATCAGCAACTGAAGTAACTGCAGGGATAAAGAGCGTTTTAGCCACGTGCTCTTCAGGCACCTTAATGGTCTCCTCAGCAACAAGGCTGCTGAGGGCAGAAGTGCTGGCAGCTGGGTGCATGTGGACATCAAGGCTGGGTTGTAAAGATGGGAAGAGACAAGGTCAGTAAAGACTGGGCTCCTCACATAGGGGCCATGCTGGAAGTTCTCTGCCCTGCTCAGAAGTTCCTCCCCAGACCCTCATCCTCTTGCTGTCTTGACAGCATAGCCATTTTATTCAGCATGGAGCAAGGCACACACAACTTCTGCCACTGGGCAAGGCTGCTTTTCCTTGGTGCAAATATCTCATCTTGCAGACTGAAGCACCCCTGCTGGGATTCCCTCTCCTCTGTTGTATGGTTTCACAGCAACTGCCTAGATTTTAAATTTGGATTTCTTGGCTGTGGAAGTCAGGATCAGAAAGGGTCAGCCAGCAACCCTGTACTTTGATCTGCAAACAGAGTGGTGATTGAACTCAAACAACTTTGTGTTGTCACTTCTGATGTGAGGACCAGGTATGAGAGTAGCGTTTATCAAGTCCAGTGCTGTGCAGGGGGCCTGGAATAGATGTAAAGAAAGAGGAATGGGCCGCTCTGAAAAAGAGAACTTGACCAAGGAGTCATAAAAGGCTGACAGGATTTTATTGAAGTTGCAAATACAAAAAAGGTCAGATTGTCTCCCACCCTCTCAGCATCCTTCCCATCCAGCACATCATAATGAATATGCACAGTGATAGCTCCAGCCCAGCCATGGGACTGCTGCTCCCAGCTGTGTCCTCTAGCAACCCACCCAAAAGCCATGCCTATTTCTGGTATCTCAGCTTTGAACGGAGGTCCACTTAGCCTCCAAGAGGCAGATATCAGAGAGCATGCTGACCTAAAGATCTCTGAAGAATGCTCCAAACTGTGGTTGCTGCCTATTTAAGCTGAATCCTAATAATAACCTCTTTCAAACTAGTGACTCCCAAGCTGTGGGATAGGTGTTGCTACCAGCACACCATGGTGTGGTACACAGGTGGGAACTCAGATCACTACTGACATGTTCCTGTCACCCTGTTGCTGTTGGTGCCCTATCAACGAGATTTCCTGGATCTCTGCTCCACAACAAAGCAACCTAAATCTTCATTGCTAACCACAGTGGGCAGAAGCGAGAGAGCAGCAGGAGCATCTCCCTACATCCTTCATAGCTGCATCACTTCAGGCTCCCAGCATAAACCATAATTCATTTTTCACACTGCACTTAAGGTTCTCCCTGACAAGCAAGAGATACAGAATGGCTGAGCAGTGGGTTTGGTGCTGCTGAGGCAGAGGTAAATCCACCTCCATCCTAGCCCAATAATACAGCTGAGTGCACAATGCCTCCTGTCACAACTGGACCTCTTGCCTGAGACTGCCAGTAACAGGAAATGTTAATTATGGTGGGGCTTTTTTGCAAGACGTAGGTGTCTGACTAGAACTGCGTTAAGATTGTCACCCTCCTGTCCTTATTCTCTGACCCGCTAGCTGGGTTCTTTTTGGAAGTGTTACACTGTAATATTTTAGCACTAACTTGCAGCAGACTTAAAAAATGGATCCAATGAAAGGTGTTAGTCTAGCCATGAAAAACTTTGTATCCCATTTGTAACCAGACACATTCTCTGCTCTCTGATAGCAGGCTTTGGGGAAGGGGAGGATTAAGCCTCAGTGCATGTTTCTTAAGGCAGAATGTTTGCTCAGCTTCTAGCATGCAGAATTAAATGTGTGTTCTTCTCACAGTACAAAGCCTTCTGCTGTTCAAGGCATTCACTTTCTCCCTCATGCAACTGAGCAGTATGGAGGGGGCAAAAGATGCCTTTTCCAAGCAGGAATGTTCCAAGCTTTTCTGTGATGCTGGCCAGCTGCTGAGTGCACTAATAAGAGCTGGTAACTGCACATGGCATTGGTCACCACCTACATTGAGCTGATGTACTTAGGAGAAGGCAAAATATCTCTGGAAAGGGTACCCTATTCATCGCCAGCCCATCTGGTAAAAAGTAGAGCAGCTCTTTTACCCCAAAGTCACAGCTGCAGCATTCTTGTCTGTTGGCTTTGATGTGCAAAGCCTGCTGCCTTCCCTTGGGGCAGCTGTGGCAGCACGGACAGGAACAGTCTGAGCACCACTGAGAGTCAGTCTGGGCAGGAATGCCTGCTGGCAGCAATGTTTAGTCAGTGATCTGAGAAGCAAACTTCAGCTTCCTTTTCTCTCTAGGGCTTCTCCTGCTGCTTCAGGAAGATGATTTGGCAGCCCATTACCTGTTGTCCATCTTCTGCATCTGCAGGCTGAGTGACGTGAAGCTGGCCAGGAGGTCTGTAACCTCATCCACCTGACAGAAGAATGCAGATGGCCATCAGGGAGGGGAATGCAGCTGTGCAGCCACCCAGCCCCACAGAAGGAACCCCCATACAGCAGGGACCACCCTTGCACTAGAATTGCCAGTAATGTCCATGCTGAACTTATACTAGGACAGGAGGATCCTTTTGGTGCCAACAATCATGCAGAAGGGCTACTATCCTCATCATCAAATAAGCCCTAATCTAAGGCAACAGGAGCCCTCATTCTTCAAGAGGTGATGCTTGACCTCCATTCTGTGTGATTTAGCCAGTCCTTAAAATACAAGCATGTTGCTACATTACCCAAAACTCAAATGCGGTATCAGGGCTATTTCCTCTAAGCCTGTTTCTAAGGGCCAGTCTTTTGTAGGAAAAAACCTCAGGTCCTGCAAACCTGTGCAGTTGTGCTGATACTGGCCTTAAGCTGACTGTCCTCAGCCCATCTGATCCTCAGCTTCCCTGCTGCTTGGCACTGTGATGTTTTCTGCATTTTGAATTTTCACCTAAAGGAGTACCCTGAGTCATCATGTAACTTGCCCATTGCCCCACTGTGAGCAATAACCATGTCTGCAATGCCCCATTGCTCATGCAGTTGCATTCTCCCAAATGCAGGAGCCCCAATGCAAGGAGGTGAGTCAGAGTAGCTCAGTGCTGCCTACCTGCTCCTTTGTGCTAGTCATCTGTAGCCTGGAGCAGAGGTCATCCAGCTGCTCCTTTTGCTCATGCCTCCCCAGACGGTCCAGGTATTCCCGCAGCATCTGGATAATCTGAAAAAAATGGCCGTAAGAGGCAAACATCAGAGAGCTGCATGGGGCTGGAGTGTTTCTACAGGAAAAATTGAATTGCTAAGCACACAGCCTTGAAGCTGCAGAACATGGCAGAGTACACGACCCCTAGAGACTAAGCCAGGGAAAGCAACTACACGGCACTAATGGCAGCATCAGAGTCCAATGAGTCACCAGTCACAGACGGACTACCTGTGATCCTTGTGCCTGCTAAGAACAGGGAAGAGAGATAAGCTCAGCTGAAGCAGCACAAGAACACAAGGTCTAGCCCTGAAAGCACCAAACTTTTCTTATGCCTAGTTAGCTTTGCTCACTGTGAGGAGCAGGGACTTCTAATTCCAGCAGGATCTGCTAATGCACAGAGGATAAAAATCCTTGTGTCTATGTGGCTCCTGAAGTGAGGCCCACGCCCCATGCATTTGCAGGCCCAGGAGTGCTTTCCTATTCCATGCCTCCACATATTGGAGCAGGGTAGACTGTGTTAGGAATACAGAGAATGTGTACAGCACAGCTACAGCCTTGTGCCTTGTCCCTCTCCTGCCACAAAGCATCTCTTACATCGTGGTTGAAGAAAAGAGTATGCTCCATCCAGCCCAAGAATCCACTCAATACATCCTTAGCTTACCAGAGCCAAGGGAGGCCCTGGAAAAAATTAAAGTAGAGGCTGGAAAAAAGGAAGGTCTCTGAAAATGGAAGTCAAACTCTTCCCACAGCAGTTAAGAGCCTACAGAGAGGCATTTAAGTAAAGGGGGCAGGAGGCTGCCAGGGGCTGCACCCCATTACCAGAACATGGGGCTGTTTCTTTTACCTGTTTCACTTCAAGGCGTACAGCCTCCAGGCTGTGGGAGAATCCTTCCTGCAGGATATTCAGCTTTGACTTAGCCAGGTGCAGTGGGGTTCTGCCAGCTCGATCCAAGGCATCAACTCTGGCCCCTGCAAGATGCACGAGCAGGGACAGTGAGCTCTGTCACCAGGATTTGGTGTCCCTGGAGAGTTTCAGCAGGGCAGGAAGGGAAGAGGCTGTAACTGTTATAGAGGAAATGTTACCTCCGCGAAGCAGCGTGGTGATGACAGGAACATGGTTCGTGCAGGCAGCTGGGGAGGGAAAACACAGGACACACAACTCAGAGGTACAAACAAAAATGTGTTTCTGCTCAAGCACAGAGCTTGCTGCTTCCCAAAGGGCTTCTCTGCCAGAGGAAGAAGGAACGGCCCAAATGCTAAGGTACACACCCACTCAAGCCTGAGTACTCTATCTGGAACAGATATTGCACTCCTTGGGGCTGGCAAAGGGAGGGAAATCAATTTTTTCAAACCTTTTCTTTCACTTTAAATCTTTGTGAGGAGTGAATCTAATGAAATGCAAAGAGTCTCTCCCAGGTCCTTAAAATTGGGGATGCATTCTGTGAGGCACAGGCAAGAGGAAGGTGGAGAGGAAAGGAACAGTAAGGAGGTTCTCGCCTCACTTTTCTGCGTGCAAAGCTCACCTGTGTGGTACTTACCCAAGTGTAAGGGAGTATTGCCCAGCCCATCTCTCTGGTTTGGGTCAGCCCCATGGTCCAGAAGCAGCTGGACTGGAAACAAGGAAACAGAGACACATCAGTCCCTTCCCTTTGCCCCACAGGTCCATGTAGCAGCCACCACGCAGCCCTACAGGCGCTTCCGTTCAGCTCATCAGCGTCCTTACTTACAGGGACAGAGGTTTGCACAGCAATGCAGAAAGACCCAGCACAAAGCCATGCAGTGCCACTGTTCCTGGGCTCCCTGATGGGAAGAACTGGGAGGAAGGACACCCTTCCCTCTGCACCAGTACAGTCCTAGAACTGGGACTGCTCCCCTTCCAGCAGGCACACATGGCAAACCCTGGGGCCAGAGTTGGCAACTTTGACACAAAAGGAACAGAAAAGAGCAACAGGTGCTGAAGCAACATAAAGAGCACCCTTCAAAATCCCCACCACAGGGGGGAGGCTGGAAGACAGAACTCCCCTTGCACTCACCGATGTGATCGTTGCCATTGCAGGAGGCAAAGTGCAGGGCTGTCCGGCCTTTGTCGTCCGCAGCACAGGGGTCAGCTCCATCCTCCAGGAGTTGCTGCACTGACAGAACCAAGGAGAAAAAAGCAGGTAAGCTGAAGGGGCACCTGATCAGAGAGGTAATGCTATCTGCTCTTTTGGGGGTAGAGAAATGTGCTGTCAGCTACTAAGTCAACTGGACTTGAACCAGCTCCCACCAGTATCCTGGCTCAGCAGAACCAGCAAAACCTCCACCCTCTGATTCAGCCTTCACCACCTTCCACACGTTGCTGTGAAAGATAAGCCAACAGTTCTAACAGCTAAAGATGCACCTAGGCAAATTTTCAAGCTCCAAGCTCAAGCAGCAAATACCTAGAGAAGAATACAAAAGGATAAGAAGGACATGGGGCTAACTCTTGGTTTTAGTCAGCTGCATCTCAGGCACTTCCCAAGCTGGAATTAGCATCCTGTGCTTACTACTACCCCTCCTTGGGCTTTCCCTGTGGATTTACATGGTCATTTCCTGCACCTGTGTAAACTTTTGACATCAATGTGGACCCGTGGTCAGAAGTTTCACAGTGTAACCACAGGTAGTGAGAAAAGCCACTTCTTCACACCCGTTTTGATTATGCCCCTTCCTAACCAATGGTGGCTCCAGTTTAGGAAGCAGGCAGGGGAATGCACCAACCTGCCAAGAGCTGAGCAAAGAGATCAGTAAAGGGTGGAAAGATTAGGGGCATAAAAATAGCACCTACGCAACATGCGTTAGGGGCATCTGTAAGGGCTGTTACTTCTGCTGTTTTGAGATGGTGTGTAGAATAGAGTTCATTCCATAGCTGTTAAAAATGCTGACAAGTTCACTACATTTTGAGATCTTTAAACAGCATATTCTACAACAGTCGAGACTGTCTCAAGCCACTGAAAGTCACCATTCATCTCAGCTTCCAGAAAGTGAATTATAGCTACCTTTGAATCTCTTCCTGTACACATCCTACTTCAAATGTGGTACAGAACTGAAAAGAACACCTAAAAAGATGGAAGTGGCATTAACATGGAATATTTGATACTTCAGAAGAAAGAATGGGAAACTGACAGTGCCCCAGTGAGAACCATTAATAGGACCAATTTAGCTACTCTTCCCCTGAACCAAGTAGGAATGACATAACCTCTCCACCCAGTGCCACCACAGGAAACAGCAAAGATGTTTACTTGTTGATGAAAACGAAATTAATCATAGCACACTTCCTTAAGTTTTAGAGTAAACAAGACACAAGAGGACTGTAAACATGGGAACCTGTCTATCAAATCCAATGTGGATTGAAACCAAGACTTCTATAAAACTGCATTCTTTCATCTTCTTGTTGGAAATGATATAATTTTTTAATAATTTTAGTTAGTGATTTTAATTAACTTTTAAATTAATTGCTTTAGTTAATAATAATATATATATGCAATTATAAAGAGTGTGTGATTCTTAAATTATTCTTAGCCAGTATTTAGCAAAGCTGTCATAATGTACTTTTGTACAAACACAGCTTGGGGAAACTACTGAAACTTTAACTTTTGATAAACTGATTCTAATATGCTTCAATGAACAAAACCAGAGACAGTTGAATGGTTGAGGTTGGACATCTGGAATGCAGAATTTATAGACCACAAGGACTTTGCAGAAACCAGGAGATAAAGAAGGGACTAACAAAGACTCAGTGTTTGTGTTGGAAAATCCCTACCAGAGGAAAAAGATACTAAAAAGACTAAAAATACGGACTAACTAGCATGAGAAGTGAGAAATCAATACCCACAGAGGACAGAGTACTAATTAATAAAAGAGAATTATGTAATTTATAACCAATGAACATTAATTTCTTTGTTTACTAAAAAGTATAAAGAAGTGAAGAAGTTTTATATCTGTGTCTGAGTGGAAGCCAGAATTTGTGAGCCACACAAATCCCTCCTGGCCAACAGCAACGTAACATCTTACACACTAACATGAAAAAGTAAGTGTTAGAGGGGTTTATTTACCCCAACAATTTTGAAGGATTTGGTAACAATTTACTGGTGACCCAGGTGAGACAACACATTTGATGTTCCACAGACTTACAGGAACAAGGACTTTGGTGCACACTGACAGACTTTTTTCAGGGAAATTTTTCAACCCTCTGATCCAAGTGAGTTCAAGGCCAAAACCTCTGGGAGTTTATTAAGACATTACTGAAGGTTTAAAAAGGTATGCCTAATCATAAGCTTGCACTCTCTAACATATTAAGAGTTAAGAAAGTGATGATATAATTGGCTATTTCCTATTAAAAGTTAGTGTAAAACTCTGTAAGTGAATGTTAATGGAATTGTGTTTGAGTCCCACTGCCTAGCTGGAAAACTGTAATTTTAAAACTGTAGACTGCAAGTGACTATCAAAAGGTGTGGTTTGAGTCTTCACCCTCTGCTTTGCCCACAAATTAGTCAGACAGTGCTGCTTGCACAAAGAGCCACGTTGTGGAAGGGCTTTGCCCAGATATTGCTGTGCTTATTAAAGCCCATGGTATCGGTTAATGCTGGAAAAAGCAAGTGTGTGGTAACATGAGTCTGTCATAAGTAGAAATTGAGTTTGTATGAAAATTCGTTGGCTGTAAGAGTGTTGAAGCCATTGTATGTTGACTGTGAATTTTAGGGTATTTGGTTCTGGGAAATGCAAATTGTTAAAGTGAGGATCGTTTGCTCAGAGCTCTCTGCCTCGTTAGCTCAGCGGCTGCTACTGTTCCAGTGGCTGGAACTGCACTGGTGTGCACAGAGCGCTCTCTCGCGTCCGTTTTAGTCATTGCTGGAATTCCTATTGACTGTGGGCTTCCCTTTTTCTTCTCGAGCCCAGGAAGAGGGGGAATACCCAAATGTTCACCTTTAGATTGTATTTTGCAGCACTGGAAAGAATTTTAAAGCAATTCTTTAACTTGGACACAAGTAATAGAATATTGTGTTCTCTGGTGGCTAGATTATCTATTAGATAATAAAAAAAATGGCCAGTTCCTGGTATTTTACACCAAAATGGTATTTTAGAGTTGATGTTAAATTGCCAAAAGAAAGAGAAATGGAATGACAAACCACACATAGTACCTCAAGCTGTGTTGAGACAAGTAGCCAAAGATAAACACAGAGAAACACATTGGGGAGCAGAAGCTATTAGAGATAACTTGAAACATCAAGTAATCAGTGTACAAATACCAGGAATCAAAAGTGTAGTCAGTAAGTGTAAAATATGTTTGCAACACAATCCACAGCCCTACAAAAGACCTCTTTGAGGGACTACAAAAAGAGGAAACTGTCCTGGAGTTTACAGGCAAACAGATTTTTGTGAGTTACCTCAACAAGAGGGATATTGATACCTATTGGTTTTAGCTGACACATTTTTTGGATAGCTGCTTGCACCAACAAAGCAGGAGAAGTTACCAAGATATTGTCAAAAGAGATAATACCCCAATTTGGAATTTCATTTGGAATGAATTATCTATGATATCGTACAGCAAGACACAAGCAAAATTTTTGCATTTTAATGGCTTAAGTTTTCCTAGATACTCAATTATTTCAGTGGAAGTAATCTTAAAGGAAAATTAAGATCACTTCCAAAGGGGGGAATTGTCAAAAATGTCAGAACTTTTTAGTAATTTTAGTTAATAGTTTTAATTACCTTTTAAGTTGATTGTTTAGTCATAATCAATAAATAATTATTAATTATAAATAGTGTGTTATTCTTTTATAAATCTTAGCCAGCACCTAGCAAAGTTGTCATTAAGTTATCTTTGTAGGAACACAGATTGCAAAAACTACTAAAACTTTTAAGTTTTGATAAACTAACTCTAATATGCTTCAATTACCAAAGCCTGAGAGAGAAAGACGTAGTGTTGAGGCTGGACATCTGGAAAGCACAATTTATGGACCACAAGGGAATTCTGCAGAAACCAGAAGAGTCCAGCTCTGGCCCTGGTTCTAATTTACTGGGTCATGCTGCCTCATACCCTTATACAGGGTATGGCTTAGATAATCGTAACTTTTCTACCTAAATCAAAACATTATTCTCTTACTGCTAACAACTGGGCAAAATAACATATCAAAACAGCTGGGACAGTGCAGTGCTGCTTTAGCTCCAGGCAGATGGAAAACTAACATATGAACCAGGTGCAGAGAAAAAGTGAACACAAAAACCAGCCCCACTCTGCTCAGAGAACAAACCTGGGCTTTAAAAAAGCATCTTCTAGATCTGAAGCATCTAAAGCATCCTGTCCGTATAGCTGCACCCACTTCCTCCTCTCCGGAAGCAAGAGCCCTAGAGATACTGCTCCTCCAAGAAGAGGTCCCAAGTGGCACTGATAGAAGCCTTACCTGTGTCCAAATCATTGCTATTGGCAGCTTCCCGCAGCCTTTTTAGAGCTACAGAGAAAAGAAAGCAATTACTGGAAAGCACCGAGGAAAAAGGCACGTTTCCCTACTGAAACATTCCATCCCGGAGCACCAGTGCGGGGCCAAATCACGCTGCTACCGGCTCTGGAGAATGGGAAGCAGATCAAGGCACCAGGTAAGGATGGTTCTCCCCGTCCCCTCCCGAAGCCGCCCGCTCCTGACGGGGACCCTCCCCTGGCAGCATCGAGCGCTTCCCCAGCCGCCCAGCGAACAGAGCCCACCTCCCCTCCGCAGCCCGTGCGGAGCCGGCCGCAGGAGGGGCTGTTCCGCCGCTCACCGTGCGCCTCCTTGCCCGTGGGCCCCAGCCGGCGGTGGAGGCGGGCGGCCCTGCGCAGGCGGCGGGCCGGGATCTTGCCCGCGGGCTCCTCCCGCTGCCACAGGACGTGCAGGTAACCGAGGGGTGCGCCCGGTCCCAGCGGCGGCAGCGCCATGCGCGGCTGTGGCTGTGCCTCCGACTCCGGCCCTGGTCCCGGCCCCGGCTCTGACTCCGGTCCTGGTCCCGGTTCGGGCCGCGCGCCGGGCGCCCCGTCAGCCCCACCGCCGCCCTCCATCCCGTCACGGCCCGGGCCGCGGAGAGGGGCGGGGCGTCGCCATAGCAACGGGGCGGGCCGCGTCCTCTCGACCAATGAAAGGCGACATATCCCCTGCATGCAGCCAATAGGAAGGACGCGGATAGGAGAGAGGCGGGGCGGGAAGTGGAGGCTGCGGGCAGGAGAGCTTGACGGGCAGTTGTATTCTCCAATCAGAAAGAGAAGGAGGCCACGGCCGGCCCGTGGCTGCTCAGCAGGCTGAAGACAGGCAGTTGCTTTAGCCAATAGAAGGGCTCAGCCGCCCTCCCGCTCGCCCCGCCCCAGTGCCCGCGCCGCGCCAGTCCCGCGTTTCCGCCCGGAGCCCTTTCCGTGCCGCGCCGCCGCCATGGCCTACCCGGGGGAGGACTACGACAACGAGGTGCGGCCGGGGGCCGGGGGTCGGGTTCGGGTCTGGGTCTGGGCTGTTCGCGGGGTCTCACTGCCCCCCTTTCCCCACAGGCTGCCTACGACCCCTACGCGTACTCCAACGACTATGATATGCACACGGGTGAGTGTGAGGGCCCCACGCGCGCTCCGGGCCCGCCTGCGCCCGGCCGGGTCTGTGGGGCCGGGCTGGGCCGAGCCGTGCGGCCGCTGCCTCACTGCTCCTCCTTCTCCGCAGGAGACCCCAAGCAGGACCTGGCCTACGAGCGCCAGTACGAGCAGCAGACCTACCAGGTGATCCCCGAAGTGATCAAAAACTTCATCCAGTATTTCCACAAGACGGTGTCAGATCTCATTGACCAGAAGGTGTACGAGCTCCAGGCCAGCCGCGTTTCCAGTGATGTTATTGACCAGAAGGTGTACGAGATCCAGGACATTTATGAGAACAGGTACAATACTATTCTTCAGTAGATGAAAGTCGCTATTTTAGCTGTGATGCTGTTAAAAGGAAAGTCTGAGTAGTATCTGTGGTGTTCCAAACTTGGGCTTTCTCTGAAACAGGTTTGGTTTAGTTACTGTGGAAAAAAAACTCCTAGGTATTTCCAGCCCATGAGGCTAATGTGAGTATTCATGAGTTGTGATCTGTCTGAAGGGAGGTGTCAGCGCTGGCCTAACAGGAAGGGAGGCTGCAAAGAGGGCTCTCAGTGGTGCTAGTCAGGCAGTTTGCAGAAAGCTCTCAGGTGTAGCTTTTGTGTCTTTCCAACAGCTACTTCCACTCCTGCTTGTAGCTGTGTCAGCTTGACATAAGGGGAATTTGGAAGTGACATACACGTCTGTTTCATACATGTCTGTGTCTGGGGAATAAATTGAAGTTTTACTGCTTAGTTTGTGATTCTCATTCTTTGCTTCAGCATTGGACTTACTGGCAGGGGTTGGTGGTGCTCTCAGCTTTCACCAAGTCCAAGGCCTCTCTCTGTTGTCATCTCTGACTCCAGCGCTGTCATGCTGAGTGAGACAGGGCTTTTCATACCACATATGTGTCTGTTTTTCAGCTGGACAAAACTGACAGAAAGGTTTTTTAAGAACACTCCATGGCCAGAGGCTGAGGCCATTGCTCCTCAGGTTGGAAATGGTGAGTCTTCCACTTTCCCTTGGCTTGTCAGGGAGAGAAGGCACTGAATCCCTCCTGATCCTAAGTTAGCAGGTGCACAAGAGTTGTTGCTGCCCGAGTCAGTTGCCTTTGTTCACTCTGGCAGCTCCTTCAGCAGATGCCTGGCAAGAAGTCAGACTTGAGCAAAGTGTGGTTTTGTGCCTGCTTTCATTGTTGTGGCAGGAGGCTCACAGGCCTTGTGGCTTGCTCATGTCCTCCTCTGTGGTCTTTTCCAGATGCAGTTTTCCTGATTCTATACAAGGAGCTGTACTACAGGCACATCTACGCTAAAGTCAGCGTGAGTGTTGGCCCTGTGTCTTCTTGTGGGTGTCATGCTGGCTTCTCTGTGCCAGCAAACTTGACAAGTCTTGCTGCCACTACAGTATCAGTGGTCCCCTAATCTTTGCAAGGCAGGATTGGATGGGTTGATGAGCTGTAACTCACACTGATTTTAGGGAAGCTTAAAATTCTTGCCTTTTGTTAGTTTAGTAAGGATTCACTGATTGCTGAAAAGCAAGAAAGACTTGACTGTCTGAGGCTCATTAGCTGTCCAGGCTTGGTGGTGGTGGTGAGTGTGCAGGTTTCTCTGGTAGCTCAGATGAATCAGGAGACTGGATCTGAGTGTTCAGGAGGCTCTTTGTTGCTAACATCAAAGGTAATAGTTAGTGAGTTAGGGAAGAAGGGGGTGTTGGAAGGTAACAGAATTTTCCATTTTATTGCTTATGTGTGTTTCTTTGTGGTTCCTCTTCACACGAGCAGGCAGTGAGAAGGGGTGTCCCAAGACGAGGGTGCATTCTTTGTCATGAAAAACCTCACATGGGATCAGAGTGCCTTGTGAAAAGGGAAGCATGGATACCATGAAGGATGGAGAAGAAGGAAATGAAAGGAATAATGCTCTGTGAAACAAAACAAACTTTGCCTTTTTTAAGCCTCTTTAATCAGTGAGAAACTTGAAGTACTTTGTTCTTAAAGAAAAAAATCTCAACAGATGCATGACCTATGGGTAAATAAGTAATAACTGCAGTTTTACTGTGGACCAGAGGGTGGAGAAATGAGCACTTTTAAAAGGCTGCTGTGTTACCCCAAGCCAGGCTTCAACAGGAGAAACTGGTTTCTCAGGCTGTGCTGTTAGTGGTTCTCAGACTCAGTGTCTCCAGCTGAAACAAGAACCAGTAGGTCAGGTGTTTAGAAGTGATGTCCAGAAAGAGAATTGTTGATCGATTAGGAATTCTCATGAGCACAGAAGGAAGGAAAGCTGGTGAAGGTAATAGGAAGATCTTGAATCTGAACAGCAGAGGGGAACAGGGAAGGTTAAATGCAGAATATTCACAGGAGGTTTGACTGTTTGACATCCTGGGAGAAGCTGCCTGTACAGGAAAATTCATCCTTGTTTTGTGGGACAACAGTGCTACAACTTCAGGTTTCTGGGTGGTGCTGGTGGGTGTGCTGGTTGAATACTGCCTCTAGCACTCCTGAACTAGACCCTCTACTACTGTGACTGTCCTTCTTATGCTGTTGCCTGTGAACTCCCTCCTGCCCTGCTTGATTTGAAGCAGACTCTGCTGACTTCTCTTTGCAGGGAGGGCCCACACTGGAGCAGAGATTTGAGTCCTATTACAATTACTGCAATCTCTTCAACTACATCCTCAGTGAGTTGCAATTAATTTCTGGTTTGTGGGTTTTGGAGAGAAAGATCAGCTGGAGAGGGCAGACTGAAGAAAGGGTCAGAAGAACTGCAACATGTTTGTTTATAAATAATAGAGGAAAAGGTAGTCTATAAGCTCTCTGCATGTTTGTTTAATGAAGAGCAATTTACATCCATGGATTTAAAACCACAAAAAGCAGAAATAGTTTCCAATGCTTTCTGAAATACTGTAAAGAATAAAACTTACTTAGCTTTCTGTCTTGCTGAGAACTGCTTCACCTATCTTTATTAAAAAGTAAAATGAAACAGTAAGCTAAAGAAAACCTGTAGTGTGTCATGACTGTTTACTGTTGTTCACTCCCCTTGGAGCAAATGTTAGTGTTTGTGACTCCCTGCCAAGCCTCATGTGGAGAATGGATCAGTTAGGATAAACCCCTGCAGTCTCTGTGCAGCTTCTGAGAGCTGATGCTGCTGAGCAGCCACACTCCAGAGATTAACCCTGTGCATGTTCATAGTCTGAAATTGAAGGCAGTTGAGGTAGTCAAAGCTGCATCTCAGCCCTACTGAAAGCTTCATTCATCTGCTGCTCCATCTTCCATTTCAGGGAAATTATTGTGTTCTTTAATTTGTGTGTTCCTCCAGTTCTGACAATGTTCTTGCTGAAGGTGTTAACCCTCTTGTCTGTTCTCCTGCAGATGCTGATGGCCCCGCTCCTCTGGAACTGCCCAACCAGTGGCTCTGGGATATCATTGATGAATTCATATACCAGGTATGCGATTATAAAACTGGGCCATTTTGAGGTGGCCTTGCCTCCTTTATTAGTTGTATAAATTTTCCATCTCTTGCTGTGATTTCCATAGCAAGGGTACTATTGCAGGTTGAAAATCTTTGGTGATCACTGTTATTCTTGTGTTGACAGGTAGATGAAGTAGTTGTAGACGTACAGATTTTTAAGTTACAGGGTGCTCCTTGGGGAGTCCTGAACTTTTGTGCCTATTTCTTTTTCAGAACAAAATTTCTGTCTTTCTTAGTCACTAGGGCCTTTATGTGTGCACTGAGAGATTGATGACCTGATTTGGAATAAGCTGTGGTCTGAGATCTTGACATTAAGAAATAATTTTCCACTTGCTGTTCTGAGTGCAGCAGTACAGATCTCAAATGCTATTGGTTTTTGTATTTAGAGAATATATTCCCTTCTCTGTAACTTTTTATTGTAGAGCTGCCTGGAATTCCTCAAATGTTGTCTGGTCAATCTTGAGAACAAAAAGGACATGTGCATATAAGGGAAAAAGATGCATGTATGCAAACACGTCTTATAATTTGGTCATTCTCCTTTCTACCAGGCAGCAAATTTGTGTTTAGTTTCCTTTCCTAATTGTTTAAAAGATCATTTTCTGCTTCAATCCGTCTCCTGGCCTTTTCCCTCTGTACTATATAATTCGTTTTGGTGCTTTAAAGGTGGTATAATGTGCCATTTTGATTTCCATGTGATCTCACATGAAACTTTTTTTTTCCATTGCAACTTGTAGTTTCTTGTAATGCATTTGTGTGAGCAAATTGTAAGCTTAGTGCACTTACCTGAGCATCTCTAGACAAGCTGCTCATCACTGAATCTCTGCTTTTTCCTGTAGTTCCAGTCTTTCAGCCAGTACCGCTGTAAAACAGCCAAGAAGTCTGAAGAGGAAATTGATTTCCTTCGTTCCAACCCCAAGATCTGGAATGTCCACAGTGTCCTTAATGTGCTGCACTCTCTGGTCGACAAATCCAACATCAACCGACAGCTGGAGGTCTATACAAGTGGAGGTGAGCTTTGGGAGGTGCCAAGCAGCACTGGTGTCTGTGCTGCCTTGCTTTGATTTGACCCAAGCGGCTTAACTTTGTTTGGGAGCTGGATCAAACCCATAATCAGTGGATGGATTGGCTGGGAACTGGTTCTGTTCGCCTTAGGTGAGAAGTACCAGTGATTACATGTCAGGCCTTGCTCCCTTTGTTTCAAACAGAAAAGTATTGAAAGGGAAGCTTGCTTCCTTGGAGGATGGCATTGTGGTTCCTTTTTTCCCAGGTGACCCTGAAAGTGTGGCTGGTGAATATGGGCGCCACTCCCTCTACAAGATGCTGGGCTACTTCAGCCTGGTTGGGCTGCTGCGTCTGCACTCCCTGCTGGGAGATTACTACCAAGCCATCAAGGTGCTGGAGAACATTGAGCTCAACAAGAAGGTAATACAACATGTTTTAACCCTTCTTTTGCAGTCTTCCAAATGCCTCTGTTGAAGCATGCTGGTGAAAAATTGCTGTACTGAATCTGAATCCTCCAGCTGAGGAATTGTTTGTATCTGCTATAGTTGTCAGGAGTTCGTGGCTGGGCACAGATGGAGCTTTGGCATTAAATCAAGCCATATGATAATGCCTGATGCTGTTGCAGCACAATTGCCCAGTTTTTTAGGAGGTTTGCTGCGTTGTGCATTGCAGTGTTGCTACAGAGAATACTGCTGGAACTACAAGTGGTAGTGCAATGGTAACTACCTGAACACACCATTCTTTCTTTTGCCAGAGGCTCTTTTTTGTATTTTTGACTTCTGTTCTCACTGTGCCTGCTTCCACCTAGGCTGTTTTTGCCTTAGAATTGAGTGCTGCTTGTAGCTAATGAAAGTTCAGCTGCAATGGGTTTGGGCCAAGGCTTGGCACAGATCTACATATGTTCTGTCTGGCACAGGATGTGGAGTGAAATAGGGGGAAAGGGAACTGAGCAGAGCCATGTTAGGTACAGAGCAAGAGTCCTCTTCTTGCAGGAAGCTGAAACTGGAAAACATAGGAAATGGGATGATCTAATAAAACAGTGAGGAAGCTGCTGCAGGGATGGGTGGGAGGTGAAGTATATTGAATTAACCCTCTCCTCTCTGTATTTTGGATGGGAGTGAAAGCAGAGGTGGCTGAATTGTGGCTAACAAGCGGTGTGGATTGCTTCCCCTAACATATCATGTTCCTCCTTCCTTCTCAGAGCATGTACTCCCGGGTGCCTGAGTGCCAGGTGACCACCTATTACTATGTGGGCTTCGCTTACCTTATGATGCGGCGTTACCAGGATGCCATCCGTGTCTTTGCCAACATCCTCCTCTACATCCAGAGGACAAAGAGCATGTTTCAGAGGACGACCTACAAGTATGAGATGGTAAGAGATAGAATAGACTAGACTTCTCCAAAGAAAAAGCCACTGTCTTCTTTCCCATCCCTCTTCTATCACCTGGTAGCTTGTGTCTAATAGTCCAGCTTTATTATCCTGGACTTCGCTGGTGGTGGTGAGTGGGGATCCTCTGAACTCCTTTGCCATGGGTGACAATATTTGCTCTTAGCTATGTTACTGGTTACTTTGGGTGTTCCCCATACTGTTGTCCCAGGTCCATCTGCACTCTAGCTCTAGGCAGGCTTGTTAATGAGTATGAGCTGCTGATGATACTCTTGTCGATGTTTCTTCAGATTTAGTTGTGTTTCTAGTCCATTGCTGTACTTCAGGTTGCTGCCATTGTCAGATGTATTTCCATTATTTGATAATCATTCACAGACATGGCTGTAGCAAAGCTCCTTTCTCTTTCTACGTAAGCTGTCTTACCTCCTGATTTTGGTGCCTGTTTTACCTGTTCTCTCCTTTTTATCCTTATGATTAATTGCTAACTGTTTGTTTAGCCAAATCCTGCCAGTCTTAATTCCATGACACTTCAAAAAGTTGGTTGTGTCTGTTTCAGTGCACAGCTGTTCATTTCATCCCACACTCATATAAATCTTCTTTCCCAGTCTTTTCTTCACTGACTTCCCTGACAACTGTCCCTTGCCGGGAGATGGTTGTTAAACTATCTGCCTTCCCTTCTCTGCATGTTCTTGTATCAAAACAGTCAAATGCACTTCTGGCCTTCTGGGTTCTGCGTGGCTCTGGATACATTTACTCTGCACCTTCCTCTTGCCCACCCTCTCTTTTATTTCTAAGAGCCTTGATGTGTGGTTCATCCATTTGCCTTGCCCAGAGGCACTGCTTCTTTATGCTGTCCCCCTTGAGCATTAGGACCATCAGTGCTTTATGTAAAGCATCTTCCTCTACAAAGTGCAGCTGCCAGCTCCCTTGGGCACCCTAAAGCCTGAGCACACCGCGGTGCTGACAGGGTGTCTCTCCTCTCTGTGTCAGATCAACAAGCAGAACGAGCAGATGCACGCGCTGCTGGCCATCGCGCTCACCATGTACCCCATGCGCATCGACGAGAGCATCCACCTGCAGCTGCGCGAGAAGTACGGGGACAAGATGCTGCGCATGCAGAAGGGCGACGCCCAGGTCTACGAGGAGCTCTTCAGTTACGCTTGCCCCAAGTTCCTCTCCCCTGTGGTGCCCAATTATGACAACGTGCACCCCAACTACCACAAGGAGCCCTTCCTGCAACAGCTCAAGGTCTTCGCTGATGAAGTTCAGCAGCAGGCCCAGCTCTCAACCATCCGTAGCTTCCTCAAGCTCTACACCACCATGCCTGTGGCGAAGCTGGCTGGCTTCTTAGACCTCACAGAGCAGGAGTTCCGTATCCAGCTGCTTGTCTTCAAGCACAAGATGAAGAACCTGGTATGGACCAGTGGCATATCTGCCCTGGATGGAGAGTTCCAGTCTGCCTCTGAGGTTGACTTCTATATTGACAAGGTTGGTATCTGCTACTTACTGGCTGGGAAAGTCTTTCACCCAGGAAATTTTGGAATTGGCAGCACCTAGTTGTGTTCCATTCTGTGGGAGACATTCCTTCTTCCTTTGCCATTTATAAGGCTTGCCTGCCCACAATGAAATTCTAGCCCTACATGAAAAGAATGTCAGTGGAAGAAGAGTGATGGAATGTCACAGGCAGCTTTGTCAGTCAATGTACCTAGAAAACAAACATTTCCCCAGGATAGAGGAAGCTGCTTGTCAGTGTTCTGGGAGGTGATAATTGAGTGACAGATAGTGCTGCTGTTTGTGTGTCAGGTGTGATTGTCCTTGTAGGTGTTCCCCACATCTCTCCTTTGTTTGACAAAGCAGAGATGTTGCTTGGTCATGTTACAGGTCTGCTTTGCACTGGAACAGCATTTAGTTGTGGCTGCTCTAGGAGGAATCTAAACACAGGGTGTTAAACTATCACGATCTGCCTTGGAGCTCCAGCAGCAGGAAGCACAGCAAGGAGTCTTGTAGGACTGTAGTCAAAGAAGACAGCAGTAGCCATTAGGTTTCTTGCTAGGAAGGAGATCAGGTTACCCTGTGTTCCTGGTCCTTGTAGCAGACCTCTTCTTGCAAGGTCTCATGCCATGTCTCAGCCAGTTGTCATGGCATATAGCATGACTGAAAAGAGGGAAGCGTGAACTGGGGTTGGAACTGTCAAACTGCTGCAAGGAAGACAAAACCAGAGTGTGTAAGAATGTGGGAAGTGAATGCAACATGAATGGGGGACCCATCCCAGACAAAGGTATGAGGGAAGGCAGCCCAAGGAGAACCAGATGGGTGCTGTGGGACTAGCACAGGTCAGATAGGTGTGGTGCTGAACCGTGGCTGGGGTGAAGCCCCTGATGTTGATCTTTATGTTTGGCGGTTCTTGCTGTGTCCCTGCTAGTAACATGGTCCTTTTCCTGATCTCATCCTGTTCTCTTCCCAGGACATGATCCATATTGCAGACACAAAGGTCGCTCGACGCTACGGGGACTTCTTCATCCGCCAGATCCACAAGTTTGAGGAGGTGAGGTCTCAGCGGGAGAGCTGTGTAGTTCTGCAGGAAACATGGGGCAGTCACTGGGCTGTGCAGGCCCTCGAGGGTCCACACTTGTGTGAGACAGCTGTGTAATTCCATGCTGGACTCAGCCCTGCCTCTGCAAGGCACTGGGCAAAGGCAGGTGTTCTGAGCAGCAGCTGCTGGCCTTTGAGGAATGGTATGTTTTTGTGAGAAGTGCTCAGTTGAGCCACAGTGGAAAAGGAGGAGAGTTTTACTGTTCAGGAATGCTGATTCCATTGTCCCTAGATAAATGTGGTGTCCCTGTCAGTAACACAACCAAAATCATATTAACTTCATAACTATAGCTCTAGAAAATGGCCTCAGAGATTTCTGGCGCATAGATGGCTTCAGCATTGAGCTTGGCCAAGAGGTGACGTTCTGTCTCCACTCTCTCCCAGGGGAGATTATTCTGCACTGGAAACTCAGAGGGCAAAATTCTGAGATTTGGGGACTTAATAGAGGGTTGTGATACTGCTGCTACAAGTTTGCATCCTCCCTTCTCCCCACATCTTCCTCTGCTAGCTTGGAAAGGAGAGAGTTCTACGTATTCCCCTTTTGCTCTTGACACACTGTGAGAGCTTGAGAGCTCTCTTGTCAGAGAGTTGGAGAGGAAGGAGTTAAGAGGCCTTGGATAAGGTGTGCTGAGGAGAGTAGCAGTGTGTATCAATCACTGTGCGTTTTTCTGACCTTTGCTTTCTCTAATTCCAGCTGAACCGAACATTGAAGAAGATGGGCCAGAGACCCTAATGTGGATGCACTGCAGGCCTGGGCAGAGAAGTGGGTGGGAGAGATTATTCTCTGTGTTGAGGGAGGGGAGCTCAGAGTTCTGGAATTCCTGGAATCTCCTGTGACTCAGAAGGTATTTTGTATTTAAATATGCAGACTTGTTTGGTTCAGACTGTCCTACAAAGGACAAGGCATCTAATAAATTAGTGGAATTTTCCTGATGAGCATTTGTACTCATTTATTTTTCCTCTATATAAGAATATAACTGTGTCTGGAGACATGGGCAGCTGCTGTTGGCTTGCTGCTCTTGTTGGTCCATGTTGCAGGTAACAATAGGAAGCAGATCTGTTTAGGTGCTCTGTACATTCACCATGCACAGCAAATGGGGAAGGCTGCAGAACTGATTGACAGGAAAAAAATGAGCTGTTCTAGTGTCTTCACAGGATTTTGGAAAGAGATGTAAGCTAATGCTATTCCTTTAGCTTTTACCCCATGCAGTGAACAGACCTAAGTTGTAGTTACATTCTTAGAAGGTTACATTTTTGCCCTTCCTCCCTCTATTTTATTTTAGTTGCTATGGAGTAGAAATGCTCCAAGGTGAATTGTCATGTTTTTAAAGGAGAGGGGAGAATTTTTGTAAACATTGAACCAATATTAACTAGTCATCTGATGAAAAGTCCTTGCTGGAGAATGTGTTTTATTTCAGCAGAAGTGATGCCTGAGACCTGGCCCTTAATTTAATTGAGTTCAGTTTCTCTGGAAAACTCCCCAAGGGCCTTTAATTTATTAAAACCCTTTAAATGCAAATTTTCCCTGTTCTCCAGCTGCAAATTTGTAGTGCCTTGAAAAAAGGGGGAAAAAAAAGTTGAAAACGAGTCGTGTAAAAGGGAATCAAGGACGTGCAAGTATTGGGGAAGAGAATGCAAAGAATGAATCACATCCCTCCACAGCCTCTCCCTTTTGCCATCTTTTAACAGTTTGGTATTTGAGTGGTAGAAACAGGTGCAAGAGGAAAACCTGCATGTGTAATAGAAAGCTACACAAAGTGTGTTTCAGATACACCATTTGCCTCTTTGTACCTCTCCCTCTCATTCCTTTCCACTGAGAGGTGTCCTAGCTGTCCACTTTGGCTCTGTGTGTGATTCTGTTTAAACAAAAGGAATAATTAGCCTTTGTTGGATTATATTCTGTGTTTGAATGAGGGTCAAGTTTCCAGTGTCCTAGATACTGCTCAAAAGTAAACTCTGTTTCCCATCACAAAGTAACTTGGGCAGTACAGGCAGCACAGTGAGATTAAAAGAGCAATTCCTGTTGGCTGCCTAGCTGCTGGCATTGGTGTTATGGATGCTAGGAGCTCACTGTCTCCAGTTCTGGAGGGTTTGAGGCAGCCATATCATTAATTAAAGGATTGAGATGCCACTGCATTGCAGCAGCCCATGGGGAGCTGTGTTCATATCAAGCAGAATCTGCTCCTTTTTGATTGTAGGGCTGGCACTTTTCCTTCTGTGTATTTGCTAACAGCAGCACAGTAAGCATACCTGTCAACAGCAACTGCCCTACTTTCTTTCTATCCAAAGCCCAAATCTTTCCCAGGAAGTGCTCAGGTGGATGTGATACACAACATGAGAACCCTGGCAGGTATCTCCATGATCAGTTCTAGTGCATAGCATAGCAAAAAAGTCTCGTGTGTTGCTGGGATCTTAATATCTGCTTGGCACGTCGGAATTACAGATTTTTAATGCATATCTGTATCATCTGAAACACTCCAGTGGTTACAGGCTGTTCTCAGGTCTGTGAATATGCTGCTGCTTTGTTTCCATCTGCCAGAGCAGCTTCCAAAGGGTGCACAGAGCCCATGCACTGGTGTCCCTGGCTCGGCGTCTCCTCTGCGGGACTGCCGAAGGTTAACTGAGCAGGACTGGCACTTGGTGGAACGAAGCCAGGAGGAGCTTGCAGCTCTCTCTGGGTGGGAAGACGGGCTCAGCGAGCTGCGGTGCCTGGCACTGCTGGAGGCTGGAGGAATGCAGGGTGTTCAGCAGCATCAACAGAGCTCCACTGCTGCTGGGAAGGCGCTCCAGAGGGAGGTGGGGGTGGCTAGAGCTCCAGCCTCACCCGCTGCAGCAGGGTTTGGTGAGTGGAAGTGGTTCTGGACAAAATTGTCGGAGGGAACCACAGTACAGGGTCATGTGCTCTCTGTCTCTGTCTCTGACCTACGGTTGTGAAGGGGTGAGTGTAATTATGGAACCTGGAAAATTCTAGAAAACCTCCCTCATCCTGCTGTCCCTTAGGATACATCAGGAAGACGCTGTCAGGCGGTTTGGGGGATGCTGAATAGCCAGCACAGTAATTACAAGACTGACACAATGTTTCATTTCCTTTTTTGCTTACAGAATAGTTTTTCTTGTGATTTACGCCACAGCTTATCTTGGGGACAGAGTGGGGAGACTGTACAAACCAGTCAGAGAATTTATTTTTCACTTGTTACAGTTCTGGGACCATAGAATGAACAGCAGAGTAGAAGAAAGAGAGTACTACTGATGAAATCTGAGTGAAGGAAGGAGTGTAGAGTCCATACAAAATAACTGCAGAGAATGTTCTCTGAAAGATTTGGAACTGGCAGCAATAAGCTCAACATCAGTGTGATGGTTTGGTCTTCCACAGAGGTAGCTGTTGTAGGTGAAAAGAAAGCTAAGCCCAATAAAGTAGCCTTTAATAGTGTGCTCCCCCCCTTGTCAAGCCATCGCCCCGAGCGTGCACACCAGCTCTCGTGACAATCCATCGCCTCGATGTTGTTCCTGAGATTGTATTGCACTCTTCCTCCGCGTCTTCCAGGGCTTCCTGTGAAGCGCTGCCTGTGACTCCAAGTGTCTTGATCTTCAAAGCTCTCCTTGGCCCTGAGCCTACCCTGGGAGCCACCTACGTCCCAGATGTATTCCACTGCTTGTGCCCCTAGGACTCCTGAGAACTGCTTCTGCCTGGAGCAGCCTCTGCCTAAGCAGCCTGAGAGGGTTTCAGAAATCAGGCTGCCGAGTGGTTTTTAATCTAGTTGAATTGAATTGGTGTTCAGGCCCAGCTCTTTCCCCGAGGTGGGAGAGGGTGCTCTCCCCCGCAGGCCGCCCTGCTCCCCGGGCAGCGCCGAGCCCGGGGCCCGGGAGCTTCCGCGGCAGCGCGGGCCCCGCCCCCCGCGCCCCGCCCCGGGAGGCCCCGCCCGGCCCGGGCTGGCGGCGGCGGCGGCGCTGGGAGCGGCCGCCCCGATGTCGGGTCCGCGGGGCGCCCTGCAAGCCTGGTGCCGCCGGCAGTGCGAGGGCTACCGCGGCGTGGAGATCCGCGACCTCAGCACCTCGTTCCGCGACGGACTGGCCTTCTGCGCCATCCTGCACCGCCACCGGCCCGACCTCCTGTGAGTGCAGGCCGCGCCTCGCCGCCGCTCGGACGGGGCGCCGCGGGGCCACGGCTGCCGCCCGCGGGCGCTGCTGGCGGGAGGAGCGGGGGGCGCGGAGGTTTGGGGCGCGGGACCCCCGGGACCCCCTTTCTGGAGGGGTTGGGCCGCCTGTGCCCAGCAGCGATCACGGGGGCTCGCAGGGGTTTGGGGGGATGGAGGAGCCGTGGGAAGAGGCTCCAGTCTGGCTGGCAGGAAAGCTCCCTGAGCGTGGACATGGGGGGCTCAGAGAGCGGATGTCTCTGTTGCGCTGATGTGCTGGTAGGGGACGCGCTGAAGAGGATGCTGTCGAGAAATAGTTGGGTACTGGGAGTGAAGAATTCCATATTCCCAGGCAGTGCTCAAAGCCAGACTGTATGGAGCTCTGAGCATCTTGGTCCAGTGGAAGGTTTCCCTGCCCATGGCAGCAGGGTTGGAATCAGATGATCATTCAGGTCCCTTCCAAGCCAAACTGTTCTGTCACTCGGTGTTTCAGCAAACGACCTTCTGACCTGGTTCTGCAGACCTGCCAAGGTCAGGGTTAGCAGAAATCGTGCAATACAAGGGTAGTGAGTGCACGGAGGTGGACTAGGTCCATGTGCCCTAATGGGAGCGGTGCCTACCGGAGAAGAGACATGGTGTTGGTATCTGGGTGCGGGGGTGTTTTGCCTCAGCAAAAGGTGAGCTTTCACACTTCAGGAGGGCCAGAGGCCTGTCCTGCACAGGGACATTCCCAGAGGCAGCCACTCTGAAATCTGTAGAGGCCTGGACCAGGCTGCTGCTTGTATTTGCTTCTAGCTTGTTTTCTCTGGATGCCACAGTGAAAGCAGGAGGCAGCAAAAGCCAGTGGGGGTGTTGAGCCTCTCTAGCCTCCCCCAACTTGGGTGTCTCTGGGGGGGAATGTGAGTTTCAGGAGGCAGACAGTGAATTTGGGATTGCTTGGGGGCACCGTGTCAGGCTGGAGAAACTGGCTGAGCCGCTGGCAGGAATCTGCCCCGACCTGTGCTGTAACCCTGTGTGCCCCGGCGGTGCCGGGAATGCGGCGCCCATCTGCTCTAATCCCTGGAGCCCTTGCAGGGCAGGTAGGCATCGCCCCAGCTCGCTGTGCCTGCGGCGTGCACGCGCTCCTTGGCCTGCCCTAAAGCTGGCCGGGGTGATGCGTCCCATCACGTTCTGCTCTGGGGTTGGTGGTTCTTCCTCCGAGGCTGCCCATACTGACCAAGTTCTCTTTCCTGAGCTGGCCTCAGGAAGGCTTTTGCCATGACAGCAACCTCTGTTGGGCAGAGGGCTGTCTGTGAGTCCCCTGTGGAGCTGTGGTGTCCACGAGAGAGTGGAACAGGCCAGTGTCCTTACAAGCTAAAGCTGAGCAGGTAGGCTGGAAACTGAACTGCTGCCTGCTGTGTTTCAGGTGGTTGCTCCAAAACCCTCAGCATGGTGCTCTGGAATGACTGAGAGCCAAGACATACGGTGTCTTTGCATCAATCTCTGGGTCTTGAAGGAGCTGTGTGGTCTTGTGTCCTGCGGCTCTTGGATAGTATGGCTCACTCTGACTAGCTAGAATGGAGCCTCTGAAAATGGTCCCAGTTACAAGGCTGTTGGGTGGGAAGAGGCAAATTAAGGACAGAAACACGTGCAATTTTTTTTTTTTTTTGTAAATGGCGCAGCAGCTGGGAACTGAAAAGCAGAGGTTCAGTAGAAGCTTATGATAAACACCACTAAAACCACCTGATGGTTTCCCATTAACCATATTTGCCATCCCATTAAAGCAGAGGCTGCTGCTCTTAAGTTGTGAGTGGGCTTAAATCTGCTCCTGGCAGATGTCCTAACTACGTGCTTCACAGGTCCTCTGCACGAGCTGCATTGTAGAGGCAAGGCCCAGGGCCTTACAAGGACATAGCATGTTGTAGAAGGATTTTCAGACCGTCAGGAGAGCAGCATCATTTCATCTGATTCCAGCTTCTTCAGCCTGTCCCAATTTGGAAGTGGGAAGATTGGATCAGAGGCAGTAAATCTCCTGACGGCAGAGGAAAAGTGGTTGCCCTTCTTTTCTTCTAAAGTGCTTTCAGTCAGTGCAGTAATGGGACTTGGCAGGGATCTGCAGTGCCTTTCTGACCTTATGTGGTGTTCCTTTGTGCGGGGCTCTCCTGGCCCGCACGGACAGCTGCGCTGCTCCCCAAGGCTGGAGTTCCTCTGAGCTCCACAGAACTGCCAGTTCCTCTGCTTCCCTGCTTCCTGCTGGCTTCCCCTGGGATCGCGGAGAGGAGGAATGGGCACATCCATAGGAGAGCTGAGCTCAAGCTCTTCTCTACCTGTGTGACACCGCTCCTCTGCTACCCTGATCTGGGGTGCACCCAGGCAAGGTCAGAAAACCGGGATAGGCTGACAGCACCCAATGCTGCAGTGGTGGCTGTCAGCCTATCCCGGTTTTCTGACCTTGCCTGGATGCACCCCTGTTGTGCTGCTGTGCTGGGAGGGAGCACACTGAGGAAGAGGCTGTCATGAAAGACCATATGGGTAAGTGAGACTGAAGACTCTGCATGACTCCTGATTTGAGCACAATCACCGTGGAATAAGGCAAATTGGTGCTGCCCTGGAGAGCTTTGGAGCAGCTCCTGCAGAGCTCTTGCAAACACTATAGATTTGGGCTTTTTAAAAGAAGTAGACTGGAATTCCTCAGTGTCTACTGAATTCAGCTAAAAGTGTCTTGAAGTGACCACCAAGAACAAGGTGTGCACCTCCAGGACCTGTGTGTTGAACCATGCAGATACAAATCCCTGACTCCATTGTTGTAGGCACTTCACTTGGTTTTGTTACCTCCCTGTCCCAGTCAGGGAAATGGGAAACTTGGATTTAGCCTCTGACTGTGCTGCTGGCTGTGTGATCTGGAGATGAGACATTTAATCTCTTCTCTTCCCTTTTCAGTTAAGCTGTCAACAGCCAGACCAACTTGACAGTGGACTGTGGGGATTAATGAGTTTGTTTGCTCAGTGCTCTAGAAATCTGAAGCATGAAATTAGTGTTTACAAGGCATTTGCTACAGATTAATGAAGCAAAGAGCATCTTTCAGCATCTCAAGCTGTACAGCCTCCCTGGCATGCAGGGAAGGATCTTGGCATTCAGGGGTTAGAAGAATAAAGGAGTATGGCACATGCCTTTGGAGTGTTGGGAGAGATGGAGGCTTGAGGATAACAGGAGATGAGAGCTGTTTTAGAAACGCTGTTTTGTGTCCCTAGAGCTGTGGGTTTGGTTACAGGCAGGATCACAAATCTTGTTTGTTCCTTCCTATGTACTGCCTGCATTTCCCTGACAAGACCTGGAAAGCTGAAAGGCTTATTATGTGGCACTGCCTTAAAGTGCTCATGATTTATATTTGAGGAATCCAGGAATTTGCTTTGGTTTTAGCTGTACAGCACACCCTCCCCCCTTCCCTGGATCTGCTGTTCTCCCTGGCAGCTGCCCTAAACCCTGGAGTGCTTAGTGGCTCTGCATGTATCTAATTAGGTAAGTGCTTGGGATGTTATTTGCATAGGAATATTACTCCAGGATATGGTACAACACTGGGGTTTGCTGAGTCAAGACAGTTGTTCAGCTGGGATAGCCAGAGTCTTGCCTGTTCTTACATCCAGTCCCTTGGATGGGTATGTTGGCAGGAGAAGAGCCTGAGCAGGGCTGGATGAAAGACTGCTGAGATCAGGGCAAGGAAATAATGTGACATGCAGCCACATGTCACAGAGCTGTGAGATGGCAAGTTCTGGGCTCTCTGCAGAGCAGACAGTTTGTAGAGGGGAAAGGGGTGTGTCTGGAGTGACTTTTCCCCGTTCCTGAGAGGCCATGCTCCTTGCACATTGGTACTGGGAGCTTGCCTGGAGCCACAGGGATGCCACGTGACCAAATGGCAGATGGGAGTGCTGATGTCAGGAGCAACACAGGTCAGTGTGGTCCTGCTTGGCTTCTCAGAGAGGGAGCTGGAAAATGCAGTGGAGAGGAACCGAATAAACTGATCCCTGGGGCCATGTACTGATGGACTTCAACATCTCAGATAAAGCTGAGTCTGCAATCCTACATTAGTGGAAAAGAATCTTCTATTCCCCTGCTGCTTGGTAACCCCTTGATACCTCTTGAGCTTCACATCCTCTCTGCTGGCATCTGCTTTTCCTAATGGGGTTGCCTTAGTATACTAAAACTAAAACAGCTTTGGTTTGCTGGGGCAGAGTGGAATGGACACAATGTTTTGTCTGTCAGAAAATACTCTCCCAGCCCAGCCCACCAAGGAGTCTTTGAGCTTCCAGCTACACCACTCCCATATCCTGAAAGTGAAGGCATTCAAAATGAAGGTCGTGAATGTTTAGAGGGCAGTTGATATATAACTTTGCTGTCATTGCTTCTCCTGTGTTCCAAGTTGGCATTTTCTTTAAAAGGAAAAAAAAAAATACTGCAAGGTTAAAGGACTTCTCTTGGCAAAAACAAAACAAAAACTTAGGGAAAAAACATCTCCCAGTGGAGACTAGTTATAATTACAAAAATGGCAGTGGTTTTGACATTAAAGCACAGGCTGCAGCTGAAGCCTTTGCTCACCAGCATGTAGAGAAGGAAAAGTTGTGGTATTTTGAACAGTCTGAGCTGTGTACATGCATTCACATGAGCTTTCAGGAAGGTACCAGAGCTGGACATCCAGCCCACCTTTCTGTGTCTCTGCTGCATTCGCTCCTGCAGCAGTGAGTGGCTGCAGCTTTGTTTGTCTGTGAGGAAACAGCACCAGCAGCCTTTTGCTTTTGAAGGGAGGAAGTGTAATTTTATGGTGCTGTAGGCAGCCGGGAAAACCTTCCTGAGCTCATCACAGACTTCCTCTGCAGCTTTGGGAAAGCTGCGTGAGGGGCTTCCAGAAGGGGCTGGCTGCCCTGCCATGTGGCACCAGGACAGGTGGTGTCAAGCTTTGGCACGTCTCTGTGGTCCATTGGGGTGGCTTTGCTTGACCCTAGACCTCTCTGGAGTGCATCCTCCTGTGAATCCAGCTAGCAGGCACGCCAGGCTGCTGCATGAGGAGTTTTCTTGTAACAAAGCTGAGATCCTTGGCAGGAAGGAGCTGTAAGCAGTGCAGCCTGATGCTGTTTTCACACTTGTACCCACATGCACATGCAAAAGACATAACTAACTCCTTCCTGCATGTCCCCCCCTCTTTTGAAAGCCTGCAACCTGCTTTAAATTTCTGCCCTCTGCTTCCCTGGTGAAGGCAGCTAATCAGTCCCTGTGGCCAGGTTGAATCCCCTAAGGGCTCCAGGGGAACAAGTGAAATGGGTTGGAACAAATGGATCCCCTGGGTTGGAGACTGCTGGGATTCCTCTGTGTGCCCTGAGCACCTTGCATTCAGCTCCAAGGGCTGCAGCTGAGGATGATTTGTAGTGCACTGTGAATGTTTGGGGGAAAGCAAGGACAGAAGTGCAGTTGAAGATCTTCTGTGCAACCCAGATTCCTTGAGGTGGTGTAGGGAGGTTTGTCTAAGGATCCTCATAGAGCCACCTGTATCTGTCCCTTCTTTCTCTTGAGGTGAGGGATCTGTATGCCCATCCACCACTGTTGTGCCAGTGGCCTTGGAAAAGCAAGTTTGGGGTCATGTCGTGCAGTGTTTGGTGCAGCAGTGTGTGGTGCTAATTGAAACATGGCCCTGGTCTTTCTTTAATCTCAAGGGCAGAAGTGGGTAAAGAGAGACAAGAATAACATTTTAATTTCCTGGTCACCACCCATTTGGGACTCGCTTTCTTTTTTTAATTGCAATTTCCCTTTGGTTTCCTTGTCCAGTTACAACCTGAAATCTGCTTTGCCAAGGTTTTGTTTATCTAGGATCTTATGTGTTGAGTTGTTGTAAGGTTGACTGTCCTGGGAATCTACGTGTGATGGCATTGGGGCACTTTTCCTCTGCACTTCATGTGGCTATTTTGTACTTTCTCATTTCAGAGACTTTGATTCTCTCTCCAAGGATGACGTCTATGAGAATAATCGCTTGGTAAGTTCCTGTTCTGCAGTGCACAGAAGGAAGAAATTATGTGAGAATGACTTGATGGAGGTCATGTAGTGTGGGAGGAATTTGTGACAGTGCTGAGGGTACAAGAAAAATCTGTGTTTGTGAGTAACAGGCAGGAGCTTCTCTGGAAAGGAGGGAATCTGAAACATCAGCTTCCAGCCTGTTTATCCTAACAGTTGCCAAGACAACATCTCAGGTGAAGATTTAAATGGTGCAACATCTTGACTTCAGTTGTTCCAGATTTGCAGGCAATGGAAGCAGGGAGCTAGTTTTACTTCAGGCATCAGCAGAGAGGAAGGTCATGCTAGACCCTGGTCTGCAATGTTCCCTTCCTGCTTGAGACAGCTGGAGCCCATAGCAGAAGCAGGCAGTGTGGAATGGGGAGGTGCCCAGCCCCAGGGGCTAGTGGTAGCACAGAGCAGCAATAGTCCTGCTTTTTTTAAATGACAAAAAGACCTAGTTGCTCCATCTGATAGTCTGTGGAAAGGCATGGCCCATCACCTGCCCAAGATGAGTTATGCTACCTACAAATATCTTAAGGGTGGATGTCGAGGATGAGGCCAGACTCTTCAGTGGTGCCCAGCAGGAGGAGAGGGGGCAATGGGTACAAACTGAGTTACAGGAATTCCTCAGCTGAATATGAGGAAAAACATTTTTTACTGTGAGGGTGACAGAGCACTGGACTAGGCTGTCCAGAGAGGAAGTGGAGTCTCTTGCTCTAGGGGTATTTAAACCCCAGCTGGATGTGATTTTGTGTCACCTTCTTTAGCAGAGGTTTGGACTAGATGATGTCTGAGGTCTCTTTCAACCCCGGCCATTCTGTAATTCTGTGATTTGGGATTTACAGGATTAAGGCTGTCCAGCTGTGTCCTAGCATGTCCTTTCCTACACCAGTCGGCCCCTTTCAGTCATTAGCAGCTTTTTCCATTCAAGACTCACACAATGGGTATCTTGTCCTATTAGAGACCTCTCAGGTGGGGTCTTTCTTCTCTCCTTGCTCCTTGCAGCCTTGTGTTCAGTAAGACTCACTCTGGACAACAGGCTTAAAGCCAGGCTGAGCAAAGCAGGATGTCCATGGGGGGCACTTTTATGCCCCTAGTTACTGCAAATATCCATTTTCTTTTGTTTCTCCATTACTTTCCTTTATAACTCATACCCTGCATAGCACCTCATGCCTCAGAGACTAGGCACCTTCAGTCTTTACCCACACCCAGTACCTTTACCTGCACCTGGTACCTCACCATTCAGTGCCCAAACCACTCTCATCTCTTCCTGATTCATTTTTCTTCAGTCCCTGCCATAGTCTTGCACCCTTGTCCCTGGGAGATCACTGTGGGTATGCTGCCCTTGGCTCAGCAGAGGGATGGCCAGTGTAGAGACAGTAATCCACACACACTGACAAGTGGGAAACCCTCCAACATCTTTTTTTCTCACCCATTCCTTCCTTTTGTAGCTGTGGATGCAGTTGGAGGAGATGGGTGCTTCTTATCACAGTGTCCTTGTTTCTGCTTGCTCAGATACAGAAAAGTACTGGAAGTTCTGGCTTGTGCACAGCAGGGTACTGGATGTTGAGCTGGGACGGCTCTGCTGATTGTGGGAGGGGAAGGTGGGGCACCCCAGAGCATGAAAGGATGGGCAGTCACTGTTTCTGTGGGGTGAGCATTTGGGGTGGCTGGGGACACTGCTCAGTAGAGCTCAGTGTCACTGGAAGTACCTGCCGGCCCTGGGCCCTTCGTGGTGCCAGCCAAGACTCTGCCAGGTGCTTGTGTGAGGGCACTGCTGGTTGAGCTGAAAAAACACTGGGGTTTTTTTCAGTGAAAACTTGAAGGGAACCTTGCTTCTGTTGTTACTTTTTTTAGTCAGGTAGCATGTCTGGAAGCCTCTGTCCATAAGGGATGCCATGGGCTCAGTATTTAACCTTCCCTGGGGTCCTTCCAATTTGATATTTCTGTTATTTTTCACAAAGCATCAGTTTTCTTCCCTTATTGCCTGTGTGCTGTTCCTGCAGGCCTTTGAGCTGGCAGAGCGGGAGCTGGGCATCCCAGCCCTGCTGGATCCCAATGACATGGTCTCCATGAAGGTCCCCGACTGCCTCAGCATCATGACTTATGTGTCTCAGTACTACAACCATTTCAACACCCCGAGCCAAGGTGAGTGTCCTCCCACCCCTCAGGCTTCCAGATTGCCCCTGTTTGAGTACAGGAAACCCAGCACTGCCTTGTGCTTCCTCCTTCCTGTGGCAACAGGGAGCTGTGTTTGTGGGGAAGGGGAGAGAGGAGCAGGTAGTACCTGCCTCTCCTGCATCTTGCTGGTGCCCCTGAGGAGGGCCTGGAAGAGAGAGTGCATTGGGGTGAGGTTTCACAGGAGGTGTAGGGTGATGTAATAGCTCAGGCTGTGGAAAAAGTAACGCCTTTCTCCTCCCTCTGCACTGCATTCCTGCCAACTTGGGTTGGGCCACCACCCCTGGTGCTCACCAAAACCCTTTGTGATCTGCTCTAACCCATTAAACTAGGAGAGAGCTAAGTAGAAGCCCATCTCCCACAGATAATCTTTATGACATAGGTACATGTAAAGTGACTGGAGGACAGAGGGAGTGGAGCCAGGCTGGAATGTTTCAAATCAGTTCATCTGTCCCTACAACTGCAGCCTGAGCTGAGTGCTTTGAGAGAGCTCTTCCCAGGCATCCTTTGGCTGGGTGGACATGAGAGCTCCAGGTCTCCTCTGCTTCAGTCTGTAGCCACAACATCAGATGAATCTCTTCCACTTGTATATGCTTCTCCAGGGATGCTGGTCTCCCAGACAAGGAATCCTGCTGGGGACTGGAGTGTGAGCTCCAGCCCCGACAGTAAGAGATGCTTCACAGACCTGCTGACAGCCTGGAAGCCCTGGGGCCCAGTGGGTCACCACAACACATCAGCAGCTACCCCAGCTGCTCTGGGCTTTGAGCGTTGCTTAGGGAGTCAGTTACAAGGAAGCCAAGTAGCACGTGATGAGTAAATAAAATCACAGTGAGAGGCTGGCATCCCTGGGCCACAGAATGGGATCCACAGCAGGCCGGGCTCTCTGGCAGCCTCACAGCTGACCCATTATTAGACTGTGTTTGTCTCTTCCACCTAAAATAAGCACTGAAGTTTTGGGAGAGGCAGGTCTCATCCTATGTCACAAGGCTGGATGATTTTATTTTTTTTCCCCTCCCCTTCCCGCACATGGGTGGTGTGAGTCACCACTGCTCTCCACGCCTGATTCTCCTTCCCTCTTGCCTCCAGCCAGCGTCCCTCCGCCTATGAAGCGACCAACTGCTGCCTCCTCTCCTCCTCTGCTGTCCCACAAGACCCCTGTGGCTGCAGCTGAGAGTCCTTCAGCACCACAGGTACCTAATTTCTTGGTAAAGTTTCCAAGACAGCCTGAGGCAGAGGTACCCCCTGTGCTGTGGGTGAGGAGATGGGAAAAAGCCTGTCACAGAGGCATGGATCTCTGCAGGGGCCTGCCTGTGTATTTTGGGAGTGAGGGGTGTTTGGGATTTTAGGATTTTGTTTCCTTATGGGATCCAGCCGAGACTGATTTTTCTCTATGAGTCTGCGGACTGTAATTTGTCCATGACAGGCAAGAGGTTGGGCAGATTGGTGCTGGGTGTCCTTCCTACGTGGGGATAACCCGGTAGATGAGGAAAGAGCAGGAATGTGGGACTAGAAGGGCAGAAAAGATGGGTTTTTTTCAGTTTTTAGCAGTTGTCTGGGATGGGACATTTTTCAATGTTTCGCAGGACCCTGGTGCATGTGTTATAGATTAGTCCCTTCCACAGCCCTTCAGCTGTAGATAGGGCCAAGGCACCTTTGGAAGTGGCCCCTTCTAATTTGGGAAGAGGCAGCCTGCCTGTGCCTGGGCTTGAGGGCAGCTGTTCTGTGCATTGTCAGCCCCTGAGGTCAGCCCCTGAGGCACGGGCCTTGCCCAGGGAGCAGCTGCTCTGGGAGCAGCCCGTGGCCCCGTGCTGAGCTCCTGTGCTGTGTCCCAGGAGGAAGCCCCCTCGGAGCAGCGGCCCCAGCGCAGCGCACTCAGCAGCACCTGCGCAGCCTGCCAGCAGCACGTCCACCTGGTGCAGCGCTACCTGGCCGAGGGCAAGCTCTACCACCGCCAGTGCTTCAGGTAGGTCGTGGCCAGGCCTGCTGGGGCAGCCTCTCTCCGTGGCACGCAGGGGGTCTGTGGCCTGCTGCACCCCATCTTCGAGTGTCTGCGTCCCTGGGCAGCAGGGAACATGAACAACAGTGCCTGAAATGAGAGTGAAGATGTTCCATTTGCCTGCCAGCACCCTGCCCAGTGCTCTGACTAGCCCCTTGTGTCCCTGTGCTCCATTCCTATCCTGCTCCCTGCTTCCCTTGCTGACTTGTGCTTTCCCACTTCAATTACTTGAAATCCCATCCTCTTGAGCTTCTCCCAGCTCCATAAAAAATGATGCTCTACCTCTTTACTACCTGCCTACTCAGGACCACCCCCCATCCTCTTCCATTGAGGTCTGAGCCATGACATCATCCTACCAGACCTCCTTCCACTTACACTCCACATCCTCAACTGGATATACAGGCTTCCATGCTGCCTGGGTGGTGCTGAGCTCCCAGGGAGCATGTGGAGAGCTGCAGACTGTTAACAAACTGAGCAATGAGCAGCTCTCTGGTTACTCCCTGAGTACAGGTCCTTACCTGCAGCACCTGTGAAATCATTTCACTTTGCTTTCCCTGCTGTGATGATGAAGAAATGAGATCTCTCCCATGGGCCACAGGACAAGGGTTGGCATCTGGTCAGAAACATGGAGGCACTAGGAAGATGTGGGAGGCCTCATTCACCTGCCTAAGCCAGTTTGCGATGTGCTGTAGAAACAGTGTCACAGGAGGGCAGTTGAGCTGAGGTCCACCAGACTTTCCATCTGCAGCTGGGACAAAAGCAGGAGTTTTGGGGTGCAGGTGCAGCCTGCACTGTCCTCATGGGCCAGGAAAAGGAGAGGTGCCATGTCTGCCGTGGCACAGCTCATAGCTCTTCAGACTGAGTAGGGAGATCCCTGTAATTTAATCCCAAATATTTTGCCTCCTGATTGTTTTCTTGTCTATTTTCTCTTTTGGGATTTTTTTTTTGTTTTGTTTTGTTTTGTTTTGTTTGGGTGGGGTTTTTTGGTGGGTTTTTTTTTTGTTTGTTTTGGGGTTTTTTTGGGTTTTTTTTTTTTGTTTTGTTTTGTTTTGTTTCTTTTTTTTTTTGTCCTGTGCTGATTCATGGACAGTATTTGGTCAGAAATGTCCTGTGGCAGTGGTTCCTGTGGGCTGATGGAGATAAACCCAAAGCAAACCACTTTCTCCCCTTGTCTGGGCTTTCCACCTCCTCATTTCATCCTACCCATTCTCTCTAGAGTCCCTGTGTCCTCACACTTCTGCTCTCCATTTCAAAGGAAATCTCAGTCAACTGGATGCCCAGAGCAGAATTCCTTGCCAAAATTATCTGCTGGCAGCGTAGGGCAGCCAGCTGCTGCAAGCACCAGGTATTCAGACAAGAAGGAACAAGCTTGGTTTTCATGGGAGTGCTTGATCAGCCCCTTGCCTTTGGCTGTCTTTCATGTATGCTATCCACCTCCCTTCCCAGGTGGAGAAGGACTGACTTGGTTGTCAGTGCTTTGTATCATGCTTCTGCCTGGAGGGATTCGTTAGGAAGCATTCAGAGGCTCAGTGGGGGAAGAGTGGATGATCCAGGGAGATGTGGCAGACAGCAAAGGACAGGGAAGCTATTAGCCCAGTTTCAACAGGCAAGGCAGAGTGTAAGAATGGCCCTGCTGCCTAAGGCCCTTGTCCTTCCAGCCAAATGCTGTTTCCCAGCTGGATGCCATGGTCAGCATTACTGAGGCTGAGCATGAGACCAGGCCAGGCTTGTGTGTTACTTCTCCTGAATACTCTGGAAGCCTCCAATGCAGGCATTTCCCAAGTAGAAATTGATGTAACTGTATTTAATAATCAGCACTGGGGAGCAGTTGTTTCACAAACAAATGTGTCTGACAGCTCTTTAACGTGCCAGGACCCTTGGCCCCTGCAAGGCAGCCCGTAGCCTCCTGTGCCAGTTCTGAACCAGTTGCTCCCTAATTCCAGTTGATATTCACTGTTTCATGTCTGTGAATGTTTGATCCCTCTCCCCATTCCAAATGTGGAAACCACACCATATCCCAATACCAACTGTCACCCTTCCACATGTGTTAAATCCTTTCTGAGATGAAGGAAGAACCCAAACGTGTGCAGTATTTGAGTTGTGAACTTGCCATGGGTTCCTACAGTGGCCTGGTTACATTTCTCTACTTATTTTCCAAATTACTTCCCCAAGGGCACTCCAGGATTTAATAGCAGGGGTAAGAATTAACTCTGTGTCCCTACAAGGGTCTTCCAGGTGTGTTGCCTTCTGTGAAGGGCAGGATGGCATCCCCCATCTCATGGTGCTCTCTCTTCTCCTTGGCAGGTGTAAGGAATGCTCCAGCACGCTGCTCCCAGGGTCATACAAGCCTGGGTCAGAGGCAGGGACTTTTGTCTGCACGCAGCATCGTGGTAAACTGGCCATGAGCGGGAAGGCAGAGAGGAGACCCAGCCTAGACCGACAGTCACCAGAGCTAAGAACTGAGACTGGGGCTGACAGCATGGGAGAGAATGCCCTCCAGGCAGGAGCAGAGGTGGGGAAGGATGATGCTGACTCCCAGGAGAGTGTGGCAGAGACCTCTACACCTGCAGAGGGCCTTGCTGGCCCAGCAGAGAAGGACAGCACAGCCAGCAAAGCAGAGACACCGACACCCCCTCCTCACACTGGCAGTGGGGCACCTATCTCCCAAACTCCCCCCAGGCCTCCAATCCCCAGCAAGCCTGCAGGGCTCACCCAGGACAAAGCCAGCTCGCTGGATGGACGGCTCAGAGACTCACGTCCCACCCCAGCCCCAAGGAAGGCCACTGATGCGTCTGCCCTGTCCCCTCCAGCCTCCCACCCTGTCCCCCGGCCCAGGTCCACTCTGCCGGGCGAGGGCAGCGAGTGTGGGCCTGGCATGGTGAATGGTAAGAGGGCAGGGTGGTGGCAGGGGTTACCCTCCACATTCTCAGTGGCTGAGGTGCTTGACTGCAGGTTGGAGGAGTTCCCTTCCTTCTCTGCAGCCTGACACTCTTCTGCCTCCCAATAAACCTTGGGCTCAGACACCAGGTCTTTGATTTTCAGCAATTGCCAGCCATCCCCACAGCAAGGAGAGCAGAACTAGTTTTCCTGTCTGTCTGCTCCCTTGTACTTCTCCAGAGCTCTCCAAAGGCAGCAAGCCAGTGTGGAGGGAAGTTGGTAGAGCTGGAGGAGTTTGCAGGTGTGGGAACAGAGGGGCATGTCATTTCTCCAGGTGCAGCTCCCAGGGAGAAGTGGGGACAAAAAGGCAAAAGGGATGTTTGGGGTTAGCTGGATGCATCAACTGTGGGAGAAATGCCATGGGGTCTTCATGGAGTGGGAATAGCCATCTTCCTGTGGGAAGGTATCTAAGGTGCCTCATGTTGGTTTAACCTCTTTCTTCTTGTCCTTTTGGTGTTGTGACAGTGTGACTCTATATCTTTCTAGGTCGGGTACCTGAAACCAGCCCCCCTGTCCCAAAACCTCGAGGGAGACCCTGCTCCTCTGATCGGTACGTCCCTCTGCTTGCAGATCACCTGAGAACTCCATAGCAAGCACAGCTATGGTCTTCTCTCCCACCCCCATCAGCTCCTGCTCTTAGGAGCATGTAGGCTTTGACCAAGTTCCTTTTCCAATAGATGCTAGCCCAGCATGGTCAGGCCGACAGTTCATCTGTACCTCCCAGGCGTTTTTCTCTTATTGTAAAGAGTTTGAGAGCTTCAGAAAGGTGTTTCGGTGGCACAGGCAAGTTGCCAAATGCCTTCTGAAATGGCCCTGCTTGTGGGTGCTGAGAGGCATTTGTCTGCCTTGTGGAGGGTTTGTCCTGGGAAAGGTGGGAAGACCAGCTATGCCCATAAAGCTCAGCCTTTACCACTGCTTAGCAGATGGAGGCTGTAATATTCAGACACCAAAACACCGGGCCCCGCAGGCAAGTCAGGCAGGCTGTGTTTCCCTAAGGCCTGTGGGTTTGCCCACAGAGAGTGAGACACTGTGTCTGTGGGAAGCCTCGGGACATCCTTGGATGAGAAAGCTGCTTCTGCATGGGAGACATCCTGCTGCATCTTTCCTTTCCCCCAAGGGCAAAGTCTCTCTCCAGTGCCTTGCCACCCCACCTTGTCTCTGCCATCCTGATTTCTCTTTCTCTTCTTCCAGTGGTGGAGCTACTTCAAGAGCCAAGGACCCACCGTGGATGGCCTTAGTGCAAGCAGAGCCCAAGAAGAAGCCAGCTCCCCCTCCTCCCCCAGGCAACAGCCATGAAACTCCAAGTAGGACTTCAGAGGAGGAGGATGGGGAGGAGACGGGGAAAGCCAGGAGTGAGGAGAGCAGGTCAGATACCACAGAGCCCAAACCGTACAACCCCTTTGAAGAAGAGGATGAGGAGGAAGTGGAAAGTACTGACACCCAAAAGAGCACACCTGAGCAGGAGCAGAGTGAGACTGCTGCCAAACCTCTCCACCCCTGGTATGGCATCACTCCTACCAGCAGTCCAAAGGCAAAGAAGCGGCCAGCTCCACGAGCCCCCAATGCTTCCCCACTAGGTGAGCTTCCTCCCGCTCCTTTATCCCTCCTCTGCAGCCCCTGTGCATCCCCTTGGAGGTTCCCCCTTCCCAGGTGCCTCTGCATCACCCTGGCAGGCCAGGCCTTTATGCAGTGATGGTTGCATTAGTTCGCATTAGCCATGTCCTCTCTACCCACTGGAGCACAGCATCTGCAGGCAAGATTTTATGCTGACCTTTGTGTCCAGTGTATGCCACCCTCCCCTTCTGTCCTGGCTGTCCCTTCATTCCTCCCTGAGCTCTCCCTTTGCTTTACAGCCCACCACCCCATCTCCAGGCTGTCACACTCTGAGCCATCATCCTCCACCCCCTCTCCAGCCCTCAGCCTCGAGAGCATCAACTCTGAGAGTTCAGCCAAGGTGCTGGGAGACACCGATGAGGCCTCAGTGCCCAAAAGCTCCTCTGAGCCCACTGTGCACATGCCAGCAGCCGCCAAGACTTGCAGCGCCGATGCACCCCTGGCCATCGTCTCCTCCGGGGAAAGCCCTGCTGTCCCAGCCAGCCTCTCCACCAACTCCTCCTTCTCCTCCTCCAGCGAGCTGGCCAGCCTCAGTGGGGAGACGCAGCCCAGCACCCTGCACAGCAGCAGGAGCATCTCCACTAGCAGCCTAAAGACCAGCCCCAGCCGGCTGCCCCCCAAGCCTCCAGCTGGGGCTAGCCCTACACCCATCCTCCTGGCTTCAGATGGGGGTGCTGGGAGCCCCAAGACATCTTCCTCACCCAAACCACAGCTGAAGGTGAGATGACGACCTTCTCCCCATCCAGATCACAAGGCTTTTCTTCCCCATCCATCACTCAGTCACAGAGAATCTGTGGGGCCAGGGTTGCCCCTTTGCTTCATGTGTGACCCCCTGAAAGCAAGCTTCAGGCCTGTGTTAAATGGTGGCTCTGCTTGTACTCTGCCTACCTCATGTGCTGGAGAAGAGGCAGGATGTCATGTAGTCTGAGCAAATAGGAAGGGAACTGTGAAGGAAAATATTTCAGCATGCTTGTAAGAGAGAGGCTGGGAAACTGATGTCAGACAGGAGCACAGCTATTTTTTTGACTAGGTGCTTGTGGAGATGAGTGCTGTGTTCCTTCTTTAGGAGGCTATGGGGCAGGACAAATGCTAGCACTGCCCTGTCTGCTTAATCCCACCTGTTGGGATCCCTTCCCTTCCCTGGATGCTCATGTATCTGCTTTTGTCTGCCCTCTCCAGTCTTCCTGCAAAGAGAACCCCTTCAATCGGAAGCCATCGCCTGCTGCCTCCCCCTCGGCAAAGAAACCTCCCAAGGGCTCCAAGCCTGTGCGTCCCCCTGCGCCAGGCCACGGCTTCCCACTGATCAAACGCAAGGTAAAAGGGCCCTGGGGAGCGAGGAGGGAAAATCTGGCTCTGTGCTGTCCCCCAGGGCGGTAGCAGTCTGCAGGCACCCTGCTGAGCCATGTGTGGGCAGGGATCACAGCAGGTGGCTGGGGCTGGGGAGGAGGGTACACCTTGTTCATGAAAGCACCATTGTCTTCCTTTGCTCCAGACTGGGGTGGGATTTCAGATCCACACTTCAATGGAATATTCTGTTGTCCCCCTGCCCTTGCTAGTGTTGACCAATCTCTGGATTACCCCTGGAAACTGGAATTTGGTGGCAATAAAAGTGTCTGATTTATGCTTTGGCAGGTGCAGACAGATCAGTACATCCCTGAGGAAGACATCTACGGGGAGATGGATGCCATTGAGCATCAGCTGGATGAGCTGGAGCACCGTGGGGTGGCCTTGGAGGAGAAACTGCGCAGTGCTGAGAATGGTGTGTGGGTTGGGCTGTCTGTGGGTGTGGGGCAGGACAGACCCTAGAGCTGCCCTCTCTCCAGCCAAGGAAATAGCAACAGTGACTTCTTCCCTGTTGATGCTGGGGTTGGAAGAGCACAGAGGCTGTGCTGGCCTCCAAGATTGGTCACAACCTTACCCTGAACATGGAGATATCCCTAAAATGGAAACAGGTGGGAGAAGAGATAGGGTCTCTCTGGGCCTCAGAAATAGGCTGAGGTTGGGTTGCCTCTAGCCCAGTGCCTCTCCCCTGGCTAGGCAGAGCCCAGCCTTTTTCAGGGTGATGGGATCCATCAGGGCTGGGAATGGCTCTGAATGGTCCCTTTGCTTGGCAGATAACCCTGAGGACAACCTGCTTGTGGACTGGTTCAAACTCATCCATGAGAAGCACATGCTGGTGCGCCATGAGTCGGAGCTCATCTACATGTAAGTGTGTGCAGGCGTGTGGAGAGGCACTGACACTCTCTTGGGGAGCCCTTTCTCAGCCCTCCTGAAATGGTGCTTCCAGGGGAGATCCTGACAGGGCCTCCTTGCCTAAAAAGGGAGGGAGTAAGGGCAAGCTGTGTGCTGAGATCTGAGCCACAGTGTGTCACCAGAGCCTCTGCAGCATCTGCTCCAGGAAGGCCTTGAGCAGTCAGGGCTGGTCCTTACTGGTCCCTGGTTCCCTGGCTATACAGGGCAAGATCAGCATCTTGATGGTTCTTTCCAAGCTCACCCTGTACTTTGGGATGATGTTCCACCTCTCTGGAGCCTTGCAGTGCTTCCCAACATTTCCCCCTTCCTTTGCAGCTTCAAGCAGCAGAATCTGGAGCAGCGGCAGTCAGACGTGGAGTATGAACTGCGGTGCCTCCTCAACAAGCCAGGTAAAGCACCACTCTGGGTGTGCCTGCCCCGTTTTTATAGAATCACAGACTATATTGAATTGGAAGGGACCCACAAGGATCATTTTTTCCCCTGAGCATCATCTCCCCTCTCTCTAGGTAGATCTCAGGTGAAGAGAGGCAGATTTGTAGGGATGCCAGTGCAATCAGCTGGCTCTAGAGGCTCTGTCCCATCTCAATATATGTGTCCCATCTCAATATAAGTCTTGTGTCTGTCCCATCTCTGTCCCATCTCAATATAAGTCTTGTGTGGGGATGTGCTCTTTTTGTCCCCAGGGAATGCCACATGCAGGGCTCTGTCCCCATAGCGCTGCTAGCCCAACTGGCCCTGTAACATGGCAGGGTAGAGGGGATTGTGCTGGAGATCTCTCCCTGAAGCCCTGAATTTCAGTGCTCCTTCAGCCATGTAACTGCCTGTCCTTCCCTGGGGTTTGGCTGGGTAGAGAAGGACTGGACCGATGAGGACCGAGGGAGGGAGAAGGTGCTGATGCAGGAGCTGGTGACCATCATTGAGCAGAGGAATGCCATTGTGAACTGCCTGGACGAGGACCGGCAGAGGTGAGTGAGGAATGGGGTGAGCTGGGGGAGAGGGGAGAAGCACAGCCTCTCTGACTCAGTGCCACATGAGTGCCTTGTGGGGGTGTCTCAAGATGTCCATGTTGCTGATGTCTTTCCCAGGCTTCCCAATCCTTGTCTCTTTGAATGCTTTGTGTGGGAAAGACAGCACAGCACGTGCAGCCTGTGGGATTTATCCTGCTGGTTGCAAATGCTCACAAGACAGTGATGGATCTGCCCCTCTATGGCTTCTAAGTAGGAGGCTCTCTAGCCTTAAACAATACAGCAGCTGTTTTCAGGGCTGAATTCCTGACCTCTTTCCCATTCTTTCTTTCAGAGAGGAGGAAGAGGATAAAATGTTGGAAGCCATGATTAAAAGGAAAGGTAAGAAACAAATGGGAAGCTTTTTGGAGTGATGTTTTCACTGCTGACCCCAGTAAGGGGCAGCACAAGCCATTTGTGAAATTGTGTGCAGGAGAGATTGAATCTATTCTGTGTAGGCTGGGGAGACTTTCCTGTAGGGCCAATAAAGTTAGAGGCTCATTTGTGCTGCACACCCCTGTTATAATAGAAAGTGTGCATGCAGTGGAGGGCTTTGATTAATGGCTTTCCCCCTTGCTTATTGTCATGAATGTGTCTGTACAACTGTTGACATGCCACAGTAACAACCTCCCTTTGCAACCCCAGAATTTCACAAGGAGACGGAGACAGAGAGCAAGAAGAAAGGCAAATTCAAGCCCATGAAGGTGCTTAAGCTGCTGGGCAACAAGCACGACTCCAAGAGCAAGTCACCCAAGGAGAAAAGCTAGAGCAGGGGAACACCAGCAGTGGGACGGAACCCTGCCTCGCCTCTCCCTGGCCCTGGCTTGCCTCTCCCCCTGCTCCCTCCCCAGGCACCTGAGCTGCTGCCCCAGGGAGATGCCAGCCCTCAGCCCAGAGCGGGTGAGAATGACCAAAGCCCTTCCCTTCCCAGGCTGTGGGGGAGCATGGCCATACCCTCTGTGAAGCCTTGTTAACAAAGTGGGGAGAAGACGGATTTGCTTTTCAGATACGTTACCCAATTGTGTGCTCCTGTCAATAACTGAGATCAAGCAAAGGAGTTTCGTATTTGAGGGAAAACTTGCACTAACTGCACCCTGTCCCTTCTCCCGCTCTAACTGTGACAGTTCCACGTGCCTCTGACTTCTGCCAGGAGGGGACTGGGCCTCCCTGTCCCTCCCTGCCTGCCCACTCATGTCCCTTTTCTGTTCCATTTTTAACTTCAGGAGAAAACTGACATTAGAATCAGGATCCTTTGGGTTTTACTGGCCTAAACTAAAAGGTTAAGAAAATACTCCTGCATCACAAGGCTCTAGAGCCATAGCCAAAAAAACAACTGGTGCCCTATTTATTTTGAGCCATCCCCTCCCTCGAGCGCCAGGGTGGGTGGCTGTGTCCCAAGGCTGAGAGGACCCAAGGGGATGGCGTACAGCTGCTAGGATGTAGCTCACGTGCCCTACTCAGGAACCCCACTGCTGCTAAACACTGCTGACTCTGCTGCCTTCCTGGGGAGGGAGGACCTGTTCCTTTTCCAGGCAAGAGCAGAAAAGCTCAAGATAGACTGAGTGCTGGTGAGGGGCACTAAGCTTGTGTCCCTGCTCATCAGTGCCACCCTTGAGCGGCAGGGGAGAGAGGCACGGTCACAACTGACCTTTACCCAGCTTCATCTGTGTGTACTTTAAAAGTGTGCAGATGTGGCTGGTTGTTTTTTACACCTCCTTTACTAGATGAATTCAAACCTATCCTATAACTTTAAACTCTTATTTTATTTGTCATGTGTGTGCGTGTGTGTACATCAGAGGAGGGAATGTGGAGGGCAGTGTTCTTCCAACCATCCCTCCTTCCTTCCATTTTTGTTTCCTGCCTTCACTTCCAAGATGATAAGTTATTTATTGAATTATTGGATCAGTCTGAATTAGAGTTTCATGGGTGTTTGGTTGGTCAGCTGTTCATCATGCCTTCTCATTAGCAAATTAGACATAACCAGCCCTGAGCCATCTGCTGCAGTCTCTTCTAAAAACCCAACAGGCTTTAGCCAAAATGCTCTTGGAGCAGTGCCTTGCAAGGTGGCTGGTGTAGCATTCTGGAGAGGGATCCTTATTTCCCAAAACCAGAGGGACCTGAGCCCCTCCTCAATCCCAGCATGGCCCCCATGGCTGGGAGCTGGCCAGCTCAGCCCTGTGCTGGTAATGCCATCTCACCCTTGCCATACCCAGCAGGCGGATGAGGAACAGTGGTAGGGGAGGGGAGAGCCCAAAGCACAACTCTTCTCCAAGGAGAAACAAATTTGCTTTAGAGCCTGCTGTCACATCACTGTTGCCAAAGGCCACTGGGATCACTGCAGCCTGACACCCCTTGGCCCTGTGCCCAGTCAGAAGTTTGATTTGTAAATTATACTGTACTAACCCCATGACTTCCATTCACCTGAACAGAAATAAAAGAAGCATTGGATTAAAAAAATGATTGTGGATTAGGTTTCTGATTCCTTTGTGCACTCGTGGTATCCCAGGGCTAGGGCATGTTGCCTGGCTTTGGAAAGCGTCTGAGTATTGCTAAGAAGCAGAGGATGAGATCTTAAGGAAATTGGAAACTGGACATTATGCTGGGATTTCTAGAGGAAAAGTCGGACATCATGCTTCAGCCTGCTGGAGGACAGAGGTGCAGGTATTTATGAGGTGAGCAAACAGCTATTTCCAGTCTCTGTAGGAATAGAGTGGCTATTTTGCATACCATGCTTTCAGGAACCAAAAAATCACAGCAAGCCCACAGCAAAGAGCAGCAGGCACTGGCCTGAAATCCCCTGTTCCTGCTTGGCACAGCTGTGTTCCTGAGCCCCTGCCCAGTGGGCTGCCACCAGAGGTTTGCTGATGCTGCAGGTCACAGTCACAATGACTGTGGCAGCAATGCCAAGGGCTTGTGATTGCACAAGGCTGTGCAGCTGCATTTCCTCCAGAGACATTCCCAGAGTCACAGGGCCAGGAGCCAGCAGGTTACAGGTGTGGTGGCAGTGTGTGTTACCATCATGCTGTCACGAGGAACCTCCCCCTCTGGGTAGATGGGAAGGAATGACATTTCTATGGATAGATTGCTCTACTCTGAGGCACTGCAGAGGAAGAAGAAGGCTCTGCTTTGTCATGTTTTGGGAGCCGTTGCTATGTGTTTTCATGCCTTTAATATTATTGAGCAAGAAGGGATCCAGTGTGTGGGAAGGATTTTACAACTTCTGTCGCTGTGTATGTACAAATTGGTCCTGCCTTCTAGTTTCAGGCAACAGATGGTGCTGCCCCCTCTCTGGAAACAGGGACCAGCCTCCAATGCCCAGTCTGGGAAGAACAGGTGGGAACAAATTGCATCTGTGTTTTGCCCTTGGCCTAGTCTTGGAGTTTGGATTTGTTCCCAACAGGGAAGGCTTTTGTTATGATATTTCTCATTTCCTCACTCCTCTTCTTGTCAATGATCTCCATCTCATGCAATTTCTGCAAAGTAAAAAGGGGGAGAACTGAGCAGGGAGAAAGCCAGCAGCTTTTTTTTTCTTCTCCTGCCAATCTCAAGAATAAAAACTCTGTTTCCCTGATGAAGTTACATGCAGAGATGGAAAGAAAGCTGGAAAACAGCTATCCACCATTCCCCAAATTCATGTCTGAGCTTTGCCACGAAGGGAAGGAGCTCTTTGCCCCCTTCCCTGCTCAGATACCAGAAAAGACTCTGCTTTATGATCCCTGACACACAGGATTCCCTCCATGCACTGTTCAGCCAAGGCCCTTGCATACCTGTGAGATTTCAGTGAGGACAATCCCTTGATACTTCCTGCCCTGTCCTAGAGCTTCCATCTCTGCCATAAATTCCCTCCTCTCTTGAATTTCATTCATCACTGGTGGATAAGAGAAAGAACTGTGGACACAGCATGCAGCCAAAAGGCAAGAAAACACATTTCTGTCTAAATCTGAACCCCCATTTTCCTAGTTCTGCTTGAACAGCAGTCCCATCAAGGCAGGTTGATGATACCTGCTGTAACACTCACTTTGCACAACATGGCATCACAATACCTCAGCAGTGCCTTACATAATGGGAAATGTTCCCTCTGCCCAACTTCTTACCACTCCCTGACTCCCAGGAACACTAGTTTTGTAGTTTTCTTTATGTAGACAATTCTCTTTTGCTTGTGGGCAATTTAACCAGTCTGTGGATGGAGACAGAACCTGCTGGTGAGGTTCATTAGTTGATATGCATCATCCAGTGACTGCAACCATCCAAGACCAGGCATGGATCATCAGCTGCTGCTTTGCAGCCAGCTGATCCAAATCCTGTCACAGATGTGTCAAGGACAACATTCAGCCTGTCACAAGTGTTGGAGGCTACCAAGCACGTGTAAACTCAGCTGCACTGGCTCCCTGCAGCAGGGATTACCCCTTCTGTACACGATTCTAGCAATGCCCATCTTTGTGCTGCCCTGGCTGGCAAAGGGCTGGCAGAGCTGTACACGTGCACTGAAGATTCAAGCACAGAGAGGTATTAGGCAGGGTTTTGCTATCCCAGTATACACTGCAGGCCAAAGTCTTTCACTGCTTCAAATTCTGCTGGATATTCAGGCTTCAAGCTAGTATAACATCTGTGATCTTGGAGTGGCACAGCCCAAACTGTGGTGACCTGGTCTGTGTTGAGTCATGCTTGCTGGGAAAAGGACCAGCAGTACCTAAGCCTGCTTCCCAGGTATCCCTGCACATCCCATGGCTATTCCCCTGGCAGCAGGGTGCACTTTGTGTGGGCAGCCCAGAGAGCCATCTGCCAGCAAACCTGGGCAGTATAAGCTCTGTGAGGATGGCTGGATCAGAGTGTCACAGCAGCGAGTCCTTTCTCTTGGAAACTGGCCTTTGTGGCTCCTCCTGTCGTGGGCTTCAGGTTACTGTCAACACAGGCTGCCACCCCAGCCCCAGGAGGGAGCTGGCTTCCCAGGCTTCCTGCCTGCCACCCCAGCCCCAGGAGGGAGCTGGCTTCCTGGGAGCCTGCCTGCCTGCCTCCCTCCTGCAGACGTACACTCTTCAAACCGGTCAGGCTCAGCTATCTCCTCTTCCTTTTTCTGAACGAACACCTGCTCCACCTTGTCCTCTGCCTCATCCTTCCCTAATGCTAAGATCTTCTGAAGTCTTCTCTTCTCCTTTTCCAAATCTCCTGTGGATGCCAAAGGGAAAAAACATTGTTATCAGCATGTCTCCTCGTGGAAGAGCCTGACCTCGCTGCTTCCCTGCTAAGTGTGCCAGAGGAAGTGTTTCATTAATGTCAGCCCATCCCTGGACTGTGTGCAAGCACCTTGTACACAGGTGTACAGAGCCCACCAAACCAACACCAGAGGTGTGTTTCACATTTATGTGCTCGAAAATGATGTAGTGCTCCATTCTTACTCAAGGACAGTGCAGGTCCCTATCACCTGCCAGCTGGCAGGCAGAAGTCAGCGAGCACTTGCAGCAGATGTTCCCTCAGAGATCCATTTCTGAAGTGTCTTTGCAGACTGAGAGCGTGAGGACGTGGAGCAATTCAGATACACTGCCACTGCTGGGATTGAGGCAGGGAGGGACAGAAGGGGAAGAGAGGGTCCAGGCACCACCGTGTATTTATTAGCAATGTTTGCTGACTTACTTGTGGGCTGTGGCTGGAATTTCTCTCGGGTGTAGGCATCTCCTGCCTGGCAGACCTTGGCAGGTCGGAGAAGCGGTCGAGCTGGAAGCCTGCCCAGCTGACAGGCTGCTGGGTGGGGAACAGGCACTGGCTGTTGGCTGGATGGGGGGAATCTCTGAAGGGGCAGGGCATCTCCGCCTGAGGGACGAACCAAAAATAACAGCAAATCAGGCAGCGGGGACTCTGAATGGATGGCTCCGGGCCATTGCCAGCAGATCTACCTGTTGATCTATAGCAGCATCACAAACGAAGACCCCAGTGCCCCAGATGTCTCACCCTGGTCACTGGGCACGGCTGACTGCGGTTCAAGTCACACCGTTGTGCCTTGTTCCTGGCTGACCCGTGGGGACAGCTCACCCCGTTTGTCCCCAGGTGTCAGCAGCTGCTGTGCTGCTGTTTTAAAGCACTCGCCCATCCGAGCAGGCTGTGGGCGAATGCCGAGATGCAAAAGCTCCTCCCCACAGCCCAGCAGCGGGCAGGAGAGCCAGAGGGCCTCACTCACGTGTCACATACGCCATCAGGTATCGCTTCTGGGAATGCGTCATCTGCAACTCCTCCATCATCCCTGAAAACACAACGTGCCGATGAAGAGGCACCCGAGCCGGGCCGGGGAGCCCGCCCTAGGGTCACCTCCCCTCACAACCCCAACCCGAAGGGGAAGATGGGGGTTTGGGAGACTCCAGTCGGGGCGGGACCGCGGTGGGACGCTCTGCCTCGGGGCGAGGGACGGCGCGCGGGACCCCGGCGCCCCGAGCAGCTGAGCCCGGCCCCGGCCCGCCCCGCCGTTACCTCTCACTAACTCCCGCGTGCCTGTGCTGTACCGGGCCGGCCTGCCCGCCGCCGAGACCCCGCCGCGGCCCGGGGTTCCCGCCGCCTCCATCGCGACGGCAGCGACCGGGCGGGCCGGGGGCGCGGGGCGGGGGAAGCGGCGGCGGTCGCCACGGCAACGGCGCAGGATCACTTCCGGTGGCGTCACGGCAACGGCCGGAAGTTGCTCCCGGAAGTGCGGGTCAGGAGGCGGCGCCGGGCAACATGTCCGACAACGAGGACAAGTGAGAGAGAGCGGGGCGGCCGAGGGCAGGCAGGGAGGGAGGCAGGCGGGTGGCGCCTCGGGGCGGGTGGGGGCGGCCCGGCCCCAAGTGCCACGCGTGTGTCTCTCCCGCAGCTTTGACGGGGATGACTTCGATGATGTGGAGGAGGATGAGGGCCTGGAGGACCTGGAGAACGCGGAGGAGGTGAGTGCCCCGGGGGCTGCCCGCCTGGCTGGGCGGCTGCTGCCGCTGGGGAGGCCTCAGCGGCTCCCCCCGCACCTCAGGGCCTCGGTGGCGGCTGAGCAGCGGCGCGGGTCTGTTTCCACCAGGAGGGACAGGAGAACGTGGAGATTCTGCCCTCGGGAGAGCGGCAGCAGGCAAACCAGAAGCGCATCACGACCCCCTACATGACCAAGTACGAGCGAGCCAGAGTCCTGGGCACTCGTGCCCTGCAGATAGCGTGAGTATTGCCCACTGTGCCCCAGCATTGCTGCAGCTGCGCCTCCCTTTGCACTGATTGGTGCTTTCCTCTTCCCTTAAAAATTCCCGGGTCTTCTGAATGCTTTGTATGACTACTGAGCTTGTGTGTCACCCCCTGGTCAACCTGAAGCTGACTCTTTGTTGCACCTGGAGTCTGTGTGTCTCTCCTTGCCTGAAATTGTGCTACTTGTGCATAAAGAGGGAGCTTTTAGTAGCCACAATGAGTTTTGCTAGATCACAGACAAAATTACTGGGGAATTGGACAAGACAGTTCTGGTTTCTGTCTTTCCTAAGAGAGCCAGCATGGACTTGAAAGTTAATAACTGGTTTGTGAAAGGTAATGTTGGAGGGACAGATGCTTCAAATCAGCTTCAGTTGATACCACAGGGCTGTAGGAATTGGGAATGAAGAAACCAAACTGAAATTTGTTCTAAATGCAGATGCACTGTGGGAAGCTATAAGTTTTTAAAAGTATTTGCAGTAAGGCCTTATTTATACTAGACAATAACATTTAGAACTTTAAGTGCTGTCAAGGCTGGCTGTTCTTAATCTATTTGCCTTTTTTGACTTGTTTTAATAATAAATATTAAGAAGTGTTGTGCTTTTTGAAAAACTACCTTCTGAGAGATTGTTAGACAGTGGCAAGGGTTTGAGTTTCATCTTGGTTAAATCCATTTTCATAACGAGGCTTCTCTTGTGCCTCATTTAGAAGCTCACAGGCAGGCAAGCTGTTCTTTGCACAGCCTGTGAAGCTGTTTTGTGCATGTTTCAGTGGGTGAGAGACAAGAAAAATGGGGGGGACATGTCCCTGGGCCCATGCCAGGCTTTTAATCCAAAACACTCTGGTTCTGCTTCACCTGCATCTTCTACTTCCAGTGCTGAACCCGGGCCAGCAGCAGCTCCCATGGCCTCACCCACACATAGTGTGAGCTTTCTGTGCCACCACTGTCCACTGCATGGGTGTAGTCACAATCCTTGGCAAAATGCTGATTTTTTTTTCTTCCAAGAGGTAAAATGCCCTGGTAAATCCAGCTCCTCTCTTCACCTGATCAAGGCCTGGAAGCTGTGAGCAAGTCAGAATGTAAGAGATGTGTTGGAGTTGTAGCAGGCCTGCTCATTTTCCAGCAGTTGCACCCTTTTCATTGGATTAATTTAGAACCATTCTTTTCTACATGTTTAAGTACAGCAGAGGGCGACTAGGAGAGTGTGGATTTGACCAGTCCTCGAGCACAAGCTGGTTAGCAGAGCCCTAGGGATGGGACAAGAAGAACGTTGAAGTAAAAGTTTGGTCTGTAACCATCTGGGGGAATTTTCTTCTTGAAGTGCACAGCAGAGCAAATCAGTTTTGCCAGGATGGTGTCCCACCCTCCTACTTTATTGGCTGTTGTAGAGGTGACACAGGTAGGCAGGTGCTGAGCTCTTTCCCCTCTGTGTGTTTGCTCAAGCGGCTGTTGATGTTTCTCCTAGGATGTGTGCCCCTGTGATGGTGGAGCTGGAAGGAGAGACAGACCCCTTGCTCATTGCCATGAAAGAACTCAAGTAAGTGACAGATGTTGTACTGATTTCCCTAAAGCCAGTGGTCCCCTCCTCATCCCAGCATTTAGCAGTTTGTTCTAAGACAGCCTTGTTTTCCCTCAATAACACTGAGCACTATAGTTGCCTTTTCCTTTTTTCACCTTGGTGTTTCTCCACAGCTGCTCTCTCCCAAACTAATTGCTCCTGCAAATGCTGATAATTAGGACTGCTCTGGACCTCTTCTACTTCACATTCTCACTATTCTTTATTTCTATGATGGGTTCCTAAGGTCCTCATCTTTTGGAATTGATTTAATTCCCCAAATGGAATTGTTTCAAAGAAGCTGTCTGAACAGACCTGTGTTCAAATGAAATGCTGGCAAAAATTAAAATAAGGGTCAGGCTGGTGAGAATGTTTGTTTCCTGCACCCTTGCATGCTTGCCTTCTTGTGCTTTCTCCTGCTTACAGAAAGGTAAATAAATCCTTTCTGACTGCAGCAGAGGCAGCTTTTGGATGACCACTTGCAGGCCCACCTTTCCACAGCAGAGCTCCCTGCTGTCACACAGTTTTCCTGCACAGTCTAAGTCACATGCAAGCAGCTGGACTTTGTTACTGATTAGGTGCCTGTCCTTGAACAAAAGTGTCCCCCTGCTTCCCCGGTTTCTCAGTGCACAGAAGCTGCTCTTGCAGATTTTTTATCTGTGACAGCTCCCTCTGCCATTGCGGAAAGCTCTTTAGGTCATTTGCTTGTCAGATCTCCAGGCTCAGACTGAGTTGCTTTTGGTCACTGCCTGTGTGTGAGCTCTGGAAAGTAAGTCAGGGCGGCGTGTCCTGTTCTGTGCCAAAATTCAGTTGCAATTCTTGGCATCAGGGAGTTACTTTACTACTGGAAAAACAACCTCCCTGAATGTAAAGAAGTTGTGTTACTTTTCAAGTCTGATACAGTTAAAACCTGATGCCCTGGCTAGATTCCAGACTGTCTGATTATGCTTTGCTGACTTCAGTCTACTTTCATGAAGTTAAATTGTATTCACCATTTTCCTGCTCTCTAATGGGAAGCACTGTGAGTAGGTGCTATGCTCCACCCCGGCTGTTACAGGTGTTGGCCCCTGAATAGTCATTGTTTCATGTATCCTTCTTAAAATGTAACTGATGCTCTCGGGGTGCAATTTTCTCTGCAAATACCAATTTGCCCTGGAAGTTCTCAGAATTCTGCCACCTTTTTAGTGTCGTGTGGGGAAAAACCTGTCAAACAAAGAGTGGGTTTGTTCTTCAAGTCCCTTGATTTGTATTTTCCCCCTGTATCAGGGTGGTGCTTGGTGTTGTCTCTTAGTGGGTTCAGACCGCCAGGCTCAATTCCTGCAGGAGCATCAGAGGTCTGAGTGGTCTTTGGTGTTTGTAGTCTGAGGGTGCTGAGTGCTTTGCATCTACAAATGAGGGAAGGTTGTTGGGACTTGGCTACATATTATCTAATCCCTGGTGTTGCACAGCTCTCAGTTAAATCTGATGAGCTTAATGAAGCCACCAAGCACCTCACTTCCATGGCCTACTGAAGTGATACAGTGGAGATTCTGACACTTCTGTTCATCTCTCTCTTCCCTTCAGAGCACGCAAGATCCCCATAATCATCCGTCGTTACCTTCCAGATGGGAGCTATGAAGACTGGGGTGTGGATGAGTTAATTATCACAGACTGATCAGATTCCAGCCATTGGTTTTGGTTTTGCATTCCCATGGATGTTTCTAATTTTGGGTAGTGTTTGTGTAAATAAATTCTAGATCTCCCTATTTTAAATTAAATGTATTTGGGGTTTTTTGCCCTCTGATTTTCTCTTTCAGTTCTGTATGTCTGAGAGATTACTTTCTTAGCTGTCTCCACCAGTTTGGGTATTATTTTTTTCTCTCTGTGTCATGTACTGTATTAGTAAGATTAGGGAGCCAAGTGCAATGCTGTTTTTTCAGCTTTCATGCTCTGTTGAAGGCCTCATCTTTTAGCTAGGCCGAAGTCTGCAGTAACTCCCTCCTCTAGCACTGCTCCTCCCTGTAACTTACAGGACTGATACCAAATTAAACTCCTGCTGTACAGAAATGCTCTGGCGGGTACTTTGGCTTCAGAAAGACTCCAGCCTTCCACCACTGTCCCTTCTTAAAGTGGGAGTGCTGAGACACCTCCATTGCTTCCCCCTAGACAGTTGGGCCTTTGTGCCCTGAACAGGTTGCTGTGGAAACCCCCAATTTCCTCTTTGGCCAGTGCTGACTGTGGGGCTTCTCAGGAGTATCGTAGAGCAGCTCTCATCAAGCCACCTATTGTTTCTCTGCTCCCTTGCTGCTTATCAGAAGTGGGGATCCCCTTTCAGTGGCACTGCCCCAGCCGGAAGCACGGCCGCCCCTCGCTGTCCCAGCAGCTCAGCAGGTGTGGGTTGTTGTTGCACTTGCTCCTGGTGCAGCTGTTCTCTGACACACAGTGGAACTGAGGTCCTGGGGATGGAGAAGCCATCTCAGTTAAACATACCCTGGTGATTCTTACATTGGCACAATTGCAGCTAAATCCTAGAGTTCCTTTGATCTGTATTGTGGTGAAAGATCAGTCATCTGTCCCCTTCAGATACCTGCACTCTCACCTCTGATGTGCTGGGAGGTAATCTGCTCAAGTTAAGAGTTGGGTGGATGCCTTACAATCTGCAAAGGCTTCCAGCCAGCTGCAGATTTTCATCGATTCACCTAGTTTTTGTTTCTTGGTCTGTGTACTTCAAGGTTCTTTCTCTGCATGTGGAAGATCTGAGCTTGTGCAGAACACACCAAATCTTTCTCAATTATCTTACTAAAAAGAGCTCTCAGAGGTTTTGGTTTCTATTTTTAAAGAGAAGAGGGAGGATGGCACACCTCACCTATGGTTTCTGCCTTATATTTTTTTGTGGTCTGTCCAGAAAGAATATTTCTGACTAGTTTGTGTTAAAGCTTGTGCTTCTATATTAAGTGATCATTGTCCATGCTGTATGTGTGGTCGGTGCCTGCACATGGCCATCCATATCACAAAGGGAGTTTATATCCACCTGCCTGGGAACTTGGCTCATGTAACAGCCATGAATGTCATTCTCTTACTGCTCCCTGTAAAAACACCAGTCTATCCTTCCTCTCTTGGTGTGCACAGGAGGGGCTGGTTTTGGAAGCAATAATGCAAGAGCTGAATGAGTCCCTGGGTGAAATGACAGGTCAATGGGGATGTGGAGATGTTTGCAGGTGCACGGAGGGGGTTGAAGAACGCAAATGCTTCCTGGTCCAGGCCATCCTTCCCAAGAAAAGGTTAATTTGCAGCACTGTGGCCTTCAGCCTTCTCCCCCCACCCTCCATGGAATCCTTTAATCACGTTGGTGCGGTGAAATTTCAGCCCTGAAATGGTGCCTTTGTGCAATCATTTTGGCGTCTGCCATGGAGCGCGGGGTCGTTTTCTTGTCCTTTTTTAAGTTTTTTTTAAATGGCTTCTTTGTTCCCTGCCGGACTCCCCTCCCCAGCCTTGCATCTGTATCAGATACGATTAAAGGGATAGGGAAGGATGCCGGGCCAGCTCCTGCTAGGCTGCAGGAGGAGTGGTTAACCCCTCTGTTCCCAGTGGTATTCTCAGTACTGTCTTACTTGCAACAACCCTCCTCTGTGAGAGGCATCCTCTTCCACTGCCAAATGGTTGAGGCAGAGCCCACTCACTTTCCTAATTTGCTTCTTGAAGAGCTGGAGTACTTATGTGAGATTAAGAACTTCCTTTTCCCGCTCTTCTGTTCATCCATGCTGTGTCACTTCTCTTTCCCACCCGTGTGATCAGCTTTCATACCACTAATTACACTATGGCTTCCCTTCCTCCCTATCTGTGCTCCTTATTTGCTCAGCAGTGCCCTTCTGGGCTCTCCCCACAGCCTGTGATTTGGGGTATAGCTTTCTCCACCTCTCCATGAATGGTCAGTCCTATTTTGCATGGAACTCTTTAGCTGGCATCACTGTTATTAGATTAATTAAGCCATCCTGCTGTGGATGCTCTTGGCCCTATACAGAACTATGGTGCTGTGCTTTTTAAAAAGCTTTGAACATTCCACAGTTCCTAGATGTTCTGCTTACTCTACTCATCTATAAACAGGAGGAACTCACTGCATCTGCTCATATGCACCAGCACTGAAGCCCTTTGGAATCAACTTGTAATTGTTGAGTGTCTGTGGTAAATGGGCTCCTACCGTTCTGCCTTGAGAGATGTTCTTAAGCAGAGTGATACCTGCTACACTTTTTCCAGACAAGTTCAGATACCCTCCATGGACCCAACTATATACAGAATATCTTCTTCAAACAAGTGAAGAAGTGTATACATGTGTTCTGGAATAGACTCTGTGTGTGTGAGTGTTTGTGTTTAGGTTCTTACTTGTGGAAGGCAAGAGGGTGGGGGGTTGAGTTTTTACAGAGAAATTAATGGCTGCTTCCAAAATACACAAATTTGTGTATGTGGGGAAGTTTTTTTTGAAGGTATGTCACCTGCTACCTGGTCATAGGGACCCAAGATGAGAAACCCCACACTTCTATCCTAGAGAGCATTAGCAGTCACACTGAGAATTTTTTGGGTGAACCAGGTGCAAAATAGTACTCTTGATTGCATGTGCTCTATCTCAGATGAAGAACAGAAATCAGTGTTAGTGCCTTTCTCATGGAAGAAATGGCTGGAGGTGAGGTGTAAACAGAAGGTGAGCCTCATCTCCATGAAGGAGTCTGGACAGCCAGTCAGAATTGGACCCGTGTTCTCTTCCTGAGAGGCAGAGGAAGGCTGTCCCCTCTTCCTGAGAGGCAGAGGAAGGCTGTGCACAGGATCTGTGTGGTGGTGTGTGTGACCCATCATACATGTACTGGGGGGAAAAAACAGAGACTTGCAGGGAAGAGGTCAAAGAAACCCAGACATGTGAAAATGAAACTTATAAGTTTATTATTCCGTATGTTTAATGCAGAGTTAATGGTGCTAGGATGGCACAGAGACTGAGGAAAGGGAGGTTGGGGAGGAAGGTGCTACTTGCATAAATAAGGGGACAGGGCTGGAAGAGGTTACATGCGTACAGGGAGCAAACATTCTACATGATCTTTTCAGACACCACAAGGATAAGTCATCTGTAGCTAAGGGAGGCAGGAAGGGCATCTGACAGTCATATCAACAGAGGGATACAGCAGCACCCATCACAGTCCACATTTGATTAAAGTCTCTTTCTACACTGGCATATGCATTGGGAAGTCCCACAGCATGTCTCTGCAATCAGCTGTCAGGAATCATCTTTTCCTGCGGCAGTTTTTGTGCCAGTTCACTCCCTGGCATGACAAACCACCCCAGTACTGGACGTGACAAAGGAGAAGCAAGCAGACTGTCCTCAGATGTTGGGCTGAAAAAAGAGGTTGATCTCTAAGACATGGTTGCTTCCAGTTTGAAACCCAAAGGCAAAGAAGATTACTTTGCACCTAAATTGGCTTCTTTCATCATCCAAGATTGGGTCTGTATCTACCTTGCTTAAAGCCACAGGAGTATCTTTCCAGTCTCAGCATAGATGGGAGGGAGGTGTTGGCTGGCTGGGAGACATGATGGACAAATGAGTTCAGCCTGGGTTTGGAGTGGGAGCTCAGAGAGTATTGGAATCAGCTTGGGGTGTTGGCAAATGCATCGTAGCTTTCTTGGTGCCTCTTCATTTCATGCAGGCACTGTCAGACGCAGAAGAGCAAGGGCCAGGTTTGCTCAGAGGTTGGTTGGGGTTCTGAAGAGATTAGAAGAGACTGGGAGGCCAGAAATGCCAGACATAAATGAATGATACAGAATAATTTTAAAAAAGGAGGATTCACCCATAGCACCGTAATGATTCATTGGTCCTTCTCCACCTCTCCTCCACCTTCATACATGAACACGGGTGTGCACACAGGCTGTGATACGAGTAATGCTAAGGCTGGCCATGCTGTTCCCAAATCCCATGTACTGTTCAGGCAAGCCTTCAAACCTCCATGCTGGGAGGAGTGTGGGATTAAACAGAGACAGGATGGTGGGGAGAAAAGCTAGGGTGCAGCTGTGGAAATCGGCAGGGAAGCAAGCGTAGGTTGGTCTTCCAAGGGGTTCAAGATTCATGCATGTGTGAATCTTAGGCAGGACTGCTGCACGATGCTGATTGCAAGGAAGCCGGCCATGCCATCCTCCCTACTGCTCCTCCCTGAACATGTCCGCCGAGGCTGAGCGGCCACCCGACACCTGCAGCAGGTGACAAAATGTTGGCCATTGTGGCCTGTTGGAAACACTTGCAAACTCCTGGAGCAGTGTGGGAAGAGAAGGAAAGGACAGTCTCTCTCATCGTACAGTCCAGGGTGCGCACAACAAAACCCACCACAGACCAGTCACTCCATGTCTAGAATCCTCCTCATCTAGAAGGCCAATAAGGCATCTCAAGCCAGTCATGTGGCCTGTGTGAAATTGGTAAAGGGCGAAAGGACAATAAACCTTCCTCTAGGTGGGTGTGCCAGCGAGAGCTGGGATCAAGAAAGGCACTTCTGTATGCTTGGTGGGCTCTGGTGGCTGGATGGCACTGAGTGACCTTGGAGTTCGGAGGCTCTTCTGCCTGTGCTGATTCTTCGGAGCCTTTCCGTCGCTGCTTCGGTCACTGTTCCCCATTCCCTATGGTCTGGAGAGAGTTGTGTACACGGGCTGTTCCCAATGTGTGGGGCTATGGGACTGTGGCACGGAGGGTGCAGGGTCAGAGATGGCAGTGTAAAGAGGACGTTGGGAAGGTCCCATATAGGAGAAGGCAGAGTAGAGGCCAGAGGCTTGGGTGGAATGGCTGTAGTAGGGTCCCGAGGGCTGGTGGTCTGGGTAGTCAAACTGTGGCCTGGAGATGGAGGGGAAGGCCGAGCCGTAGTGGGGCAGACTCAGGGATGTGTAAGCAATCTGGGAAGTGGAGGGCTGGTCAGTGTAATGGCCTCCAGGGGTGGACCCCTCGGTTTTCACCTGGGCCTTTGAGTCCACCACCGATGAGGTGGCAGTGGACAAGGAGACTCCATGCTGCTTGGAGATCCAGGCGGAGTGTCCGCTGGCTGCAGCCAGGGCGCTCCCAAGGCCGTAGCCAGCAGCAGCCGCTGCCGCATAGCCCCCGACGTGGCCTGGGTGGCCGGCGTGTCCGTTGGGCGGCAGGTACTGATCGAATTCATTGACATCAAAGGTCTCCATGTTGGACATCACCTCGTGGCTGATCTCCCCAATGTCCACGTTTCCAAAGTCAATGTGTGGCTTTCCCCCTTCCCCCAGGGAACGCCCTTCTCGTTTGGAATCTGCTTTGCCTGCCTGCATCTCGGTCTTAGGGGTGGTAGGAGGTGTGGGGGGCCCATGGCTCTGACCTGCAATGTGAAGGATATTTTGAAAAGGAAAAAGAGAGAAAAGGTGAGTTACAGCTTTATGACTGGATGTATATACAACCCATCTCTGTTCTTCCCAGTGTGCCAGCAGCTGTCTAGTTGGAGGCTTTGGTGGAGGTAGAAAGAAATAGACAAAACCAAATCTCTTTATATCATCTTGTGGAAAAAGGGAGGATGTAACGATACCTTGCCTGACTAGAAGAATGCAAGTGCCTCTGAAACTCAGGCATGTCCCTGTACTGCTGACACCAGCAGTCTGCTGGGTCATGAGAAAGGTGTGAGCCCCATCACTAAGGCCTTCACCACAATGACTTGTCTTTTTTGAGCCTCTGACTTGGCTGTAGTCTGTCAAGAGGTTCACTGAGACCCAAGACTCACCTGAGGAGTGTTCTGGGTGACCATCAGACATGGGGGACCCTTCGCCAGGATGCCTGTGATCCAGGTGGGCATTCTTGTAGTGGGCCTGGATGGCAGCAGCCCCACCAGCCTCCCCTTCTACCTGGCCTTCACCCTCGCCCTGTGTGGCCTTGCCATTTTTCCGCCGGCGGGGCTGGTACTTGTAATCAGGATGGTCCTTCTTGTGCTGCATCCTCAGCCGCTCCGCCTCTTCGATAAAGGGCCGCTTGTCGCTTTCATTCAGTAACCTGCAGAGACGAGGGTGAGAAAGAAGAGAAGAGGGAAAGGAGTGGGGCAGGTCCATCAGAAAAAAACCACCTATGCTCGGTATTGTGGGACAGGGTGTGTAAATCCAAATGCCAGGATGTTGTCCCATGGAGGGTACTTCCCAAAACAATAGGAAGAACCTGGAGTGTTTCCATGGAGACAGCAATGCTTTCCTCCTTCTCCTTAGTCATTAAGCCCTGCCACTGGTTGGTGCCAGTGCTGGGTCCCTCTTCCCCACTTGTGTGATGCTTCTCACCTCAGTAAGTTCAATTTACCCTCTCTTCCATTGCCAAAGGGTGAAGTGCAGGCTTTTGTAGCTCTGTTAAATAAGGGTGGATGAGCTGCTTTTAAAAATTTCGGGCAAATTAAGGGCAGTTGCAATTGTCCTTTGGACAAAGGTATTGCACTACCTGTAGTGCTGCTTGCCCCATGTCTCTTGCTCTTCCCCAGACTGTATTTGTTCCAGGTTAACCTCCTCCCTTCTATAGGCTTTGGTCCTAGTTTGAGGCTGTATGGAGCACCAATAGGAGCAATTGATATTGGCTGCAAGGGAACCATGTAAAGCAACCTTTAGTAATTTTGCAGTATTCTAAAAGGGAATTTGGAAGTTTGGAAAGGGCTAGAAACCCTAGCAGAAAGAAAGTTTGGAAGGGCTAGAAACTGTGTGTTCTGCTATTCCTGGAGCTCCTGCTCACCTCAGACATGGATAATGCAAAAGGCTGAAGCACAAAGGACCAGCCTTCCTTGAACTTGGCCAAGCAGTTGTAAAAAATTTAGCTGCTGTTTTGCTGGCTTTGTAGAAGTAGATGAGCCTTGGTCTCTGGATGAAAGGCACTGCAGTAATGCAAGCTCCTTGTCTGTATTCCTGCCAGATCATGGGCTGCTCTAGTTAAGGCTCTCTGAGGAAATGGTGAAATGCACAGGCAGGATGCCTCAGAGCACTTGAAGATAAGATCAAACTTATTGCTCAAGCCTTTTGCAGCATTTCAGTTGGAAGCACTTCAATTTCATATTATGATTTTCCTCCTCATACGCTTGTGACTCAAGGTCATCCAGCCTTTGACGAAAACTCAGTGCTCTCAGAAGGGACCAGTCTTCTCATGACTGGGAACTCAAAACAGCCATTATGAATGGCAGGACTCACAAACAGCCAAAAAAAATTCCATTTATGTTATTTATGTTATTTATGTTATTTATGTTATTTATGTTTATTTTTCTCCCCAGCAAAAATACTACATGGGGATGAGACTGTGCCAGCACCTTGGCACCCCTGAAGCTCTTAGCACTAAAATGTGATCAATTCTCTTTAGCTGTACACTCTGAGGAAGATATAAAGGCCTGAACTGACCTGAAAAACTGAAAGATGAAGTGGAGGTATGGCTGAAGGAATACTCAGGTAAATCTGGTGGGCAATCAGATTGGTCACCAGCAAGTAATTGGTTGGTCTCTAAGCACCCTTTCCCCCCCTGCTCCTTGTGCATCGCCTCGGCGGGTAGATGGAAGGTGTGTGGCATGGTGCTGACCTGGGTTCACTCCAGTCAGCCTGAGCAGGTTGTGGCCACACACCACATTCCTCCACTGCCTTAATCCTGGAGATTAAAGCAACTGAGCCACCATGAATCCAGCACCAGCTTTCCTGTCTCCCTCCCACCCCTGTATACCACGCTCACAAGTCCCAGAGGGTTCTAATCCCTCAGCCTGTGCTGCTCCAGACAGCCCTCTAAGGGTCAGCCCTTGTACGCCTTGTGGACTGGGAGCTACTTTGCCTTGGCAAAATCTTCATCCTTATGGAACGTGGGATATGGAGAATAGAGGCAAAACCTGCAAAGCTCAGCCTCTGAGATCTGTCTTGTGGATGCTGTGAAACAGAGCCATTGGAGGCTACACAGGTGTCAGACCCCTGCCCTCTGAGCTATGCTGAAATGCCTCATCTCCTCTCCTCTTGACAGCAGCCTGTGGGTAGTGCCACCAAGACGACACAGGCAAGTCCAATCCCCACATCTTCTCTCAAAGGCTGCCTTCTCCCTCCTCCTTCCCACTGGGATCAGAATTCAAATCAGCTTTAGCAAAGTGAAACTGGTGCGAGCAGGCAAAGGCCAGGAGATTTGGGGGGATTTGGATTTCACTTGCTTCCTGCCCTCCCCCTCCTGCCCCCCACGCTCTCCAGGCCATAATGCAAAGGAATCTCGCACGGGCAGAGAAGTTACGGATCACAGAGCAAAGCCCTTCATGGGGCTTATCCAAGCCCGACACCAATTGCTCCCCCCTGAGCCGAGGGGAGAGGGGCAAGCATCCAGTGCCACGCTCTGGGAGGAGAAAGGAGGGCTAAAACCTTCCTGCTCACCTCAGAGCCTGCCCTTCTGCCGCCTGGCATGGCACTGCTCTGTGTGCCGCACGCCTGCTCAGCAGCCAGAGGCCTGACCCTGGCTGGGGCTCAGCTGCCCCTGAGTCAGTGCGGTGATGGGCTTGGGCACTGGGGCTGATGCAAGGCAAGAGCTGGCTGGGAGCAGAAAGCAGCCCTCCTACATGTCCATGGCCCTAGATTTTGTGGGCATGACCCGATTCCCGGGGTGTTGCCACCCTCATGCAAAGATCCCTCCATCGGGGCCCTTTGCTCCTCCTTACCAAGCCTTCCTCCCCTTCTTCCCGCGCCTCCCTTGTTTTCAGCCCTGGAGGTGGTGCTGGCATTTTGGCTGGGAGTCATGCTGACATTTTCAGCAGCCAGCCTCCATTTGAGAGCTGCTCCCTGTCCCACCCTGGGAAAGGAAAGCATTCAAGGACAGATTTTGTGACTGTCCAGCACAAAAACTCTCCCTTCTTTTTTAGTATGTCCCATTTGTTGTCTGCACCCATTACACACCCAAATGGGTACAGACTGGGGAAGGTGGATGGGGCCATAAGCCCCCTGACACTGTGTTTGGGGTCAGGCAGGTAACATGGCCCTCAAGGCATATCCTGCAGCCCCTTCCAATGAGGGCTGGTGCCTGTGGAGTACATAGTGGTGCAAATTCTGAGCTTAAAAATAAATCCTGCACTGTTGAATCCTATTTTGCAGGTGCCTCTCAAGATTTCCATCCTCTTCCATCCCCACCCAGTGCCAATTGCTGGGGATATGCTTGGTTTAGTGGTGGTCTGCAGGGAGTCCTTTGCCAGCCTTTGCCTCTAACCCACCCTTTATCTGTATAACCTCAGAACAGCCAACGTTTTCCCAAGCAACAAGCCATGGCAGTAGGGTTCTGGTGGCTGCCTTTGCAAGGACATTCATCAAAAGTTGAGGCTAATCCATCCAGAAAAAATCTTGTCTGCTTGCAGCTGTACCCATGTGTAGGAGCTATACCTGGTGGACAGTGTAGATAAGGCAGTGGGAACCTCAGCAGAGGAAGCCCAGCCATACTGTGGCTGGAAGGCAAGGCTCTGGACTACTATCCTCATAACCTTTGGGCCACCTCCCCTGGAGTTTTGTGGTTGATATTTCCCCCCAGCCTCACAGAAATATACACACATATGGCCAGATACTCATTGTACCCATAACCCAGCTTGCTGCATTGTGTGATCTCCGTCGGGGCTGGCACAGCTCGGAGATCCTCAGCATGCATGAGGAGAGGAGGTGTTCAAAAGAAGCACCCAGGTGGCAAACTCAGCAGCTTACAACCAACCGAGGCCTGACCCTGCAAGCTTCCCACTGAGCAATGCTTCCTGGCTGTATTGTGCCCTAAGAAACACACAGGGACCTTGACCATTGTCTGGCAGTGGTGTCCTGCTGCTCAGGGTGCCATGTGGCCGGCAGCGGGAGCCATGTCCTGGGAGCAGGGAGGCATTTGGGTGCATGACTGTGGCCGTGGGCTGGGGGCTCTGTCTCCCTGTGCTCTGAATGCAATTCCTGTGGAGGTTTCACTGCTCTGCTATATTTTCAAGGAAAATACAGTGCCTGGAGGGAGACACCATTGCTCTAAAATCTGGCAAAATTTTACAGTAAATGAATGATGTCTTGAAATCAATGTTTTGGGAACAAAAAGGGTAGGTCCCCCCTACACACCCCCTTTTCAACGCAGCTTCATAATCCAGAGGCTGGCAGCAGAGTCCCAGATGAAAGCAAGTGCTGTGGTAAAGGGAAAGCAGAGATCCAAGCAGGAAAGATCAGATGAGACATTCACAATCAATGCTCTGCCTTTGACTTCCCAAGGAAATCCCTTTGCTGGGATACTGTGACACTCAGGAGTCATGGTAAACAGGCTGACATAGCAGAGGGAGAATCTAATGCCCATGGGGCTGGTTCCTTGCAAGCTAGGCTGTTTAAAGCTAGAAATGAATAGCTGCTATAGAGAGTGTATTTTGAAGCTTCTGCTTCAAAAAATGTGTCTTGGCTCACCCAAAACTGAGGGCTTTCTCTGCAAAATGATGTCAGGGTGTGAGAATGAGAGGGCTGTTTGCATGAGACTTGGTTTGCCTTGATTGGTGTGAGGCAGGGGACTGTGCTGGGGACTTGTGGCAGAGAGTAACAGGTTGGTGGGGTTATCAGCAGAGAGCATCCGACGGGAAGGATGCAGCAGAGCCAGCCTGACACATTTGGCTTTGGCACAACGGCTCTCTGCACACTCCTGGGCTGGCTGCACTCGATGAGAGCAGCCTGTGGATCTGCTGGAGGAAGGAGGGGAGGCTACTCAAAGGACCCAGGATCTGCACAAAGTGAAAATAGCTGTGCAAACTGATGGTGCCAAAGGACAAGTGTATGTGTGCTAGTGAGAAGGGAGGGCATTTCTCTGTGTGCAAAGGTGGAGTTTGTTTGAGCCAGCATATTCCAAGAGAGCCTGCTAAGGCTGGGACTCTTGCAGGTCTCTTTCTCTCTGCTAAGCCTCAGCCCCTATTTCTACCTGTTGTCTCTCCTTGTCCATTTCACTGCACCTGCATGGCCTGCCAAAAGTGGGACCATCCTGGGAAGGATGGGCGTTGGGCTCTGACTGCCTGTCTTCTTTCCCCTGAGCTTCCTTCTCAGCTGTAAATCCCTCTGCTTTGTGGCACTGCCCGGAAAAGAAACTCTGTTAGTGCTGGGATCTGAGTTCAGACAGGCTTGAGGCAGCCACCTGTGACTTAGGTCTTAAGTCTTGAGCTCAGCCAGTTTTCTGCTACTGCACAACTGAGCCCTACAGGGAGGGTGAGCCAAGAAAACAAGATCTCCCCAGGCAGTCAGGCAGGGAGGACCAGAATGAGTGTCCTCATCAGGAACAATAGGGAAACTTAGTAGGAAACAAATGGAAAGGGCTGCTGCTCAGGACAGCGGTGAGCACTGCTGAGGAAGCCTTCAGTACATCCAACCACCACTCTTGCTCCAGTCAACAACTGCGCCTCCTGTGAGGGGGCTCACTGTACAGAAGTCCCCTCAAGAGACACCCCTTCCATCCTTCCACATGACCACACAGTTCTCTAGAGGGCACCTGCAGACCTCAGCCCTCACACCCCGCATTGCACCGCTCTCCCTTACCTCCAGAGCTTCCCCAAGGTCTTACTGAGCTCGGCGTTGTGCAGGTGCGGGTACTGGTCAGCCAGTTTCCTCCGGGCAGCCTGTGCCCACACCATGAAGGCATTCATGGGCCTCTTGACGTGGGGTTTGCTCTTGTTACTTCCATTGACCCGGACGGGCATGGGAACCAGGGTCCAGTCGTAGCCGCTCAGTACCTGGCTGACTGCCTCGCGGATGCACACCGGGAACTTGTCATCGTCCGCCTCTGAGTCTTGCTGCTCCTTCTTCACCTTCCCCATCTCCCCATTCCCAGAGCCAGTGAGGTGCGGGGAGTTGTCTGATGCCATGGAGGGTCCTGGGGAGAGGCAGTGGTGGTCTTCAGAGCCCACTGGGCTCATCTCCACTTCCGAAAGGTCTTGGTCGTCAGCCATCGTTGCTCTCAAGGTTTCCCTCTTCCTTCTTGCTGTTCTTCTCACTGGGGAGGGAAGGGAAGGAAGACAAAAACAAAGGAAAGAAAGGAAAAAAGGGGGGAAAGAGAGAAAATGAGAAGCAACCACCAAATCTGAAAGGGACTCCGAGGTCTCTGAAGAACTGACCACGAGACAGGGGCTGCTCAATTAAAGCGCAAGCAACGCAATTGCCGTGCACACCGCAGAACCCGTGATCAGTGGGGGTGGGGATGGGTCGGGGCCCCTGATTAATTGGGATATTGCTCCCCATCTCTGCAATTGTGTGGAGCTGACATGTGGGGAAGGGCCTGCAGCAAGAGGGATAATGAAAGTTGGTGATCTGAAAGGGGAGAGGCATGCACCATTCTGCCTGGGCACAGCACCCCACAGAGGAGCGGAATGCGGAGGAGAGCCACCAAACTTGTGTGGAGAAGTGCCCCTTTATTTCAAAGACATGCAGTGAAATGTCTGGAGGGAGAAATGGGAGGGGAAGCACCAGCAGTCTGTCTACAAGCCAGAAGGGACTGATACCCCAGGGAACCTGAGCGGGTGGCACCACCATGCAGAGAACCAGCCCAGGCCCGGGATCCACACCCAGAGACCCTGATCCCAGCTGTGAGAAAGTGCTTCTGTGGGGACATCTCATCCCTCACTCTCCTCTCACAGCTGATAAACCAAAGGCTTAAAATACATCTACACTTCGTCCACACACGCTCTCCAGTATATGTGTATGCATATGCATACTCACAGTCATGTACCTGTATCTGTATCTGTATCTGTATCTGTATCTGTATCTGTATCTGTATCTGTATCTGTATCTATCCAGACAAAAACACAACCAAGTTTAACTTTGAGACAAGCCATAGCTTTGGGTTGCCTGTCCCACACACTCTGCCTTTCTCCTGTCTGCAGTCACCTCTAAAAGTCCCTGCTGCTGTGCAGCAGTTCCCCCCTAAGAGAAAAAAAACACTCTAAAAATAAAGGCCTCTCTATCCTCCCCATCTAGAAATTAAAAAAAAAAAAAAAAGTAGAAGAAGAAAGAAATTTAAAAAAAAAAGTGATGGAAAAGCATGCCTCTGGCTTAACTGGAAAAAAAAAAAGTCAGTGTGTAGCAAGAGCTGCTGTCCCTCTAGTTTCAGAGGGCAACGCAGACTCTTGTTTGGGAGAATGAAAAAGTAAGAGAAAGTAGAGGGGAAAAAAGCGCGAACGAAAGTGTGAGCGTGAGCAAGCGAGCTCAGGTAGGAAAACTTACATTGCTGGCCGGTGTGCCGGGCAAATCCTGCAGGGCTGTGATGCCAATAGCCCCCCTGCTCTCTCTCCAGCCCCAGCGGTGTCAGGGCGCGCAGCACGGGGAGGCTCTCAAGCGAGTGCCATTCCTGGAGGGAGGCTTGGTTTTTACTAATACCCCGGCTGGATGTCTCTAGCTGGCTTTGCTGCTTAGCACCGGGGGAGGGAAGGGCGGAAGGTGGAGCCAAGCACTCCTCAGAGCCAGAATACATTCGGCTAGGGACGGCGGGGAGGGGACACAGGCAGCCCCCCACCCCACCTCAGCCACCAGTACGTTCCCTGTTTTCCATGGTGCCAGCTTCTTCATGGGAATTGTTGGCATTGCTGCTCTCAGTGGCATGGCCAACACAGAGATGGTGCTGGAGGATTCAGCCCTGACAGGTTGAGGGGGTGGGATGCTGGAAGGGGTGTGAGTGGTTTGGGGAGAAGGGTGTCCATCCTCAGGATGGGGGTCTCCCTCCTTCTCCCTGATATCATGGTTACTTCTGAAGGTTACTCCTAGCACTCCCCGTGTGCTAAATGAGTCCCTAGTCCTCATCACAGAGTCGCATGAGGATTCCTTTATGCTGAAACAAGTTGACCTGGGACCCTGGGGTCAAGGCGCTGTGAAAAGGGCTTCATTCAGACCTGCATCTGCAAGGTAGGGAAGGGGATGCAGGGGATCAGAGGTGTTCTGAGGGTGGAGGACATCAGGTCCAGGGAAAATGCCATGCTGCTGGACAGTGGATACCAGTTTGAGCTTTCTTAAGATTTTTGCACTCTAGGGATGGGCTCTGTGGGATCTTGCCAAGATAAGCAGGCTCTGCTTTCTCCAGCATGCTGAGCTGTTCCTATAGGCAAACGTGATCTCACAAGGAAAGTGGGGTTTCCTAATGAGGACTCTCACACGCACCCTCATTGCTGCTTGTGCACTGGGACACGTAATAGATCTCAGCTCTCAATGGTTTAGAATATTCTCCCTCACATCTTCTGTTTTCCATCTCACTTTCCACATGCCTCTGGTAGTTGGTTTCTTCAATTTCTTTGTTACCAGGGCTCATATAGACCAACACCAACTCTGCAACCATGAGAAGTCACCCACAAAAATTCTGATGATCTCCTATGGTAACAATGAGATGAACCGAGCTCCTGCCCCAGCTCCCTACTGCAGACCCAAACTAAAGACATTTCAGTGCTAAGTCAGAAAATACAAAGAGATTAATGCCTATGACCCAGACAAACAGCTTGGAGGGATTTCAAGAACACTTTCAACTCCTATAACAGATATTCACTCTCCAGAAGCTTTGTGTTAGAAAGACCCAGAAAACCACTGGCTGGCACCACATGGACTGTGAGGTGCCACCAGAAACCCCTGCAAACTGGCTGACAGCTTAGGGCTGTTTCCCTGCATGTCTGGTGGTGTTGTCTGGAGTAAATAAAGCTCTGAAACCGTAAGGTGGCTGCAGGGAAAACCTCACTAAATCCTGTGAGAAGGATTTTTTGGGACGGGCAAATGGCTACGTGACATTGGGATCAAGCAGGCAGCTCTGCTTAAACAGGCTGCTTGCACCCCACAGAAAAAAATAACTGTCAAGGGATCTTCTCCTACCTTTCTTCTCTTCAGTATTACCTACTCTGGAAAAGAAGATGGCTTCAAATACTTTTCTTCACATGATGCCTTTTTCCCTTTGGAAGAGAGGAATGTGAGTGTCTTTTTGATGACAAGAAAAACCAGTGGAGAGTCTCACAAAGCAGCATCAAGGCCCTGCTTTCTTGGCCAAAGCAGCAGCTGGTCAACCTCAAGTCTTGCCATTTGGGATGTGTTCTCTCACCAACAGACACCCCAGTTGTGGCTGGCACAAGAAGAGGACTCACAGGCAATTTGGCAGGCAATTGGCAGCTCCCCCTCTGTCTGGCATGCAGATGACCAGCAAAAACAAGTGAGGCAAGGTCAGTTCCTGCACAGTTGTCTGTGGCCCACTGGATCCAGAGTCAGTGATACTGCAGAGCTCATGGCACCTTCCCCAGCCAGTAAGGGTCATCCTCAATCTACAGGGGCCTTGCATAGGAGTGTGGGAGAACTGGAACTGGAAGTTTGGTCTCCTGCCCCTCAAGAAGGCAGCCTCTGCTGAGAAACATTGCCCTGCTTGTTTCCCTGTCTGCAGCCAACCTACAACCTGGAGCAGGGAGGGAGAATGACACAGAAAATAGCCAGAAAATGGTGTTTATTTGCTCTCCCTTCAGGTGCTAGTTCCTGTGGATTCCATGGGAAAAAGGGGGTGTGGCTGAGATTTCTTGTTTTCCTCTGGAGTGGGGATACAGAGTGCAGAGCTTCACATGGTAGGGAACCAGAGGCCAGGGGTCCTCTAGTGCTTTGCTGGAGAGGATCCCCAGTCAGGAGACAAAAACAAGAGCCCCACAAGACGCTGAGTGAAGCTTACAGCCGGCTCAGCTCACACCCTGAGTGCAACAGGTAAACTCTGCAGGGAGAACAGCTCCTAGCTGGGAAGAAAGGAATCCGACCCAGAAGGGATTTCAGTAACCTCGAGGGCACTGGACCACTGTTTTTCCCACTGCTGACCATCCCTGTCAGAGCCTGCTGCCACCAGCCAGCCAGGAGCCAAGCCCAATTTGTGCCTCGCGGCAGAGCCATGGGTGGCTCAGCTGCAGAGAGGGATGTCCTCAAAGGAGTGTGTACCAGCCACACAGTCTCTGCTCAGTGTCTCCTCGTATTTAAATGTTGAGGAAGGGGCTTTTACCTTCCCTTCTGCTTTTCTCCAGTTCTTGTATTTTGTCTCCTTTGGTCCTGCCTCCACTTTTTGAATTCTCTTTTATTTTGTAGTCTGTTTGCCCCTTTTTTCAGCCCCCTCTCAGAGCACTGAGTGTTTGTATATCCTTGTCCAAGCCTCTTGTGTCCACATGTCCTGTGTCCATGCCACTCCCAAGGATGATAGGGAAGACATCCTGCTCCAGGCTGGCTGCTCGGTGAACAAGGAGTATCATCGCAGTGGCACCTGCTTGGTGGGGTTTCAGCAAGGGGACCACATTGGTGGGACACCTCCTCACCAAGGTGGGACCACGGAGGTTTTGGGGGAGGGGTTTTGCTAGGTGACACCTATCCCCTGCACCTGTGGCGAGGGAGGAGTCACAGGGAGAGCCTGTCCACTGCAGAGGAGCAGCAGGATCCCCAGCACGAGAGCCAGCTTTTGTCCCCTGCCCAACTCAGGGGCACAGCACTGGTATTGTCCCAGGACTGCCTGGGAAAATGGGAGGGGTTCCCTGTGAAATCTTTCCATACAGTAAAACAGCGTCACAGCTGGGGAGCAAGGAGGGGACGATACAGACATTCGAAAAAATACACATACACACCCCCCAGCCAAACAATACCCACAGTGTGCCGAGGGAAAGGGAGACCCATGAATTGGGAGTTTGATAAGGATTTTCTCCCGCGCGCGCCTGTTCTCTCAACGGCCCCTTCAGTTTTCCCAACAACCCCCCCTCCTTCCCTTTCTGGCTTTCTTGTTTGGGCCTTAAACAGTGCACAGTCTTTGTTCAGGACACAGGTGAATGACAATCATGTGATTAACACACACTCGCACACACACACGCACGCACATAAAAAGCTTTTTAAGAGCGTCCAGCTTGCTCCAGACCCAAAGACGGGAGAGGAAGCCCAGGCTAGGAGGAGCTGAGGCAGCGGCAGTGGCCAGGATGGGGACAGCCACTGGGATGGATGAGCAGGCACCACCTCCTCTTTGCAAAATCCCTTTCATGTGGAAGTGGGCACGTGAGACGATAAGGGGCAGGTGGTTGGGGGGTGGGGGCATGGTCTGGGATTTGGGGGTGGGAGGGGGTCTTGGCCCTGCTGCCTTCTTGCCTGTGCCAGGCAGGTTGGTGTGGATTTGCTGTGGTTGTATTCCCCCTGTGATGCTGTGGAAGGGACAGGGAATGGCCATATCAATATCGTGTTAGGGAAGGAAACTAGATTTCTCACACCAAAGACAAACCCTTGTCCTGCCCTATCTCCAAAGTGGGATTTGCATCTTTGATGGTATGAAGCTTGCTGCTGTTGCCTGATGTGGCTGTTGGGCATGGCTTGATGAGGAAGAGGAGGAGGACAGCCCTCCCACTGGAAAGGGGGTCTGTCTCCCTGCCCATTAAGGGAGAAAGAGGGAGGCAGAAGACCAGGCAACCCAGACGATCATGGAAGGGTTGAATATGTCAGGTACAGCTGACCCACATTGGAAGTCCCGCTATGCCAGTCAGAAATAGTATACCAAAAATCCACAGTGCATGTCCCCTTCGATGTGAAGATGCCACTGGGCCTTATCACACCTCATCATCATGGCCGTGGGATAGCTGGGAAGCTTGTTGCTCAGTCCTGAGGGCCAGTGGAAGCTAATGACCAGGTGGCCATTTGACTCCTGGTCAATTTTGACACAGAGGAAGTAATGAGAAAATTGGAAAAACTAGAAAGGTTTCAAAGTGTTACCCTTTTTATTTGATGATTGCATAAGTGTGATGCTCTGAGAAAAAGTGGTGAGGAGCAAAGGGAAAGACCACTATAATGTCTGGAAAACCTGTGAGTCTGCAGATGGTCTGACTCGTGAGACATCATGGGACATGACTGATGACAGCCTGAGAGAGATCAGGACCAGGTCGTACCCTTTGCTGGAGCACCCAAGCCCAGCCCTGTCTCCACCACTTCCTCATGCCCTTCTCTCCAAATTCCTCTCCCATCCAGTGTCATGACTGCTCTCCCAGGCTCCCAGAGTGTGGGTCATTTTCAAGGCTTGTCCGTGAACAAGAGGAAGTAGAGGGTCCCTGAAGGCCATGTTTGTGTTACCCTCCTCAATTCTGCGTCTGCCACAATCTCCAAAGAGCCCTTTGATTTGCCTTGTGCCATAGGCAGCCTTCCAACTGAGAGCTGGGCACAGAAACCACTGCTGGTCTCTGATCTTCATCACCCCTCACTATTCTTGGCTGAAGCTCCCACTGTTTGTCCTCGACCCTTCCAGGTGCCTCTGAGCTTCCAGTCGTGGGCATTGATGAACTGGTTGTTTGCGATGCAGCCTGAGGAGAAAGGAAGCGGCGTGGGTCAGTCAGGAAATGCAAAGAGTTGCCTGCAGCCCTGCCTGGGTTTTGGCAGCACCATACAGCACCCATGTGGTTACAGGACAGCTGCAGGGACTGTGCAGGAAGTTTTGCCACGGGATATGAGGGGAAACACAAGGCAGGCAGTGCCTGGAGTTGTTTACTGGTGGACTGGGCTGTTTGACAATCCAGTGTCCTGTGCAGACAGCTATAGAAATGTGACAGCAGCTGCCCTCCTCCAGGATTATCATTCTGCATGGGCAACAAAGCCTGGATGGTGCTGGTTGGTGCATAACCCTGCACTCCCATCACCCCAGGAGGGGGTAGGAGTCCTCTGGAAGTTCTCTGGGGACTGGGGCTGGGATGTGGTTGTAGAGTCCTGCCTGGCTCCAGAGCAGGAGTAAAACCTGTTCTCTCTCCAAGGGATGGTGTGGGATGCCACAGGTGCAGGATACCACAATGTTGCTGCCACTGGTATATGGCCTTGATGCGGCCAAGCAGACTTTGCTCAGCTGCATTTTTTGTTCTAAAGCAGTGGATTGCAGTGCCAGCTGCTCCAGAGAGAAGGTGTAGGAAAAACCTTGTGGAAAGTAGGGAGGAGAATAATTTCTGAACATTGCAAAGACCCCAGGCAGCTCCTGGCCTGTCATCTTGGCCAGTCTAATGTTTCATTGGCATGGCAAGGACCTGTGATGCTCTGGGACAATTTTCTTGCATTACTCAGGTCTGGGAAGATCAAAGAGGAGTGGGGCAAGCATGTCTGTCTGCTACCTGCTTTGATAGATGGCACAGAGCCTGCCTGGCTGTTAACCCCTGCATCTCCTGCTGGAGAGGACAGGTGCACTTCCAAAAGGCTAAGCCCAAAAAGCATGCACTGAAGGGGTAGAGCTGGGGGAGAAAGACCAGGTTGCCTGTTCTTGGATGGAGCCTGGCATATCCAGTGTTATGTAATGGAGGGAACTGAATGCTCTCGGTCTGCACACCAGGTGGGAGATGCCTAGAGGGGAAAAGAAGGGAATTGTACAAGATTGGGCGGAACAACCAGAAAAGGGGATCCTGCCAATGGGATCTGTGTCTGTAGCAGTGTTGAGTGACTCCAGTGGGCTCACTCTGTGGTGGTCAAGGTGGCCCCCAGGATGATCTTCACCTCTGTTAGTCCCCTGGATGCAGGGAGGCTCCTGGGAAGCCAGGGGAAGGGTTAAGTCGGGAAGGCTTCAGCCTGCTGCCTTGGCCCCTGTAATTCCTCCAGAGAGTAGGACTGGGAGAACAAGGAGCCCTTTCTGTTCACAGGAATTAATAGCAAAGAGTCATCTGGGGTGTCATTCAAGCCCTGATCAGCTCCCAGAGGAATGTGAGGGAGAATGAGTGAGGGAGCACGGCCTCAAGGCACCAGAGCTAGGGCATGAGCAGTTTGGCTGGTAACCAGAGTTACAGCCAGCATTTGGGCAGTGGGGCCGTCTTCCTCTTTACCCCAGCCTCCATGTCCCCTCTGCCCTGTGCAGGGGCTCACCCTGACACCCATATTCAAAGGGATCCCAAGCTTGTCCCTTGTTACCCATCCCTTCATCCCAGGGAGGGGTGAGCTATCCCAGCCCAGCAACACAGCCTGCCCTCTGCTGAGCCTGGAGGGATGGGCCAGGCAACCATGGGCCAGCACAGCCCCACTGCTCTTACAGTGGACATGAACTTCAGCAGGCATCCCCTCTCCAGGGCTGTGTCACCACCCCCAGCCTGTGATGCCAATGTTGTTGTCCTCCCAAACAAGCTTGCCCATGGAGAGGGTCTCCAGGGAACCCTCAAGCATAGCCAGGGATATGGGGCTATACCTCAGGGTTCTAAGTTCACTGCTGAAGCCTTTGGCACTGCAATGGCTCACTCAAACTCACCCAGTCACTGCAATTTCAGGAGAAAAAGATCAGTCTAAGGATTTGTTATGCTGCTGTTTCATGGTGCTGCTTCATGGCTACACAGGAAGGCTTGAAAATATTGCATGATGACACTGCAGCTTTGCCTGTAATGACAACCAGCTCTGGTGAGCCAAGGAGAGATTTTGGGCACATCTCTGCTTTCCTGAGAAGGAGACCTTGGAGTGATCCTCTGGCTTCTCTCTGCCCAGCTGCATCATGGGCAGCCCATGTGACAACACCTGGTAGCACAGGGTGACTTAAGGCTCTGGTGGTGCAACGTGGTCAAGTCTACCATGTGAAATACAGAACCTTCAGGTCAGCTCTCAGTGTGTGCATGGCCACAGCATGGACAGCAACCTGAGCTCACCAGCCTGGCAGCAAGTGTAGGTGGGGCAGAGTGTGACCTGCGTGCAGTGCAAACACAACTGTGCTGGAGTCATGAGGTGCTTTTGCTGGCCAAAATATATCTCACCAAAGCCTCCCCTCCTCCCCGCAGCACCAGGTCAGTGTAAAACCAGGCTTAAGCACCAGCCTGTGTCACAGCATCCTCTGGGAGATGCATGGTGCTGCTGGGATGGACTCTGCCCGTGCCCCACTCCCTGTGCCACCAGCGCTGCCACAATGAGAGTGCCTTGTCATAGAGGGGTTAATAAATGATGCAAGAAAGAAGCCCTTTAATGCACAGTGACCTTTGGCCTTTCATAAATCACAGTGTTGGGCTGCAAGTACGCGGGGGGCACGAGGCGTTTGGGGGAGAGGATGGGAGGGGGTCCATGCAGCTGCGCCACGGAGTTGACATTGTTCCCACCATCACTAAAGTGCAACAAATCCCTCTATTGTGTTCCTGGTTTATCTGGTTCCTCTTGTTTATTAGCAGAGGTTGTTTGGCGCTGGCTCCAGCCCTGGGCGGGTGGAAAGAGTGTTGGCACGCACCAGAGAAGGGGAGGGAGGGAGTGGGGGGGATCGGGACTGGAGGACGAAAGCAGTTCATCAATGGCTGTATTGTCCCATCTTTTTTGTTGCTCCTGTAATGATATGTTCGAAAAAAGGGGATTAAAAAAAAAAAAAAGGCGGGGGTGGGGGGAGACGAGAGAGGGAGAGAAAGACAAACTGCACAGAAGGACTGGATAAGAATGGCCGGTCTGGGCCCAGCGGATGCTGTTGCAGCTGGGGAGGATGGGTCGGGACAGAGCCGCGACGGGGCTGCTCTGTGCCTTTATGCTGCTTATTCAGGTCGGGAGCCGTGAGCCCCAGTGGCTCAGGCTGGACCCACCCGTGCCAACTGTATTCATGGCCAGCGGGCCCACGTGCGCATGGCAGGGAGGCTGGGGCAGCGGGAGTGAGGGGTTGGGGCTGGCCAGGAAGGGGGAGGAAGGCTGAGCCTCACGTCCCTCGAGACTGAACCTGGCTTTGTACAGAAGAGGCAGTTGGGGGGCACAGCATCTTCTCACAACACTCTCAGTGCCCTTCATCCTGCTCGGTTGTTGTCCCCCAGCATACCCAGCCATTATAAGAAGGAGCAGGGCCACTTCCCAAATTAGCAGGGATTTTCTTGCACCCAGACTTTGCTTATGCTTGCATTTTTCCCTGGAGGTGCCTATGGGCACATGCCCATGAAGAGCTCCACTGGTTTGCATGGAGATCAGTGGGACAGTGCTCCCAGAGACTGAAGGAAAATGGTAACACTCTGGTTGCCACTTTGCTTAAAGGTCATTGCCAGCAGAGTAAAACTGCCATATGCACAGGGGCTTTGCTCATCATTGCTCTGCCTGTTGCTACCAATGGAGCTGAAGGAATGCAAACATCCCTAAAAGGAGAACACCACTCCGTAAAGAGCCTCATTGAGATCAAAGTGAAATTTATTGACAGAAGAGTGAAATTCTGTCTGGGATGCATAAGGGCATTTTTTAGTCCATTTCAGGCCACTACTGGCAGGTTTTATTTCAACCATACTGTCTATTTCTGCTCCAGTGACTCCACCACTTCAGAGGTATCACGTAAGGCCATGTTGATCTAAAATCAACATAGGAGCATAGGAGCTCTGTGGTGATTTTAAATTTTTATTTCAAATGGCATAACTCAGAGATTGAAACATTATTCTGAACTTTAAATAGCAAGTTTTATTTCATTGTTTTAGGGTCTTGTGACTGACCTCTCATCTTTCGTCCTGGGTCAAGTTTTAAATGCAAAATGCTGGCTTGAAACAAAATGTCAGAAATCCACTTTGAAAATGTCCATTCACAGCATTTTGGCATTTAGAAAAGAATAATTCAGGAAGATTGTCTTGAAATGAAATATTTTGATATTTTAAAAATCTGTCTCCCACACTCACTTTGCACTCAAAAGTGCTTGTTGAATTATGTCTGAATTTGCAACTTCATTCCCTTGAACTCCCATTTCTTAGCAAATTATTTACCAATAAATGCTTCCCTGGTACCAGTCATTCCCACCCAATGATGCCACATCCTTGCTGTAACCGGGGTGGTCTTAGGGTCTCCACAAAGTGGTGGAGCATTTTTGGATTCCTGGTTTCCCTGGGTCCCACCTTGGGACAAGTGATCTCAGAACTCACAGCAGGCCTGCCATCACTCTGTGACACCCACTCCATGAAGGTCAGCCATGAAGCCCAGCACTGGCACTGCCCTTTGTGGCCTTTAAAATTGAGGTTAAGTTCATGGAACGTGGTCACAGAAGTTTGTGTGGTGGCAGCTCAGGGTGTTTCAAGAGGGACATGTGAGGAGTGGCAGGGATGTGAAGGTCTGAGAGGATGGAACAGGACAGATCCCCCTCATCACAGGGATATATGTCCGTGCATGCAGAAGAACCTCTTTCACCTGAGTGGAAAATGAAGTGTGTCAAAGCCAAGAAGGATTGCTGACCTGATTAAAGTTAACATTTTTTTTATCCTCCCTTCTCTCATGCAAACATAAAATGAGAGAGTGAATTGGCCATAAAGAAATGTGCAAGGTAGTGATGACAGGATTATACTAGCTGCCAGCAGCTTCCCAACCCTTCATTGAAAGAGTGGCTCAGCTCCCCACCCCCTCCTCTGCTCATCACATCTCTTCAAGAAAAGTTTGATGAGCTTCTCCACTATAGGAAATTCTCAAACTGGATTCTGGCTTCCCTCATCAGATCCTGCTCTGTATCCAGCAGTTACTTCCATATTCAGTATTAACTAAAGCATCTTCATGAAACCTCTGCAAAGAAAAAATTAATAAGCAAGATTCAAAGCATGAATAGGCAATTGTCCAAGCAACTGGACCAGAGGGAAAGGGCAGAAACTGATGCACAGGAAGTTCCACCTGAATAGGAGGGACAATTTCTTTTCTGTGCAGGTGCCTGTGCACTGGAACTGGCTGCCAAGGGAGGCTGTGGAGTTTCTTCACATTCCAGAACTGTCCGGACACAAGCCGGTGCCATGTGCTCTGGGATGAGCCTGTGTGAGCAGGGAGGGGTTGGTGCAAATGATCCACTGTGGTCCCTTCCATCCTGACCCATTCTGTAAATCTGTGAATAATTATCAGCAGCAGTGGATATCACTTCTTGTTCAGATAAATCATCCATGTCCACTTGTCCTTCCCGTCCTCCAGTCCAGTGAGAGGGGACTTTGCAGGACTTCTGGATTACAAACTCGAAGAGTTACAGGGTTTTCCTTGAAAACATTTAGTCACATGATGAGTGTTACATCCTGGAAATAGTTTTCCTGGACCAACTTGAACTGGTGGCAACATCAGTCCTACACCTGAGCTGGACAGTTGTGGGAATGTATTGAAACCAAATCCCATCTGACATTCTCATGTCTCTCTTTTCTCATGGGCAGCCTAAGCTTGGCCTAACCTAAGGCTACCTCCCAGTCTCACCAGCCCTCACAGCAAGTGGCACTGGCGACTTTGAAGAAGTTAGTGTCTGCCCAAAATACGCCATGACGCGTGGCAGAAAGGACAGAGCACTGGGACCTGGATTGATGCAGGCAAATGCACCCCTGAGTGTCCTCAAAGGCAAAGCCTACCTGAGCTGCTTCCTCTGCAGGCAGCATCTCAATTGCTCTGCAGATGTGCCCAGGAGCATTCAGTCAGCAGTGGTGAGGACAAGTCAGGCTGCCTCAAGGCTGAACCTGCAAAGCGCTGTAGTTTGCAGCAGGGATCACCTCTCTGTCCACATCAGCAGGTAATGGAAAATAAAATAAATACATGCACGTGAAGAGGATGTCGCATCCCAGACCATGTGGAAGATACTCCCTGGACTCTGAGGTCTCAGCTGTGCTCAGGGTAGGCCTGGCTGCTTTCAGTGGCATCCCTTGGGGCAGGGACAAGACTGTGGCACTCACCATGAACTTCACAGTCCAAGCTGTTGTCAAAAATCTTATCACTCGGTTTTGCTTCCCAAACTCCAGGGAAATTCAAGGAATCTCTTTTCTGCCAGCAATGGTCTGGGAGTTTTTAAATGGGTATCAGCATCAAGCTGGAAATTCTTAACAAGCGCAGATCAATTTCTTAATCAAGAGGTACATGTGGGATGTTTTAAACCTAAGTGCCACCTCTTGGGAAGAGCACAGGCTCTGCTCCTCACAGACAGTCGAGCCCTGTGCACTTTGCTCAGGAGCAGGAGAGGAGTCCCAGCCCCGGCAGGCGTGACACGGTGACTAGAGGAGCATGGCACCGCTGGCACCCCGGCCCAGATGGCGCAGCTGAACCTGCGGGTGGCAGGGGCGGCAGGGCTCCCCGGCACCAGCTCCCAGCACGCTGTCCGCAGCGCAGCTGTGCGCTCCCCTCCTCTCCCTGCCCCCCAGGAGACATCGTGGTACCCTGACCACCAACGTGGCCCCTCTCTCAGGAGTCCCCTGGCTCACTGGTCAGCTCTGTTTGAATGGTGGCATGAGAATTTCTCCCTCCTTCGCACAATCATCTTGCCTTGCCCCCCCACCCCACCCCCAGCCATCAATATCCTCCTTCCCTGCCTCCCTCCTCCTTCCCCGCCGCCTCCCCCTTCTCTCCCTGGAACTTCCCTGCAGCTGCAGAGCTGGCCAGACAATCGGGTGTTTTAGAGAAATACATTTTTGGGCTAATTTGCCATGCATAAGTGTTTCTCTTACCCTTTAAAGGCAGGGAACAAAGAGCACATTCTCTGGGAGCTCTGCCCTGTTGTGAGCAGCCCTGCAGCTGTACAGCACTGTGCTACCCTCCTCTCTCCTGCTCCACTCCCTGCTAGCTGTGTAAGGAGATGAGGCTCTGCTTCTCCCTGGGACCACAACATCTCCTACCCATCACTACACATGTCTTTCTGCTTTGGTTTCTTTTTTTTTCTTTTTTTTTTTTTTTTTTTAAGCAGAAACAGAACAAGTGCAGAGGGAAAGGATTTGGCCGTGCTGTGACCTAGACTAATTTGCCAGATCCTCCAGGTAGAATCTTTTATGTTGAGACATCATTTATTTGGAAATAGTCTTAATTTTCCTTTATTTGAGGTTTAATTCTATGTCAAAATATTTTACTCCCTTAATAGGTAACTCTGTGGCAATGTCTTACACACACTATATTAGACTGGATGAAATTTTGATATATTGAAGAAACCTAGTCAAAATATAAATCCTGTGAGAGGTTTTCAGGTCCTGTTTTCTCACTTCAAACACTGTTTGCCATCCCTGCCCATCCCTGGAACTGTTTATGGTCAGGTTAAGTGGACTTTGAGCAACGTGGTCTAGTGGGTGGCATCCCTGCCCATGGCAGGGGAAGTGGAACTAGATGATCTTTAATGTCTTTTCCTGACCACACCATTCTATGATTACATGATTCTGTGATATGATTCCCGGCTAGGGAATTTCTCAGACAGGATGATTTTCCTTTTTAGGGCTTGTAATTAACAGATTTGGCCTGGTGGATCAAATTGGGAAGATGCAGATGTTCTGCTATGAATCCCTCACAGGTTCTGGAGAAGGAGATAGCCTGGAGCAGCTGGACACTGAGGAACTAAAGATTTTTGTCAGCTTTTTGGGAATCCCATTTCAGCACTTGCTGAATAATATTTTTCCTGTCCATGGAAAGCTGGTCCAGCAAACATTTTGCCAAGTGGTAAGAAGGCTCTGGTATAAGAGAAACAGGGCTTTGAAACCAGGCATAGTGAAATTACTCACACCAGTTCAGCAGCACTATACAGAGGCAAACTCTTTCCATCAAGCCCACTCCCATCTGCTGTAAATATTAACTCAGTCCAAACCAGTCCCATTTGCAGATCCAGATTCAACACAGCCTAAGGCAGCTAACAGGGAGAAGAAGAAGGAGAGGAGAGGAGAGGAGAGGAGAGGAGAGGAGAGGAGAGGAGAGGAGAGGAGAGGAGAGGACAGGACAGGACAGGACAGGACAGGACAGGACAGGACAGGAGAGAGAAGAGAAGAGAAGAGAAGAGAAGAGAAGAGAAGAGAAGAGAAGAGAAGAGAAGAGAAGAGAAGAGAAGAGAAGAGAAGAGAAGAGAAGAGAAGAGAAGAGAGAGAAGAGAAGAGAAGAGAAGAGAAGAGAAGAGAAGAGAAGAGAAGAGAGAGAAGAGAAGAGAAGAGAAGAGAAGAGAAGAGAAGAGAAGAGAAGAGAAGAGAAGAGGAGTGCAACCAGCAGAGGTGCACAGGGAGGAATGCATAATGCAAGAAAAGGTGAAGGTCTTATGAACTCTGGATTCAGATCCTGAGCTTCTAAGCTAGGAAAAGGCAGCTTAGAGGAAATGATAGCTAGAGGAGTTTATGGTAGAAGAAAGTGCAATCAACAACAGCACCCAAGTGCTGGGACAATGGGACAGGTTGAGCCTCACCTGGCACAGCCCAATAAATCCCTTAGTTCCTTCCTGGCTCTGAGTTCTTTGCACTCAGCAAGGTTGGTTGGCATACACACCTAAGACCTCAGTTACAATAGGAGGCCGTGAGTGGAGCCAAGGCTCAAGGACCTGCATTAATTGACAATGTAGTAGCATTTTTTATTCACAGAACACCACCTGCTCTTAGCTCAGCTGATGTCTCATATGTTCGGAAACTTCCACTTTGCTGTGCCATTGTGAATGAGTTAGTTGTATGAGGTAGCAGTGGAGAACTTCAAGGTTTTTTTTGTTTAAAAAACTCCAGAACTCTCTCTTCTGACCTTACAAGTAACTCCAGTAAGCGCCCACCAGATATTAAAACCGTACTGCCAAGAAAAAGGCAATTTCTTCCAGACTCTCCCGCAATAGTGAAAACCCCATTGAGCAATGGCTTTAATCATATTTAACATCCCCTCTGGGTAAATGTCCTTCAATCCCTTTAGGAGACTGAATTTGCAAATTCCCCTGGTGGGCTTGCAGGGGACATCACACAGCACAGGTGGTCTGAGTAGCACAGGTAGCTTGAATGCCAACACCAAGTGCCAACATATCTACCCCGAGGCCTTGGGTGAGGTTAGTGGGAACAAAATCTAACTCCAGCTTTTGAGGTTGCCATCTCAGTAAGACAGAGAGAGAGAGAGAGAAGGAAAGGGAGCAAGAAGGTTAGGGAGTGGGGGAGGGCTGGGAGCCTGCAGACTTCTGTTGCCACATGATTTTCCTGGTTTCCAAACTGCTGCTCCAACAGACATGCACGAGTCCCATGTGATGGCTTATTTACGAAAGCACAATTGTACGGCTGTTTGCATCTCACATCCTCTTGGCAGCCCACTTGACCAGGGGCTCCAGGGGCACCCACTGCATCCTCCCCATCTGCACCATCAGGCTCCTGAGCTGGTGAGACGATGAAGCAGAGAGGAGAAATGTCTTTCCACTGCTCTTTGCACCCCTTTGCCTGGCACTGTTAGGAGGTTCCAGAGGCAGGGTGCTGTCCCTCCTGCACTTTTATGAGGGAAAGAATCTTGCTTTGAGATCTATCTTGCTCCTTTAGAGCACCCAGAAGCAAGCTTGCAGTCAAACTGACACAGCATATGCTGATATTCCATGTTTATCTTCAAATAGGTGCAGATTCTTTTTCCTTGAGTGAAGCTTTTTGTTCAGCCCAGAGTCTTCTTTCACCCAAAGATCCACTCAATTGAAGAGGAAAATTCCTTATAAATAATGTGGAGGAGGCTAAGGGAGAGAATGATGACAATGAATTAAAGATGGTTGTTTCTTTGGAAATTGATGATTTGGCACACTTTCAATTCGTTTGTACAGAGAACCCCCTAACTCCAGTAAAAGTGTTCTTCTCAATCAAAGAGAGGACCTAGACATGAGCAAGAGAGACACAATATGTGAGGAGAGAGTTTTTGAAGGCCAGCAATAGAACCTGAATTCACAGAGGCTGTGATGGCACAAGATTATGCTGTAGTAAAGCCATATATTTTAGGGGTGGTGTTTTCCTTTACTCCATAGCCTCCCTAGGAAAAACATCAACCAAAAAGTCATCACCTCATTGCTGCAAAAACCCCTCTGGTGATCTCTTCCAAAACCAAAGTTCCAATGAAGAAAGGATATCTGACATTTTAAAACTTCAGTATGGTCAAACCACCCAACATCATCCCTAGTTCCTCTTCCCAGACAACCGATGTTTTTTTTAAATTGCCCAAGAGCCAAGACTGCTATCTCTCCACACAGATCATATCTCCCGTGGCCATGCCTCTTTCCTTCACATTCAGTAAATCGCGCCTACATGAAGGGTTAATTCAACCAGGGCCTTTTACTCCAGTTGTTTTCCAAGTAGCTGAGAGAATAGGTCTCTTGTTACAAACATGGCTTCTGGGCATTTGGTGATGCTTTCCCTTTTCTCTCTCTCTGTACCACAAAAGAATCTTTTGTTCTGTCTCTCTGTCTCATTTACTCTCCCCCACCCTGCTCTCGCCTCTTCCCTCCCTTGGCTGCCAAGTGACTAAGGAATGGCAAAAAAATGACCATAGTTTGGTCATGGCAAATATTTCTTCACCTATTATCTGATAGAGACCTTGAGCATCCAAGTGAAGGCCCCTCTGCTTCCACTGGGCTTCTCTTAGAGACGGGGAAGAATGAGTCAGACACAACCGGGCAGGATATAAGTTGAATCAGCCCAACATGCTAATGGAAATATCTTGTAAATTGACTCACGGTGCCTGTTTCAGGAAAATCAAATAATAGGGACCCAGAACTAGCAGGAGTCAAGTGGCAGCTACAATCCGTCTAAATTTTATGGGAACTCGTCATTTATTAAAAAACACATGGGAGGCACAAAAAAAGTCTCTTTCTTGTCCACATTTACTGATTCAGTTGGTTGTAAGCTGGAGCTGACACTCTCTGTTGGATGGGTTGTAGTGTCACATAGTTTCCCTGCGCTGTTGCTGCAAATCTTCTTGTGCATGATCTCCCACCACAGAAAAGTTGTGGCAAATCCCCAGGAACATCATGTCTTCCCACAGCCCATTGAAATTATACTTCAGGCATTCCCACAGGCATGCTTCCAGCCATAGTCTCCTTGCACATACTGCTTCACTGAGTCACCTTACACATACACAGATATGTAAAAGATCACATGATGCCAAAGTCACTGCAACTTCTACAATGACCTTTCTGCAACAGAAACTATTCCTTAGCCAAATTCCCACCTCCCTTCCTTTCATAGCATTTGGGTATATACCTCAATGATACTGTGTTCTGCAACAAAATAAAATTCTTCATTCTCACCTGATGCAAATCTTTCTGCCTTTCTGCTCACCTTCTTCTCTACTGACCCTCTTCACTGTTCTGACCACCCTTTGTCCTGAGTCAATCTCAGTCCATGTCATGTGATAGATGAACATAGCGTATGTTGCCTGTATCCATCTGCCAAGCTTTCTGCACTCTTCTCCCATTTAGTGCTTTCACTATTTTGGAAGGTCCTTGAAACAATCATTAAATTTCAGCCTTAGCCACATCCCGCACACACACATACAAAGCTGTGGATGTAAGGCATTATGCTGAGCATTTTACTCCTGTAGAGAAGGGGAATGGACTACAGATGAAAGGGCCATTATATTCCCATATTAGAAGGACTTCTTGTCTGGTGGATTTTAACCAAGCTGGTTAAAACATCATGAAAACGATGCACTGACCAACTCTTTATATTCGTATGGCTCTGCCCACAATAAGGATTTTTGCTTAGTCAACCATACTGTTTCAAAGCAGCATGCAGGGCAGCTTTCACTGGAAAGCCTCAAACTCACCCAATATGTGACAACAAAGGAATATATAATAATCCTTTTTCTAGCTTCCTGGCTTGATACATCTAAATGAATCCAAACAAAGACTCAGAGATTCTTCCTGCAACCTCAGCTGCGCTCCACCGCTCCCACAGCAGCTCTGTTGTGGAGGGTGCTCACCAGGACACTGATCATCTCCATCACTAAAGACAACCAAAGCACCTTGAGATGAAGAATTTTGCCCTTGTCAAAAAACAAGTCCCAGGAAGATCCAGAAACTCGTTAATTCCAATGTTGTGCATCTAACACTGCAAATTTAAACCTCCCCACCAAGCAGTGCCCCTGATGAAGCAATGCATTACTGTATAGTCTTGGAATTGTCCGCTAAACAATGGCAGAAGTTTAAGGAAAAGGCTTTGCTTCTCCCTGCTTCAATTCTCCTTCCCATGGTGGGATGCTCTACTCCTGATACAAAGTCTCTAATCAAAGGCATTACAATATCTAGAGAGCCCCATCAGGGTCATCTTTGCAGCTTGTGGAGACCAAGAGGTGAGCTGTTGGAGTCCCTTTGGGAAAAAGGACCTACCACGATCTCTTTTACAAATGAGAATCCCAAGGATGGATTATGGATTCTTACTTAGATAATTTTAGATGAATCAAGAAAAGAGAGGAGGGATAGATAGCTGGATGTCTAAATAAAGCCAATGAGATCACATGTTCCGCCTTTTTATCTGCTTTCCTCTTTCTGCTTTTGGACAACAAAGATTCCTTTGATACAGAAGAAGAGGGGGGTAGGGACAGTGGGGAGAGGGGGTGCCAGAGTCACCCCAATGGCCCCCGGTCACTTATCCACGCTCCTTAATGTGATGTTCCCACTGACAGGGACAGAAAAAAACAGTGATCTCATGATTCCAGAAACGATTCATGCAAACAGCCCTGGGAGATCAGGGTGAAGGGGACAGGAAAGAAGGGTAAAGGATGAGTGAGGAAAAGGAAGATTGGGAGAGGAAAGGGTAGGAGTGATAGGGAGAGTGAACATGGGAAGCAGGACCTTGGGGGACAACTGCACATGGAAGTAGAAACTGAAGGTCAGACTCCAAAAGAGAATGTATGATAGGGGTTGTAGAGAAAAGGAGAAGAAAGAGGAGTCTTGAGACCAAGGGTAACAGGACTGGTGGAAGAAGATTGTGTGTGAGGTGTGACACTGTATGGCAGAACTTGAGGGCAGGGTCAGGGATATGAGTTGACATGAGTTGTCTGAATGTGGGAAAAGGGAGGCTGGGCTCAGAGACAGTATGGTGGGATGAGGAACAAGGGCTTGATATGAGGATGAGAAGGAAAGGAGGCAGAATTACCTATGGGATTAGAAGCAGAAGAATTAAGACTTGCTGAAACTCGCTTCTTCTGCATATTGCTACACAGAACCAGGTCACCAAATCTGCCAAGAGAATAAAACTGGTCTCTCTCAGTCCCAGACCCAAGAGATGCTGGACAGATTTATTACCTGAGGCATTCAGCCATGTCCAAAGGAGGGAGCCTGGTTTGCACTTTCATTGGGCTGCTCTCACTGAAGGAGAACTTCACTCCTGCACAGAGGAACACTATCTGTGTATTACACCTCACCTGCAAGCAGCCATTTCATTCAGCCTTCTTCCTTTCCTTCCCTCATGTGCTTTCATTAGTCCTTCCCTTCTCCCCTCCCTCCATCCTTCCTTGCACCTTGCCACAGGGAGACAAGAGATCGCCACAGCTGGCAGGAGACATCCCTTCTTCTCCATTCCCCCAGGGGACCTGCCGCCCCAGCATCAGCTTGTTCCTAACCAGCAAAGCAGCCATGGCACAGCAGGAGACTTTTTAGCCCACAGGACTCCTGATGGAGCTGGGACAAATAGCGGGATGAAAGACCAGGGAAACAACTAAAAGAAAAAGTGTCTTTCACAACAAGCTGCCATCTCCATGTCTCACAGCTCTCCCCAGCACTGGCCTGTCCCAGGGGCTCATCACATTCCCCCCTCCTCTGTCTGCTCTGTGGCAGCTAATCAGTGACCCACTGACAGTCTCTGTCCATCACTCGTCTCTGCACGCAATGGGGTAATTAAACCCTGACCCTGGGCTCCTTTTATCCATTTCCTCTGCACAGTCACTCCCCGAAATGGCAGAGGGGAGGGCCTGCTGTGGAGGCTCCTGCCCCAGTCTCCAGCTCTAATGAAGATGTGAAGCACAGAGGAAGGACCTGTTGTGAAAAGAAAGATGCTGAGGGGGCAGCCAAAGAGGTATTGAGTGGTACAAGGCTTCCTACATGACTGTGCTGAGCTCTGCTGACCCACCTCCACCAGGCAAGGCTTTGTAAACCTTCAATTCTTTATCATCACACCCACAGGTTGTCCAGCATCCTTCCCCTGTCCAAGCACACCTACAGAAAACTCCTCTGCATGTCTTCAGGGCAGTGCCAGGTGTGGTGTCCAGCTCAGATCTTGCAAATATAAAGCTTTCCAGAAGTCTCAATAAATCCAGCCCTAGGCTTGCACACCCACAAGATCAACACAAAGTTTCTGTCCTCCCTGGTGTGAACCCATTGCCTCCACCTGGACTAAGCCAAATGCCTCAGGCCTGACACAGGACTTTCCTCATTAAGTACCTGTAGAAGGGCAGAGGGAGGTCTCAGTGATGGGGTGAATCCCATGGGCCACAGTGGATGGACACAGGAGCTGGCTGGGACCAGGTGATGTTGCTCCTGTCTGCACAGAGGGACAATGGAGGATATACCCAGTGACAGACAGGAGTCACAAAATGCCAGAAGTCCTTTTTATTTTAAACTTTATTTCTCTTTCTGCTTTCAGGCACTCTGCAAAATTTATGACACAGATTGATAAACAGCCAGAAATGATCCCGAGCAATCCAGGCTCTGCTTCCTCCTCCTTACCCTGAGTGGGGAAGCTGCTTCCCTCCCACGCATGAGCAAGAAGGGCTGGGGCCACCCGGGGAAGGGCATGACGGGTAAAGCAGTGCCCCCAAACAATTAAGCACTGTCCCAGGCACTGCACACCCTTGTCCTGGGAACAAAAGAGTCACACACAAGAGACCTGACTGTGAAGCCTCCATCCGCTTTCATCACTGACCCCCAGGGCAGTCAGGGCACAAGGTCAGCCCACTTAAACTCCAAACTCGGCCAGAAATAGAGCTGGGAAGTGGGCAAGGGTGGCCAACTGCAGGGGTCCCCAACCATTTGAGGGGTTCTTTGACTGAGCCATTTCATTTCATCAAAGACACATTTTTTTTCTGGAAGGAAAATGGAGAGCAGTGGGTGTGAAAGGAGTAAGGGGGAGGCAGGGTGTTCACCATGAGTTATGACCACTCTCAACAACAGTCTTTTACATTGCAGAGGTGAGGAGAGGATGGGGTAATTGGCCATGTTAGACCCATGCATAATGAGGGCAAGTCCCTGCCTGTTTCCCACCCCTCACTCTGCCACTGCCCATGAGATGTGGTCCCCCATATGCCCTGTCGCTATTCCGCTGTGGAGCTCAACATCCCACGGGCTCATCCCAAGGACCACAAGCTTTGATAGCACCTTGCCAGACCAGGAGTGCCTCTGGAATGTGCAACAGAGTGTAGTCATGCCCCTGGATTGGAAAGGCTAAAAGTTGCCTTGCAAATAAAAAATTATCAGCCAAGCCAGAGCTCACACTTTACACACACAGGGTCTCAGAAAACCTATTAGGCTTTAGGTTCCCTTTAAGGTTTTTCAGGTTGCAAGTACTGATTTTGTGAGTAATGCTTTCATAGAGGTAACAGCCCCTGAGACCTATCTCCTTGTCTGGGAGAAGAAATCTGTGGGGACAAAGTCCAGGGGCACCAAAACATGTTTGGTGCACGTGGAAATACAATGCATCTGCCACACAGCATTGTCCATTCCCCCCAACTTCCCTCTGGATAAACCTTGGAGAATCCTAAATGCAGGAAATTTCAGAGGAAGGACAATGAAAACACCCAGTGAAAGCAATCCCCTATTGCACCCCAACAGGGCCACGTCCCACCTGCCCCTATAGAGGCTGCTGCAAGTGTTGGCAGCACCCAGCAGAAGTGGGGTAGGGATAGGGCAGGCAGCCTATGCAGCGATGGGCAGGGAATACAATGCCCACACTTACTCACTGAAAGTTCCCCCCAAAACAGACAACATGGCTCAAGGGACAGCAATCAAGGAGGATGTTAGTGCAGAGTTAGTCGTGTTGACACTGAAAACAGTAGCAGAAAAGCAGCCAGAAACATGAGATTCAGCACAGCCCCAGTACACAGAAATACATCTGAGTGCCAAGAAGCTAACCAGTCATGCAACGTGTGATCTGCTAGCAGACTCCTTATTACACGTGATGAAAGACAAGCAGAAGGGAGTTTTGACTCTCAGAGTCAAACTTTTCATGGGTTGTGTACTTGTGGATAGCAAAATCTCTGTATGTGCAAACCAAGTCCTCTTGATAAAAGCCATATTGGTAAACTGTAAGCAGTGCGCCCAATTTTCAAGAGAAAGCTGCATTTCAAATTTTTGATAAAATTAATCAGACCTATTCTTGAAAAGGAACAGCTTCCTGGGATTTTTTAAAATGCTGGCTAACCTTACTTTTTTGGATTTTAGGTAACCATTTTCATCAGCAATTAATTACTTTTCCCCTTGGGAGGAGGCGATCAGGCGATGGATTTCTACTATTGAGACAGACATGGCTTTAGGGCACACACAGATTCATTCTCCATCTCACACAGAGAGAATCCAATCGATCTTGGACACTTTGGGGCAGCTGTGCACAAAAGGCAGGGTCAGCCAGCACACATGTACAAAGACTGATGCTTCAGGGATGTACTGAAGGACATGCACAATACGCACACTTCACTGGAGCAGCACAAAACAAGGTTCATCAGACCTACAGGTTTTGGCCTTGTCAGTGTCAGCATGTCCAGTTTTTCACCTCGGGCGAGTTCTGCTTATTGTCTTTCTTTTGAATGGCAGGAGCTGCCAGCAAAGGAAACATTCACTGCTTGTTCATCTCCCTTGCAGCTCTAGTAGCAGAAGTGGGCAGCAGGAGAAATGAGGTCCTGCAACTTCTTTTAGCCAGCCTGATACCCAGCCAATGCACAAAGCTCTGAGCAATCCCGCTGGGCGCAAGCAAATGATTCACGTTACGCAGGTGTTCTCCTGTGTGTGTGGAAAACCTCATTTTCCCCCTTTGCAGTAAAACAGGAAAAATATCCCAGCTTCGCAAAGCCTGAATCCAGGCCCCTCCTGCAGCAGCAGTTCCGGGTACTGACCACACGGTGGCGCTCCAGCCTTAGGAATGGAGCGTGGCCGGGGGCGACCCTGCCAAGGCCCCGGGGGACAGCGCGGGGACAGCGCGGGACACACGGCCCGACCCTGCCAAGGCCCCGGGGGACAGCGCGGGGACAGCGCGGGACACACGGCCCGACCCTGCCAAGGCCCCGGGGGACAGCGCGGGGACAGCGCGGGACACACGGCCCGACCCTGCCAGGCCCCGGGGGACAGCGCGGGACACACGGCCCGACCCTGCCAGGCCCCGGGGGACAGCGCGGGACACACGGCCCGACCCTGCCAAGGCCCCGGGGGACAGCGCGGGACACACGGCCCGACCCTGCCAAGGCCCCGGGGGACAGCGCGGGGACAGCGCGGGACACACGGTCCCTCCCGCGGGACGCACGGAGCAGTCCTGCCAGGACGTGGGACGGATAGCGGGCTCGGGTTCTGCCTGTGTGACATTTAATTAACCAGCTCTCTGTATTAGCTGTCAGCTTTGGGGAGGGTTCTGCGGGGTGACCTCTTTGCTTGCGTTGCAGGGTCTCTCTCAGGACCGCAGCATCGCAGAATCTGTCCAGCTAAATTGTCACTGTCTCTAGGGATGGATATTCCACCACTTCTCTGGGCTGATGCAACAGTGCTTACCCACCCTAACAGTGATTTTTATTCCTTTTGTTGCACTGTAATTCCATCCTGCAACTTGCAACCCCTTCCTCTTGTCTTTAGCTGTGCAAAAACGCTCAGAAGAGTCTGGGTTGATCTTCTCTGTGTCACCTGCAGCCACAACCAGGTGCTGTTGCACTGCCGAGCCCCAGCAAGCTCTTCGTGCAGAGATCAGGGTCTGGCTCATCAATTCTTGAGCTCCACTGATGTAAATCTCCTGTCAGTGGCCAGGGTCGGGATGTCAGTCTCTTTTCTTCAGAGAGCTCCCACCTGAAGGACTGCATTTCTCATTCAGCTTCCCCCCATAAATAAATCACATCTTAGACCCAGGACTATAAAATTATTATTAACAACACACTCTTGCCCCTTGTAGTCCAGCATTGTGGGTGGCTTCACTCAGTGTTTTGATGTATGCAGACAAGAGGCTCTCGGGGCTGCATAGCACAAACCCTAACCACCCTCTCAGCCAGCAGCAGAGGTCATCGCCATGGCCAGCCCTCATTCCTAGTCGTGGAGGAGTTTTCAGTTCAAAGAGCACAATGTTGGGGTTGTGGGGTTTTTTTGATCTGCGTCAGTAACTTGGGTTTGGAAGCCTGGTACTTGCTCAGAAGCCAGGAGCAGCTGGAAAAGATGACACCTAATGCAACAAGGCGGCCACATTTCTCTGGGAAATCAAAGCATTCTCCCAGTGGTGGTGCTGTCACGATGGAGGCGGAAAACCATTTGAGCAGCCAGCCACTGCCCCCACACACATGGCAGAGGAGAAGAACGTGTGGAAGCCTGGCAATCCTGCAGCACACATGGCGGGGCAGTGGCTCTGCACACAGCTGTGCTGACTGGCTCCCACATCCGCTGGCATCCGATGCTTCCTCGGGTCACCGCTGATCGTGATTGTGCCAAGCAATTTCGCAGAACCACCGAATCAGTTAGCTTGGGGAAGACCTCTGAGATCATGGAGTCCAGCCTGTGACCGAACGCCACCACGTCAACCACACCGTGGCACTGAGTCCCGCATCCAGCCTTTCCTTAAACACCTCCAGGGACGGTGACTTCACCAGCTCCCAGGGCAGCCCATTCTCATGTCTATCACCCTTTCCGTGAAGAAATTTCTCCTGATATCCCACCTAAACCTCCCCTGGTGCAGACTGGACTATGTGCTCTTGCTGCCTGGGACAAGAGGCCGATCCCCACGTGGCTACGGCCTCCTTTCAGGGGTTGCAGAGAGCAATCAGGGCACCCCTGGGCCGCCATTTCCCCGGCCGAACCAGGCCCCGCTCCCCCGGTCCCCATGGCAACGCGGCGGGCGCGCGGCGGGCGGCGCTCGGGCGGGCGCTTCCGGGCGGCGCCGGCGGTGACGTGGCCGGCGGGGGCTGACGGCGCCGCGCGGCCGCTTCCGGTGAGCTTGGGGGCCCCTCAGGGACGCCCCCCCGCGGCTGCCCCCGGACGGTCCCGCCGGGCGGGCCGGGTTCGGGGCCGGGGCGGGGGCCGGGGCCGGGGCTGTGCTCGCCCCCTGCCCGCTGCCCGCTGCTCGCTGCCCCTGCCCTGCCCGCTGCCCCTGCCCGGCCCCGCCTCGGGGGCGCGCTGAGCTGTCGGTGAGGCTCCGGTCCCTCAGGGTCGGGTGTGGTGGAGGCGCCCACCCTCACGGCGTCGCCTTGCCTTGGGCGCTGCCGAAGGGTGGGCGGAACACAAACGTGCCAGCTAATTGCTGTCCGAAATTAAATGGAAGCGAGGTTTGTGCATGGGGAAATAATGAGGCTTTCGGTGGGAAGCTTGAGCAAGGCCTGCCGAGACAGGCGGTGAATGTCAGAAAGTGACTTGACTTGCTGTGAAGTCAAGAGCACGGAGATGTGTGCTGGATGTCGGGGATAAAACTGAGTATTTTAGCAGCCGTGGTGCGAGGTCGAGCGTGGGAAGAAGCAGCTGGAGGAAGGGACCACGTTTTGTTCTGTGGTTAGGAAACGCTGCACGTGTGTCAGTGTTGGGTTTGGAACATGCAGCATTCAAACTCGAGGGATCCATCCTCTTGCATGCAGAGCACAGAACCAGGGACACTTGACTAATTTTTCATCTTTTGATGTAAGAGCAGAGAGCACAACGTGGCATCCCAAAAAAGAAAATGGAGGTTGATAAGGATGACAGGCTGGTTCTCTGTTGTTTTTTTTTTTTTTTTTTTTTTTTTTTTTTGTTGTTGTTTTTTGTTTTGTTTTGGGTTTTTGTTGTTGTTTTGTTTGTTTTTTTTTTTTAATTGCAATCATGCTGTTATTTGACTTATTCTCTTCCTTCTTCCCAGGGAGTTTGGAATAAGCAGCTTCAGACAAACGGACTCCACTGAACCAAAACAATGTTTGCAGATTTGGACTATGATATTGAGGAAGATAAGCTGTGAGTATTTCACTTGTCTTTTCCTGGTGTTTCTTACAGTAGAAGTAGGCATCACAACCAAGACCTAATGAGAGTTGATAAATTTCACTCTGTGTGACACTGTGTGCCGAACATCAGCCTTCCTGTTCAGTGCTGATTTTTTGCTCCCTCTGGAGAGTGGGGATGAGGCATCGTCGTGCTGGTGAGCAAAGGAGAATATTTGTGTTACTCTGCAGTGACTGCCCCACCTTTAACACAGAGCACTTAATCTGCATCATGTTTATGCTGTGCAAGTTGTCCTCTCACCCCAGCACTAAGTGCTAAAGCATGATGGTGTTTCTTCAGTGCCTAGCCATGGATGAAGGTGTCTTCCACCTCTAATCCTTGCATGCAATCCCAAGCTAGATGGCACAGAAGGTCTCCCTGCTGGCCCATGCTGATAGACTCTGTGGCAGAGGTGAGGGAATGAATTCAGATGTGCAGTGCCCATTATGTTTTCCATTTGTACTGACTCAGATACCAGAGTTGTTTTGATTTATTAAAAATATGGATATTGATCTAGTACCAATGTCTAACTGTGATGGACAAGGACTCTCTAACAGTTTAAAGTTAGAAAGCGTACGTTTATTGCAACGCTGGGCAGCGTGCGGGATAGCTCCCAAATACACACTGTGATTTACAGGCGATTACAGAGCCCTTTTATCTATACAAGTATTGAATACCCAAAATACAAATGCATATTCATCCCATTCCCCGCTTCATATGGTAATTAATTCAAAAGCTATTAAGCATGCATAGTTTGTTCCTTGAAATGGGTCAGTGGTCCCTTTCATGGGGAGGGGTCCCAAAATGAGGAAGTAAATGAAGTCTTCCTCATTCTGACCTTTCTGCCTTTTCAATGCAAATATGACAAATGAACCCTTGGTAGAACTCCCATTCCCGTCTTCAATTGGTTTCAGAACAGAGGAGGCCTACAATTGTCTTATGTTCCTAAAAGCTATTTATCAGTTTCTATATTCTTCATTATAAACCCAGCTAACCAAACATTATGTTGACAAGCAATCAATTATTAGTTAACTACTAACTCCTAACTTCATCAAGGCCTACCCGTTTAATTTGATTAACTCCAATAAAACTTATCTCTAACTAAAACCTCAGCTCCTCTAAAATCCCTAAATTCTTTAAAGTTTGTGTCTCAGTTTCATATGCAGGCAGCTCTGCCTACGTTCAGTTATTCCTGTCTCTTGGTAGGGGCATCCCCACTGTACCTGGGACAGTGACCCTGAAGAAGGACTCTCAGAACCTGATTGGGATCAGCATTGGAGGAGGAGCACAGTACTGCCCCTGTCTCTACATTGTCCAGGTGGGCACCTGGGGAGGAAAAATAAGCCATCTTTTTAAAACAGTGTTGGCCTGAGAGATGGGAAGTGTGGAAAGACAGCCCTGTGCTGTTTGTTTTTCTCAAAGTGGGAGATGACATCTCACTTTCCAGTGAAAAGATTTCCTTATTCTAGTACCTAGTAGGTGTGGAAGAATTAAATTAAGACTTCTAGAATTATCCTTCTCCTTGGAGAGCGTGTTAGAATTCACGGGGGAGCAGTGTGACACTCCCAACACAGGAAATCCTGTGCTTCAGGAGGCACATCCTCAGGGCAAGAACTTCCTGGGGGAACAAGATGATCAGCCCACCTCTTGGTTTGGAAAGGGGGAAAACTGCAGCTTCACTGTGGACAGAGCAGAAGTGGATGAAGAAGGAGTGCAGCTGTTTGGTGTGCGCCCTTGTGCTCTGCCCTGCCCCTCTCCTGACTGCAGGTGCCTGTCTGTGCCCTAGGTGTTCGATAACACTCCAGCAGCCTTGGACGGCACCGTAGCAGCCGGGGATGAAATCACCGGGGTCAACGGGAAATCCGTCAAAGGGAAGACCAAAGTGGAGGTGGCCAAGATGATACAGATGGTAAAGGTGAGAGGTAGGAGGGGGACGCTGGAGCTTCTGGGTCGTAGTTGGCAGCTTACTGTCCTTGGGTAAAGAGAGCTGCTGCTGCCCACTTCCAGCACAGCAGTTTGGGGTTTGCTCTCTCTGCAGGGAGAAGTGACAATACACTACAACAAGCTTCAGGCTGACCCAAAGCAGGGCAAGTCTTTGGATATTGGTAAGACTGGTTTCTTTCTCCCTAGAGTGTTAAAATGATGCAGAAGGATGAAAGATTGGTCCCAGCTAAAACCAAAACTGTTTCCTTTCTTGCTCTTAACTCAGTTGTTTTCAAATGGATGCGGTCAAAGAGAATTTCAGGTTTAAAAAAAATCCTTCCCTGACATTTTGAAATAGGCTTGAAAGTTAAATCAAGACTTAATTGTTGTTGTGGGAGGCTTGTTTTTCTGTGCTGTGTTTAGCATGGATGATGAATCTCAACGGCATAATAATTTAATTAATTTGTTTTTAATACGTGTAAGTTAGGCTGGCCTATTTTGAGATGTACACAAAAATGTGTCAATTGAAAGGCACTGGTGGTGATTTCTAACTGTGGAGAACAGTGATGAAATACCTATCCACACTGAGTTTTGTACAAACATAAATTTTATGGGAGACAGGAGAGCCTTTATTGCTAAAACAAAGTGTCTGGTTTTGAACTAAGCCTACACAGATGTCTCCTTTATATGGTCTGCCTTTCTCACTTCCAGCAAAATGTATCCATTCTCTTTGCCCTCAATTATTTTCCTGTGATTATGGTACTAATAAATTGACAGAAGTTCTGGAAAATTGTGAATAGTGAGATGGATTTCTGGGAAAACAGAAGTGTGATGAGAATATGGTATTTTCCAGAACACTGTGGCTTCAGCTGAGTTCTTGAGATCTGCAGGCAAGCCTGCCTGTAAATAAAGGTGACTGAGTCATCTGGTTCCAAGGAGGGCATAGATGTCTCTAGTAATTTGTAGGGTATGACCACCAAAGGCAGAAATTCCATCAAGAGGTGGCAAAAGGGTTTAACTAGGATTCAAAAGGTAAAAGTAAGGAAAGAGACAACACTGAGCATTAAGTCCTGATTGTCTTTCAGCCTCATTACTTCAGCTGAAGTAATACAGCAGATAGCATAAGCAAAGTTTAGTTCCAAATATCAAAATAAGTGCTTTGCTTGTAGCAAAGTGATTGATTGGGACAGTCTTCCAAAAGAATGGCTGGAGCTCTACTGATTGAAGTGTTTAGGATGTGAGAGCAGAGCAGATAGGCAAGTTAGAAAAAGTTTTATGCATGGCTGGACCAGAGTGTCCTGTTTCTGCAGTATTCTTTCTTCTTGCTGCCTCAATACTGAGTTAAGTGCAGTTTATCCAGTGCCTGGAAAACCAGTGAAACATGCTAGTGAGCTTTTCATGCCCGAGGAAGTGACCCTGATGCTGATTTGTCACTTTGTTTTGGCCTTTAGTATTGAAGAAGGTAAAGCACCGGCTGGTGGAGAACATGAGCTCGGGGACAGCAGATGCCCTGGGGTTGAGCCGAGCCATACTTTGTAATGGTAGGTATTGTCCAGGAGAACATTTTCCTACTGGAATGCTTACTCTCCTGTGTTTGCCTGCTTTTTATTGTGGCTTGCATGGTCCACATTCTTTTCTTCTGCTCTGCCTTGCTGTTGTGATTGTCTCTGCCCTTCCTGAGTGATACAGCCTGTCCTTGTGGCCACTTAAATGTTGTCCCAGGTCAGATTAATTTAAAGCGGGGACCAACTTAGTGAATGCCAGTAGATGATGACCCCACACTATAAAATAAGTTTGCAGTCATTTTAAAAGCTTCCCATGTTGTATCACAGGACAGGCATTAAGGGGTGAGGGAAATTTGAACCAAATATATGAAAGTGGTATTTTTCCACCTGATCAGGTCTTAAACATGTCCTGAATGTGGCTGTTACAATTCTGTATTCTGATTCTTGTTTCTATTTAGATGGACTAGTGAAGAGATTAGAGGAGCTGGAGAGGACTGCAGAGTTATACAAAGGTAAACTTGGTATTCCATCAGACAGCAGATGGGAGAGTAGGATACCTTCATTGTGTTTCAGTGAAGTGACTTAAATGTTTTTTCTGGCTTCCATCACAGGCTTGACAGAGCACACCAAGAGTCTTCTCAGGGCTTTCTTTGAGCTGTCTCAGACACACAGAGGTAAAGAATCTTAGCAAAGGGAGCACAAATCTTTGACCTTCAGTTTCAGGAGTTTTTGTCAGTACTTGGATGTGTGATTCCCTCACTCAAAAAAACCCAAGGGTTGCAGAAATGAGCTGTGTAGGGCTGCTCTCCTGTATTACCAGTCATAGTGCTAACACAGGCCCTGTCCTTCACATGAGACATTGGGGAAATGCCTTGCCAAACTCTGGTCTTTAGGGAATATGTAGCTTACCTTTACTCTTTCCCACATGTGGCATCATCCCCCAGCTAATTGTAAGGTCATGGGAGAGACTTCTAATACTGGAGACAAGATTTTTCTCAGGGTTCACCTTTTTATTCACCTGTCTGTATTTATTCTGCTTATGCAGCATTTGGAGATGTTTTCTCTGTCATTGGTGTACGGGAACCACAACCAGCTGCCAGTGAAGCCTTTGTGAAATTTGCTGATGCCCATCGCAACATTGAGAAGTTTGGGATTCACCTTCTGAAAACAATTAAGCCGGTAAAGAATTTAACCATAGGAGTAAAGGGTTTGGAGAAGAGCGGAATCTAGAAAGGCAAAAGCCTGTCTTTAAAGGTGTGGCCTTAAATGTTCATTCATTGAGGGAAGAAGGATCCTTGTCTGCATTCCTTCAGGGAATTCTCTTCATAATGAAAAGAATAATGAATATATCAACCTTGTTTCTATGACTTCTGCATATGGATATTCCTCTCCTTTTCTTTTGGGGATGAGGGAGTTGTCTCACTGACCAGTCTAGTACCTGATACTGGCACCCATAACTGCATTGTGTCACTAAAAGAGTTCAGACAAGCAACCCAGGAACAATGTAAGAATTTCAGTCAATATATTGGAGTGAGAGTCTCCAGGGGATCTCCACACTTAGTTTAGTGAAGAGAGTATTTAAGTGTTGATTTGGGCAGCACTTTCAAGTGCTGTGTTGGATGGACGATGCTGGGCCATGAAACTTTGAATCAGGGAGAGCTGTTTCCAGGGCCACCTGAAAATAAAATGAGTCAAAAGCAGATGAATCCAGGCTGGAAGTGAGGCAAGCATTTCTAGCACTGAAACCGCTTGCCAGTGACAGTAGAGGAAGCTCTAACCATTCTGAGCCATGATATAACATTTTCTTTCAAATGTGCTGGAGTTCAAAGAAGAGTTTTGAGGCAGCCTCATGACCTGTGCTGGGGAAAAGGTTGCACTTGAATTGTAGTCATGTTTTTTAGTCTTAATTCAGAAAGAGGGTGTTTCCCTTGCAGATGCTCACTGACTTGAATACCTATCTGAATAAAGCCATTCCTGACACAAGGCTGACTATCAAAAAATACCTGGATGTCAAGTTTGAATATTTGGTGAGCTGCTTTTTTTTTTCCTAAGTGTTGGTTGAAATTAAGTTTCATAGAATCATCCTGAAAGTCACATCTAGCCTGTAGGATCACATATATATCCTTCCATAATCCATGAGAGAATGCCCTGTTTTTTCTAGTTCTTTGTTTACTGCCAGATTGCTCAGATTCAGATACCTGCTTTTAACTTGACACTTTTCACTGGTAAGAAGGATCTTACAATACCCATATGACTTATTTTCTACATCATCAGAGTTATTTCCTGATTTATTTCTAAAGAGTTTCTTTCCAACTTTGACTCTTGAACTCCTCTAAAGAGCTTCTCCTTACATATTTTTCCGGTAATTTTGGACACTCTTTCTTTAGCCAAAATAAACAACTGTCAAGTCATATTGGCATTAATTTAGAGCTTGCCTTTTTTTTTCTCCTTCATTCCACTCAGCTCCCATTTTCTACCCAAAAAGGGTAAGGTTGCTCAGTGCACCTATTCTCTAATTGAAGGAATCTATTTCCCCTTACCTGTTGAGAGTAGTACTTGGAGCTGCAGCCTTAAGGCAAGGAAATATGGCAGAATCTCTTCCTACATCAATCCTTCCTGCAATTAATATTTTTGTTTCCCTTCTTATTTATTCCCATCTCATACTTTTCTTATACTGTCTTTTCCCAAAGATTAGATGAACACTGGATTTTTCCCACTGTGCTTTCTTCAGTCTGTCCCCTGAAGGAAGGCTTGGAATGGTTCAACCTCATGGGTATGGGTGATGATGTTGTTTCTAATTTTTAACAGTTCCTTCTTGTTTTGCTTTTTTTTTTTATATTCTGCAAAGTCTTACTGCCTGAAAGTCAAAGAGATGGATGATGAAGAGTACAGCTGCATTGTGAGTATCAGTACAATTGCAAAAGCACTGCTGTGCCTGTCAGCACCCAAACTAGTGAATGCATCCTAAGGAATTACATACATTTATTCTTAATATATTAGAAATAGGGGATCCTTAAATGCTACCTGGGAAGCACTGCAGCTTGTTCGCTCAGTGGTTGCCTTTCTCAGTGTTTAAGTACTATTAGGTTATGTAAGGAGGATTAAGGTGTTATCTTCATAGATTCCATTTGTGTGTAGTGTACAGCTTATCATTAAGACTTGTTTCTTAGAAATGGAGATTTAGCTTCTCCTGTAGCAAAATGCGTGTGAAGCTGCATTTATAAGTGAAGGAAATTGATTAAAGGATATCTCTTAACAGTAGGGGGTTTATAGTTTAGAGTTTTAGGACTTTAATCCTTAACAGCTCTGTTTAAAATAGCTAAAGGTATCCCATAAATTCCAGTTTCCCTGCATAAAAGTAGCATCTTTTTTTATCCTCGATATCAACCTCAGAGCAGGCATTTGATTTCTTGGAATGCCTAGTTCTCAAGTGCCAGGCAGGAATCAAACTCCTAACACAATCTTTCATTAAATGTTTCCTTCTAAAGGGGAAGGAAAGAATCCCAGTCTCGCCCAGCAGAGTGGCACCTTCGGGTTTGGCACGTGTAGTGTGTGTTAGGGATCTGTAGTCTGTAGCACAGATTTTTCTGTATGTTGTGTTCACAGGTGCAAGGGAAGGATGCTTCATTGCTGACAGAGCTAACCCCTTTCCAGACTTTTGCAGGACAGTGTATCGGTCCCTCCCTGTTGGTTTCCAGCATTGTGTCTGGATGGTTGTAGATACCAGAGGGTTCCCTGTGTAGATATGTAGTTCATTATGCAATCCACACAGGGAAAACCTTACAGAGGAGGGCAGAATTTTTGTGTGCTTGATATAAACTTGTTCTTAATGCCTGTCTTACTAGTCCAGGTAAGAAGCCATGCCACCTCTCCATGCTGGGCTGAAAGGTGCCTGTCCTTTTGTATTTGCTTAGTAGTAATGCTTTTCTTTACCATGGTTGGTGTGTTTGGCCTTCAGAGTGGCCCCACTGACTGCCAGCTTTTGACATGGCTCAATGTTCCTCCTGCTTCATGACAGCAGTTCCCGTGTGCCTGAGAGGTCTGTAATAACCCAAGGCCATTGTGAGTCCACTCTGATAGGCAGACTGTGTGCAAGCACTGCTGTGGGAGTCTCTAAAAAGGTGCTGTGCTTTTTTTGGCAGGCTCTGGGTGAGCCTCTCTACCGGGTCAGCACTGGGAACTACGAGTACCCGCCTCATCCTGCGCTGCCGTCAGGAGGCTCGCACACGCTTTGCCAAGATGAGGAAGGATGTGCTAGAGAAAATAGAGCTTCTGGACCAGAAACATGGTGAGTGCCACTGCTGAGTTCAGCAGACATGACTTTGGCCTCTGTGTTCCTCCTCTGTCTCAGCTCAGAAGACAGCTCAGTTCTTCTTTGCTGAAGAGCTCCTTTGTGGCTGTACCCAAGACATCAGCCCTGAGGGGCAAAATGCGTAGGAGGTGGTATCTAACACTGGTAAGGGAGGTTGATCACAGCCTTCACACTGTTTGGGAAGGAAGTTTTTACACTTTTTCCCCCCACCATGTCTCCACTGCAGTGCAGGACATCGTGTTCCAGCTCCAGCGTTTTGTCTCCACGATGTCCAAGTACTACGACGACTGCTACGCCGTGCTCCGGGACGCCGATGTCTTTCCCATTGAGGTGGACCTTGCCCGCACCACTCTCAGCTATGGGCAGAAGGACACCTACACAGATGGCACAGAGGAAGAAGGAGAAAGTGAGAGAGAGGGTAGTGGGAGGGAGGATGCAAATGGAGAGAAGCTCATTGATGATGCCTGAGTGTGTCAGCATGGCCAGAGGGAGGACTCTGCAGACTTATGAAAACATGTATTTCACGTGGCCATTCATCCTCCGCCATTCCTCTGTGTGTCCAGCCTGGGATTCCTCCTCTGCTTTGGGTGGGGTAGCTGGTTGGATTGAGACCAGCCTCTGCTTTCGTCTCTTTTCCTTTGCTTGTTTGCCTGGATAATTCTTTTTGCCCCTGGAGACTTCTGGTACCCAACCTGGGTACTGTAGTGTGGGGAGGAAAAGCCATTCCTACTCCACCATGTGCCCCTGTGCAGGCAGGACTCTGCTGAGCACGGGGGCAGCACCACTCCTCTCTGGCATATGGAAGCTGGCTAAGGGTTTGGAGGTGATTACAAATGGTGAGAGCAGCCCCCTTCCATCCTCCCCTTGTGCTGTGGGGAAGTGTTGGCATCACTGCTTGCTGTCTTCCAGCTCCTTCTGAGGATCCACCTTAGGACTGTGATGGAAATACCCTATCTTTAAAATGGAAAGGAGACACAAGCTCTTGTGGAGAGAGGAAGAGGCTTTGGGATTTTTTAGTATAAAGAATGACTAGTGTGCTCTCCTCTCTGCACAACTATTTTGTGCTGCCTCTGGGCCAGCTGGCAGCACTAGCTATCCTCCTATTCCCTAGCACAAGGGAAGAGGGAAAAGGAAAGCTTTTCCCTCAGGAAAGCTGAGGTAAGTGAGAGTGCTTTCTTTCCTCTTTCCTTTTCTCTTGCCCTCCCTCCAACCCTGTGGGCCAATCCCAGATGCAGAGGGCACTTCATATGTTAATGGGCAGCACAACTGCCAGGAGTAGTGGTGCTCTTGGGCCAGGGGTTTTGACTTCTCCATTATTACATTCCAGTGGTCATGGGAGAGGTTATTTAAGTGCATTAATTTATGATCAAGATTTTTTTTTTTGGATTTGTGTTTCTCTTTGATTGTTTTTGGAGCTTCTTCATCGCTGTGGGTGGCTGGAAAAAAGCCATCCATGGTCAAGCTGCTCTGGAGAATTTAAACAGACTGGTGTAGTAACTATTGTCTGTAATAAAGAAATATGTGATGTTTCATTTCATGTCCTTCATGCCTTTCTATGAGAGGCTTTTTTGCTTATCTTCCATTGGTTTTAATCTTAAGGTATAATCTTGGGAAGATGGGTGTCATGTGCTGGCCATTTTTATCTTGTACTGGTGCGTAATCTCTATAGCAACCTGTGGTGGTCAGTGCAGCGCAGATTTCCAGAGGAAGAGAGATATAAATGCTGTAGCAAGGCCAGTCCTCCTGTAACACCAGCTGCTCCGGATTTTAGCTTCCCAGGGGAACACCAGCCTTTTAAAGGCCACCAGGTGCCTCAGTCCCACCAAGGTGGCATCCCTGTCCCTCTCCAGGGCCAGCTTCTCCCCACAGCTCAGCTGTTGCATCACAAGCTTCAGCAGATGCTTAAGTCCCTGATCCTCTTTCAGAGTTGTTTGTTGGGCCAAAACACGAAGCAGTTGAGGGGGAACTGAAAATGCTTCAGTGGAGTCTGCCTGAACGCCATTGAAACCAAGTGTAAAGCAGCATAGCTGGGTTTTTTAGGAAGAGGTCTGAGAATTTTGCAGCATTGTCTGTAGTGAGATCTCGTACCCTGAGGGCTTTTATTTGCTTTTGTGAAAATAATTTAAGAGCGGGAGGCTTAGTGGGAAATGTTGGCTTGTGACAAGGAAACAGAGGGGACCTTGTTCTAGTAACCAGCCTGGCTGACAAGGGCAGTTGTTTTCGTGCTGTGGACCTTGGACCTCTGGGAAGTTGTGAGCTCCTTGGAGGGCATACTAGTGAATAAGGAAAACCCAGCCTGGGGTTACTGGGGAAAGAGCTGCAGAGCAGCTTGGTCGAGCAGAAACAGTGATCTTTCCTTGTTGGAAAGGGAAAACAAGCTTTGAGAGCACTGGATGAATGCCTGCAGGGCCCCAGCACCCTTGCTGCTGCTCTCATTCTCACAGAGCTTTGCATCTGAGGTTTGGTTTGGGGTTTAGTCTTGTTTGGAATATTTCTAAGTGAGTTTGAGTAGGAAAAAGCCCGAAGTCACCACTGTGACTAGCTCAATATCAGATCTAACAGTGGTGTTAGCTATGGTGGGACAGAGTACAGCCTCATGAGGTTTACCTTCTCCCTTCCAATCTCCAGTTCTTCTGTCTCTTCTTAAACTGATATTCTTCAACAGCTTTATTTTGCTCATCATTTGCTGCTGTTTTTTGTTTGGGAGCACCTAGAATGAAACCCTTTTCTTCGTGTCCCCACTCCACTGCTGTGTTTAAATGGCTTTATGGATCCTGCCAACTACCCATTAATTTGTCGTCAGTCTGGTATGAAACACAATTTTTGGTGCCCCAACAAGCTGCCTTCCCTATAGCCCTCTGCTTAGTTTTTGATCCCCTGTTATAGTCACAGGTTCCCTCAGGGTCTCTGAGGTGAAGCAGTTCAGGAAACCGGAAGAAAGAGCTTTGGCCAGGGGTGTTTATAAAAGATCCAGTCCTAAAGCAGATTAGAAGTGCTTTAAGCATGCCAGGGAGGGTTGTCCTCTCTGAATCTAGAAATCCACCACTGCAGCAGGGGGTGAGGGGTTCATGCCTGCTTTACCACGTGCTCCAACACCCTTGTTAGCGGCGCTCGGGGACTGGGGCTTGTCCTTCTGCCTTACCTTTGATTCCTTTACGTAAGGAGGTTTTTCCTCTATTTAAGAGAAAAACACAGGCACGTCTGGTGCCATTCCTGCTCAGTGGATAATCACTTGGGACATGGTTATTTACCTGCCTTGAAACCCCCGCCCCCACAGGGGCCAAGTTGTTCCCTTCACACGTCAACGGGGCTCACTTGAGCCTAGATAAAGCTGGCTTGGTGCTATTCCTGTCAGCGAGGCTCTGTGCTGTGGCTGCACACCTAATGGCATTAGCCTTTCTTAGGTGTCTTCTTCTTGTACCTCAGCAGCAGCCTCTAAGGCAGTGCTTCCCTACTTGGGGAAGCAGCATCAGGTGTCACTGCCCCAGCTTTACCATCCACAAAAGGAGTGCCAGGCAAAGGTTCTTGGAGCTGGTGGCCTCCTGGTTCGGCAGTGCCCGAGGGAGGTGTTGCAGAGAGCCCGGTGTCTACCCCCATGCTGGTGGCCCCTGGACCTCCTAAACATGCTGCCAGTGAGACTGACACTATCCAGACATGGAAGTGGGGTGAAGGAAACACTGACACCAGAACAGAGCGTACCAGATCTGATTACAAAGAGTCTCTAATTGTTTGTGTTCTGTGTTGTGACACTGCAGAAGGAAAAGGAGAGTCCTTGGCAGCCTCTTCAGAAGACTTTCTCCAGGGCTGGTTTGAAAGTGAGGAAAGAAGATTATTATTTTTTTCTTTTTGGTGTTTGGGCTGCTCTGAGCCTGTGTTGTACCAGCGTGGGTGCAGGATGCAAGCAGACGTATCACTGGGTAGGTTGTGGACATATGTACATAGGGACCAGCTATTCTTATACCTCTCCCTCTTATTTCTTACATCTGCCTTTGTCCCAGCTTTCTGCTCCTCGCATCCCACCTACCCTCCCATGCTGAGGTGCTTGCACACAAGGCCAGTTTTATACATCCCTGTTCTCTGCCCTGGCTAGAAACTGTCCCTCTCCACCATCTGGTCAGCGTTGCAGCCGTCCCGTGCCAGCACCTCCCCGTCCCCTGCGGGACAGCCGCCTCCCTCCCCGCGCTGCTCCTCTGCCACATGGTTCGCCTCCTCGCTGGCCACCACCACGGCGTTGTCAGTGCTGTGGGCCGGCTGGTGGTTGTCGCTGCTGTGCTCCTCGGCTTCCTGCACGTCGGACTCCGCTTCCTCGGTGTCGCTCCCCGCTCCCGCAGTGGGGTTGTTCTCGGGGGGAGGCTCCTTCTTCCCTCGGTTCAGGCAGCAGTAGCTGGCCACACCCAGGAAGAGGGCGGAGAGCACGACCTCTGAGCCCGCCAGGTAGAAGATCACCTCATAGTTCTTGAGAGCATCGACCAGGCGGCCTGATGGTTGGAGAAGACATGAGATGGTTAAATTCAGCCTACGCGCTCCTGCATGGACAGCCCAGTGCAGGGAGGCAACACCTGCATTTGGCTGAGGACCCATTCCTCAAGGGAGCAGCAAGAAGCCTGAATACCCTGGGAAAGAGCCATACTGTACTTCCCAGGAAAGCACAGTAACAGTGCATGGTTGGTGTTTTCCCTTGTTTGGACAAGCTTAAATAATTGTAACACCTTCATGGCAGGCCATTGTCTACTTGCCAAGGTGGGAAAAGCCTCTCATGATTTGGATTGGCCAGTCTCAGAAAAGGAAGTTTGAGAGGCATTGCTATTTCTTAAGCTATTATGTCAGGAAAACATTCTGAAGGGAAGAACAAATTTCTCTTTGGCAGAGAAATCCCTCTGGTTGGCCAACGCCTGATGATTTCTGTGCCAGAGATATTCTCAATATATTTTCTGTATCCACTGGGGCTGGCAATGGAGGAAGAGGTCCCAGTCCTCCGGGAGCATGACCAGCTGTCTTGTTGCGGTCAGGATGCAGCCGTGGAACCGCTTCTTCTCCCAAGTGCACATGTGACCCCAGTCCCTGCTGTGCTACAGAAACCAGCCCCAGGACACGCCAAGGTGCCTCCCGGAGCAGTCATGGGAGGCACGTGGTGCATTCCTGGGCAGGTGAATGTGCCCCTGTTCAGCCAAGCCGGATGGCGAGTGAGGAGCCCCAGCGCGCGTGCGTGTGCGTGTGTGAGTGCAGCTTATCCTGTGCCAAACCCCCTCAGCCCGGGGAAGCGGGAAGCAGCTCAGGAGGATTACACCAAACAAAGCCACTTTGTTCAACCCCCTTCTCCCAGCCCAGCACTGTTCTCCCTGAGTCCGAGCCATCAGGATTGTCAGAGCGCTCGGGCTTCCTGTGCCAGGGGGGTCCTACAGTGACCCCGTACTGTCTGTGTGCCACTGTACGTGCACACAGCGCCAAGGCACAGCTGAACTGAGGCAACAGGGCTGAGGGATTCCCTTGTTAGCACCCCACTGGTGGGCCTTGCTCCTTGGGGTGGTGTTAAATCCCCCTCTTCCTCAATGATCTCTCTGCAGCTGTCTCCAAAACACGTATTTCTTGACCTTCCCTGGCCTGGGACTGCCGACTGCCCCACAGCTTATAAAGTGAGACATGAATTATTGTTAGCATTTAAGAGGGTTCTTTCTTGGCTGCCAAATTTTACTTGAGAACTGGTTGGAATTGCTGAGGGCGGGTTTTACTCAAAACTGGTGGTTTGTGCTGAGGAAAAGACCATTCACAGAAAGGTCTTCAATGATGGGCTTTAGCCTGTGTGTTACAGCTGAAGGAAGGGAGTACAAGAAACAACAGAGTGGTTCCTGCCTGGGGATTTTCCATAGTCTTGTCCCTGACTCTTCCTTGCGAATCAGGAAACTGCACTTTGTTTGGAAATAAGCCTTGGGCACGATTTGGCTTTCTCACATGTGATCAGACACTTAACATTAATCTACACTAACCTCCATTCAACAGCCTGTTTTTATGGGCTGTTTGTGGGGCCTGGACCTTACCAGGGGCTGTGACCTAGACTAGACTGGCTGAAAAGCTGTGAGTGTCTTAATCCTCTTAGAAAAATTACCAGCAAATGCCTCAGGGGACTGTGCAAACTGTTTTGATTTGACTGACAGCAAAACACCTGTGCCTTGGAATTGGGATCCGAACAAATGGAGATCACTATTCACAGTGCCAATCAAAAAGCCATGGACACCAAGGAGAATTTGAGAGATGCTCTGTCCTAATGAAGACTCTCAGAGGTTTGTCTGCAGCGTGTGCCTGACCCTATCCTTAACACGATTCTATGCAACATTTGTAGTGAAGGCAGAGATCAGCTCTCAGCTTCTAGAGCAAATTTAAAGTTGAGAAATAGGGTCTTTCTTCAAGTGCGGTGTCCGTGCTCGGTACCTGCAATTCAGTGGAGCAGTGGCAGCCAGAAGAGCCACCTGCAGCAAGACACCTACCTGCAGAGGGTGGGCCGATGAGCACGGCGAAAGCCTCGATGAGCAGGACCAGCCCGATGGCGCTGGAGAACTTCTGGGAGCCGACGATGGCCATGAGCACCTCGAACTGTAGTGCCCCCACCATGCCGTAGGAGATGCCAAAGAAGACGCAGAAGATGACCAGCCCCGTGTAGTTGCTGGCCCTGGCACTGCAGATGTCTGTCAAGCCGTTGAAGAGCATGGAGAAGCTGAACAGATACGCCACGTGAGGGCGGACCCACTTCAGCCCTGCCACCATGCCGCAGGCTGGGCGGGCAAAGATGTCTATGAAGCCGATGATGGAGAGCAAGAACGCGGCCTCGGTGTCCGGGACGCCTGTGTCCTTGGCGTAGTTGACCAGCAATATGGGGGGCACGAAGAGTCCCAGGACCAGGATGAACTTTGAAATGGTGTAAATGATAAACCCTCGGTTGGAGAAGATACTAAAATCCAGAAGCTTCTTTCCTTTCTTGGGCTTCTTCTTGGCTTTCTTGCCTTTCTTGGTTCCATCTGTGGTGCTGATCCCCTCCTCTGACTTCCCTCCTATGGGCAGCATCTCCTTGGCTTCATATTTGTCCTGAGCTTTCCCCATCTTCCTCTTCATGCCCATATCCAGGGGTCTCATGACAGCCCCACAAGTGCAGCAGTTAAGCAGAAGGCCCCCCATGATTAGGAACCCTCCTCGCCAGCCAAACTTCTCCAGCAGCACTTGCCCCAGTGGAGAGAGGGAGGAGAGGAAGACAGGGCTCCCAGCAGCAGCCAGTCCATTGGCCAGAGGCCGACGCTTGTCAAAGTAGGTGCCCAGCATGATCAGTGAGGGCTGGAAGTTCAGTGCCATACCCAGACCTACGTGGAAGTGAGAGCCAGGAGGGAGACACGGAGTGCAAGAACATGAGATGTGTTTTGCAACAAGCTGAAAACTCCCCTCAGACTATCCTAGTTCTGAAGTCCCATGATGGGATGAATGTATTCCTCACAAGCCTCTGTGCCTTCATGTTGGTGGATTGCCCCTGCAGGGGATGAGCTAAACCAGCCTGTCCACCTGAAGTGGGTTTGAATCAGGTAATTGTGCTCACACTTAGGCAGCACCTGAGCCTCACACAGGAATTCTGCCTCTTTCCCCTGCCACTGTGTACTGATGCTGCCTACCAGTCACCATGATCACTGAACACCAGCTAGGTTTCTTCTGTCTCTCAACCACAGGCCTGTTGGCTGTTTAGATCCAGCAGATGCATCCCTCACAGGTGCAACATTCAGGACTAGGTGCTTCCCATAGCGTGTGCAAATAGGCTAGGGAGACCTGATACTAGACATGGCAGTGCTAAAGGGAAATGCGACGTGGGTTTGGCTCTTCCCCAGGTAAGCCTGTGTTGCCCCCCAAATCCCAGGGCTCTCACCTGTCAGCACACCAGCTGTCAGATAAAGCTCAATGATGTTGGTGGTAAAAGATGCCAGGATCATCCCAGCAGAAGCTAGCAGCCCGCCAATGAGCATCACAGGCCGGCAGCCAAACTGGTTCACCATGATGCTGCATACCGGTCCTAGGAGGAAGCAGAGGAGACAGAGAAGGTGACCAGGACGAGACAGGACAGCTGGGAAGGGGCAGGCAGCCCAAGCAGGGCTCTCAGGGAAGATGAAGCTGTAATGATGGAGCTCACTACTTGGCTGCTTAGGTACACATCTGTTGCCTGGCCAAGGGAGAGGGGCTGGTGGTGTGGAGGCTCCTGTTCTGCCCTGCCTTTGGACCCCTATTCCCTGGCACTTGGTGTGATAGGAACAGCGCTTCAGTAGTGGGAGCAAACCCTGTATCAATTGTCTGGGATGTAGGTGGGGTGACACCTGAGGTCTCCTGGGGCAGAGGAAACAGGGATATGAGATGCAGCACACTTCCAGAAGAGAAGTGGTAGGACATTTGTACTCTGCATTGTGGTTCCTGACCAGGCCAGTGAGCATGAGGGGAGTCCGTGGGGACATGGTCTGGGCCCATGGCAGAGTGGGAGAGGTGTGAGCTGAGGAGGGGGAAGTGTGTCCAAGCATCACCTGTCCCATAGAGCATGGCCAGCATGATGGAAGAGATCCAGGCTGTGTCACTGTAGCCCACGTGGAAATCTTTCATGAGCTCCTTGAAGTAGACACTGACGGCTTTGGGGAAGGCATAGGAGAAGCCGGTGATCACAAAGCAGCCAAGGAGCACGATCCAGCCCCAGCCACCATCCGGGGGCTTCACGGGAGCCGGGAGCTGCCCTTCTTCTGGGTCAGGTCTCCCCATCTTCTAACCTAGGAATGGAAAGGCAGGCTGGGAGGAAGTAAGGGAAACAAAGAGAGAGTGAAAGTCTGCTGGTGCTGCAAGAGCAGAGCAGAGCAGCAAACATTTACTACGAGGTTTCTCTCCATGCCCACCATCTCCAGGCTCTGAGAGGCTCATCAGGGGCCACATCTGCTCTTTGCACCCTGATCCTGCCAGGTGAGGTGAGATTGCTTTGGGGTGTGAGGTCATGCCTCAGCTGGGCAGAGGTGGGACACTCCCCCTGAGACAGGGGCAGCCCAGAGCTCCATAACCCCTGGCCAAACACAGCCAAGCATTGTTACAGCTCCCAGCTAAGCCTGGAGTGCTGCATCTGGTGCAGCATCAGGATCTGCAGCACCACCCTAGCTTCATATCCAGCCTTGCCTACAGATGGGGTGAGGTAAAGACCAGCAATGTGAACCCTATTTGCTTCCTAAAATCTGCCTTTGAGCCTCTCCCATGCTGGTCTGCTCCAGTGGGGAGTCCTCCAGGACCTGCCCTGCCACAGGAACCTCCAGCCGTGAGGCAAGGAGATCCATTAAGCCCTCTGTTCTTCCCTCTGGGAGGCCCCAGTGCATGGCACTCTCCTTCTCCCTCCCCTCCCCGCCCTCAGGGGCCAGATTTCCGAAATAGGTGAAGGGGGAGAGCACAAAAACCCGGTGGTTATTTGCATGCCAGAGGGATTAGGGCTCTGTAGTACACCCGAGGGGCCGGAACCAAGCCTAAGTGGGGAGAAGGAGGGAATTAAAGGGGATGTCTTGTGAGTTGCTCTCAGGGCTCTTAAGCTGCCCAGGAATTTTGCTCCAGCTGACTGCCGTGGATATGTTTTTCCTTTCTCCCTTAGGTACCAGATTCTGCCCCTTCCAGCACCATTGGCCACAGTTTATTTGTCAGTCAGGGTTATTTCCACACCTGAATGCAAAGCCGTCACTGGACTTACACTACAGATGCTCCCAGGTAGATTAGACAGGCATTCTGCACGCCTGAGCTGGGCTTTTTTGGGTCTGGTTTGTCTCCTATCACTGTCTTGTGGCAGCACACTCCTAGCAAGGGTCCTCTGTCCTGCCCAGATCTCCTGGCTGAAGGGCTGCAAGATGGCAGCAGCGTCCTCATCCCTTGGCACCAGTGGTTGTGGGAATGCCAGGAGTCACAAATGGACTAGAGAGTGCTGAGGGGACAGGGACGGTCCTATGGAGGTGTCACACATAGCTAGAACCTGGGAGCTCTGGGCACATTTCTCAAGGAAGTCCCTGTTCTTGGTGTCCTCCATGCAAAGGGGGTGAGTTGAGCTGATTCCTATAGTTGCTGTTGCTCTGAATGCCAGAGAAGTGCAAATCCTTTCGGCAAAAGTGCGGATGGCACGAGCTGGGGCAGACCCCAGGCAGAGGGCCCTTACTTGGCAAGAGTGGTCTTACTCCACAGCCACCCCCAGCTGTTGCCCTCCTTCCCCTCTCCAGGGGAAAAACAGAGCGCAGCACTCAGGCGCCTGCCACCACCATGGGTCCCTGCAGCAGAGTTCCCCAAACTTTCAGGATGCTGTGGGCCACAAAAACAGGGAGCTGAATCTGGCTCTGAGCGTGAACTGGGGCAACTCCTCTGGATGGCTGTTTCCTAGCAGCTCTTGGGCTGAACCACTGGGGCAGGCACAGGCTACTCTAATCTCTGCCTCCCAGCCCAGGTCTCAGGGACCGTGGCAAGGGACAGAGACATGAGCTGGAAACAGGGGGCTATAAAGATATTTCTAAAGCAAAGGATCCCTACAAAGAAGAAAAGAATAATGATACCAGCTAGCCATAACTATCTCCAGCTACCCATACCTCCCCCATCTTGCCCTCCCTGGTGTTTTCTGGATCACTGGCACCCTGACAGCCAGACTGAATGCCTCGCTCCATTTCTGCCATTTTGCCCACTGCTCCTGTCCCAGCTCCAGCTGACTGACAAGCTGGATCCAGCTGTACAAAAGGTGACCTGCTGCCAAAGCACACTGATTTCTCAATCAGAGCTGGTGCTCCACCACTGCACCATCTGCTGCACGCAGATACTTCCAGTAAGAGCTGCCACCAAACATAACCTGAGACTTTTTATCCAAGCCCCTCTCCAGCCTTGCTTTTCTTGAGCTCATCCAGCACTGCAAATTAAGTGAACCAATCAAACCATTGCAATCCATCTTTCCCTCAACCCTGCTGCTCCCTGCCAGCATCCTAGCAAGAAAATATTTGTCTGTGACACGCTCTTCAGAGATCTTTTAGCGCTGGCTGTCAATGATGAGCCCATGCCTTATGATTTTGAAGAGCTGGTTAGACAAATATCTGTGAGTACTTGTTTGAGTTTGGAGCTGGAGGGCACCTCTGCAGGAGCCACTTGCTACAGAGCTGCATAGCCAAGCATGAAAGCTCTTTTACCTGCCTGCAGCTAGGTGTGGCTGAAAATGACAGGGTGCACCAGAGGAGCTCACCTGTGGAGATGCCTCCGAGGCCAATATGCCATAGCACACCCCTGCTGGAGATTTATCCCAGCTGTGAGTCAGGCAGCTCAGAGCTGTCTTGCTCCTAACACCATGACAGTCATGACTGTCTGCTCACAGCAGTCACACCACATTCCCTGCTCCTGCCTCTGCACACTCTACAGCTCACTATCATTTTGTCCCCAGTTAAGGAGCTTTATCCACGGGTAAAAACCCTGTGTGGGAGTTCACGTGCACCTAAAAGCTCATCAGCATGGGCACCTGTGCATCACAGGGCCAGAGCAGGCACTGCCACAGAACTTGCTGCAGGCGGCTGCAAGAAGGATGTGCTGACACCAGGAGGCACAAGCCCAGGCTGGAAGGGTGAAGAGCACAGCAGGCTTGGCTGTGGACACACACAGAGCACAGTGCAGCCAGTGCTGGATAATGCCCAGAAAATTCCCACTGTGCTAGACAAGTTGCACCCAGGAGGGTCCACATAAATGCTCTTAGTGCCTCCATGCAGTGCAGATGGGGTGGGGAGTCTATTTATTGAGTGCAAGGCTCACGATTCATGCCACCAGCCTCTCCAACCCACAGACAACCCCCTGGGAAAGCATTTGTTAGAGAATTAAATAAATGCAGGACCGGGATGAGCTGCTCCTCTCAGCTGCTGGAGTGAGGGTGCCAGCATCCCTCCACAGCACTGACCTGAGCGATGCAGCAATGACCTCTGAGCACAAGCTGAGCCTCCAAGGGTTGAGCAGATCCCTCAGCAGCACTTCCTTCTCCAGCTGGCTGGCACTTCCCAGCTCAGATGAGGGTGCCTGGTTAGAAGGTCCTGCTGGATCTTTTCTCCATGGTGGGCACAGGACAATGCCTGCAGGAATCTAGCGCCTGTCGAGCAGTCTCTTGTGCTCTGCTCCTTCCTTCGGAGCAGCTCTGTCCTCACAAGACAGCTAATCCCCCTCTCAGCCTGCTTCCCTCCAGTTCCAGTGGTGCCCAGCAGAGCTGTCTGTGGCAGATCTGGGGGCACACCCTGTGTGGGGCACTCCCTTGCCTCCTGTGGGTGCGAGCAGAGTCCCACGGCACCCCCAGTGTGGATGTGGGTCAGGAGCTGCTTATGGCTTCAGGTCGGCAGAGACTAGTGGGTGCTGAGCGGGCAGAAAGCACTTCTCCACTTTTAAGAGGCTTTTCCAGCCAATGGGGACGAGGTGGCTGCCTGCCACAGCCCGAATCCCCCGGTAATCCCGCTGCCCAGGGGCTCCTTGCATTTTCCCCAGCAGAGCAGGGCAGGCTGGCAGGGATGGATTCAGTTGGAGGGACCAAGACAGGAAAAAGTGGGGTGAGGGTGAGGGGTGCTGGGGAGGGAGGCGGTGGAGGAGGAGACCATGTGCCCGTGCTTCAGTAGGGGACCAAATAGGTAAAGCAGCCGCTTTTGAAGATTCCTCAGCTGCCAGCCACGATGGAGAAGTGGGGGCAGGGTTTTGCAGGGCATGTGCCCAGCAGAGAAGTGAGACAAGGTGGAGCAGCCAAGGAATCACTGCCAGCCATGGCTCAAAGTGCCAGATCCTGCCCACCCCGGGCAGCCCAACAACCCCCCTCAAAACCAGCCTCCCCAGGGGCTGGCTCACAGGAGGAGGGCTGGCAGGCACTGGGACCAGCCAGTCTCTGGCTGCTCATGGGGGAACCCTTTTACTGCCAGGGATGGGCTGGGGCTCAGCCCAGGTGGGCTTTTGGGGAGGAAAAGGCCTGGGCTGTAAAGCCCTGGAGCCCCTCAGCAGCAGGGGGGCGGCGGGGGCCTGGCCACACTCCCAGCCAGGGTTTAATGTCTATTAATAAGGCTAATCAGCTAAGCCCTGCCATCGCTGGTGCTCCATCCCTCGCTCACGCTGCCACTCCCGTGAGGGCTCTCCCAGCACACCTCGGCTATTCCCAGATTGGTGAGGCCCCCACAAGCCCTAGGGGAATGTTTTTCCGCTGCACTGAGCAGCCCCGGGGTGCCCAGAGCACACATTCCAGCAGTGGGTGAGGAAAAGGGGGCCACAGGTCCTTGCTGCCCTCCAGCAACAGGACAGACAGGCGCACTCAGGGAGGCAGCCAGCAATGGGCAGTGCAGCCCTCCTGGTGCCCTCCACATCCACCCCAGACCCCTGGGCTGGTGGCTGCCCCATCTGGACTCATGGCACCGCAGTGTCCAACACCACAGCTGTGGGCAGCCACCACGGCCCCAGTGCTGGTGGGGGAGTGTCTGTCCTCCTCCCCCTGCATCCTGTGACTGAGGTGATGTCCCAGCCACTGAAATGGACACGGAAGATGCATTCTCCATTTTATTTAAAAAAACCCATCTATTTTCCACAGGACAGTACATGAAGGAGCAGGGCAGTGGTGCTGGACACTGTCACCTGCCCCTACCTTGCCCCAGCACTGCCCAGCAAGGTAAGGGGCTGCACCTGGGGTGAGAAGAGGCAGGTGCTGCTACAAATGGACACAGCTGTCAAAGAGGCCAAGACCAGACCCTGTCAGCTGGACCACATCACTGGAAGCCTTCTTGCAGCTTTCTCTTTTGGGGTTCGTTCTTCTGGTGGCAAAGGAACAGTTTGGTGACAGTCCTTCCCTGCCCACAGCAGGGGTAGCAAAGCTTCACCTTCGACATCCCAACAGCACTGCCCTGGCTGCAGATGGCCTTAGCCAGCCCTACCTCCAGCTCCAGCACCATCCCCTCTCCCAGGCCACCAGCACCAGTGACAGCAGACTGCTCCCTCCCACTCAAGCACAGTAACAGCACAAGGGGAGGGAAGCAGGGATCAATCCAGAAAGAGCAGCAGAGATCTGCTTCTGGCTAAAGCACACCAGGCACCCAGGTGAGATGGGTCCCGTTGTCCCAGAGGATGGGAGGGGAAAAGAGAGTTCGCTCCTGGAGTGGTAGCACTAGGTTACTGCCCAGCTGGAGCATTGTCACTTCTCCTCCTCCTTCTCTGCTGGAATCCTTCACTGCCCACAGCCCTGTTTCACCGGATGATGGGCGCCGAGCGGTCGTTGGTGACTGTGGGGCGCAGCTTGACTGTGGCAAAGGGGTTGGTACCTCTGGAGTGGGAAAGGAAACAGGCAACCATCAGAAAGCCTGCAAATGCCATGCAGGGATGTCTGTGACCAAGGAAAGGCCATTTAGTCCTGTTGCAGTTGCCTCCGTGCCAAGGATGAGAGCGTGGTAAAGTTAATTCCTGAGGATGTTTTCTCCATCCTTAACACACCCTGCTGCACATTCCCATGTGGCTTCCCTTGGGCTCTCCTGAGGGCTCCTCACCCTCCTTCTTCCAAAGTTTGAGGAAGGGACACTAGCACATGGCTGTCCCTCATGACAGCACTCTACACTCGTAGAGGGTACACCGACCCTCCAAGCAAGGAGTGGGGGAGCGGAAAGGCCACGGCCCCCCACCAGAAACATGGAGACACCAACCCAGCCGCAGGGAGAAGAAAAACAGGGATTCATGGCAAGTCTCACCCCCACAAACCTGACTCATCAGAACTCAAAGCCACGTCCTTTTATGCCTCAGGCCTTTCCAAGCAGGCAGAGATGCACAGTCGTGTAGCTCCACACTCAGGCTGCGAGCTGCTATTGTGACCCTTCCAGGATGGATGGGAAGGAGCATGTGGGTCTGGACATGTGTTCAGGGTGCTCAGCTCCTACCTCATTTTATCTAAGTCAGGATAGGACCTTCCCAGTCAGCAGAGGCCAGAATGGACCACCTCTGCCTCCTGTTCTGGAAGGTAGGCTGTGCATTGCTTTTCCCCAGACACTTCTTTGTTCCTCCCACATTTGATAATCCAAAAGATTAAATAATAATAGCATTGTAATAATGCTCCCCTCTGTCACATTATTCCACAGCGGAGTTCCACATCTTACTCACCGTGGGAAGAGTTCAGGGGGCTGGTCAAATACTCCTGATTTCTGCAGGGAAAAGAAATGCAGCAGTGAGAAATCTGGAGTAGGCAATGTAGAGAGAAGAGTGGGGCAGGAAACACTGCACACACGGAGGAAGATTTCACAAAACACTTAGGTGAGTTAGGAGCCCAAGTCCTCTTAGCAGGGCTCTGACTCCTTATTCAGTCAAGCTTTGCAAAAGTCCACAAATTACCCACTGTAGATAACACCCTGAATTTTGCTGTGGGGGGTTGTCCCTACACCACAGGTTCCTTACTCCCCTAGGACACCTTCCTTTGTTTTGGGGGAGAAAGGAGATGACTCAGATCCCCAAAATGTCATATCTGAAGAGCACAGCAAACAGTGACAGTCTGAGCTACATTTCACCCTCCAGCACAGCCAGAGATGCCCCCTCATGTTGCCCACACACCCTGGCAAAAAGTCTGTTGTCCATGCCCTCACGTGCTTCCTGCATCCATGGGGAACTCCAGAGCTGTACCTACCTACCCTGCACCACATATTACTTATAAGTGGACAAACCTGATGGACAAAGTTGGACCTAGGCCCTGTGGCCCTTATTCTTGGCCAGTGGATAGTGAAGGATCAGTGACAACTGACCTGCTAAAGTATTCTGGTGGCAGACAAGAAAGTCACACGTGGCTATCTGGCATCCAGTTGGGAAGTCACACCCATTTGTTTGTGGCTCAGCTAGGGGATGTCTTGGGCATACATTTAAAGCAAGGCTGAGTCTTTCCAAATTAGTCTTTCCCTCCTTTATAGTGAGGTTCCACACTCTGCCATGCTGCTCCAAGTGCTCCACGCAATTCATGACTCAATCCCAGGTCTATCCCTACACCCTAGCCCTGAGGCAGGATGAAAACCCAGTGACCCAGAGGGACAGAAAGGCTGCAGAGGCTGCTCCCCTGTGTTGTGCACCCTGAAGCTACCTGAAATCACAGAGCAGGACATAAAGGGGAAAAAAGAGTAATTAAATGTTGCAGATTTCAGTTCTTTGAGACATTCAATTGCTTGCAACCTTGTGCTGGCCTGGAACCAGTTACCATGGAAAAGGTTTTCCAGCCCTGTGTGAGACTGAGCAAGTAATGCCCCATGGGCAGCACTGTTCTTTCCTCCCCCAGGTCCTCACCTTTAACTTGGGTGTTCCAGTCAATTCCCTACTGCTGGAAGCAATGGTAAGTGGAGGACTTCCTTCTCAGTATGCCATCTTTAAGCCATGAGTTGGACACAACTTGTTCTAAGGCTCCTAAATATAGCTGTGCTCTGCCCTCAGCCCCTGCTCCCATCTTTTCCCTACCCTAGCTGTGAGTTTAAGCCAACCCTCATCTGAATTTAAAAGAGGAGCCCTATGAAACTCCTCTCCATTCTCTGAAGGGAGAAGAAGGATGGCATCTCTGTTAGCTGGTCACCCACTCCCAGACCAGCCTGGTCACTCCATGGTCCTACTATTAGCAGAAAGAAGTGCTGCCCTGGAGCCACCAGAAATCAGGCTGGGAGGTCATGGAGAAAAGGACTGAACTGAAGAGTCCCTGGTGAGCAAAAAGAGAGAGAGATGAGAAGGGCAGGGGCAGAAAAGCAGTCCCTTGGGGGACCAAAGCCAGGCACTGAGGATCTGCACACAACAGGAAGACTGGCAGGGGTCATGAGACAGGGTGACACGTGAACAGACTGGCTGAGAAAGACTGGTGCTAACAAGACTCAGGAAAGCAGCAGGTCCCTTCACCAACATCAGAAAGGTGCTTTTCTGTCTCTACTGGCCAAAGCAGAACAGGTGTGCCTTGGAGGATGAAAGCCAGATGGGGCCCCCTTCACACACACCCGCTACAGTGTCACTGCTCCTGCACTCACCTTGGAGCCAGAAGTGACTGGAGTGACCACCCCGCTCTGGTGGCTGCCGGCACCCACTGAGAGGGGAGGTGGGGTGGGCACGCTGGGCTGGGCAGCAGCAGGCCAGTAACTGCTGGAGGACGGAGTGCTGGGACGGTCCAGGATGTCATCCATGCTGTGACTGCTTCGCAGCGGGAAGGACCTGAGCAAGAGCAGAGGACAGTGAGGTGGGAGCCAAAGAGCAGGGATCAGGGAGCAGCACGGGTGCTAGCACAACATGGGATGTCTCTGGAGGAAATACATGTGTCTTGGACTGGCCCAGTTGCAAGAATGTTTGAGATGACATTGCACAGGTTATGGGAGCTGCCTAGGGAAGCCTGCGAGGTCCCAGGGCACAATGAGGCTCGTCCTCCAGCATGGGAGCCCTGCAGCTCTCCATGGGGCACACTCAGACAAACCCCACTGGATTTGTGGTGTACCAGGAGCTCTGCCTGGCCAGTTGCCAGCCTGTTACCTGGTGTCTGGCTCCTCCATCTCCCTTGTATTCTCCAAAGGCTTGACATAAGCTTCAGGGAACCAGCCACACCTAGGGCACAGGAACAGAGCCAAATGAGGTCCAGGCAATCATGGCTTGTGGCTCTTTTGCCAAACACTTTTGATCTGCACCCATCTCACACATCAATCAAGCCACGTTATCACTACCATGTGTGACAGGGCTCCTGCACTTCTGTCACCCACAGATGGGGCACAGGGGTTATCATGGGGTGGACCTTGAGCTTGGAGCAGGACTTGCTTATCTCAGGAGCTGTGCAAAACTTGTGCTCCTGGAAGATGCTGGTGCAATCCAGCCAGAGACACTCCAACCAACCACAATCACAAGGAAGCTGTGGAAAACTCATCCAGGGATTTTACAGCAGCTCCACTCCAGAAACAGCCGGCCAAAGAAAGGCCCTGCTTTTGTTCATCTCACATCTGTGAGCATTCCTGCAGACCACATCCTATGTGGAACAGGGCAGTCTTTGCACACAGATGTTGGCTGGCAGTAATTCAGTAAGTGCTGGGTGCAGCAGTTTCCATGCCCTGCCTGTGCTGGAGGCTGTGGCAGCAGTTGCAGCGTGAGCTAAGAAATGCCAGGCCTCTCAGGTAACTCCAGCAGTTCATGGCCCTGAGCTGGATCCCATGACAGGAGTCACTCAGTCATGCAAGCCAGGAGGGGCTCACTGCATCCCTGGCTCTTCCACCCAAAGCCCCCGGAGGATTCCCAGGCAGCCCATCCACGCCAGCCCTGCCACACTGCATCTCCTTGGCATGGAGAGCCCCCATCCCTGCAGACACAGCACTGTCCCACTGAGATGGTGGGTGGGACGTGGTGCCCAGGCCACACCTGGAGGAGGGTGGTAATTTTGGGGTTAACCCTTCCAGCTCCAGACTCAACAAGCCTGCATCTGTCCACTTTACAGCAGCAGTGTGACGTACGTGGATGAGCCCTCCAGCTTGCCGTAGAGCCAGCCATTCTGTGCCTCTGGCATCAGCACCGTGATGACATCCCCGGGCTCGAACCGCAGCAGGGTCCGGTTGGCCCCCGTCGTGTGGGGCACAATGGCCTGGACCCTCGTGGTGCCACCGCTCCTCTTCCTGCCCTCGCTGCCGCTGCCGGCCTCGCCGAAGGAGCCCGAGCGGGACATGCGGCCCGCGGGGAGCAAACCTGCGGAGAGGCACCCAGGGGTCTGGCTGGAGGCTGGCATCCTCCTGCAAGACCCTGCTCCTCAAAGGGACCTGTGCTTTCCCAGCCAAGTAATTACTCTAGGGGAGGAGCAGATGGCCTTTCATAGCACGGGAAAAGCAGGGTAAGCACCCTCCACTCAAGCCAAACCCATTTGTTTTGCACTGTGTCCTCTCTGGCCAAACGCCTAGAGCATAAGCACTGCTGCCTGACAGTCCTCTTCCTGACCTGCTAGAGCTACTGATTATTTGGGTAATTTCTCTCTCTCCCTGTCCTCTTTGTACTTCTTTTACAAACTGAAATTTCTCAGGAAGGAAAAGCAGGGGTGTCATGGGTTAAGTGGCTGGGTTTCATAGGGCAAGCTAATATTTAATCTGGTAGTATGAGAGAAGGTGCTTTACTAAAATGGGAATTCTAGCAAGAACCAGTTCTTGTAGTTCAAGGGGCCTTGAAAATAGCACGTTTGCAGGTTCCCCACCTCACACAGCCTGGCCTTGCCCTGGATGGACTCTGCCCTGAAGGCTGAGCTCGCTTTCTACTTCAGCCTTGCCCTCTGCAGCTCCCATAGGCGCTGTCCTCTCACCATGCCCAGGAACATGGCTGAGGTCTGGTGCTCTGGCAGAGTGGTGGTCCCTTCCCAAACCCAACCCTCTCCCCAGAGAGGTCCAGCCCCTGTGTGTCCCCACAGCACTGCTCCCAGGAGTGGGTCATACTGGCTGCTGACGGTGTCCTCCGCAGGGGCCGCCTGGGAGACTCTGGCTGAGGAGACATTCTCATTTCTGGAGGGTCTGGAGAGAAGATGCTGGATCTACTCCCAGTCATAGAAGAAGCAAAGTCCCCAAGGGGTCTCTGGGGCTGTTGGAAAGAAAGGGGGTTGAACACACATCCACAAAGGCTGTGTTAGGTGGGAGATGCTCTCAGAGGTATGCAGTCCCTCTTGGAAAGCCAAACTCAGCACATTCCTCCATTGCAGCCCACACACAGGCTCCTCTTCCTCTTGGCCAGGAAAGGCCACTGCAGCTGGACAAGGCACCATGGTTGGCCAAGGACTGACCTTGCCCTGCAGCCTCACCACCAAAGAACCATTGAATATTTTGGGTTGGAAGGGACCTTTAAAGGCCATCTAGTCCAACCACCTGAAATGAGCAAGGATGCCTTCAATCAGATCAGGTTGCTCACAGCTCAGTTCAGCCTGACCTTGAATGTTTCCAGAGATGGGGCATCCACCACCTCTCTGGGCAACCTGTTCCAATATCTCCCCAGACAAGGTCAGGCTGTCTGCGGGCTCCTCACCATCTCGAGGTGGGTGGGTGTGAGCCGTCCTGGTGGGTAGCCCTGGCCGTGGGAGGCTGAGAGCAGCCCCTGGGAGTGGCTGTTTGAGGGGTTACGGCTGGCTTCCAGCTGCTCCTTCCACCGGGGTGCCTTGCTCTGGATCATGCCCCGAGCCTGGGGAGAAACAGACCAGAGGGGGTGATGGGCAGGGCAGACCAGCTACAGAGGAAGCCTAGGGCTTATACATGCATTAGAAACCAGGTCCTCCCAAAATCAGGCCTGTGGGAATGGCCAAACAGCTCCCTATAGGCAGGAATTTCCAGGATGGCACCCTCCAGCAGAGATCTCCGGGTCCCAAAGACCCTGCTAATAAACACCTACAGCACCCTTCCCTCCTCCATCACTCACACACCCAACTAACCCCATGCCAGCACCACCTTCAGCCCCAGACATGTTCTCCTCGTACAGCCAGCCTGAACCTCACAGCAAGAAACAAGTTTCCTGCCCAGTCCATGCACAGGCGCACCCTTCACCTAGGGCATGGCTCAGCCCTGGCTCCCTCCTGCCTGCATGCTCCCCTCCAGCCCTGCTGCCTGCTCCCCCAGCCCTGCTCCCAGCCTGGCAGGGCTGTACCCTGCTGTAGAACTGGAGGAGAGTGTTGTAGAGCAGCTGGTGCTTTTCAGCCAGGAAGCGGTAGCGGCGTTTCTCCTCCAGCTCCGCCTCCCTCTGGCTCTCAGAGACGAACGCCTGCATCTCCGAGCGCAGCCGCATCACGTTCTCCTGTGTCACAGGGAAAGAAGGGAGGAAGGGATCAGTGAAAATCCAGCAGAGTGGGCTCAGGGAAGGGTTGGAAGGGGTCATTACGTCTATCAGCTTCCCAGTCCTCTTGCAGTGCTGGAGCAGCAGAGAGAAGCTAGAGCAGGGTGCCAGGGATTAAGTCCTGGCTTCCTGAGGCTTCCTAAATGAGGAAAGGGCTTGGCAGGACTGAGTACCACAGGTCAGTAGCAGCCTGTAGAACAGGAGTTTCCTACTTTTTAGATAAGCCTGCTGCCTTTTGAACATCGGGGCAACCCCTTGGCTAAGGCTGCTGAGAAGTCAGCCCTGGTTCCCGAGAAATCATCCAGTTCTTATTACCAACTCCCCTCCTGCAACCACTGCTCACCTTCATCTCCCGGGCATTTTTGTCACGAGCCCTCTCCATTCTCCACAGCTCCGCCATGCACTTATCCAGGTTGGTGGCTCTTCGCTGGTACTCCAGCTCATACTGCTTCTGGCTCTCCTGCCAGGGAGAAAAGGGGCTCAGAAAGGAGCCGGAGACCCAGCCACACTGAGAGGCAGCAAGGGTCCTGCTCTGATGGCTGGTTGGGCTTCTGAGTCCACCTGCAATCAGGCTTCACCCGGACCTCTTACAAAATGCCTTTCTTTTAATTTTAAATGCCTTTCTTTTAAAAAGAGTGCTGATGAACCTCCAGATCTCAGGAGCAATGGCTGGCACCCAGCTGCCCCAGCCCTGAGTCCCAAGGGCTCTGTCTTCCTCTGTGACACCACCCACCAGCACAGCCGGCTGGGCCACAGCAGCACAGGAGCCACTGAGCAGCAGAGCCTGGGATTTGGGGAAACTGGGAACTCTGCTTCTGGAATGCTGAGTCTCTCAGCCCCACTGAAGAGTTTGGCAAGTCCCACAGCACAGAGAACAGCCACCTGCCCTCTTTTAGCTCTCCATCATCAGCTGAACAAGAGGAGTTTGTTCCATGATGGGGATGGTAAGACCCCCCTATCTCCTGCTGAGAAGAATCACGGGAACACCTCAAGTGTTGAAACAAAAACCTTTGGGTGAAGGGGAGAGATAAACAAGGAGAGCTGAGGAGGAAAGGGAGTTCACACTCACGCTGATAAACTGCACATCCATTTTGCTGTTCTTCTCCATGTGCTGCAGCAGGTCCACGTGGAAGGTCTGAGCCTGAAAGAGGGGAAGGAGCCGTCACCCTTATCCCTTCACAATATGGGATGTTGCATGCACTGTGATAAGGTGCACTGAAATATTCAAGGGGTGGCTCATAAAACTTGCAGAGCAAGCGACTTGCAGCCAGGCTCTGGGCATGCCAGCCCTGTGACCCTCCTCTGCCACGTGCAGCAGGGAGGCAGGCACCTGCCTGCAGGCATGTGTGAGGGCAGCTGATGGGGTCAATGTGGTAAATGCTGATAAGCTGTATTGAAGGAAAGCACTTTATTCCCCACCTCCACCAGCCCTTGGGAAAACCACTCACCACAACTTCCAAATCAGAGCTCAGTAGTCTCTGCGTGTCAGACATCTGCATCAGAATTTCACCTTTGGGAGAAAAAGACAGGAAAAGGTGAAAAAGTCCTGTGGCCATTTTTTCATGTGCCTAAGGAGGCAGACCAGCAGCGTGCAGCTCGGGCTGATGAGCTTTCACATGGCTGTGAAAGTCCAAGAGATATCACCAAGCAGTGCTCTCTGCACCCTGGTAGCCTCCTTCCCAGGCACTGCCAGTGCAGGGTTACCCCAGCCCATGTGATGCTGGGCCGGTGCTCTGCTGCAGCCCCAGGTGCCAGAGGCAGCCCCGCCTCTGCCACAGGCGCTGGGTGCTGGGTTTCTGCTCTGCCACAGCCCCCACAGGCCCCATTTCCAACCCCAAAGGCTCCCCAGCTGCACTGCACGTTTCTGGTGTCCTGTGCAAGGCAGCTCCAGCACCCGCTCCGATGCTGTGCGTGGTCCCACTTCACTGGGGTTGGCCTTACGAAACCAGGAAAGGCAGAGACTGATGACAGGGAGCAGAGGACCAGCTGGGAGGTGCAGATGACAAGAAGAGTCTGCAGAAGGGGCACATCTGCTGAAGTTTTTTGCTAAAATGTTTAGCAGTGGAGCAGTTTCCTGACCACATTTTCAGGCTGCAGAGTTATTTACACTGCTGACTGTGAGTCCCTTGGCCCCAAGCTGCCATTCCAGCCAGTTGCAGGCTCAGGAGGACAAAACCGCATCAGTTGTTGTCAGTGCATGCTCCCTGGCTTTTCCCTCACACCCTCAAGGAGGAGAAAAATGCTTCCTCCGTGATGAAAATTTCATCTCTGGGGGCAGGATGCCTCAACAGGGACTGGTTTCTGTGAGAGGTTCATCCCTGGAGGTCCATCACAGGAGCTGAGCTCGCTCACTGATCTCAGAGAGATACAGGGAAGACCCCTGGGACCGTGAGAAATATTCAGGGACACACAATAAATTTGACTGTCACCAGCTGGAGAGGGCCTGGTACAGGCAGACACCATTTAGAGGAGCTGTCTTTCTCGCCCCAGTACCTGGAAGTGGACCAGCTAAGGGAGAAGGTCAAAAAAAGGTAACTGTGGCTCACAACAGGAGAGAAGATGATGTGATGATGTGCAGGAGAGCCTTACCCAGCATGTGTGAGGTGGAACTGTGCAGTGCTTGTTCCCCAATCTTCTCAATTGCCTTAAAATACACTTCAGCTGCTTTGGATAGTGCTGTGGGGAGAGGAGAGGGGTGGTAAGGGTCCAGCCTGCCTCCCCAGCACCACCAGCTCCAGCAAGCAGCACACAGAACTGCCACCTCCTGGTACTTTAGCTATAGGCCCCCATCTCTCCCCATCAGGAGTGTGTCCTGGAGCTGAACAGCGCTTAAGAGCAGCTCAGGACATGTCAGAGGTGGCAGAGCAGCAACCCTGTCCTGGGTGAGGGGATGGGGGTGCCCAGGCTAGATGCAGCACTGTGGTCTGGAGCCCTGGCCGTGTGGGACCCCCCACTCACCGTGGAAGGCACGCAGGTAGTTGTTGCCCAGGTACACCAGGTTCTCCAGCGCAGGGTTGAACTGCTCCAGGATACTCTGTGGCCAAGCAGAAGCATGTTAATGCCACACTTAATTCTTCCTCATGCCCAGAGCTAGGCAGGACAAGGCTCCTGGGCTGTGATTTGGTTGGTGAGAGCCCCCTCTGGAGCACTGGGACCAGACAATGTAGAGCCAAGCACAGCTAGCTCCCTGCATCGGGGCTGGCCAGCAGCTTCAGCTGCCCTGAGCCTTCCCAAGCCAGCCAGGAGAGGGGCAGTGCCAGAGGGCAAGGCAGCCCACTGCACGGCCAAGTGGTTGCCTAAATGAAGATGGCGTTCTCCCAAGGGCCCACACCCACTTCAGGCAGGGGAGTAACTGCAAGGGGATCTGAGCTGCCTTTTCCCTCACCCCACAGCCAGCCAGAGGGCCACTGCTTATTATCCAGGCATGAACACAACCCTTTCCTGGCCAGGATGTGCTGCACTGCCAGACTCAGCAGCTTAGTAAGAGAAGGGATGGACAACCAGCTTCTCTGCTTTTATTTGCAGTTATCTGAGGTGGCCATTGACTACAGAGAAAACCAGAGACTGGAATAAGCAATTCCCCACTTCTGTCAGCCCTCCTCCCTTGGTTCCCTGGTGTGTGTAGGGAAGCATTTATGAGATCAGAGACTCTCTCAAGGGAGGGGCAAAACGGCCCATCGATCTTCCTGCCAGCAACCAAGGTGTGCCACCCTCCATGCTCCATGTCCAAACCACCCTGCCTGCCCAGTTCCTTCCTGAATCTGTCCTTAGGAACCACACCACCCTCTCTGGCTCCCAAACAGGGATGCCTCAACAGGGACTGGTTGAGGCAAACTGGTCCCAAACACAGCCCAGAGCCCACAGGAGCTGCTGCAGTTCAGCCTGTGAATGGATTCAGCCCTCAGCCGAACACCCAAGGGAGCCTTTGGCAGAAAACACTCATCTCCCACCCACACATCTCCCATACACAGTCAGGAGCAGCCTTTGATGCCAACACTCACCTTATAGATGGAGATGGTGGATCTGTAGGACAGATCCATCTCTGGAGCCTATTCACTCTCCCACAGAGAAGCAAGGAGCAAAGGAGAGTACAAGGTGCTATTCTGGCCTGAAGGGCTCCGCTTCTGCACAGCCAGCTGGATGGAAAGAGCCCGTCACCAGCAAGGAAGGACAGCAGGAAGACAGAGATGTGGTACAAAGGGAGCACTGATGGAGTTTAATAATTCACCAGCCGAGAGGCTGGAACTTGATCTCTGGAAGTAACCAGACTCTGAGGGGGAGAGAGGAATCCTGCGACAGCCAGCAAGGACATGTGACCGCCTCTCTGCATTATTGATTGCCAGCCTGGTACCCAGCCCTGCCTGTCCTGACACCTGCAGTGCCAGCCACCTGCCCGAGCCACTGCCTCATGGCTCGCTGTGCCAGCCCTGCCACGGCTCCGACGGCGCTCGCTGCGCTGAGCACTGAGCGAGGCGTGCTCGGCTCCCTCTCACGCAGCACCTTGCAGGTCAGGAGATCCCTGTCAGCTCGTGACCACAGGCACCAAAGAGCAGCAGGCAGGGGGGAACACAAGGAAAGCCCTACGCAAATTTCAGCTCTCTCTTGCCCATATTCCCCCACCCCAGGCTTCAGCCCTCTGGCTCTCAGCCTCCCCTCCCACTCCCACCACTCCCAGGGAAACTCTTAACAGCAGAACAGGCTTCTGTCTGAACCCTTCCCCAGGTTCCACCTCTGGTGAGCTGGGACCAGCACTGCCATTGTGATTTCTTCTGGGCATGTGTCTGGGAAGAGATGGACCAAGCAAAACCTACATTTTTATTTTTTTAAGCCTGGACAGCTCCAAGAGGATCCTCATATTGCAGCTGGTCCAAAGCCTCTCCACTCTGGCAGCAGCTGCTGTGGGGTAACCAGCCACTCATATCACCCATGTGCTCCCAGGGCTGGCTGCAGGGACAGCTCATTCACCTCTTCAGCCCATACAAAAGGTATAAATCCTGTGTCTCAAGGAGCCCTTTCTCTGATTTTCTACCAGGAAGAAATTCAGAGTCTAAGAGCCTAGAATCCCTCTGGGAACTCCTAGGATGGAGAGAAAGACAAGACCACCATAACATTGGGACCAAATACAAATCCCTCTTTATTTTAGGACATGTTAGTGTCTCACAGAAACAGGCAGCAGCAGTCCATTCACTCAAAAGAAAATAATTAAAAATTCAGTTTTTCAGGTTACTCCTCAAAACACTTCCAAATAGATACATAAATTATTTATAAATATGCAAAAATTACCGCAGAAACAACGACTGGTGTAGCAATCACAGTAGAATTTCCAGTCAAAATAAAAAAGTAAATCCAAATTGTCCCGGGGTTGGCTTCTTTGGTGGGAACCGATCTCAGAGCATTTCAGTTTCATGTTAAGAATAAAGAGAAATGATCTCTCTACAAAGCTAAGGCTCTTGTCCCTTCCACTGTGCCTGCTGTAAAGACAGGCTTTCATACCTCAGCCCCTGAGCAAAGCGTAACACAGCAAATCAGTGGCACAATAAAGTCCTGGGTGGGGAAGGCTGCTCCCTCTCCAGGCAGTGTTGCCAGCCCATCTCAGAAGGAACAGGAGAAGCTGTTGCAGAAGACAACTGTCTCAGGAAAGACTTCTCCAAGGCTAGTTGCAACTTTCTCCATTGCACCTACTGCAAAAAGTTGCAGCATTTCTGCTCCCCTTCAAACTGGGTGTGTTGAGAGAAAAACAATCTCTTTTCCCCAAACTATACACTCTGAAATACCTTGGGCCCAGTGGGCCAAACAATCCCTGAAGCTTCATCAGGCCTAGGCCCATTCTGTGACGTAGGAAGGTGCACGGTGCTTTGTCAGTGGAGGTACTGCACAGACAGGAGACATTCCAGCTGCTACAGCTCAAGACAAGTAGGTGAGGGCTCTGAATTCTGAGTCAGAGAGCAGGGCAGCAAAACCAAGCACAGCAGCAGAGATGGGGTTACAGCACAAAGCTAACTGTCAGCATTTCACAGCTATCATACACGTCATACATTCTGTGTCTGGAATACATGTGTATGTGCACTGGTTTCTATTCAATATGAATTTCTCTCAATTATTACAAGTCTGTCCCCCACCTCGACACCTTGGCTCAAGGGCAAATCAGAGCGATGTCAGTGTTTCCTTGCTGCTCTTTGCCTTCAGAAGCAGATTGGGAGCTCCAGGTCAGTCATAGGCAGAGATGCTGCACCAGCTGCTCAAACTGCTCCCGCTGCTGGTAGATGTAGAGCTGGGTGTCCCACAGAGCGTTCACCAGCACGGCGTCGTTCACCTCATCCAGCATCACCTCCGTGTGCAGCTGAGGGCTGAGCCTGCGGGCAGGAGACAGCATCAGCAGCAGGGCACAGACACAGAGGTCAGCGGGCACCAGCCTGCCCAGCAGGACACTCCCACCAGGACGCTCCCACCGCCGCGCGCTTGCTGGGCCTTGGTCTGTCAGGCTTGCAGAGCAGAGACCTTCCCCCTCCTTCAAGGCCAGGCACACTCAAGGCTGAGCCACAGTGAAGCAGCTGCAGCACACAAGGAACAAGTCTAAAAGAGGCTGTGCAGGGTGGAACGGGGCAGGATGCACATCCCAAAGGGCCATGCAAGACAACACCTCCCAGAGCTCCCTCAACCAGGCCAGACCAGGCGTGCTGGGTGCCTCAGCTCCTGTGGAGGGCCAGGCACACTCCATCCTGTCACTGAGGTGTGTGCAGGGGCAGGTCTAGGCAGGAATGCCTCTGGAGGGGATGCCATTTGGAATGACGCAGGGCACAGCCAGGTCTGAAGCGGGAGGATAAAAATAGGGCTGTGCAAGAGAGAGGAAAGGAAGCTCCTACCGGAAATAGGGGACATCCGTCATCTCACACCAGGCCCTGGCACGATCCACAGCTGGGCCATCTGCGTCAGTGCACTGCAGGAGAAACAGGCACTCACAGCCTGCCTGGCCTTCCCCTGCCCACCACAGGCTTCTCTGGCACCAAGCCCCAGAGGAAAAACAAAAACCAAGAGCAAGGGCATCCTGGATGGCACTGCTCGCCACCAAGAGCTGGATGGCTTTTCTTTTTCTTTACTTTTATCATAAAGGCAGTGCTCCTGATCCTTGGGACACAAGATTGCACCCTACAGACCCCTCATACATCACAGCACAGGGTGGATTGCCTCATGGAAACTCCCAGGATGATCTGAATGACAGCCTCCTTGGCATTTCATCAGTATCCATTCTGGCCAAGCCCTGTAGAGCAGAGCCTGTGATTACTTCAGGCCTACTGGGCTATTCTGGGACAGCTTCCCTGGGAGCCCTGAGATAAACAACAGGAGAAGCAAAAGGACTCTGGGCATTTTCTCACTTTGGGAAGCTAAAAAGGAGATAAAGCAACAGCATTAAAATCACAGTCAGAACTTCAGTTCTGATCTTTCTGGCTTTCATCCATTTAGAGTGTTTTCATGAATAACATGTAATGATCATCTTCCTGAAGCACACAAGTGCATATGCCAACTACACACTCTCAACTATTGTTTTTAATTAATGACTCTCTCACTTCTCTGCTATTCACTAATTTCCTCAGAGGGAAAAACAAAGCTTTTCTAAAGAAAAATGAATTGCTGTTTTCTGAGGCATGATTAATTTTTTTTCCCCCAGGTTGCTCAGATGATAAACAATTCTTCCTGGAAAGATACAGAGTTTCACAAACTCACACCTGCAAATGTTCCCAAGAGTCACTGACCACCATCCTGTCCTTAGCTCCTTTCAGCTGCAAGAATATCCCTTGGGGATGAGTGTCCCTTTGGGGCACTCAAACCCCCAAAGAATCAGACAGGTCTTCAGACCTGCAGTGCTTCTGCAATCCTTAAGTTACCCACTACATCCACAGTCAGAGCAGAATTTACTTCTAAAAGGGAGAAAGCTGGAAACTGGAAACCTTTTCTCCCTCCCTGCAAGCAGCCCCAGGGGTCTGTAGCCATCCCCTCCTCCCAGTACTCACACAATCCACCACCATCTTGCCAAGCTCCCTGGCCCCAAAGACAGTCTTCGCCAATTCCCAAGGGTTTGAGGGGCGGAAAACGTCCACAGAGCTCACTGGGACCTGCGGAGGCTTCCCTGTTCCCAGGGAGACCACCAACCCCAATTTCCTCACTTCCTGCTTCCGACCCTGAGGACAAACAAAAGAGCTCTTTGCAATGACCAACAATGAAAGTGAAGAATCTCTTTCACAGCAGTTTCCCAGGGAAGCTCTAAAAGCCAAGGCAAAAGGCTCAGCAGCCTTTCCTTCCCCCCTGCTCCCCCTAAGTGTGGCCTGGTGAGACAGCTGTAACCCACAGGACTTCAGCAGCTGCACTGCTCTGTCCCTTCTCCCCTGACCACAACCAAACCCATGGGACCACCCTGGAGAGGAGTCCTAGGACCAGACGACCACGAAGCAGTCCAACTCTTCAGTCATTCTGGCAACACATCTCCCCTTTCAGCTATAGCTGCCACTGGTTATTCAACTTTTTGAAGAACTTGCCACAGCACAGAAGGCATTCACTCTTCAGCCTTGCAGAGTACGATACCCTTGTCTTCTCCATTTATTTTTGGGCAGAAAAAGGCACTGCAGAGCCATGTCAAGGGCCACATACAACCATCAACTCAATCATTCTGGTTCAAAAAAACAAGGAGAGGCTGATGACACTGTCTCCCCATTTCACACCCTTGTTAGAAGAGGTATCTCACCTCCCAGCCACTATTCCCAACATGTATCCCCCTCCATACACTCTCTTTTAGGGTGCTGCACTGCTAACTCGTTTATCCACTAAGTTGCATCCACTTTCACACCCGCTTCTTCTTCAAGAGAGGCTCAGCGGGGCCAAAACCCTCCAGCTACCAGTCAAGGCTAGCATTTCCCTCACCTTTTTGATCAGTGTCTTGTTGTACTCGTGGATCTCTGCCATGGCATCAAGGGTGGGGTTGTTGGCCAGCAGCCCTCCATCCAGGAAACGGCCAATGGGCCGGAAATAAGTGGGAGCAGCACCGCTGCAGCGGGCAGCGCGCCACACGAGCTGCTCTGCAAGGGACAGAGAGCAAAAGGCCTTCTGCAGCAACTCTGCTGTGCACAGAAAGCTTCACAACACAAATCAGGATGGCTTGCAATCCCAGGAAGCCCTGCCTTACATGGTTGTGCCTCTTTATACCAACAGCAGGGTGCTTGGATGCACAGGATAACTCTGAGGGACTTTAAAAGATGTTCCCATCACTTCCTACATATCCTGGGTAAAATTCACTCTCTATCCATTTTCTTGCTGCTATTTTGATAGTGAACCAGTTACGTGTGCCAGACCAGGCAGCAAGCTGGAGGGGGCTGCACGCTTCAGTTACATGGCTTTTCCACATTTTTCTGTGGGAGCCCAGGGAAAAATGCTGATTGTATGCAGGACTCCTCTAGCAGACCCCTTTCCTCATGTACTGAGAACAGGGCCTGGCTAGTGAAGTTCAAGAGAGGCCAAGGGAGGAGGAGAGAGAAGAAATGGGAACCATCACTAGGACCTAATTACAAGCCAAGACCAAGGATAAGCCATTGCTGATTTTCAGGGAGGAAGAGCATGAAATCTGTCTCTGAGGGATGAAACCTCCCCAGCCAACCAGCTGGACTTGTGTGTACCATCATTTACCTTCCGGCTGAGTGAGTGGCTGGAAAGATGCACTTGTCTTGTATTCAGTGGAGCGTTTTGTCTCTGGTACAGGGTAATTCCGGAAAAGGTGGAGCTCAGCTGGCTGTCGGTCACACAATGTCCCTGTCACCATAACCCTGGAGAAGCAGACATGAGAGAATGAGAGTAAAATGAAAAAAAAAAACCTTATGGTTTCAATAGTCTGCACATCACACTCCTCCAGATCTGCTCTAAGGCTGAGCATCTCTGCTGAGACAGGTCTAGAGCACGTGTGAGACAGCATCAACCAGCACAGCCCGGGGCAGGACTTACTTGGGTTTTCGGACATCTGTCATTTTGGTGTTTTCCCCAAATTCCTTCTTCAAGAACTCATCCAGGGGCTCAGACTCGTAGGGCCGAGAGCCCCGGAACACCATGTCCTTCATGCGGAAGTACAGGCAGCGCATGTAGTCCATGGACTTCCCTGAGATGGGCAACAGTGTTGGTAGGAGCAGGCAGGGGAGGAAAGGCAGGCAGAAAAAACAGCACATCAGAGCAAGGATTTCCCAGGACAAGTGGGAGTTGGGAGGCATCACTCCCAATCCAATCCCCTTCCCAAGCTGCCTGTCATCTGCTTGGTTCTCAGCAGCATGACTGGGAAGGATTACAGAGGAAGAGCAAGCTAGGAACAGCCTCCTGTTACCAGAATGTATCAATCACTTTTCTCTAAGGCCTCTGTGAAGAGCACAGGAAATACAGAACACTGAACTCTGCCAGCATGCACTCCCCAAAATCCAGAAAGCTGCTCAAAGCCAGCTGACATGAGAAGTAAGCGCAAAGTCAGGTCTAGGCTTTCCTTCATTAAGAACATCCCTTCCCTCCTTTGGCAGGCAGAAAAGATCTGTCAGGATTCAGAGAGGCAGCGCCCACCACACATCTGCAGAGTGAGAAGGGATCCATTATGTCCTCACCATGTACAATAGCCAAGGCCAAGATCCCTCCAGTGCTGGTCCCCGCAATCCAGTCAAAGATCTCACGAATGGGACGGCCTGCAGCCTTTTCAATAGCCAGGAGAAGCTGGATGAGCACAAGGCCACGGATACCCCCTCCATCCAAGCATAGGAGCCGGTCCTGACTGCAGAGAGAGACACACAGATGACTGGGAGCTGTGGGACAGATTATGAATCACAGAACGCTCTGTGGGAACATGGCCCTGGGGACAGGAAGCTATGCCAGCAAGTAGATTGCTGCAGACGGCGTAATTGGTAAATAAATAAATACAGCAGTGCCTTCTTAGGTGCAAATAAGACATGTCCAATAAGCCTTGTCAGAGCTGGTGCAACAACCTTTGCTCTTGCATAGCCACCTCTAACCTTTACACCAGAAAGAGTGACCAGCCAAAACCACACCCAAGTCCCTTACTACACTGTAACGGGACTACACTACACAATAAAAAAAGCAGACAGACCCAAATCCTGCCAGCAGCACTTCAGTGCCAACTCCTCCTCCACTCCACACAAGGTGAGGTGCAGGCACTGCCAAGACAGCACAGAGGAGCTGAGTGAACATCAGGGCAGTGTGCAGAGATGGGGAAAACACAAAGCCAAAGCAGTGTTGGGTGCCCACTAACCCAGGGGAGGGACAAAGCAGGGTTTCACCTCCTGAGCTCAGGCTCCACTGCAGCTCCAGGCAGGACAGGCAGGGGTTATTTATGGAAACAAGAGATTTCTCAAGAGATGCTGGAAAAACTGCAATGTTGATGGACACAAAATAATGTCAGCTCTGAGGATGCCATCCCTATGGGTGTGGGAAGGGAGAATTCACACACAGATTTCACCTTCAAGTTGCATAGGAGCCTGGACAGCTGTTCCTCACTTACTTTCTTCTAGCCTCACAGGGCATGTCCACAACATCTGGTGCCTTCAACAACTGTCCAAGGGTTGTGGAAATATACAGAAGGTCCTTGTACCCTAGAGGGCCATGAACATGCAAACGGGAAAAAATAAATTAGAGATCACAATGTGGTAACTGATTTCCACCATAAACAAAGAGAGAATATCCAACTCCCTTCCCCATCGAATAAAGGTCCCTGCAGGAGACACAAGCCATCTTACCCACAGCCAACAGGTACCCCCCAAATTTAACTCCACACCAAAGGACAGCAATACCACCCTTTGGAGCAGGCAGCTGTAGATGCACTGGAAAAGACAGGATTTGGAGAAGCAGATGATGTGCACAGTGGATGAGAGAAGGCAGAGCCCAGCAGCGTGCCCACTATGCAGTTTACTGCAAGCTGTTAAGATAAAACCTAAATCTACTCCTCAAAGTAACCTAGGCAGGAGAGCTGTGGGGACAGGGTGACTTGTCATTACCCCTCAGCTGATGTTCACCCAGGCCACGCTGGGTGTGGGGCACCAATCCAAGCTAGGTGAGAAGCCAGCCTGTGAAACCAAAAGAAGAAAGAAGGAGGGAGAGAAGTTACATACTCCTGCCAGCACCAAGGCCAGAAGGAGGCTGTGGACAACAATGAATTGTGGTGAGGAGGTTCTTCAAGGGCAGAGTCCATGATAAAAAAGGGTTTTGCTCTGTCACTGCATCAGAGCTGGAACTGGGTATGGGTTGCTTTCACCGGGCTGTGGTAAGAAGAAAGTCCTGGTGTCAACAGCCACTGAGATTTGCAATAACACAGACACATTCCAGGATTGTCCAACCTGAGGCGGAAAGTGGTCCACAAGCAGATGTTAGCCACTTTCATGCTCTTCTCATGACCCTCTGAGGCAACTCTCCTGCTGCCTAGTCTACAACACCTCTTGTTGCCTCCTCCTGAGCTCTAGAGCTCCCTGAAGGCAGAAAGCCCACCACTTAGAATAGACCTATGTGCTTATTCTGGGCAGCATAGACCACAAGGTTCAATACAATCAAATGTCCCACACTAGGCTTTTCCTATGCATAACAAACCCCATGATCAGGTTGCTTATCCTCAGGCTTCACCCTTTCCCTCTCCCAGCTGCTGGCCTTCAGGACCTGAGTAAGTGACACTTCTAAATCTCCTTGTGCCCAGCACAACACTGGGAGGTCCTCAACGCAGACCAGCACCTTCCCTTGTACACATGACCCAGTGGACAAAGCACCTGCAGGCTAAGCGCCTCCTCTTCCAGACACGTGAGGGAATCAGTCTTTCTTTTTACAGAGCTACATTGTGTCAGGTCTATAAAAAACAAATGGTTTGAATACAGGAGTTCAGAATACACAGAGAGGAAAAGCAGAGAAAAGAGATGGGATCCTGCAACAGGTGAATGAGGACAGTCACCACAGAGTCAGCAGGCAGTGAGAGCTTTGACAGTTCCCAGAGCACGGCCCATCTGAAGAAGAGGTCTGAGACAGCACTGTGAAGCTAGAAGGGAGAAGAGCGAGGGAGGGCCAGGGAAGGCTTTACCTAAGCTGTTGAGGTTGCTCCGCGGGGAAGGTTGGCCTTCCAGGAAGGAGGCAGCAGATGGCGCCAGGCTTGGGGAGTCAGGGTTGGGTGGTGGGTGGCAGCGTTCGGTCCCTACAGTTTGCAGCAGGTCTAAGAGCACTTTCCGGTTCGCACCTTAGGTGACCAAGGGGGAGTTACAGATCAGAAACAGAATCAGTGCACGTGCACACCACGGGGGAACGTGCTCTGCTGAAGTCACAGCAGGCCTGACCCTCACAAAGCCTCTGGGATGACCTGGGGAAGGGCAAAACACGTCCCAGGTATCTCTCCCTAAAGGCCAGGCAGCAGGACTCGCGCACAGCAGGAGTATCCACTGCTGTGCAGCTTCAAGGGTGTGTGCCACACACTTCTTTGGCCCTGAAGACCTGCCCGTGCCTGCCTGTGCCTGGGAAGTTCAGCAGTGCTACGTCATCCTGTTGTGAGCCTGCAGTGCCTGATATGGTGGCCCGAAAGGGGGGAGTGCCTGCCAGCTTTTCCTCTTGCATCTCTGTGCCACAGAACAGAAATTCATCAAGGGCTATTAATAGAAAGCCTGTGCTGCTAGCAAAGTAGGTGCCTACTATGTGAGCAACTAGAAGCTGGGAAAGCATGTTGGAGAAGCATCACCCATGCATGGCACGTTTTCATCTCTCCCCAAGACACTGTTTTGGCCACCAAGGGGAGACAGGATGCTGGGCTCACCCTGTAAGGCTGCTGACATGCTCCCTCACCTTTGCTGCTCCTGGCTGCCAACAGTCCTGGTGTCTCTCCAAAATCATTGGGGATCTCAACATCTCCTCCGAAGACGATGATTGCTTTGATCATATCCAGGTGGTCATGCTAGGGGACAAGAGAAAGCTCAGTCCAGAGCCGCTAGACGATTTCTCATTCCTTCCCTCCCCTTTCCGTTAGCCAAAGCACCCACAAGGGAGCACCACAGGAAACAGACAGAATTTCAAAGGACTCTGTTGCTGCCTCAACCCTTCCAGAGAACCGTCTGTCCTCCCCAGCAGCCCCTGCAGGAGCTCACCTTCATGGCCAGGTGCAGCGGCGTGTTGCCGTCGTGGCCGCGGGCGTTGGTGTGGGCGCCGTGGGTCAGCAGCATCATGGCGCAGTCCAGGCGGCCCCTCTGCACGGCGATGTGCAGCGCCATGTCGGCTGTGCCGCTGCTGGCGTTCACCTCCGCGCCGTACTCCAGCAGCAGCCGCGTCAGCTGCCCCCGCGCGCACAGACCCGGCAGGAACAGATACAGACAAAGCAGCCGTGAGCACAACCGGCCGCGCGCTCCAACCACCCAGGCCTCATGGCAAACAAAGCAGGGGAACAGGAGGGAGCCTTAGCCTGGATACAGGTGCCGGCAGATGCCAGCTGAATTGTTCCAAGCGCTGGGGTTTCTCTGTCTTTTACCACAGAACTAGTTGGTGGCTGCACAATCTGGCTGGAGCTTCTGGATCCTTTGGGACTGATACACAACTATAATGAATGGCTGAGATCAATGGAAAAAAACCCAGTTCCTACTCAGGCCAGGATCCTTGCAGACTGAAAGGAAAAATTTTGCCTTCTAAGCTTCTCTTTATAAGCCAAGCAAATTCAAGTCTGCTCTGAAACTCCACAGGACATTAATGAGAGGAATGGAATATTGCAGGAGGGAAAAGAGCCCTCCTATAGCAATGCCCTCTGCCTGCAACAAGCATCATTCAGGTGCTCCAGCATGGCATATCACCATCCTGCCCAGCTCTGGCAGGAGATGGACTTTCCTCCACTCGCCACCACTCTGTGCCTACCTCACACTTCCCCTGCAGTTTCTAAGGCATCAATCTGTTTGTTCCCAGGAAACTGGCAGGTAATGAGAAGAGAGCTCCCTCCAGGGGCAACTATGCTTCAGGGACAGTGCTGCAATGTCTTCAACAAAAGGGAAAAGAGACAAGTTGGCAGCTTCACAGCCATGGATGAAATATTAGGAATGAGCCCACCAATTTATTTCACTGCAAGGCTCCGCTGCTCTATTCCCTGTGGCAAACAGCACCAACTGGCACAGTGCAAAGAGAGTCAAATGCTGGGCTGCTGTCTGGGCTCTGACACTCCCAGAGCTCTGCACATGCACTCAGACAAGTTAGCCACAGAAGGAATTAACTGGGTGCTGGGTAGCAGCACTGGCCCTCCCCATGGATTGGCTCTATTTACCTCTGCCTTCTTTGCCCAGTGCAGTGGAGTGGCATCATAGCGCGGGTCCTTGGAGCAAACCTGGCTGGCATCTGCCTCAAGAATGGCCTGGGCACACCTGGGAAACACAGTGAGATGACAGGATGGGTGGCTGCTGTCTTTACTCAAGACCTCCACTCACATCACCACCTGCCTTCTGCCCAGAGGAAAACCAGGAAACCCCGCAGCAGCAGCAGCATCTCTGCAACACCTGTGAGTTCATCAACTGCACTTTTGTTTTGCTCTTCACAGAAAGTGTGGGCATAACAGGAAGCATACAAGGCAAGTGGTGTTGGGAGCAGGAGAATCTCTCCAATTACAGGTCGTGGAGCAACATCTGGGTGCTTCTCTAATTCAGGAATATGGCATTTCTGGAAACTCTCCAAAGCCGAGAAGCAAAATTCTTCTCCTCTCTTTCCGTGGAAACATGGGGATAGAACTATAATAGTTAAATACTTCCTGAAATTACGAATCTGTGTACTTCCCTATGAGTGAAAAACCACACCTGTTGTGAAGAGACCAATATCTGGTGCCTAGAAAACAGGGTGGGTGTGCTGATGAAATTTGGTTATCTTCTCCACTACCACCAAAAAAACCCTGTACAAGAGATGGAGCCTCAGTGCAACCTCAGTCACCTATGCCCATTCTGGGCTTGTGAATGTGTGTCTAATATTGGGAAGTACTTTTCAAAATGCTTAAAAATCAGCTACCAGCAGATAGTATTGTCTTGAAAGCCCTGTTTGTAGAGCTTGGACACTCTTTGAACATTAAGCGTTATAAAGCATATACAAATGGAATTGAATTTCTGCAAAGAAAACAGGGAGTAAATATTGTGCTTCTTTTGATTCCCTTCCAGAGTGTGCTATTAAGAGTCAAGAGTACCTCTGGTCTGCAGGAGATAGGAAAAACTAAGCTTTGAAATGAAAGCTTATTAGGATCAGAGCACTCAAAGACAGAGGTACAGCAATTAATACTATCTAAGCATTAGCCACTCATCTTCCCACAGCTCATTCTGAAAAAAAGCATTTCACAAACATCTTTTTTAATCTGTCTTTCTCCTGATGTCTGATACTGAATAAGGTACTAATTCCAGGACAAAAAGGTTTTATTCTGAAAGCATTTCCTTCTTTCCCACACCAGCATTTCCCTGTTTTTTTGCCAGTGACTACACACAAGACCTGTCCTACTGAGCACAGCCCTGGCCAACGCTGAGCAAGCACACAAGTCCCCAGGCTGGAGGGGACCCTACATACCCCTTGTGGGAGAACTTCAGAGCTGTGTGGATGGGGTAGCCCAACGTGCCCACGACGCCGCAGTTGGCACGGCACTTCAGCAGGGACCGAACCATGTCCTCCTTGCCCAGCTGGCATGCAAGGTGCAGAGCTGTCAGCCCTTCGTGGTTCAGGTGGTCCAAGCCAGTAGTTAGGGGTCTGCCCAGGAGCTGGAAGGAGAAGACAGTAAATAAATAAGTAGACAGACAACATGGAAGAGCACTGTCTCTTCTTGAGCTCCGAGGACAGACTCTGGAGCACAGGACCCCTCACAATGCTCCAGCCTGTGCTCTCCACCCCAGCTCCCTGTAAATTGCAGATCTGTTACGTGCTGACTGCTTTCTTGCAGAAAAGTATATCATTACCACACTGGGGAAACCCTGCAAGCCTGGTGCACACATGAGAAGTGGGAATTCAGTGTCTTTGATTTAGCAAGGAATCAATATAGAAAACAAGCAAACATGAGACAGATCAGACAACAAGCCAAGCTGATGCCACCAGAGAAATAAAGAAGATGATATCTTTTTAATACAAGGTTCCTGACTGCCCACTCCACAGCATGGCAAGCCCTGATCCTCATCCTATCTCACCATGCATTAGGAAACTCCAACATGGATGGGTGGGCAGACAGAGAGCTGTCACAACAGGTATTGGGCAAACGTGGGGGTTGCAGCCATGGGGAAGAGTCAGTCTCAGGTTTGCACCAAGTCTTGGGGAGCTGACAGACCTCAAGAACCATGTGCAAGGCCACCCACGCCTTACAAACCCTATCACTCTGCCCAGCATTTCTCAGCAATCAAGAACACCTACGACTTCAGACTGTCTCTGCCTCGAGGCTCTGATCCTGTCCCCCATGCAATGCCACTCAGTTCAAACAGCAGGTCCTGCAGCTCAGGAGAGCCCAGGGCAGCTCCAAACTGTCCTTCACTCTGTGGGCAGCACACGATCCCCCACGGCAGCCTCAGCACATGCTTCCCTACAGGAGCACTCTGCCCAAAACCAAACAACCTGCTCACAGGAGAGAGGGAACAGACAGCCACAGGCCTGAGTCAGGACGAAGGCCTGATGCAAACAGCAGTGAAGGATTACTTTCTGAGGAAACTTGCTTAATGTCCTTGTTCGAGTACTGGGTGGAATCTGCACTCTGAATATGGGAAACAGCACCAGCAACGAGGGGATGTAAGAGGCTGAAATCAGGCTCAAGCAATAACTCAGAGGGAACTGACTTTCTCCTGCCCTGTGTGTAGCTGTTTTCCCATCACTAGCACAGCACAGAGATGACCCGTTCTAGTCCCACTTTCTCCCAGACTAGAAGTCACTCCCACCTCAATTATCTGGGGGTTGTTTCCTCGCACAGCGTAGTGGAAAACAGTCTCCCCATTCTTGTCAGTGATGTCCACCCGTGCATGGCACTCCAGCAGCTCCAGCAGGCACTCCACGTCCCCCTTGCGGCACGCCAGGTGCAGCGGGGTGCAGCCATCCTCGCTGTCCGTGCTGTTCACGCAGCTGCAAGAGAGGGCTCGGTGTCAGGCCCGGGAATGGCCACGGGGAAGAGGAGGGCAGGCAGCCGCTCCAGGAGCCGACACAGAGGTGCCCTCCATCTGTCCCATCTGGCATGAACCACGAGGTTCAGGAAAGCCCAGCCTCTTGCCAGGGAAGAAGCACAGGGAAGGGACATCAAGCAGCCCTGCCCTGGACTCTCTCCTTGATATGCTGCTTCTTTTCCTGCCCTCCCTATGGGATCAGCTCCCTCTGCCCAAAGGAAGGCAGGAGACAGGTTACACTCAGCAACCTGGCAATGGTGCTGCTATTTGCCCTCCAGTCCCCTAACTCCTCACCAGTCTGGCCTATCCTCGGTAAACCTGTGCTGGTTTTGGCTCAGGTAGAGTTAACTTTCTTCACAGAGGCCGGTGTGGGACTTTGTTTTGGATTTGTGCTGAACGCAAAGTTGATAATACAGAGATGTTTTTGTTATTGCTAAGCAGGGTTTACATAGAGCCACGGCCTTTTCTGCTTTTCATACTGATCCACCGTTAAGGAAACTGGAGGTGCAGAGGAGGCTGGAGGAAACACAGCTGGGACAGGTGACCCCAACTTACCAAAGGGATTTTCCAGCCCATATGATACCATGCTTAGTGTATAAAGCGTGGGGAGAAGGAGGAAGGGGGGGGACATTTGGAGTGACGGCGTTTGTCTTCCCAAGTCACCATTACACATGATGGGGCCCTGGAGGTGCCTGAACACCTGCCTGCCCGTGGGAAGCAGTGATTCAATTCCTTGTTTTACTTTGCTTGTGTACATGGCTTTTGCTTTCCCTTTCTTCATCTCAACCCGGGTTTTCTACCTTTTGCCCTTTCAATTCTCTCCCCACTTCCTCTTGTGGGAGAATGAGGAGTGGCTGTGTGGGGCTTGCCTGCTAGCTGGGGTTAAATCACAGCAGAACTTTCCCAGGAAAAAACAAGTCCTTGTGTTCAAAACCTTTTTCCAGACAGTCCTACCATACCTCCACTCTCAGCACTTACAAAGTGAGCAAAACGTCCTCCAAAAATCTGCTCCCCAAGGGTTGCAATAACCTAACCCGTGTCTCCGAGAGGACACCTCAATCCTTTACCTCAAACACCCGAGCTGCAGGCTCTGCAGCAGCAGGTTGAAGCCCACCAGCCAGCTTCCAATACAGCCCGGCCTGCCCTCCCAAGCTCCCTCTGAGCAGGGGCCCCCTGGAGACAGCGTGCTCCTTGCCTCAGGATGTGGTTGTGCCGGAAGGTCTCGCGGCGGCCGAACTCCACGGCGAGGTGTGCCGGGGACCAGCCGGGGTAGCTGCGGACGCAGTCGCTGAGCTGCTGCAGCTCCTCCAGGGACAAGGGCTGGCACGAGCTCTCGTAGAAAGGGCGCAGCTGCCGAGCATATTGCTCAAAGCACACCAGGGCGTCTGCTTCGTTGTCCAGCTGGAAGAGCCTGGAGGAAAGGCAAGCACAGGGTTCATCCTGCTCAAAGGAACAACCCCAATCCCGTGTATCTGAGGGAAACGGCTCTTTTCCAAACGGCAGTGCTGGGAACTTTCCTCTTCTTCAACTAGTGTCATCCTTGTTCCACGGGAAGCAGGGAGACCACTTCACTGGAAGAGAGCATCCCTCTTCCTGAACATTGTTAGGTTCTGCTCAGAAGTATCCTGTGGATGCTGAACACCAACAGGAACGAGCAGAAATGCACTGGGGACACGTGGATGCCCTGAGCCATAGCACATCTGCCTGTAGTCGCAACGTTTGGACCTCGTCCTGCTTCCATCAGCTGTTTTAAGGCAAATCTTCCACCAGCACACGCAGCGAGCCTTCCACCCCTCCCAGCCCACCTGCTGCTTCAACACAACACCCCACGCCCGCGGCCTCGAAGCAGCCCGGACATCAGCAATTTGGGGTCTTTGTTTTCCCACGTCAGCAGGGGCGGCTAAAGGTCTGTCACTCACCGGAACGCGACCTGCGGGCTCTGCGGATTCACCAGCACGCAGTCCCAGGAGCGAGAGAGGCTGTTCTTGTAGAGGGCCACCCTGCCCTCCTCCCGCAGGCAGGTGTGACCGGCGTACTCGGCGGCCGGCACCTCCCTCACGCGGTACGGGTTGGAGAAGATCTGCGAGACGCTGCTGAAGGTGTCCAGCAGCCGCCCAAAAAACTGCATCTTCCCGGAGCCTCAGGCGGCTTCTCCCGAGGGAAAGGCGGCCACTGGCTCCGCCGGGCCTGCCCCTGCACGCACGGCGCGGCCCGGAGCGCGGCCGGGTGACAGCGGGGCGGGGAACGGGATCGGGCTGGAGCCGGGGATGGCGCCGGGCAAAGCACGACGGGCCCCCAGCGCCCCCCGCGCGCCGCCCCCCGCGCGCCGCCCGCCGCCCGCCAATCGCCGGCACCGCCCTCCGGGACGGGCCAATCAGCGGCGTCGCTTCCGGGGCGGGGCCATGGGGCGGGATTAAAGCCGCGCCCGCCGCCTGACGGGGGAGGGCGGAAGGCGCCATCTTTGTGAGGGGCGGGGCGACAGGGGTGGGGCCGTCCTCCTTAAAGCGCTAGCGGCCCATTTCGGTGGGTATCGGCATTGGGCGTTCTGCTCCCGGCAGGGCCGGTTATCGGTCCTGCGCCACCCCTGAACTCGAGTTCAAGCCAGCGCTGTTGGAGCACGGCTGCGTTCACAGCGCGGAGTGCGGTGCGCGCTGGCGGCGTGCGGTGCGTGCTGGCACCGCGGGGCGCTCTAAGGGCAGCGGGCACTTTAAGGGAAGCGGCTGCCCCGCGTGGCAGCGGCGGCGAGGGGGCGTGGCAAGGGTGACGTCACCGCATGACTGTGTTTTTATGAATGAAAAGAATCCGCGGGTGAGTAATCGCGGAGAGCGAGGTTTGCGGCGCCGCCCGACGCCTCGACCCGGCAGCGGCCCCGCGGGAGCAGCGCAGCCGCCAGGTGAGCGCCGGCCGGAGCGGCCCCTCCGCTCCCGCCGTGCCTTCGCCCCTCGCGGGGCGGCCAGGAGAAGGGGGCGGCGGGGTCCGGCACCGGCTGGAGGCCTCTCTGCCGCCGCCGAAGGCGGGGATCGGGACCGGGACTAGGGCTAGGGAGAACGGGACGGGGGGGCCGGCCGGCCAGCCGCGCTCGGGGCCATCTGTTTTTCCTTTCCAATTCCCGGCCACCGCCCTGGAGGGATCCGCCGCCGCTCCTTCGGCTCCGGCGGCGGATCCACGGCCCGGATTGCATCAGCTTCCAGCCGGCCCGGCTCCACCTTTCCCGCCGCCCCCCTCCAGCCCCTCATTCCTCTGGGGCGCTCTCGGCCCTGTCCCGGCCCCCCCTGTCCCTCCGAGGGCTCTCCTACCGAGACCGGCGTTCCCCGAGGTGCGGAGAGGCTGCTGGGCTGGGGGCCGGGGTCCCGGACCCCTCCTCGCTCTCCGAACTCGGGGCGGGAAGGGCCCGGCCGTCGGCGAGGGGCAGGCACCGCTTCCGTGACTTTCACCCCTGGGCTGCTGAATCACGGGGCGGCCACTTCACCCGCCTGCCCTTCGGGACCGCGACCCTTCGGCCGCCCCGGGAGCTGGGGACGCCCGACCCTTCCTTGCGCCGGGACCCGCGGGGCTCTCGCCGGGCGCTGGGGCGGCACCTCCCCGCGGGTCCCGGCTGGGTGACTTCGCCACGGTGTCACTCGGTGGGGCTGCTGCTTTTACTTTCCCTTCAGCCTCGGGCGGATCTCGCCTGTGTTTCCTCCCCGCGGGGAAGGCTTGGCTTCCCAGCAGGCGGCTGGGACATTTTGGGTCCCCTGGGCAGAGCAGCATCCCAACCCTCTCGTGATGGGATGAAGGAGGGTGGGAGGTCCATCCTTGCCCCATTATTATTATTATTGCTTGCAGTCATCATTGCTATAAATATTATTACAATGTACTTTTTAAAAGGAGTGGGATGAGTCATGCGGCCCGGGGTGGGGGGGATGTGGGCAGCGGGCAGGGGACCAGCAGGGCCGCTGTCCTCTCCTCTGAGGTGAGGAACACGGGGCTGGCAGTAACCGGCTTTTCTCCTGGCTGCTCAGCAGGGCCGGAGTGAGGAAAGGATGGCTGCAGACGGGCTCTCCAGCAAGGCTTTGAAGGTGAGCGCAAGTGGGAACAGGGGCTTGGGAGTTCAGGGGGTTGATTTTGGGGGTCTCAGGCAACCCAACCACCCCTCTCTCCGGCAGGTGAAGCGGGAGCTGGGGGAGAACACTCCGCTGCTGTCGGATGAGGAGCTGATGGGGCTGTCAGTGCGCGAACTCAACCACCACCTGCGGGGCCTCTCCAAGGAGGAGGTGGCGAGGCTGAAGCAGCGTCGTCGGACGCTGAAGAACCGGGGTTATGCTGCCAGCTGCCGAGTGAAGCGCGTCTGCCAGAAGGAAGAGCTGCAGAAGCAGAAGATGGAGCTGGAGTGGGAGGTGGACAAGCTGGCCCGGGAGAACGCTGCCATGCGCCTGGAGCTCGACACCCTGCGTGGCAAGTACGAGGCCCTGCAGGGCTTTGCCCGCACCGTGGCCACTCACGGGCCCCCCGCCAAGGTGGCCACCGCCAGCGTCATCACCATTGTCAAGTCCGGCACCAACCAGGCCGCCTACTCCTAGTGCTGGCCTCCGTCCCCCGGCTGGACACAGTCCTCCCCGGGGTGCCTAACCCATGAATTGCCTCCCAGCCCTTACCCAACCTCCTCCCTGTCAGGACCTGTGCCCAAAATCCTCTTTCTCCCATCCCTTGACCTCCAGCTGCCCCAGGCAGGGAGGGCTGCTGCTATGTGGGTGCTTGGATGGAGGACAGGACTTCACTGGTGGCCCCCATAGCCCCCTCCCCTCTTGGGCGTGCCGACAGGAGAGAGCGAGCCCACACAGTGGGGAAGCATCCCACAGCTCCAAGCTGGTAGGAAAATGCCAGGTGCCTCTTTTTTGTGAGAGGGCATGGGAGAGCTAAATGTGGGCCAGGCAGTCCCAGGAGCATGGGCCAGAGAGGGAAAAGAGAGAGAATTTTGCAGTGTAGGGGAAGAAGGCATGGTAGAAGGGTATCGGCATTGGGCAGACAACCTGGACCACAGCTGGAACGGGGGTAGCATGTCTGAAATCTCCGGGGATGCAGATGGCAAGGGAAGGTTAGCAGGTCAGAGGGGGAGATAAAGTGGCTGTGTGTTAATGCCTGGTAAGGGTAAATGGAATGGGAAAGCACTGTGGCAGCTTGTGGTGCTGGGGGACCCCAGAGGTGAGAGTGATTGGGCGAGGGGGAGCTGGGAGATGTGAGTGGGTCAGCCGAGGCTGTTGTCCACAAAGGGGAGAAGCAGTGGTGCTGTTTTATCTTTCTCTATCACGCACATCCTTCACGCCTCTTCCTGCTGACGGGACACTCAGCCTGGCCGGGTGTCTGAAATGCAGCAGCACAGGCAGGAAGGAAGCAGAGGCAGCTGGAGCAGAGATAAACACTGTTTTGCTCAGCACAGGCCAGCTTGTATGGCTCCACCAAGCCCTCCCCGGTGCCCCACTCCCTACAAGGCCCATGCTCCCGGCCCTCAGAGTCAGAAATGTGGAGGCAGAGGTGGGAAGTAGGGGTGGAGGTGCAGGATGTGGGAAGTAGGGGCAGAGAGCATCCCTGCTCCTTGGAGGTGCCTGGCAGGCAGGTAGGCTCCTCCCTTTGGTTTTCCTCCAGCTTGGACACTGGTGTGGGACAACCGGCTCTTGAGCAGGCTGAAAGGCTGGAGAAGAGCTGGCTTCTCTAAATGCAGGCGGCACAGGGGAGGGAGCAGGAGGCAGGTCCATCTCAGGATCTGCTGCTGTAGATGATTCCCCCGCCCCTCCGTCCTGCCCCTGCCTGGGTATTGCCACGCCAGCCGCCCTCGGCTGCAGCCTCTGTTCTTCCCTGTAGAGAGGTGCCTGCCACTCCTGGATGGGGCACTGTGGTTGGCATCCCCCACCCCAACTCCTCTTGGGTTTATTTATTGCACGAACATAAGTTATTTTCACGTCCTCTTTGCCATTCCGCCTCTTGGCACAGCCAGGATGTTGGTACAGAGCCGTACTTTATATTTTATATATGCAAATCACATTTTATCTTATATAGAGCAAAAAAAAAACTTATTTATTTTCTGACTTACAGTATGTGTCCTACCCGACTCCTCTGTATTTTGTAGACTTTACAAATAAAGCAAGTTCTTTTTTTTTTTTTTTTTCACAGTGGGAGTGTGTTTGGTCCTTCTTGAACTTGGGGCAGAGCTATGTCTGAGACCAGGTTTTCTGTCTCTCTCTTTGGCTTTGCTGTAGGACATGCTCAAGAATGTGCCCAAAAAAGATGGGATGGTGGATAGCTCATGGCTTTTTAGGACAAAACCAGATTTTAGTCTCTGAGAGAAAAGAGCTGAAATCCTGAATACCACCCCCCAAAGCACTTGCTTTCAGGAGCTGTGCAGCTGTGCTGAATCAGCTTTTCCTGGGAAAGATAATGCTTTTCACTACAAAAATTCCCTCCAGGCTGTCCTTGGACCAGGTGCAGCAGAGGCAGGTACAGGGCATGTGTGCCCAAAACCTTCCCTGTTGAGTGACCTTATCACCTCACCTGTGAACAGCAAGGGAAAAAGCAGTGAGCTGCCCACAGATGGCAGGAGAAAGGGAAGAAGGGTGGAAGGCACCTTATGAGGAGATGAAGCCAGACCTCCTCCCTATGTGGAAAAGCCACCCTTCCTCAGAGCTGAGCTGGAAGTGGTGAGCATGTTCCAAATTCCCGGGTGGGCCAGGTCCCCAGCAGGCTACAGCACTCGGGATGGTTTGGGGGGGTTTGACATTCCCATTCCCTCTGCCACTGCAAATGGTCCAAGGCCAAACACTGCCCATGGAAGAAAATCCCAAAACCATTGTTTGCTGGGGCCCCCTCCCTCCCATCAGTGTTTCACAGTGAGCACCTAAGGAAGGATTCATCTCTACTCCAGGTTTTTGATTCATGGGGTTTCACTCCTGCCTTGGGCCAGCAGTGGTGTCCTAGCCCAGGATGCTGCAGTGATGCTTCTCCATCAGCTCCTACAGACACCTGGAGCTTTCTTTCTGAAAAGAGGACAAGAGATCCTGACCCACCAAGCCCTGCAAGGAGGAAAAACTCAGAGAAGTCACACAGACAGCAGCACACAGAGGCAGCTTAAGTACAATCTATATTATCTCTATATTTTTTTATTTGTCATCATATTTGCTCATTTCTGCGGAGTATAACGTCACAAAGACCAAAATAGAGAGCGGCTTATCGCTGAGCTCACATCAGTTAAACACAATAGGTACAAAACTAGGTGACTCTGTCTTATTTATCATACTTTTTTTTTCAGTCATTTATATACAAAGAACTACTCTATATGGAAAAATAATAAACAAATCCCATGGGTATGTTACATAGTAAACAAAAAAGGAAGGAAGGAAGGAGAGCGGAAGCAGGTGAGGGAGAGCAGCTCCAAGGGTCTACTCCTGGAACTGGCACATTTCCTGGGTCCTGGGCTACCATGAGCAGACCAATGAGACCACGGGTGCCTTGGCCTTCTTGGTCTCAAGCTCTGGATCTCATATTTGTTCCTCCAAAACCAAGTGGCTTCAGAGCCAGTGCTTGCTCTGGCACTTGCTGGTCATGAGGAAGAGCAGGAAGCTCAGTGCTGGATGATTTTGTGTAGTGTTAAAAAACATATATATTTATATATATATAAAATTATAAAGTAGGGCAGCTGGCTTGTTGGGTACTAGCTCACCAGGCTCCTCCAAAGGCAGCTGGTGCAAGAGTTATACTTGAAACCATTACACACAGGATGCTTTGAGAATATCTCCTCTGCACAGTGCATATATATATACATACACACATATATATATATATGTATGCAGGAGACATTTCAAATTAAGTTCTAAGACATGCTTCTCTAACCCTGGACCACCTTCATGTTCAATGGGGCAATCACACAGATTTCAGCCAGCCAAATGCAACAAAGACTGCGGGCAGTCACCAAGTGATACAAGGACATCATCAAGGCCTGCAAATGCAAAGAAAGGGGAGGATGGGAACATGTCCCATGCCCCACTTTCCTAAGAGTGAGAGAGTAACATCAGTATCTCACATTAAAGGAATATTAATCAAAGCTACAGAAAACAGAAGCAAAGTCTGTTCAACCTTCAGCCCTGCTTTCCAGGCGCCTTATGCATGAAGAAATTTTACACCAAGCCCACACAAAGCCTGGCAGAGTGTGTTTGCATGTCTAATTAAGCAGTCACAAATTTAGGAAAATTAGTAACCAACAGCATGGCATTGCAGGATGTGTGTGAATGGGGAAATGCAGCAGCAGAGAAGCTGCTGGATCCACTGACCCTGCCTCCAGCTCCCTCAACAGTTCTGTTGATCTCACCTGCTTCACCATCCCCCAGAAACATCAGTACAGGAGGAAGCATTATCCTTAAACTTTTCCCTATCTCATCCTCACAGCAGGGAGCAAACCTGCCTCTCTTCAAGCCCTTTTGCCCAGCTTGGGCAGAGGTGCTGAATGAATTAGGTGCTTTTCACTCACTGTTCCTTCTGAGACACTCAATGAACAAGCAGATGATTAGGAAACAAATGGAAAGGTAAACTCCAGGCAGCAAACCAGACTCCAGTTCTCCTAGCAGGACAGCAAGGAGTAATCCAGAATCACACAGGTCTGCTCTTGGCAGGGGAGGTGTAAAGCATGAGGAACGGAGAAACTACAGCTGAACACAGCAGTTTGCTCCAATCTCTCAATTCTGCTTCCTGCTTGCAGGTAGGAGCATCTGAGCTGCAGCACTTGAGTGCGCTGCCTACTTTTCTCCTAGATAATTTTAAGCAAGCAAGAGGCATTTCCTGGTCCCTGGATAGATCTACAGAGGGATCACTTTTGTTTTGGCTCCACTAAGTACTCATGGGTTCATCCAAAACCCAGTAGAAGGGGAAGTTTCTCCTACTTCTATGGATGCTGGCTCCACCCTTGATAGCACTGCAGGTGCAGCAGAGCCTGTGAAATGTGCAGCAGCAGCAGCAGCAATCACTGCCTGAAAAAATAAAAGAGACAAATTTGACCAGCCAGGTCATGTCAGGTTTCAAGTCTGCTCCAGTCTGCCCCAGAACAGCTACAGAGATAAAAAACAAAGGAGTGTGCAACATTCCTTCCTGAATATTCCAGCCTAAGGGTGAAACCTGTGTAGTTCAGGGGAAGTCAGTGATGATGAGCATGGGGAGAGCTACCTGTGAGAGATCAGGACCTGCTCTGGCGCCTACCTCTAAAAGGGGCAGATGTGATGCTGGGGGACAGGAAACAAGAAGCAAAACTGGTTTTGTGTTAACATATCTTCCCAAAGGGGGGTGAAGGGGTCAGAGCTCTACAAACTTCCACCATCTATCATAGCCAGTCCTCAGTCTTGTTAGCAGGAGAAAGATGCTCCAGGGAGGCTTCCTGCCACAGGAACGCCAGGGAGATGGGAAGCTTGGACACCTGGTGATTAAAAAACTCCACCCTTGTGAAAATATAATTCCATCCCCACTGAGCTTTAACAAGCTTTTATAGCAACTTGGGATGCAGGGAGCCAAGGAACATGCAGAAAGCCCTGTCCTTTTCCCCTTCACTCCCTCAAGTGACTCCAGGACTCATAACCAGGTGCTCAGAAGGGTGGGGACAGATGTTCCTTACTCAGCACTCAGGGCAATGGCTATTTAGAGAGACCAGTCTCTGGTGTGGTCCTCAGGAATGCTTATGGCTGCATCCCCATCCTATTTCCCAAGGATCACAGAGATGTTAGTACCAGCGAGCTGGGAAGAAAAACTGTGCCTACATCAACCATTCAGGAAAAGAAATAGAAAGCAGTCAGGTTGTCCTGTTAGAAAAAAACCAAAAACATTTTTGGCTACAACTCCAGGCTCCGGTCAGTCACACTCCATACCAAGCTGGGCAGGTGTGGGAAGCCAGAGCCCCAAACCCTGGAACTTTGCTTGAATCAATTCAATTTGATTGCTGCCATAGGAATGGGCTCGAGCATGGAGTCCTGGCCATTCTGCCACCTCCGCATTGCTCATTGGGTCGGTACCCACAAATGCTAATGGGAAGTGCCCACTTCTGCAATCTTTACTCTCTAGGAAGTGATATGACTTGTGTGTTTCTCCATTAATAAATTATTAAAAAAAAAAAAAAAAGGGGGAATAGCCTGTGGTGGCAGTTTCCCCCCCTAGAATTCATCATCAGAGCTCAGCAAGAGGGTCTTCTCGTTGTCACGGGCACCGGAGCAGCTGTGGGAGCGCGAGATCACGTGGCTGCCGTTGCGCCAGGGGGGACCGTGCTCCAGTGTCGACTGCTGGGTGTACTGCTGGTAGGCTGGAGAGAAGTTGTGGATCGCATCTTGAACAATGTCATGCGGATTCATGGTCTCCTTGAGGCTGCTGGAGATGCTCTTCATGGGAGCACAACGACCTGTTTGGATAAGAGAGGAAGGGACAAGTAAAGACCACTGCGGCCTTCCCCACACCCTTAATATGAAGGTAAGGCGATCGGGGAACATGCAGTCCTAGATCCCGCAAAAGGTGAGTTACAGACTTCCTTAAGCAGCTGCTGAGGAAATGCCACACAACTAGTGTTCACTTTTACCAGTGGTGCTCCTAAACCCAGACACTGTGAGTCAAGTGAATCCACCACAGCACCAAATGGGGGACATACCCACGGTGACAACCTCCACTACACACTACTGGTGCTGGCCCGCGTGTGCAATGAATACAGTCGGGTAGGGAGCTGCTCCTCTAAACACTTTCAGAAGACAAAAACTAAGTAAATTCTAAAAATATAGGAGAAATGGCATTTGCCATTCCACTCACTGCAAATTAAGACTGCTAGGTGGTATCAAAGTGCCTATGGGAAAGAGATCATATGAGTACAAAGCAGCACAAAGTAAGGAAAAGAGGGAAACAGGCAGTACTAGAGGCAGAACTACCCCATGTGTCATGATGATACCATGAAGAACGCAGCAGATGGAGAATGTACCACCCAAGTGCTAAGCACAGAGGGAAACGGTGTTTCCTAGGAGCTGCCATGTCTCATGGCTTCTAGTTTCCACTTCCAGTGTGGGCTCCTGGCTCTGCTCAGTTCTGGGGATGAGCTCCCTAGAGAACCCAAGTATGCTGATCATCTGTGGCAATTATGAAAGTGAAGGGAGGCTGGGATGAGAGCTGCTCCTTTGAGAGCCTGCACAACTCTTCAGAGAGAGATTCCCAGAGCTCTGACACAAATGCTCTAAGGCTCTGTGTTAATGCCCATGCTGCTGTTTTACTACTTGTAATCCAAACAGCCCTAAAGCAGCTGTGTGAGGCACTGGAGTCACAGACTTGCAAGGAAAGGGGAACAAGGGGCAGAGCAGGTTGTAGGTGGGCTGGGAATCAGGAGAGAACAGCATCCCAGCTAAAAACCAACTGAGACAAACACACAAAGCATGCTGTACCTACCGTATGGCCCATATGATGGAACAGCTGCATCAGGGACCAGTGGCCAAAGCAAGGGAGAGATAAAAGGAAGAGGAGAGAAAGACAGAGACAGAGAAAGAGGAAATAACAAGAACTGAACAAGGCCCACAGCAGAAACATTCCCCACTGTACTGACTTGTAGTTCACCCTTTCATCACCCATAGATCTCATCCCCCCCACTGCAACCACTGTTCTTCCAAAACCTCTGGGGTTGGCTGGGATGGAGGGGTAACCTACATTGACACTGCCCAAGGGCTGTTGTGTTCCAGCACCTCAGCACAGATCTTCTCCAGAAGGAAGGACGCCCTTTATTTGGAAAACACTGCACAGACTAGGCACAAAACCCCCTTTTCCCAGAGATAACATTCATCTTCCCCAAAATAAGAATCTTCCTTATAGCAGCCCAGCCCTCACGAAGTCATTACAGGAAGATCCTCCTCCTCCGTGACAAACATATTGCCAAAGCACAGCCTCATCTTCCCAAGCCAGATTCAAAACAGAGCCTGTTTTAGGCCCTGTCCCTCCTGCCTTCAGTCTGTTACACAATCTGGAGCAATGGAGTTCCCCTTTGGGGAGACAGGAAGAAGGACAAACCCATTCTACCGAAACAATGCAACATCTTACAGCCCTCAGGTCTGCAACAAGTTGTTGTGGGTGGCATACTGGGGAACTGAAAAGGGAACAGCGCAATTCAGTCAAGGTTTCTGCCCTGGAGAGCTGTTGCACAATAAATCTGTTCAGACACCACACAGGAGGGGATGTGGTGTTTTCCAAGCTATCAGGTTGGGAGTCATATCAGTGTGCTGGCTGCCTGAGGGACCAGCCTCCACCCAGTCTCACTACCAAAGAGACAAGCCATATGCACTGGCATGCTTCCTACCTTGGGCATCAATCCTCTTGTCCACGTACACCTTGTATGTGAAGGCGTGGCGCAGGGCAATGGCTGCAAAGAACATCTCCACACAAATGATGAAGTCTTGATAGCCAGCAGCTACTGTGCCTTCACCCACAGACACATTAGCAGAGTGGATTTTGGGGATGGCACCACACTTTTCCAAGATGGCCAACAGCATCCCTAAACAAAGTAATAAGTTCATGTAAATGTGCAGAAAACATGGTCTCACAGTAACTGCAAAGAATGGAAATAGCTGTTTGTGCTGTATGTCCTAGACACAAGCCCACTCACCACAGGAGCTACACACAGAGTGGGCTACAAACATGCACCTATGGTCACTTGTACAACAGAGAAAGGAAGAATAAAATGAGACAAATACATTCAGGCAAACAATGTTCAAACACCGATCCTCTTGTGTCCTCAACTGACACATAAACTGTGGAACTAACTGCTGTAGGACTTGATTAAGTCCAAAAGGGTAAGAGGAGTCAGATATTTCTGTAAGCAATCCTGTGATCTCAGTGTTGTCCCAAAATAGGTTCTTTCACACAGTGTGCAAGAGGCCAATCCACACAAAGAGTCAAGGTATTTGGCTTATTTACAGTTCTGCACAGAAAGGGGTGCTCACTGGCAAATCCACAAAGCCCGCATGATGACTACCAAAGCTTTTTGCTATTTATACATTTTACCAAACAAAGCCACTCATGTTCCTTGGCTAAAAATTACCTAATTCTCTTTTTAATTAATATTCTGTCTTCTATTGGTTAATGGACCTCTCCCTGTTCATGCTAATTAGTGTGCATGCTCAGTGTCTCTCTCCTTTCGAGCTGGTGGTTTCCTGGCTCAGTGGCCATGATCTCCCCCTGCCAGAATTACCTTTCACTCTGTTGGAGATGATTCAGCACAGTTGCTGAGCTGTCTTTATTAGTTTCTTCCTTACCTTGGGGGTTCTGCCAAATGCCTTTGTGGCTTGTAAATTCTGCATTCTTCGTGTCCACTATCTGTGGTACATCCCTCTTCCCAAGCTTTGTTAACCTCCCCTGAGGTCACTGAAGAACGTTGATCCCTAACCCTTAACAAGGCAGTTCTGTCAAGTAATTTGTCTTTCTAACACCTGGACATCACTCGGAGCTTGTTTGTTAGCTCCTGTTTCACAAATTAAACCCCTTTTCTTGTTGATTAGACTTGAAAGCATACAAAGATCAAACACCCAAGAACATCCTTTCTTAAGAAAATTTTGATGTATTCCACATTTTTCAGCATCAGCACTTGCACTAGCTAGAACAAAAATTGAAATAACAGAACTTTTCATTTAAGCATATTAGTGTTTTTGATGCACCACTGTAAGAAAGAGGTTTCTCCCTGCCCACAGCTTAGTGGTTGAAGAATTTCAGAAAAGACAAAGTGTGTGACCAGATGCCTCAAGATGAGAAACCACACAGGTTATTAGTTTGTCTGTAAACAGGGAGGATGGGCTATACTCCAACAGCTTGAATTCCACCTAAGTTCCTACTCAATTAGTCTTTGAAGTGCAACTCAGTAAACCTAAGTAGGGCATTGAACAGGGAAATGCTTAGAGCCAATTAGTCAGAAGCACTAAGCTTAGGTGGAATTTCAACTTTCCGACTGTGCCTCTGCTTCATGTGTACGAATTCTGAGTGTCCTTCTCCCAGCAGTGGTTCTGTGGCAGCAGACACTGCATCCAGCCAGCTTGCTCCTTCACATACACCACAGACATACCATTAAAATTTTATTTTTAGAGCACTAAAAAAAGCACTAAAACTTTTTAGATGTGTCATTTTAATCAATAAAATGGCAGCACGCAGATAAAATGTTGGCAGCTTGTGCTTTATGATTGTTTCAGGAATGCAGAGAACTCTTCATCCTATCAGCTGATTTTGCCAAATACAAGTTCTTGTGCACACAGAGGGATAATAAGGATTCAGGAGCATATAAACAAAAATTAAACCGTGCAAAACAGCTTTCCCAGACAAAAGCAATGAATGACTATAAACCAAATGGAATACAGGAAGACATTTTGTCTATTAATCAACATCTGCTCTATCAACTCTTGTGTCTGTGCCCCTGCAGAGAGCTCTTTATGCCTACCAAGGGAAGGGAAAAGCAGCTCACCTTGCCAGAAGGACAGGAAGATGACAGATTTCACCATGAAGAACTTGAGGACTGGGCTATAGGGACTGAGCAGCTCACGTGTGGCGAAGTAGAAAAGGAAGAGGGCATACAGTGCCAGGCTGACAGAGATGTTGTAGATGATCGTCACATAGAGGTAGCCACTGGTTACACTGAAAAGAGAAGATATACATGAATGCCTGAAACTTCAGCATGTTTTTCCCTTGCCACTGTCAATGGAAAGTTCCAAGAGTCCATTTCCTTCCTGCCTCCCTGTCCCATTTCCACCCCCAAACCAAGGTAGAAGAAACACGAAGCTAAAAGAGGGCTACCTCTGCCTTCTTTTCTCATGTACATCAACCCATGTACTCCCATCTTTTCTCAGCACACACAGAGACAATAAGCAAAGCCAGGCAGAGAAAGGGCAGCCAAATGTTGCATGCTAAATAAATAAACTTACTCAAAGTCACCATCCTGGTACTTGCCGAAGGCCTGAAGGATGACTGTGCTGATGGCCATGAGGGGCTTCACCACACAGAACTGCAAGGTAGCCTACAGGAATGAAAGGGGAACAATGAGAAGGCAGGTGGTGCAAGAGGACAAGCTGCCAACAGCATCACAATGGAGTATCCACTGGGACCACTCAGCAAGGCAGCATAATCCAGCCCCAACAAGATGTCTGACCCTGCCACTTGCTAATTGATTGTGTTTGAGGACTGCAGCACCCAAGAGGAGATGAAAGCGTTTCAGAAGATGTTCGTGTGCTATCTACTTGTCTAGAATAGGAAGAAAAACCTCTCTGTAGGGTTGTTCCTAGAAGCTGTTAGCCCCACTCTTCCAGACCTGCTTTCCACAGGCTGTGTTGCAGCACATTTATGCACCGTAACAGTACAAAAACCAAAAAATCTCACACTGTGCTATGGCACAGACACAGCAAGTTTAACAGAGACATACTGGGGAAGGAAAGCAAACTCCAGTCCATAGCTGTCACAAAGTTAGGTAAGAAAGTCCCTTGGATCAGAGGGGAACCCCACTGTTTGAGGAGGAACTTTTGACAACTGCCACAATATTCAGGCGTTTTGTAAACACAGCAATATGTGTTGCCACACACAAGTTAAGAGTTATTCTGTTGTCATCCACATGACCTTTACTGAATCTCCCCAAAGATTCCATGGCACTTGGGATCAGCTCTATCCATTCTGCCTGTATAAACTACTGCTCCTATTGGGACTAAGTGTTCTCTCAAAGCCACCGCATTCCTCAACTTTCTGCAGATGTTGAACTTCAAAGTCCTAAAAAAAGGAAAGACCTATGGCCCTAAAAATGTCTCCCTGAAGAGATGTGACCTGTGTCTCCCTGAAGGAGGCTACAAGAGCCTGGGTAGGTACTGACCTGTGTGTGGGGGGGGGAGGGCTATGTATGGAAAGAAGGCAAAACCAAACAGTAATAATTGCTTTGGATACGATGCAATTTGTTAGTGGTCATAAGACTTCAAGGAGATTAAAAACCCCAGCACATGCCAGTTAGTGAGTCACTTTAAATATGTGAACTGGAAAAGGTCAAGCTAATTGGTAAACAACTCCATCCTCTGAGCTTCCTCTCCTTCTGATCTGGGGACATTTTAACCATTTCCCTGCAATCCAAACCATCACGTACTATTTTTAGCGGCTTCCCTAGAAGATGCTATAGCATATGGGAAGCACATGGATGGTGTGTGACCCATGTGCGTGGGTCACCAGGCAGAGGCTCAGCAAAGAATCTTGATCAAGACATCATTAAGGAAACAAGCTTTTTGTATTTCACTCCACAGACACCAGCACACCACCTCACTGCTAGAGGTCCACAGGCAACACAGGCAGACTGACTGACCCACAACAGGCACCTGCCTGAGAAAAACTGAGGGGAGGATAGTGTGAAGGTGGTAAGAAAAAAAAAATTATAACACACAAATTCCTTCAGGATGAAAGGGACCAGAAAGAGCAGAAAATGGGTAGGTGGTGATGGGAGGCAAAAGAAGTGCTGGAGATACTGAGAACAGGGCTAAAAAGGGCAAGGTGTTCCTTTCAGCCCATTCCTCTTCCTGGTCATCACCATGGTGGATACTGCCCAGATCAGCACTGACATTTGTTCTGTTGCCCTTTCACACCAGCCTTCCCAGGAATCTACCTTAAAAGGTCTTCCCCAAAAATCCTGAAAATCTGTAAGTACCAGAAAGTGAACCTTGGCATCAACAATTTCTCACCAAGACAATATTTAAGTTCAAGCCAAGAAGGATGGAAGTATTTAAGCATCTCTTTGCAATACACCTTCCTCACAGCCTCCACAGCAGACTTAGCAGTTAGCAAAGGGCAGGCATGAGTAGAAAAATTGCTGCCAGATACCAGCAAAAGGAAAGCAAAATATCTACCAAAGACAGAGTTACCAAAAGAACTGGGATTTGTGGAGGCCAGCAGAAAAAACACACCTTCCCCATACTCCAAGGTGTGCCTCTAAGTCTTCACTGCTGTGAATAAACTTTCCAAACACAGACATGTGCAACCCAGGTAGTGACTGCAAGAGGCTGTGGGACATGAGAAGCAAGAAGTCTAAGGGAAATTATTTCACCAGCATTCATTCACTTTCACGGGTGTTACCTCTGCTTACAATATATTTAAAAGGTAAAAATTAGCACTAGGAGCAATAAGAATAGGTAATGGAGTGAATCAACCAGAGCGTGTCCAGATGAAACACATGAGAAACAGCTGAAGCAACATACTGGGTTCAGACTAGAAAAGAAATTATGAGGCAAGAAAACAGAAAAGCTGTAAGGACAAAACATGAGGCAGGGACCAATAGAACACATACGGAAAAGATGCAGTCCTTTGAAAATGGCCTCTTGTGCAGCACAGCTTAACACTGGACATTACCATGAGGCTGCACTGTACTTTTGATGTTCCTGCATATCGCTAAACACAGAAGATGGGCCATGATGTTCAGGAGAAGCCAGGGCAGATATCTAGACCTGCTGACTGAAATTACAATGACCTGAGCCCTTTCAAAGAACCAGACCTGCTTCACGCTGCCTCCACAGAAACCTCCTGTATTCATTTCAGCAGGTGAGCTAAGCCTTGAAATTCACCTGCTGTTTTGTGATAGCCAGAGGTGACTGACCTGCAATGAGCAGACAAGGGCTGTACAGAGGTTTAGGCCTCCCCCATTCACCCGCCCTCGACATCCCCAGTTCAACACAGACAGACACACATGGTGAGCAATACTTGGTTCCTCCTACAAACCAATGTGTCATGCTTAACCTCCACCCCTCCTCAGCTCCAAACCACAACAGCAGCATTGGGAATTCAGGAGGCTGTTACACAACTGTGCGGTGTCTGCGACACAACACAGACATCAATTTCTTGGAGTTGGGACCTTTGTAATCCAGAAATGAAAAGTTTCTTCCTAGGACTAACATCAGTTCCAGGAGATAACTTGTGTCTTAAGCTAAGGCCTTCCTGATGTGGGGTTGAGTAGAAAATGTTAAATCATTCTTAACATATTTAAATAATTCTTAACACCAAACTAACCCTGAAACACCTCCTCTTCTCAGCAGTCTGCAGGCCTCTCAAAATGCTATTAGAGGCCCGACCAAAGATCTCAGAAATTCAGCAGCAAAAGGCACCATCGCCACCCCCATACACTTAATTTCTGCAGAAGGTCCCAGCCCATACCTGTTTGCAGAATCTCAGGAATCCAATTGAATATGTCTTTCCCCACAGGCAGCAAGTCCCGTACACACAGCTGGATCTGGAAGAACCAACACAAGATGACAGAGCTCACAAGCAAGATTTGGGCAAGAGTGCAAGATTCCTACCCTCTTTATCCACCTCTCTGTAGCCAAGTTGCAGGACTGGTGCTTTCTCCAACAATGACTGCAGTTATGGCCATACCCTCTTCTAGAGATGTGTCTAAAACAACATCCTGACTATACACTGCAATTTTTTTTCCTGTCACTGAATAGCATGGGGAGAAATATAGATCCTAGAGGAGACACACACAATCAATCGAAGACAGAAAAGATTTAAAGGAAGAGAAGGGAGTAAGAAAATAAACAAAGGAACAGGAAGGTGTCCAGAAAAACTGTGAATCAGTCCAGCTTGCCTAAGAGGATGTGATCAGCCCGATCTGTCTCAGAGCAAGGTACTGGTAAATCATCATCATCCATGTTGCCTAGTTCCAGCAGACATTTGCCACCTGACACAGTTTTTCAGGACAGGGATAGAGAAATTGTAGATGGGCACAGAAGGAGGACAGCGTCATGCTGTAAGCACAACAAATACTCACTCAATTGGTTTCCCTCTGATCTCAGACATGATGGAGCTCTCCCCTCCCAAGTACTCATAGCAGAGGCTGAGAAAGTTGTATATTACAAAGGCTGCAAAGACATCAATCAGAGTAAAATGACAACCAACTTCAAAACAGGTGCAAGGACCAAAAGCACAGGCAGCAGACCAAACATTAGCAGGGACTGCTTATGCAGCACCTTTCTCTTCAAAGCACTCCAGATTTTCACTGCATTTATCATCCTACCTCAGCACTCACAAGACTATCTGAATGGGAGTTTGGCCAAGGTCCCAGGCCAGTTCCATGACTCATGCCAAAAGGGTCACAGAACCATTTAAAACTGTGGTGAGTCTGTTTTATTTGGCATCTGCAAGATGCCATTCTTTACAGGGTTCCTGTGCATTATTCCAGGACATTACACTGGTACTAAATAATCTGGAAAAGGTATCTCTGATCCATCAGCCATATGTTATCTCCTGTATTTAACCTTTTAGCTGATGAACACAGTTTGTCTCTGCCAGGTAACCAGGCTATAGACATAAGAGTTGGAGAAACAAAGAGTTTATAACAATCAGTAAACTCTGTTTTCGTGTCTTGTGGGGACTTTTGCAAAACAGGCTCTGTTCTTCATTTTCTCAAAAAGATGAAATTTCTTGTGTGCTGAATAAAATCTCCTTAGGCCACCTCTTTTCTGCCTTCCCCAGAAACCTGTTACAGATGACAAACAGACTGACCACTAACACTGCCCCATTTCAGTTCTCCATAACTACAGATGTATCTCCTTCTCATGGGATCCAAGCTCACTTAAATGTGGATGAAGTGAGCCTGTATATACCCTGTCTGCCACTCTCTTGACTTTTTGTAATTGCTGTTGGACCCTCGAAGTTGTCAGATATTTTAGGGCAAGGACTGTACTTCTGCATTTGACACAGACAGCCCTGGGGCAAAATGACAGACCAGATGACCCTTCTTGCGACATTATATTCCATGGTCACCTGTGTCTGGACACTCTCTGGAACGACAACACCCAGATCCTGGGTTTTGCCCCAAATAACTGGGATGGAAACAGCAGTCTCAAGGAACTTTAAAATAAGAAGAGAAACTTAATAATGTACAACACTGAGAAGCTGAGCTCCCCAAGCAGCCAGTTATTAGACCTGAGGTAATTTTTTCCACATGAATGATCTCCCAAAGTCAGACAAATTCTTCTATAAGCATCTAAACTATGCCCTGGCAAAGAGATACTCCACGGTCCCCAAAACACTTACAGTCTCAAAACACTGTATTTATGGCTTGTAGACGTGTCTAGCTGGCAAGACTGCTATGGCACATAAAAGCCAGTGGTATATATGCTTCTATGTATGTAATTGAGATATTGTTATTCTATCTGTAATCCTTATTATTGAACCAAGTTCACACAGTATAATTTTGCCAAAGCTTTAATTAGGACAGAAAACACCAAGCATGGAAAAATTATTTAAATTACTGTGGTAACCCCTTTTGCCTTCAATTTTCCTGCAACTTAGCTGACAGCACCCAGCACCCAGAGGAAGAAAAGCTAAGCTTTTCCTATTGTCCTCCAGTGACCCCTGCCCTCTGATGTGGTCATTACAATACCAGTTGCCCATTCCCCAAGCACTAGGGAAAAGATGACATCAGAGGAAGAAAACAAAACAAAATTAAAGGGAGAAACATGCGCCCATTCACTCCCAAAAGAAGTGCTAACTAGCAAAGCTCATCACACCAGCAAAGAACTCTTCTTCCATCCCATCCACATCCATCAGATGGTATTCATGATATCAACATTAAAAAAAACCCAAACAAACCCTACTTGTGTCAGTGTTTCTGACACCCTGGTCAGTATAGAAGCAGTGACATGAAAGAGTAAAACCAGAACAGGTTCCTCCTAACACACACTACAAAATACAGCCCATAAATGGCTTAAGATAGCTTTCAAAATGTACTAGTAGGGTCTTCTTCCTCCATTCCCTAATAGCCCACTTTGAAATGTAAAACCTTTCTAAAATATAAAGAAGGCGGATGGCAAGAGACAAAAAGGCTATTTTTGAGCAAAACCCAGGAAAAGTGAGGGAGAGAACCTGCTTTCCAAAGGTGTCTTCACCTCCATTTGTAGTTTTCTCACACAGGCCAACCTGTCGAGGTGAACCCTGGAGCACCGGCAGCCTCCTGAGCAGATGCTCAAATGCTTGCAAACTCCCAGAGCAAGAAAGGCAGAGGGACAGTGGCTGTTGCTAGGAGAGCAGCAGGCTTCCTGCTAGACCCATACACACACACAGGGCGGGGAAAGAAAAAACCCAGGCCCCAAACAAAGATGCTTTCTTGCATCATGTGCGTGCATTTGCCATCTGCTGCTGCATCCACAGCATTGTTGTGGATGTGAAGGAAGGCCTGCTGGTCTCTTCAGCTGATTAACTTGTTCACATGGCCAGGGGCAACTCTCTGGATTGCAGATCTCACCAAAACAACTGCACCAATGATTTAGGATTTAATGAGGGTATGGTGAGAAATTGTCCTCAGAAAGACACTGCTAGAGTGCAATATCTCCTGCTGAGTGGGTAGAGGCATCTTACAGGATGAGACTAGGAGGGAAGTTACAATAGCATTTACAGGAAGGTAACCATTTCCCTCACAGACAGTGCTAGTGCTATTACATCACTGCAGCAGACAACCACAGCCAAGCAGGTGCTCATCCTGAACATGGCACCCTCTCTTCTTCAGGACTCCAAAGCACTTTACACTTCACCAGCCCCAGCATGTGGCCACTGTGTTACCCTGTGCAAGCACACAAGTGGCCCCAGGATGGGACCAGAAGAACACACTGCTAACAAACTGCACCAGGAGCACAGGACAAAGCAGTGTCTGGCTGCTAAGTGCTGTTCAAAGAGGCAGGAGCTAAGCAATACGTCACTTTCTAGCACCCAGATACCATCAGATTTTTTGGTTTCACCAAAAGCTTTTCCCTTCCTGAAGCAAAGGATCCCAAAAAACCATAAACTTAAGTCTCTACAGAACCCTGGAAGGAAGGTTCCTGCTCAGAGGCCAGTGAGGGAGAGAGAGGTCAAGTCGGACAGGGCTTTGAGCAACCTGATCAAATGAAAGGTGTCCCAGACCACGGCAGCGGTGCTGCACTCAGTGATCTTCAAAGGTCCATCCTGAGACAAACCATCCTACCATTCTATGATTTTCAGTCACTAAGCAAGCCATGGTCATCCAGTTAGGCACACCATTCAGAAGGTGACAGTGATGCTCTCTCCTGAAATGCTGTTTTCCACTAGAAATAAAGGTTCTCTCAGGGCAGAGACTTCCCACCCCTCCATTTTCTGTCTGACCCCTCCTTACCTTCATAGCAGTCCCGCACTGTGCCAAAGTAAACATAGTACTGGTCATTGGTGAAGAACAGGAGGCTGAGCCACGAGTCAAAGGCATAAATGGGCACGATGAAGAGGATCCGAACGATGTAGCGCTGTTCGTTCGGGCAGCTGTAGCAGCGCAGATGCATGTAGATCTGAGAGATGGACAGGGGAGACCGGGATCAGCGGTACATGGAGCACAGAGGAGAAAGCAGAAGTGGAGAGTCAATTGGGCCAGGAAAAACAAACTCACTAAATCACCTCTCGATTGCCTCCAGCAGCCTCAAGGTGATGAACATAAAAGAAAAGATAAATCACTGTTATCGTATGGCATTGATATAGCAACCCTTATGGCATTGATATAGCAACCCTTAGTTTGCAGACAGGGGGAAGGAGAGGGAAGAGAAAATGGAGGCATTTCTAATCTAGTTTCTTATAGGGAATTGATTTTTTTTTACATAACCTTGCCCACATTCTTTTTGTTCATACCTTTTTTTCCAGTCATCAGTTCTACATTCCTGCTATCCTCTTTTAAGTACCTAAGATTCATTGCACTGCAGGCTGCTTTTCTCTGAAAAACACACCTGTTGTGAACACTCACTCTTTTGGCTGTTTTGGATGCTTTCGAGACTTTCATCTGAAACAACCTAAGAGAGCCCTTTACAGCACATCCCAAAGCTGATAAGCCACAGCCCATCTGCTCAAAAGGTGTTACTCTGCACATGGGTAACAAAGGGTCAGCCATCAAGGGAGCACTGAACTCATGCAGTGTGCTCAAAGGAACCACACAGTTTGTTCTGTCTGACTGCACACATGCTGATCCCTCTAAGTCACTGGCTGGGGGGAGCACAGCATCCCCACCCTTCCCAGTCCCACCACTCACAGTTCCTTAGCCATCATTAAATCCCACACCTAAGATGCTTTTTTACAGAATACCCACCTCTCCGAAAAGGTATTGACCACAAGCAACCCTGAAGATGAGCACAACCCCTGCAATGCCCTAATAACACAGGCAGAGCTTCAGCACGATTTGTGGGTGCACTCTCTTGACCACGGATCAGGAGAGGCAAGGCCTCTGTACAGCAATTCGCACTGAGCTGCTGTCCCAGCTGCTGGAATTAGTAACAGCCAGCTGATTACATATGTGCCTCACCACTGACTGATTCTGCTGCCTGAAGAGGTACAAGCACTTGTTTGAAGCTTCACCCTGCATTTTGGGGTGCTGTGAGGATTCTCCAGAGACTGAAAAACATACACTCTCATCTTTCCACTGTAAGGGAGAGGGGCTTGTGCCTCCCCAGCTGTCTGTTGCTTGTTCCTCCCTGGTCAAAACTGACTGAAGGGCTGAAAAATACTTCTGTTTCCTTTCCCTATGAAATGCTCAAAAATACTTCCGATTCCTCTTCTTGACCCATGAGGAGCTCACAAAAAGCTCATTTCCTGAGGAGAACAGGTTGAAAGCAAGCTAACAAACCTTAGAGATATTTTTGCCTTGCGACAATCCCAGTGACACATCTCATCCAGCACAGAGACAGCTGACACCGGAGTTCAGATGACTCCAAGCTTTGCCCTTGGGATGTCAAAAGAGCCCAGTGATCCGTGTGCCTGGGAGAGCACAGGAACTGCTGCTGTGTAAGAGGACAACAGCGTGTTTCAATCAGCAGTGTCTCTCTGGCACTGACCTCCATGGGTTTCTTCAGAGAAGGCCATTAATGCCTAACTGTGCAATGTTATACTGCACAGGAAAAATTCTCCCTACCCTCAGCAGGTGATCAATTTGACAGGAGGATCCATGGCACTTGTAATTGTTACCCAAGCTGGTGAAACTGCAGGTATTACTCTTATTCATCTGTGACTAATCCATTTTTTACCTTCACTAGCCCCTGTACTCCATCAATAGGCTGTACTTTTCTACATTCTAGTCATCACTCTGGAATCTACAATCCAACAGGTACAAAACATGGGTTGATAAATAACAGGGCTTGTGTTTCCCCACTGTATTTTTCAGTTCACATGACAACTGCATGAAAGAGAGGTACAGAACAGGATGCAGGGTTTGACTTACTCAGGCTTCCAGGACACCTGCCCCAGAGAGAGGGGAGGGGAAAAAATTAAAATGAAACATTTCCTGCTACTCCTTTCCGCAGCAGAGTTCAGCCTGTGGAATCCACTGGCACAGGAGATCAAAGGAGGAATGTCAAACAACAGGTGACTAGGATATTTTAGCTAACAGCTGACACAATAAAAAATGGTAATATTCAGCTAAAGACCTGTGAAAGCATGATCTAAGATAACACACCTTTCTGCAAACCTTCAAGAGATGGCCAAATGTTTTACACCTGCTAGTTTTAAAGAGTGGGCTTCCTCTCCATGCACACTTTGGAAATGGTCTGTTCTTCATGTGGGGAAAAGGAAAGGATGAGAAGTACAAGTGACAGGGTTTTACCTGATGGCAGGTGATGAGCAAAGCTGTCCATACAAAGAAACCTGAGATAGCCTGAGCAGCAGTGGTCATGAGGAATATTGGCTGCTCCACAGCCGTGGGGCTGCCATCCTCTGGCATCAAGGAGAAGTTAGGAGCCACAGCTGGAGTGGTGGCAGTTGACCCCAGTCTGGGGGCTGCAGTGACATCAGTCATCATAATCATGGTGCCTTTTGGTGTGAGGTTCCAGTTGGGATTGCTAAAGAGCTGCCCACGGGCCAAGACCTGTCAGGGAAGAGAACCACAAAGCAATTGAACCCAGCTGAAAGGAGTCAGGAATGTAACAGAACTTTGCATCTCTCACATGCCTTCCACCAGGCTGCTCACATGCTTTGTGAACAGGACCTGGGTGTGTCTGCCACTGCCGCCCCTTGTAATATAACAGATCATGTGGTACTCAGGAACCTCTGACAGCCCCCCAGAGATCATGAAATCTGGCCACTGCCATCATCGCCTCCCTTCTGCAATAAAAATATATAAGATGAATAGAGCATTCACCAGAGATCACAGAATCATAGAATGGTTTGGCTTGGAAAAGACCTTAAAAACCACCTAGTTCCAAGCCCTGTGCTATGGGCCAGGGACTCCTTCCATAGACCAGGTTGCTCAGAGCTCCAACAAACCTGTCCCTGAACACTTCAAAGAATGGAGCATCCCTAAGTCCTCTGGGCAACCTGTGCCACTGTCTCACATCTCTCACAGGAAAGAATTTCTTCCTAACATCTAATTTAACCTACTCACAGTTTAAAGCAATTTCCCTTAGTCCTATCACTACACACCCTTGTAAAAAGAACAGAAGGAAGTATCTAAATCATCCCTACTGGAAGATGATAGGCACACTTAAGTTAACACCTCTATTTTCCATAAGAGCACAGGCTATTCTGCTGTGTCCTGGTGTCATGGCTAGCCTGCCAAGCAGCAACAAGCAACAAGAACATGTGTCACAGTGTCCCTGTGCAGGAAGGGGGCAGGGGGAAGAATATCCTAATTCCTCCAGCAAGCAATGCCCACCTCTCCTACAGCCATGCTGAAAACCACACTCAGCCCAAAGCACTCTCATTGAAGGATATGAACTGAAAGCTCTTCTCATTTTGACAGTGGGAACAGCATGGAAGTCATGCTTTTATCAAAATTTGTTTGGCATAGTACATTTAGCCAGCCTGTTATTAATGTTAGTAACTTTGCATTGTTTTCTACATGATGTGAATTTAGCCTGATTGGGTTTTAAAAGCCAGCTGACACATAAAAACACCTACAGAACACAAGAATATGCAAGATTTCAAACCAGCATGACCCTTGGCCATTTCCTGGCTAAAAAGCTATCCTCTTTCAATGGAACAAATTCTTGAAGGTCTAAGATCTAAAGTAGCTATTATTTTCAATTTGGTCATAAGCAGGCTCTAGTGTGACCCCTGGATTGTAGGAAGATAATCCACTTAAACCAAGATCACAAGCAGGCAGCCATTGGTTCTATCCATTAGAAGAGCTGCTTCTGATCCCCCTATCAAAGGGAACAGCATAATATTGCCTCCTTCTGATAACCTCCTAATATTTTGCAGAAGAGCACTTCTATAAAAGCTCAAGCCATTGCTTTTATACAGGCCTTCATGATCAGTGGATGGAAAGGGCTTTGGAAAAGCCAATGATCCATTGCCAGAGTTTACAGCTGCACCAGGGAAGGACACATCTGTGATCTACTGACAGGTTGTTAGAGAACACAAAAGAGAATATATGTTCACAGAGGAACTGCCCCAGCCCTGCTCCACCTGAAGCCACAGCACAAACTAGGGAACAGGTACCCAGTAAAAGCAGAGTGCCAGTAGCAAGTCCTTTCCACATGCCCACTAAGGCACAAAAATGGCCCCTTTAGCACAGGCTTTTCTAAAACACACACTTGCACCACCAGTGTGCAGCAGTCTGATGTTACGTTACGTCACACTCCTCCTCCTTTCTGCTTTCTTCCATGGGGGAAAAAGAAATGTCCTGGGAAACACTCAGATTTGTTTAAGCATGTCTTACTATAGGTGGAGCTGCACAAGTGCTGTGCTTTAATTTAAAAAATAATTGTCAAACCTGGCTTTTCTTTGTTCTTTCCAATAGATCCCTGCTCTGAGTTACAGCTTTCCATAACTGCATGTACAGAAGGATAACTCCTCTCCAGTCCTGATCAGTACAGAAAATGTAACTTAAGTTTTGAGCTTCTAAGCATACATACACACACATTTCATCATCTGTACTATATTTAAATATTTGGAGAGATGGAGGCTGGGTGGAGAGGTCACAAGTTAACAAGGCTTTTACTGTCTTTAAAAGAAAGGGATTCCTACCCAAGTAACTTCTGAAGCAACTGAATATGCAGAGTGTTGAGAGTGCTTCCACAAAGCTCAAGAAGGGCACATCTGAAATGAAATCAGAGCAGATGCACCTGTGGTTAACCTAGCTCTAAATAAAGCCCAGCCAGCTGCAGTCTTGCACATCCCAGTGCACTTTGGGAGCTATGTAAGACAGGAAGCTGCTAAGCCCTTCCAAAAGTTCATGGGGGAGAGGATCTGTACAGCAGACCATAGGTGCCAGGAGAAACAGGACCTGGACCTTCATACTCCAGCTAATCAAACCACATCAGCAGCAGAGACCCAAATGCAGCAGCAGTATAATCAAGAGAACTAAGGATCTGAAAGGGAATTCTTCTGTGTCTCTGCGCTCATTTTAAAAAAAAGTAAAAACAGCAAAAAATGATCAACAAGCATTTTGTCGTTACAAGGGTTATGTATTCATAAGCAAGGTCAGTCATAAATTGAAGTTGTGTATGTAATCTTAACACTGCCCCCTTGTGATTATACATCAACAGTCATTAATTACAGGATTGTGCATCATTCTTCACCTAATCCCCTTCAATTCACACAGTCATTGAAATTAATAACCTTTTCCACCACTGTGCTCTGAAAGAAAATATACAAACTCTCTTACAAAACAGGGCTTACATCTGCTACCCAAACCACCTCACCCATGAGTACTCAGGGCTGCCCCTGAGGACAGCATTTTATTTCCTTGACACCTTTTATTAGTTCTATGGATCAGTTTGCAGCTCATTCTCCTTGCTAGTGAAACACGAAGGAATGCTGTACTCCAAAATCCACAAAACTAACATAAGCCTTCCAAATTATCCCTTCTAATCTCCTCAAGTCCCACACACCAAAGCTACATTGACAGATATAAGTAGTGCATAAAGCTGTTGTTATGAAATTCTACTGTATGCAAGAAGCTGAAGCTGTAAGAGCAATTCCAGTCTATACTTAAGAAACAGGTAATAGCACAGATGACTGAAGCCTTAATCAGGAAAGTGGAATTCAGCTCATTCACTGCCACCAGCTCAGTCTGCTAGTTCCTCTCCTGTTTTTTTAAAAAGAGCATTGTGAGGGTGGGCTGCAGCAACTCGTCTCATCAGGCCTTGCTTCTGAGATGTCTCTTCCCACTGTGCAACAGGACACAAGCACAGAGAAGCCCAGAAAAGGCAGTGCCTGGGAACACATCACAACAAAAATACTGCCTTGATAAGGTACAGATCCAGTACCTTGGTATCAGCAGCTTCCCTCTTACACTGTGAATGTGTTTTGACATTCACTTCTTAGACACCTACCTCCATCACGGCCCAAGTCAGCACCACAACACACTTTCCTGCTTACTCTCATACCCTCTCATGGGTAAAAAGGTACCTTCCAACAGCCATAAAGCTGCTCCCTATTCACCTTCATCACCTCCTGGCTGTGATCTCTTTCCTGGTGCTCCTCCCAGCTGGCTGTATTTCTCTGTTGTTTCTTGTGCATTTTAAGCTCCCTAGGACAACCATCTTTTTGTTCTCTGTCCATACAGTTCCCAGCACTGCAAGGTACCAAACCACGAGGAAAGCTCTTGACATTACCATACGTCAAATTAGGGGCATTTGGAAACCCAAATTACCAATGCAATACAAACCAATTTCATGCATAATAAATTTGGAAGCATTTCTTACTCTTCTGCCATATCCTGTTTTCTCTTTCCACCTGTTTCATCATTGCTTTCAGTTCAAGGAAGAGTAAAGTTCCTTGCACGCTTATTCTCCCTCTCTGGAGAGCTCTCCTAAACATATCAAAGGAAAATATTTAAACATTTCTAGATTTCTCTCTTGGAGCTTTCCCCATCTCCAAGTGACTACCTTGCTCCCCCCGGAGGTAACCTGCAACATAACAGGACCACAACACAGACCCGGAAAAGCACCAAACTTTGGAAACTGGAAACAAGCACACATAAATGCATCTACATAAACACACAGGACTTTTAGATACAGGTTAGGGGTATTCTAGGATGGCCACAAGAAATTTGGATCAGAGCCAGTATGATTCTTCTGCATGGGTTACAGGAGTTCCTGGCAGTGCTGAGGTCTATACACTACCACCTCCCAACATGGAAGGCAGGGATCACACTTCCATCCCCTACAGGCTGTCACCTACTCCTGCCCAGATGTCATCACAAGTTATGTATGTTAGAGCACGACAAGGCCTCGTGCTGCCAGGCATTAGCTTAGACACCAAAGCAGTACCTCTCACACTTATCTAACACATCTTCTGAAAACACTTTAGGAGTACTGGGGGGACTCTCAAATGCAAGGAAGGGAAAAGACAACAAAACAAAGCCTGTGCTATTTCTAACAAGATAACTATCCTGATAAAAACCCAGAGATGCAGAACACTGTTACAAATATTCTTGATAGAGAAGAAGCTCCAAATGGCATGGGGACCAGTTCTCTTAATGACACCCCACACATGTAAAGCAGCAGGGATGTGTCCACATGGCCTGCATCCACAGAAAAAGCAGCACACTAATTCTCCATCAGGAGCAGATTGCCAGTCCTGTATCTTTTGGAAACAGAGACCTCTTGTCTCCAACATTAACATGGCAGCCTCTTCTGCTGAAAATAAACTCAAAACAGAAAACAGACAGGATGTGGCAAAAGTGAAAACAAAAAACTTGATTTTTGGCTTGCATAAAGGCATGGAAAATGTTACCACTGAGGAGGAGCTATTTCTACATAAACAAACATAAATATGAAAACCTCACTTCTGATGCAAAAAAAGTGGTGTAAGAGGAGGGAAGAAGGTTCAGATGTGGCCCTTTAGTTCCATGGGGTACATCTGAATATTGCAACACAACCTAGTAAAGGAGGTGTTTGCCTGCTCTGATCAAGACCTACCCCAATGCCAAAAGGAAAAGAACCCCAAACAGCAGGACTCAGAAGCTGTTCTCTCCCATCTGCAAAAACAATCTGTGGTTTTAAAATAGATCGCCTCATCCAAGGCTGAAAGTATTTAATTTCTAAACTGCTGAGTGAGCAAAGAATGATACACAAAGCTATCCCATGAAAGAGTCTTAACAGCTAAGCCTCCTTCTGCTGTACAAGACACAAACCAAAAAAACACACACAACCTGGCTGCAAGGTTCTCCTGGAGAACTACAAGACAATGTTCTTCCTTAAAACCTACTCACAGTCACATTGATTTAAATATCCACCATACTGAACTTGGTTAAAATAAAACAAAAACATTTTCCATTCCCCTCAAATTCTTATTTCTTCAAGAGTTTCTCCATTAAATTATCTTTATTCTGGATCCAAAAAGGCCAATGCAGAAGTGCCATGCAGTAGATAAATCAGAGCCTGAACTTTCTGCATTTATTAGGACACAAGCAAGAGCTCTATATTAGTGAAAGCAGCAGCTTAATGTTTTTGACAATGTGCCCTAGACTTACAAGGAATGCAAAAACACAGGACAAAGTGGTTCAAGGTTTATTTTAGACCATTTAAATTATAACAATGTTTAGAATTGCCAACTGGGACCAGCTCTTTCTATTGTGCTAGATATATATGATAAATAATTATTGTAAGGTGTTTTCAACACTCAAAGAGATGGCATCACCAGCTGAAATGGCAAAAGAGAGGAAAAGGAGCAGGCAGATAGGACAAAATAGCACTACACTACACAGTAAGAGAGTCATTGGCACAGCTGAAATCAGTGATAGCAATCCAAGAAAAATCAAATGCTTTCACATTTATTACTTCTTAAATTGCTTTTGCTCTCTGGGGTGGCATCTAGTTTACTTATCTATGAGACATTAAAAGGTCCCAACAGAGCACTTTTAAGCTCTCCAGTAGCACTCCCAAAACAATCAGAGTTAAGAATGTGACCTGGCATGCAGTTTTAACTAGCACAACTCATCTGCATTTTACTGCTCATGCTGGGCAAAGCTTTCTTAACTTCAAGTCGGTCAAAGTCAGCCCACAATACACACCTGACACACAGGCACACGTGGGTAACTCTGAACACACATGAGCAACGCTGTGCTCAGTCACAGGACAGGCACTCACCAGACTCACAAACATCTGCAGCTGCTGCACCCCATGGCAGCTTAACGTGCTTGTCTGTCTGCACAACAAGTGCAGATCCAAATGCAGCTCTCCTCAGTGCTATTTCTTCAGAGGAGTGAGCGGTCTGAAGAGATGCCCCAGTCACAATTTCACAGCTGTCAGTACAGTCAGTGAAACAAGGCGAAAGTGTCACTGGGACAGAGGACCAGTAGGGTCAGCAAGAGTGGAGCAGGGAGCCATCAGCTCAGAAGCAGAAGGTAGAGGAGTGAGGCACCTACAGCAGACCAAACCACATGGCAAGGTACACACCCACTAAGCCGTACTCAAGAGATGATCCCATGCCTACATACACATAAGACCGCACTGTACACACAAACAATTTAACCTTCAACAAGGTCACATTCCTATGTTCCTCATTTCAGGGAAACTAAAATCTGAGAATACCACAAAAATCTTCTGCACGTGCAGCTCAGACAGCCCCCACCCATTTTGCTAGCCTATAGCCCTAAGAGAAACTTCCCCTCCCCATGCGCCCATTAAAAAACTCAGAATCAACAACAAAACCCTTTTACCCTGAGCCATGCACTCTTCTTTCCAGAGTTTTTTTCTGCTCTATTAATTTCTGTTGTCTCACTGTATTTGCACAGCCCTCCTCCCCCCATCCTCCTCCTATTTTTTTTTTTTTTTTTTTTTGTGGACTGACCCACATTGTGATAGGTCAATATCTAACATCTAGTCCCTTTTTTGGAAGGAGACAGAAAAAAGAGAGAAAGGGGGAGGGAGAGGAGGAGAAGGGATGTTCCCCAACCTTTTCTGCTTTGAGAACAGGATCAAATACACTTGGGCCATGCACTGCATCCCTTTCCCATACTCCCAACAGCCCAACTTCACAAAAACCAGGCAAGCCCTCTGCTCCCAGGGGAGAAACACAGAAAGAGTGTAAAGATATTCTGCAACTGGCAGAGGGGAAAGAGGCAAGAAGAAAAAAGGATGTGTCATAAACAGTTGTGTCCCACATAACAGAGGATGTTTGCATTTCATTTTCCAAACTCTCAAGAACAAAGTCAAATCAGAACTTATTCCACCAACACCTCCATTCATTATTTCCCACCTCTGAGTGCCAAGACAGGGTAGACAACAGTTTTAAAGTTACCACAGGGTATACAGTTCTTTTAAGAAAAATCAGAACTCAAACTCTACAGCAGCATGGAAAAGTATTGAACTTGTGGCAGTCACACACAAAGGAAGTTTTTCTAATACATTAGAGTATACTTTTCCACTCGGAAGATGACGTATAGAATCTATCAGATCAGATCCACACTTCAATTTAGCAAGTAAATGAGCTGAAAGAACCCAGACATCTTCATTAGAGGTCTAGGCAACTGTGCAGTGGTGCATATGAGGGCAATGGCACATCTGACTTCCCCAGCAGTCATTCTCTGATGCAGACATGTAGCAGTGATGAACGCTGCAGGAGTAAAATCAGTGATTCTAAACAAGGCACACAAGGCCACACTCACTATAAAGCCATTTTGTTATTGGTACAGTACCAACTGATTGGCTTATTTTTGTTTGTAGTTTGTTCTCTTTTTTTTTTTTAAGATTTTTTTCCCCTAAACCTTTGGACATAGGACACAAACATCCTTCCTCATTCCCCAAAATCATCAACTTCTAAATTCATTGCTCCTATCTAACATTAGCCCCTCCACACTTCTCTCCTGCCCTGCTACTTCATCAAGAAAAATAAAAATACTACAGAGGCAAAGTTCTGAAAGCTGAATTAGGACCTTTGTATTCCTGGACTCATGGGAGTCTCTTTATACCAAAAGCCATCAGCAGCAATGCATCTTCTCTAAACAGAAAAAAAATCACGCCAAGCATCAACCCGAGAGGGTGCACGCTTAAAATAAGGACAAAGCTTCAACTCAATGTTTCCAGACACTCTGACATTGAATTATGCAGTTGCATGAAGTTACTTGAAAGGGAATTTGTGTAAATGACTTTTGGCTTAAGACTCTTGTAAAATCAGTGCCATCACAAAGTCATTGGGAGGGGGGAAAGGAAGTCTGTAAGTCAGGAGAGTTTGGAGGAGAGAAGTCACTCCCAGCTGACAGGACAAATAGCTGCAAATAGCTTCACCCACCACTAACCATTCTTTCATAGCAAAAAGCGCAAGGAAGAGACAAGATATGGTGAGTCAGGAAGAGAAATTCACTCACTTCTAACCTGCCTCTTGAAGTGACTGACTTGTCCACATTAATTTTAAGTAACCTGGACAGAGACACAGCTACATTGCTGCTGCTGAGGCTGTATCTGTATTGGAGATGACCAGGCAGCTGCAGGCTCCCAAGCAATCAGCTCAGCAGCCTCCAACAGCATCCATGTCATGTTCTGCAGCCTGAGGAGGGAACACTGGGTCTGCAAGGTCAGCTTTTAAGCTATTATTTCATCTCATCTCCTTCCTGAAGCCTCACTGCTGCACTGTGTAACATGTTGCAGTCATTTTCTTTGCTGAATCAGAGGGATTTTTTTTTACTAGCAAGTTGATCAAGGGCCACATGTATAAAATACCGAGGCAGAGATGGGCGCTTTGGGGCTAGACACAAAAAATGTGAGGCTGTGACACCAACGCTCTATGCTCTTGGTCACTCTTCATTACACAACATCCTCAAATAGCTGATCCTTTCAGTATCATCAGACTCCCAGGCACTGTGACTGTAAGATAATAATAGCAACATTACCATCCTTTCAATACAGAGACAGACTTGAGGGTGAGGAGACAAATATCCAGGTACTATATGGGTTAATACTGCACGTAGAAAGTCAATTATTTCCCTTTTCAGGTTCCTGTGAATTATTCCCCTTGGGGGCTATAAAGACCTGGTCAAAGCCAGGTACAGCACAGTTCCTGAGCAGCTTGCCTATACACTGTATTGTCCCTGGACACAGCTTGCTCTGTTGCCTTCCCAGACATGTTACTTACACCATCAGGAACAAAAACCCCATGGAGGTTGACCTGATTTTCAAAGAAAAAGAACCTGGCTATGAGCAAGTACCCCAGCCCCCACCTCTTCTTATAAGAGAGAGAGACTCTGAGGTGAGACTCCTGGAGGGTGGCTGCAACTCACGGCTTTATCTGGCGGAATTTCACTTCCAAAACTTTCCTGGGGAATTGCTGCTCTGAAAACAAGTCCAATTGCTCTCCCCAAAAGTAATCCATGCAGGGGGGGCGGAACAAAAAACCCCAAAAAAGAAAAAAAAAAAAAAAAACAGAAAAAACAGGAGGAGGGGAAAGAAGAAAAAAAAATACCCCAAATCCCTTACTATAAGGGTGTTTTCAGTTCAGGCACTGTAATATTTTACAGTTGTTTTAGCTAAGTGTTTCGATTCATCTTATCACAGTGTCAAACTGCTTTCAGAGTCCCAAGTACGCTGGCAGGGTGTGATGTCTTGACAGGAAACCGCTCTTCCACCACAAGAAAGCAAACACCAATGAGTCTGGGAAGAAGCAAGAACAGCACACCACAGACAGAGCGCTCCAAGCAAACAGCTGGGCAAGCCAGCACACAAAACTCCAACCCAGTGCTATTCTCTACAGCACCTCAAATTTCCAGGGCCTTGACAAGCACAATCAATCACAAACTCTAAAGCAGAGAAGAGCTTCTGCCCCCAGCCAGGGCTGCCCAATAACACCCAGCTGCTTTGTTACACGGGCAGCCAGCAGCAGGCGTGTACTAGAAAACTCGACTGTACAAAGGCTAAATGCCATTTCTCTCTGAGGCTGTGCTGTCCTCTTCATATTGCAGACAGATCAACCTGTACATTCACCGCTGCTTTCCTTGGTTTCTGCAGTTTTAGGCTGGAAACACTGAGAAAAACGAGTCATAGCAATGGCACTTCAGAATCAGCAAGCCTGATTTGAAACTTCATGTTTTACTTCAAACTTCATTCAATACAACACTGGGCTCTTGAAGCAGCTAGGACCAAACAACAAACATCTCCTGAGGAATTCACTGCTTCCACCAGACACTGCTGCAAGAGCTCAAAGATATCCTTAGAGCTGCTGGAAAACGAAAACAGGCACCTCTGCTAGAAGGAGCAGGTAACAATTTATCTCCCTCAATGTAAACAAAAGCCAATTAAAACGAAACCAAAACAGGAAGGGAGAAGGAATGAAGGGTAAGTTCCTCCCATGGAAATTAAAAGGTTGTCATCTTACACCAAAACATGATTATTAGATGCTTTAGTTAGTGCAGCAGTAGAACTGGGTAGAAAAAGGGACAACCTTTTTGAGGGGGAAGGAGGTGTTTTAAAAGCTATTTTGTGCTAGGAAAAAAACCCCACCCACCCATCTTTTATCCACGAGAAGAAAAGAATCCTAATCCCCAACTGCAAAAACTCACCTCCCAGCCTACTACCAGCACTCAGGCAAAGAACCTGACAGAGAACAAGGCAGATTTCTAGCTCAATTCTGTCAAATGGTTAGAGACCAGACAGCTCAGAATGCTTTTGTTATGCCAAACCAGCCAGTCACACTGAACTTCACTTTCTGACCAGTTTATCTAAGAACCTTCCCCTTTTGACTGCCACGTGTCCTAAGGAGACAGACAAACTGAAGTCCAAAAGGTGACCAGTGGCTGGGAGTGGCTGGCTCATCCCCTTGCTCCACCCGTTCAGCACTCTGAACTGACTGCAGAGACCTGAGTGGATCACAAAGGAAAACATCTGCCTGCACCACCAGGCTGCTCAGAAATGCTGACTCCACTGGTAAAGCTTCCCAACCATTTTGCAGCAAGACCAAATCACTCCTGCTCCAGATACAGAGGCACCCACCTGCTGCTTCCATGCCACCTAAGGTTTACAGCACAACTGTAATAATGACAGTATTAAGGACCTAAAAACCTGCTCCCCTAGACCACAGCAGCTTTGAAACCAATTTTCTTGGGAACAATGGTGAAAAGAAAGCCTGAAGTAGGCCTTTCAGGATACCTCCACCATAAGAAAAGCTCTCCCAAAACCCCTATTGTTTAGCACTTAGCCAGCATCCTAAAAAGCATGAGAGTTTATTTTTTTGCCAACAGTATCACACAAATACAAACCTTTAGTATTAGAAACCTGAATAACACGAACATTTCTAGAGAAATCTGTGTTCTCTTTTAGAGAGGCTGCTAAGCTCTTAGACCAAAGGGTAACTTCCAGCAACACAAGTTCAAAGGCACAGTTAACTGCTGTATTAAAAGATTTTGTTAGTGGGATGTATGCTCTATTACGTTTTCATTGATTCTTTTTTTTGCAGGACAGGAAAGCCATTTCTATTCACCCTATTAGCCTTTGCTCTGTTATTGATCAACGTCTTCTATTTTTATCTTTAACAGAGGTAAACAGTCTTCTCTCTGGGGAAACCTGTCTTGATGTCTTCAATAATTACTCCTGTTCAAGCTCCTTACATGCCAAGAACAATTTCAAACTTTTCGTAAGCAGAAGCCATCTTCACTATTTTCTCTAGATTTCCCATTCCTCCTCCTCCACCCACTCTTGACAGCTTCAGAGTGTTCCAGGCAGCTTTCACAGAGCTGTCCCTGAAATCACTCTAGTCCCTTTCCACAATTCATCAGAACTCAGTCACGCACACATTCTTCCAAAGCCCTCTTTCCACTACGCCCTGCAGCTGCCAAGGCTGACTTTAGCCCTTACAGAGCAACTGAGATTTCGAGACACCACGAGCACCCGAACAAGACCCACCACAACTCACCTACAGTGCAAGAGAACGCAGGCACAGTATCAGCCTCCTCGCACACCTACCACACCAGCACATGCACGAGGCGCCTCTCAGTCCATCCAGCGCGAACCAAAGGAAACCCAGCAAACACAAACCTGGCGTCCACCACGTTACTACAGCCCATCGAGCTCCCAGCCCACCCAGGACAGACACACCCGTGCAGACAGCGACACCCACCCAAAGGCACCAAGGAGCGTGACAGCGCTGGGAACGAGGGGGCTGTGCTGGGGCGTGTGCACAGGCAGAGAGAACAGCTGCAGCAGGGACAGGTTGCGGGGAAGGAGGGAGAGGAAGGAATGGGGTGGGCTGCCCGGGGGTGGGGGCTGCCCTGGGAGCTGCGGGTAGACGCGGGGCGGGCGGTGTGCGCGTTGGTACGGAGGCCATGCTGGAGGAATGTGCGCGGAGGGGAACGGCGGGGGCAGCCCTGAGGAGAAGGGGGCGCACACTTGGGGGGAACGGGGCGGAGGGCTGAGTGGGGACGGGGGGAGTAGCGCGGGTCCCGCCGGGGAGCGGGAGGAGCAATGCGGGGCAGCGGGAACAGCGACCACACCGGGCCGACGCGGGGCACAAGGTGAGTCCGTGGGAACCTCCACGAGCCACCCCCGCGCCAGCGCGGCCCCTCCGGCCCGGCCCGGCCCGCGCGCCCGCAGCCGCCCCCGCCACGTCTTACCGTGCAGCGGGCGGGCGGGCGCGGCCCAGCCCGGTGGGGCGAGGAGGGGTCGGGTCGGGCCCTGCCCGCTGCCCCGCGGGCGGCGCCGGCACCGGCGCGGGGGCGCGGAGGCCTCAGGAGCCCATGGCGACGCCGGGCCCGGCCCGGCCCTCCCTCCGCGCCTGCGCACGGCTCCGCGCGCGCCGCCCACTGCCCGCGAAAGGGGGGGAACAGGGTGACGTCACCGCTCCTCTCTTAAAGGGGCAGCGCCGCCGGGCGCGGGTGACGCGGCGCCTTTGCGGAGCGGCGGGCGGAGCCGTGCGCGTCCCGGGGCCGGGCACACGGGCGGGCCGGCCGGCCAGCAGCTCTGCCCGGCCGGCTAAAGGCAGAGCTGGCCTCAGAAAGAGCCCCCCCAGGCAGATTTCCTCCCGACCTCAGCAGCGCCGATTTCCCCCGAACATCGAGTAGTGAAACAAACACACGGAGAATTGTTGGAAAGCAAAGCCGTGCCTTTACTCAAGTCTGAACAAGGCATTCTGAGTCAAAAAAAAAACCCAAAAAAAACCAACCAAAAAAAAAAAAAAAAAAAAAAAAAAACAAACCAAAACCACAAAAGCTGAACGAAGAAAGAACGCAAATGCACCACACCCTAGGAGGTTTAATATGACTGCGTTAGCAAAAGGAGGCGGCATCCTACCCGCGATAGGGTTGATGATTTTCTCCTTCTCTCCTGCTGCATTTCAAGTCCCCTTGCCCATCTTGAAACAGATATGGAGCTGCCACAACACATGCCCCGAAATGGCAGCGCATTCCCGTTCTGGCCCAGGGCAGAACTCCTGGCCCAAACACCCCCACAGCTCCTGGACCGTGCCAGATCAGGGCTCTGCTGCCTTCACCACTCTGCAGGGGGGGCAGTGCTGTCCTATCCACAGGAAACGTCCCCTTTCCCAGATAAAACAGGATTTACAATGGAAAAAGTCCAGTTTCATTCTGATCCAGCAAAAACACACTCAAAATGGAGGCAGGGCAAATGCAGGATAGAAGTAACAGCAGAAAACCCCATAACCCTGGAACTACCTTCCTCTTCCCATCCCTTCTACACTCATCCCTGGAGCTGGAAGACCCATGCAGCAGGGAAACAAAGGAACAGCTCTTCCTGGCCAGCTGGCAAAGAACAGGCTTGGAAAGAATTTGCAAAGTCACCAAGATCCATCATTTATTCCCAGCAGGTGTTTCTGAAAATAAGTTTCAAGGGTTTGACAGAGCCTGGAAGAAACAGGCTCTCATCAGGATAATGCAGGGATGTGTAACTACAGGAGCAGCAATTTAGAAATAAATCAGTATTAAAATTTAGTATTTTACTGCCAGACTGGTCAGACAAGGAAAGGAGGAGAAACCCAAACAAAGCACACCACCACAGACACCAAAGCAGCAGGTGCCACTCCACAGAGAGCTCAGTCTGTTTGCATCAGGCACTGTGCTGCTGTCAAGTGCTCCGGGTCCTCTCCTTCAGGACTTATGTTTGAAGAAAGCAAAGACCACAAAATCCAGGGTCCACCTCTGTGGAAGCCAGTGCACACCCAAAGCCAACGGCGTGGAAAGGCCCATCCCTTTCTCCTCCTCAGGGCCAGACACATGGGATGCCAGAGGCTCAGATCCAGGAACCAAGAGATCCTGAATCAGATTTCACATAACTCTCGCCTGTTCCAAGGCTGCAACTGCAGAGATCAGCTCAGGTTTATTTTTAGGCGCTCCAGTCCTGTGCCTTTTTTTCCAGTAATTCTGATCAAACTTGTTCCTGGAATTCAGAAACAGGTTCAGCTGCAAGACCATGCCTCCTGTGTGTAAGATGCGACTCCCAGCAAAGATGCCAGGGCCATTAAAGGAAGAAATGACAGATGCTGGCGTCACTTTATCATTTTCTACTTTATTACTTCAAATTAACAACCACGATAAAGCTCAAAAAAGTCCAATATTTACACAGGAAAAAAGTACAAAATCCCCCCCAAAGTTCTTCAGGTTTTTTTTTGTTTTTTTAAATTACAAAGTAATAAAAAGTTTTGCTCTTTAATTAAAAAAAAGAGAGAGACAGTAAGAGGGGTAAATAAATTAGGAAAAAAACAGGGAGGAAAAATAAAGTGTTAAATAGAAAGGGTAAAAACAAACAAAACAAAGACTAACCCCACCCTCCCCGCCCTGCCAACAACCCATCGGCTCCACACTACAGTGACAGTGTGTCTGCTACAGGCCATAGGTCGCAGTGGTGATCATTGTGTTTCAAAGCCTCAAGTGCCACAAAGCAGCTTGAGTATTCCTAAATTATATTAAAAAACAACTAAAGTGGGGGGGGAGAGGGGGGGGAGACGGGTGGGAGAGGGCAGGAGGGGATTGTGCATGTATTGGTGGATCTTACTTGGAGTTGCATGAGGAGAGAGCAAGAACCATCGCTCTGAAAAACTCCAAACTACAGTTTCTGTGCGCCCCTCTCTTCTCCTCAAGTCCCACACTCTCTCCGCAGGAATTAAAACAAGTTTTAATTAAAAAATAAAAATAGAAAAACACGCACAGCCAGACGAAAAAAAAAAAAAGACCCCACTGCAGGGATGAGAAGTATATTTCTCCCTGTATGTCAGCTCCAACAATCCCATCCTCCGTGGGACCAGGTGCCTCTCCAAAGAGATCCCTCGGTGTGTGAGGACCACTTGGATCAGGGAAGGCTGGCACTTCTCCCAACAGCCAAAAAAAGAAACCGCAGAGAAGCCACCCAAGGGAAGGAAGCCCGAGTCAATGATTAGGCTGTTGCCACAATTCCCCCTCACAGCTTAAAATGTGTTTAATGCTTGAGAAAATAAATTCTGTTATAATAATAAAAATCAGACTTCTACCATCAAGTGTGGCTGGAATCTGATTCCCTCCTGGCCCACAAGGCTCCTGAAAAGAACAAAACAAAAAAGACCAAAGAAATACCTCACCCACCCACCACCAATCCCTGCCCTCAGAAAAAAAGGAGAGCAAAGTTTAAATTTATACGGCTAGAAACCATATGATTTGAAAACAATATTAAAAAGAAAAATTCAAGCAGGAGAGGATAGCCAAGAAGAAGGAAAAAAAAAAAAAAAAAGAGAGAGAAAACAAAACCAGGAGCAGAGAGTCAGGAGAGGGAACTGAGGGTAGCCAGTGGGGGCAGCGGGATGGGGCTGGGAGCAGCACAGGTGTTCCCACGCGGCTCCCACGTCGTCCTTGCAGCTCCTCGGAGGCGCTCACGCCAGGGACAGGTGGCCCTCTGGAAAAGGCTCACACCAGCGCGGGGGCACAGCTCCACTCCTCATCGTTGGCAAAAAGAAATTCTGTTGGGTTTTTTTTGTTTGGTTTTTTTTTTTGTCTTTTTTTTTAAGGTTTTTGTTTGTTTTTTGGGTTTTTTGTTTTTTAAAAGAAAAATACAGTGAAGACACTAAAAAGAGAATTCAAAAGAGAGAAAAAGGCAAGAGATGTTAGAAGTAAAAGCTCTTCCCAGCACTTCCATTGCCAGCTGGATTGTAACAAATCAAATCAGCCTTTTCTTCTACACTCCTGCTTCCCCTCAGAGTTACCTTGCCCAGCTACTGTCGTTTCCTCTACAAGAGGCACTCAGTTGCTGTACAAAGTCTTGCACACTTGATTACCTGCTCAGCACCCTCCACCCCAACACTGTCACATTGCCAGAAAAGCATTCACGAGGAACTAACGAATGGCTCCCCAGCCCAGCACCTTTTCCACCCTTCCTATCCTCTTGGAGAACTGGAAGCTACCTTTACACCTAAGACAATCTGTTCCTTCAAAGTTTTGGCACCCAACCTTATTTCTCCCTCTGAAGCCAAAAGACATCTCAATGTAAGGTGAAAGGAAAGGAAATATACCAATCCCCCAGAACAAGATAAAGTCTTAACTTAAGGCTTTTTTTTCCCCAGCAATTCCCTCCTCAGGGGTTTCCAAGCATGAGTAGAGGCTCACCTAAGCAAACACTGGTCCAGTGGCAATTGCTCCTCACTTCCCAAGGTGATCAAATGGCACACTTGTCTACAAAAGAAAAGGAAGAGTTGCTAAGGGCTGGAGAGGAAAAATAAAGCAATAAAGGCGCCAAAACAGAGAGGCTGCATGTTTCTCTCAGAACACCCTCCCTCTCAAGAGTTTACTGCTTTGCTTCTCCAAACCACTGTGGTCTGGAAGACAGCAAGATGAAGGCTTACTCCAAGCAAAGCAGAGAGCTAAAATGGCAGTACTCAGCATAGCCTCCAGAAAATACATAACAGAAGAGCAAGGGTGTAACTTGGTACCACTCCCCTCACCACACCAGAAGCTTCCAGCTCACGTCAGCTCCAGCAAATCAGGCAAGAACTGCTCTGGGGCCTGTAGACCTGGGACATCCAGGCCAAGGCCAGGAACAGTGCAGCAGGAACTCACCTGTGATGCTGAAATCCGTGACACTTCTTGCCGCCCTGTGAGGTCAGATGAGGAGACGTTGGCAGGAGCTCCTCGGTGCAACCTCATGCTGACCTTCCGCTCCCTGTCCACTCTTGAGATTGCTCTGGGGGACGTGTTGCCTGTTGGGGCAGAGAAATGTCGAGACAAGAATATCAGTCAATAGCTTTGGTTCCCAGCCAACAACAGGGGTGGCGCCCTCCCCCAGGTCTCCCACCACCCTCACCGGACTGCTGGATTCGGGAGGTGGGGGTGGAGGCCATGGGCTCGGTGACATTGCGGAGACGGTTGGCAGTGGCTCCAGCAGGTGGGCCAGGGGGCAGCGCTCGTGTGGCTGACCCTCGGAGCTGCCCCATCCTCTCCTCCCGCTCGTGCTCTCGCCGCTCCCGATCCATATCCTCAGGGTTCCGGGCTGCTCCCTGGGTAGAGAAACCCCCATGCCACACATGGCTGTCAGGCAGGAAAGACAGCAGCAGCCCCAGACAGAAAACACACAGTGCTCCATCATGCCAAGGAAGTGGAGCTCCATCCCCAAAACTCCCCCCACGACCTTCACTGCACCAAGAAAGGACCTCATTCTATTCCAAAACAAAACAGATAAGAAAGCATATGAACTACAGTTGTTATTGCAATCCACATCTGTGTCCCAGCTACAAATATAGCTCTCTCCCAAAAAATTATCTCTACCTACCTCTAGCTCTAGATTTACTGACACAAGTGCTCCATCAGACACTCTCACTAATACAACAGTAACTATGCCCCCAGTTAGTTATAGACCAAACAACTCTGCCTCTTTTTCACTCTGCCTAGTCCCTTTGCTCAGGCTGCTCACCAGGGCTAAGCACAGACAGCAGGCAGTTTCCAATCTTCCTCCCCCATCTCCATGACACAAACCAACCCTGGTCCAGCCCTTTTGCCAAACACACACACTCACAAATTTAAGCATGTTCCAGTCAAAGACGTAGTCATAGGAGAAGCCTTGGCGGTGGAAGAGGTTGCGGAAGAGTTGCCGCAGGTACGAGTAGTCAGGTTTATCATCAAACCTCAGCGAACGGCAGAAGTTGAGGTATGTCGAGAACTCAGCTGGAGAGAGCAGAGAACAGCTGATGGCCGGGGTTTGCCATCCAACCTCCCTGCTCCCACCATGGAGCCACTGCAGCCCTTTGGCAGCGGCTTGCTGGACCAGGACAGCACAAACACAGAGCTGTGTAACACAGACTGAGCCTGCTGGTGGCACTGCTGCAGCCACCAAAAGGACCCCATCTCTCTTTTTACCAGAGAAAATGTTATGCATCTCTGTCTGACAGCTTCTCCAAGCAAGACCTAGCAAGTCACAGTGCCTGCTGAAGGAAGGCAGGCCTAAAGAAGAGCTGGAGACGAGTTTTGGGAAGTTCAACTCGGAACAGAAGTCCTCCTAGCTCAGTAGCCTGTTGTAAACAGTGGTCAGAAGTAGATGAGAGGAGAAAGAGTGGGGCAGACACGTCTGACACTTCTACTGACATTAGCCCATCACCTACTTTCAGCTCCAGGAACCTCCTGATCTGGATGTAGTTCCTAACTCTTTAGTAATCCTCACACGATCTCTCTTCCACATACTTGTCCCGTCTCTCCTCCAACTCCTGTAAGATTTAAGTATCCACAACATCTTCTGGGAAGGAGTTCCACAGCTCTCCACACTGGCTGTGTGAAGAACCACATCCTTTTGTTTTAAAGCTGGCAGAAACCAGCATTGTTTCTCTTCCAATACAGAAACTGGAGCTACCAAATAATCAGCTCCCATCCAAACTTCTGTAGGCATAGCCAGAGAATAGACTTCTATCATCTCTCTATCCACCTCTTTTTCCAGCAGACTCATTACTTGGACAGAAATGAACTCATCTGTGGTCACGTTTTTGGCCCTTTCCTCAGTTATACCATATTCTTTGTGAAACAGTGGGATGGTCCTGATCTACACAGTGCATGCAAGGAGCAAGTGGGCCATGGCTTTATGCACACTGTTTGGGATCCTTTCCTAGTAATTCCTAATGCTCCCTTTCCTCAGCAGCCACCGAGCTGATGTTTTCACAGAACCACTGATTGTAATTGCAACAGCTCATTGGTGAGTGGCACTGGTCAGGCAGACCTACTATTGTGCATGAGACCTGAGGACCAAGACTTCTCTCTGATCTCACATACAATACTCCATGTTTACCTACAAAGAACTGCATTTGCCACTTTATGGCCTGGTTATTCCTGGGACTCCCCATTAAACAGTAAAAATTCAGCAGCAGCAGCATACCTTCTCAGCTCAATGCCCACCCTCCTTTAAAATGCTCACCAGGTCCAGAAGATCCCCCCTCTCAGCACTCTCAAGTCCTTACTAATGTAAGGTTTGACTGTCCACAAAAACACACTTCCCGCTTCTGAACCCGAACTGTACCACGGCCACTCGTTATCCTTCTCATCACCCGTGTCAGCAGCACATCCTGGTCTGGGGTATTGGGCACTGCCCTTTAGGATTCAGGATTCCAGGGGGTTTCAGCAGGTGAACAAGCCAAGCAGCAGACAAGACAGCCATCAAGATGAGAGCACTTACAAGGGTACCCTTTGCAGAGCACCTCGATGGGCGTTGACATCTTTTTCTCGCTGATCCTCTCGTACTTTTGGCGCTTGGTGGCAGCCTTGAGGCCCTGCCAGGGCAGCGAGCCCAGGTTGAAATACATGAGCACATAACCCAGGCTCTCCAGGTCATCACGGCGACTTTGTTCTGTGAGAAGTTACAAAGGGGCAAGGAGTGAGCAGCAAACAAAACTGCTTTGGCAATCACATAGCTCTGGAGGTGAACACTGAATGGAACAACCAACTCTCTCACTTTTCTGGTAGATTTCTATAGATAGTCAAACTTGTAGAAGACACTCCACAGCAAATTCCTGTGGTGATGGTCATACTACAAGAGTTAAGGTGCTCCTCTCCCCATACAGCCCAACCCACTTCATAACTAATGACTCTGACTACCTCCTCACTTGGACAAGCCCTAATTCACACAAGAATTTCACTTCTCAAGAACTGCTGCAGCAACCCTGCCTACTTTGCTCTTCCCAGTCCCAGAGGAAGGGCACCTACACTTCCCCACCCAGAATGATTCTTCAGTCCAGGGATTAGTCATGACAGAGGTAGTCACAGATAGACAAAGCTAACAGAGGTAAGTCCAACACAGCCTTTCAAACACATCTTCTAAATGAACTGCTGATAGTCTTTAAGCAGGGCAGAAACAAGGAACTAGGGACCCCTTCTTGAAGTAAACAACTTTGTTGATAGTAGAAGCCTAACATGTAATATGCAAAGATGTCTTTCCAGCTTGGTGACATTTTTCAAGCTGTAGAGGAAAGGGGCACATGTTTAAGAAAAAATTCCCCTCCAAATGAGGAATGACTGTGTAACTGGCATCACTACCAACTCTACTTAGACCAAGGGTCGCCCTTAAGATGCCATTGGAAGGATGCATCTTTAGACAAAGATGCAAAATAAAGTGGCTCACAAAAAAACCCCAACATTTCACATTGACCTTGTTCTCTGGAATAGCCAAGCCATTTTAAAGTTTCAAGCTAGCTCAAGAAGGATTTGATGCAGAATCTCAACTGCAAATATTGCCTGGTTAACTCCTCCCAACTCCTCCAACATTGCTTGCAAATTCATCTATAAATCTTGCCAAGATTGTCTTGTTCTTGTTTCCCTCCCAAATAAAATAAACACTTTGGAGAAAGTACTTTACATCTCCAGAAGAACAACTGACACAGATAACAAGCAGGCAAAATATGGCTTAAGGGAGAGCACAGGGATAGAGGAAAGACTAAAGAGCTCCATCTATTAGATTAATTTACTACAGCACATTTTGCTGGATTCAGTGCCACATCCTGGGAAATGTTGCAGATTATATACTAGTCTGTGAGCTGTCAGTATCAGATACATGCTACCACCTGCCCCATTCAAAGGCCAATAGGTCACTACAGCTATCCTTTTTTTCTGTTAGCTGAGCTGAATCATGACAAAAGAGTAGCTATAGCAGGTCACAGATACACATATCCTCATGTAACAAGACAAGCTGTGGGTCACAAGGCTCCTTCTTCCTTGCAAATATCTCTCACAATCTCCTAGTTGCTTTGAGAACTCAGGGCTTGGCAAGTTAAAACTGTTCAGGGGGAAAAAAAGTACTGTGGTTGCAGAAGGACAGGAGGGTCTCATCACTCCATAACTGATAGGAGAGATCATTTGGGTCAAAGCACATGAAACACCACAAAAATGCTGCATTCCAAGACGGTAGAGGAGAAAGCAGCCTTGCAGATTCCCAAAGTGTCTTACTTTGCGCATGCAGAAATTACAGGATTTTTTGACCTCACTAACTTACTGTCTCAAGTTGCCCACTTTAAAGGGGCTAATACTTCCTAATCTTATCAGGCTACTGCCAAAGATAATTACATGACTGTCTGGGAGATACTTAGATGCTATGACAGGAACAGAGAAAAGAAACCTAGTTTTGCATTTAGCCTAAGGTTGGGATACGTGTACTCTCAGAGGGCTGCGATTACTCACCATGCATATCAAATAAACAAAACTAAACAATATTGGCTAATGACCTACATCCTTAGACAGGAGGCATGTGGAAATGGAGTCAGAACACACACCCAGGGCTTGAAAGCACAGGAGACAAGGATAACCTCAGTCCTGCAGTCTTGCCAGCCCTTGACTTATCCCTGCTGTAGCTTTATCACCTCTAGCTGTGGCTGCTTGACTAGAGCGTGCTGGTTCCCCTCAGAGGAGCAGCGAAAGGCAGGGCAGGAACCAGAGAAACCTACTGAACAAGCAAATCAGCCTTTCAGGAATAAATCAGGATGTCGCCTCCAAAATCCTGCTTGAACCGCAAACTGCTTAGGGCAGGCTGAATAACACATCTCCACTTGTGTGAAGCACAGCACTTTTGAGCACAGCCACCAATGCCATCCAGAACAGGATACATTCTGCAAACAGACGTCTGGTCACAGTCACTGGCTTAATTCTGGCCTCCACTTTAGGGAAGGCCAGAATTAAAGACTTGAGATTAGGGAGCCTGAAGTCAGTGCAGGATGCTATGAGCCCTCACTGAAGGCAATGAGAAGGGTTAAAAACCAAATTGGGAAGCTAACTAGTATCCATTAGGTGCATGCAAACACACCTTAACTGTGTCTTAACACAGCAATATGATCAAGGAAAAACAACTGCAAGCACAACACCTAATTATTAAAATGCTGAATGATAAGCGTTTGACTGCACTGCACTCCCAATGTTTAGGGCCTCACGTACGTGTGGTCACTGCAGCCCACTCAAACAACTTCAGTGAGACTCACACCGTGATGAGCCTCAAGTACCAACAGGAGGGGTCACATCTGGGCAGCTACCTCAAAACATTGTAGCAGTCTGTTTCCTGTAACCCTATGTACCAGATCCTGAATTAAACCTTGGAGGAGGGTAAAGGACAACAGTTCCTACTTCCCGTTTCTTTGTTTCATCTTCAGTTACTATTACACACCTCCCAAAATTTAATTACTTTTTTGCAGGGTCAGGATACTAGATAACATTAAACAGCAAAGAGTTAGAAATAAAACTTTACACACCAAGGAAACATTATTTAGTGTTACTACCTTCCACTTTTAGAAACCGGACAATCAGTGACTAACTCTCACGGCATCTCTGGACAGCAGGAAAAAAGTAAGATCTCGCTTTCAAGTTTGAAAAGAGAAAGAAAAATACAAGTGACGTGAATGCATCTGCTGAGCAAGTCAGTCCAGAAGCAGGATTATAGTCATGACCTATGATACCACACCATACTTCCTCTCTCCATTTTGTCTCAGCTCTCCTACAATGGGAGTTTTTTTTGACAACCAATTTTATGAAAAATGTCTTTTCCCTAAGACACTCATCCTTTCCTCCCTCCTTCCCAAAAGCCCTTCCAATATAACACACACCGTCGCCTTCCCACACAGCCCAGCACGACCTCCCAAACCCAACCCACAGTTCCCTCCCATCCCCAGCGAGGCTCCCAGCCAGCCCACACCTTCACTCCCTTCCCAAAGCAGGGTCCTCAGAAGCCAAGTCAGGGGTGTGTGGCAGGACAGGACAAGACATGTTTGGGCAAAGACCAAAGACTGAGGACTGCTTGCCCTGGACACAAAGCTCATGACAGAACGTGTTTCTTTGCAGCCTAAACTGTCTCCTGGTCCCCCTGTCCAAAGAGTGTTTTCCTCCACTCTGATTCTACTGAAGCGATGCTGCTCCCATGCAGAACTCCCCAGAAATCAGCTGTCTTCCCTGGAGCCAGCCCAGCTGCAGGCAGGCTTAACCAAGCAATGTCTTCCTGATTACACACTCAAATCTGATATTGCACATGCTGGACTAGAATTCCTCTTTCTCTCCCCACTGCATGGCAACAGCCTTTAAAAACACGCAAGAATCTGGAATGGGTGACAGAGGGCAGGATGAGCAGGAGGCCTTATGATCTGCACAGCCTACACCGATACCACCCAGGACATTCATCGGGGAAGGCACTGCCCCCCCACCCCTCTGTCACCCAGACAGAGACCATCAGACTTCTTCCAAGACTGTCTCATGGGCACCCCGGGCATCTATTTCAGACATTACAGGCTACAGTGGGTGCAAGGGACTCTCATCCCTAGAGCATGTGAAAATTGACTGGAATGCGTGAACCGAAGCCTGCACAGCCCAATGACTCCCCCAACGGCAAGTCTCCAGCTGTGGAACCCTCCCCAGTTTTGCCTCCTACTTTTTTCCCCCAGTCACCAGGAAAAGAATGTGTTTCCTCCAGACATCGGAATGCCCAACCCTTAGCTTGCAAATTCAAATAAAGGCATTTATTCATTTGCTATTCCTGTCACACAAATACCCCAGCACCTGGTTCGTTCTCTCTCCCTAGACCACATTAACCTTAAGACAGAGAATTTAGTCTCTGAAAAGTCAAAAAATTCAGCGGGATGGTTCCCATGGCAATTCTGCTAACTCATAAATATCTCCGTCATATACCCTGTGGCAAGGTCTTGAGAAACAGGAACTCCAGCTGAAACCCAAACACCCCCACCCCCTTTCCTCCAGGCAAGTCATGTAACCTTTATGCTGTTCAGGGCAACTATCGGCAACGTGGAGATAATACACGCGAGACCTGTTGCGCAGAGTAACTCACACCCAGACTCTCCCCAATCAAAGGGCACGGAGAGAGCGGCGGCTGCACTCAGACCCATGGCATATGCAATTTGCCCTTGGATTACTGTTTAGACATTGTTTGCTCATCCTGACACACAAGCCAAGCACCAGTAGTAAAGGGCTAAGTTGGGGTGGAATGAATAATGAAGTCGTTCAAAAGCCACAAGCAGACATTTAGCCTCTCGTGATCAGTTCAGGCAGAGCAGGCACACACAAAAGATTCAACAGACATAGTAGTGAGAATTATTTTGTGCATGTCTCCTTGTGGCAGTTACCATGGCTGTGGAAATCTTGACTGAGAATTCAGTGGAGAGTCAGTTATATATATGCAGGTCAAGCCAAAATACAGAAGGCCAACTCAGAAAGCTCTACGAGAACTATTTTTATAACATGGAAGAGGTCAGGAGATTATAGCCCACTCTCAACACACAACACTCCCCATTTTGACATAAATAAAGCATTCTCCATCTAAAGTAATATAGTATTAAGCAAGGTGGGAAAAACTGCTTTATTTTCCACAGGCCAAGTATTGACTTCAGATATCTGAGAAAATCTGCAAGAGGGGAGAATGCAGGAAGAATGGGGACATGAAATCCTGTGAAAGCTGTTAGTTTAAAAGGTTTGAGTGCCTTGTTCTGATTTTCAAATTCCCAGGTTAAGTTACACACTTGAGAAGAAGGGCCTCCCAGAGATATAAACAATCTGCAAGCACAGCAGATACTTCCCTGGGTCCAAGAGACAAGACAACTTCAGTGTTTCTGTTCCTTAAGAGTTGCCAGTCAGTAGCAGAACCAAATCAGCCTGTTCCAAATGGACCCTACAGTAACTAAGGAAGCCTCACACTGTGAATAAAGTTTAGCTTAAATTTAGCAGAGAAAGTAGGTTAAATGCTGGAAAGAAGTTTTTGGGCAGAGAATAGCAGAGAAAACTGCAAGAGGTTTTCAAATATGGTCCTCACAGCCACCAGGGGCTGACTCCCAGGACAAGAGTTTGGGTGACTTCAGGAGGTTTAAGTGTGGTGGGTACTAACCTGCACAAGGCCTTTACAAGATCTGGGATGACGGTCCTCACCAGTGTAAGACCTGGCTGAACACTCAGCACTCTTTTCCAGCCCAGTTTCATCCCTTCAGTACTACCCACACACATTAAGGGCAGAACTCTATTTCCTGCAAGTTGCCTCACTGGGTTAGTGCAGTTCACAGACATGCATATAGTCTGAAGGCCTGTGACAGCCAATCCTCAATCACAGAACAGAGGTGTTCAGGCAGCTGGAAGCCTCCCCTCATTTCAGCTTCCTGTGTATTTCCAGCACATCCCCATCCTCAGTGGTGGGTAACGCCATATTGCAGTGGGCCTCTATCTCCCAGCTCTGACAGCTACAGAACAATCACTAACAAAGGCACTCAGGAGTAAAAAAAACAGGTTTCAACTGCACATATTCCTAAAGGCTCAGTGCTTGTGAATGTCTCCTTTACACATCTAATCAGCCTGCAAAAATTGTGCAAAGGCAGATTTAGTAGAAGAGTCAGGGAGGTCACAGCCTTGATGCTCAACAGGGTCCCCTGCACTGAGCAGCGCACAAACACAGATCAGGAGATGATTTCTGTCTTCAGGAACTCAGAGTGCCACCACAGCAGCAGAAAAAAACCAGGTGTAGCATTTAAGTTATTTGCCCACCATCTCAAGGCAGGTCAGCAGCAGAGTCAGGCAAAGAACCCAACCCTCTCCTTCTGGAGACATACAACCTCCCCTGGAAAGCCCCACCGAGAGGCAGCAGCAAGCAGGCTCACCAATTCCCAGGTGGGTGTTGATAGAGGCATAACGGGCTGTGCCAGTCAGGTTCTTGTTTTCCCGATAAGGGATGTGCTGGTGGGTCCGGGCGTCCCGGTACTTCTTGGCCAAACCAAAATCAATGATGTATACTAGGTTGCCCTTTTTGCCAAGGCCCATAAGGAAGTTGTCTGGCTTCACATCCCGATGGATGAAGTTCTTGGAATGAATGTACTCAATACGGCTGATCTAGAGGAGGGATAGATAAATAAATACTGAGACAAGCAAGAAATAAACTTATTTTAACTGCATCTGTTAAAAATAGTACCCTGTCCAAGACACTGGCCTGTCAGAGCAAGAAAAGGACACTTTGCATTGAGTATCAGTGATGACAGCCAAGGAAATGACACCCTCCGGACGCTGCAGGATCTGGAGATGGAATTTAACCCTGCACACCAGCCCAGCCTCACTCTGGGAAGGTCACCATTAACATCACAAGGGAAGATGGGAAGCAAGTCTACAGGGATTAAAATATTAAAATTTTGAGCTTCAGCATTGACAGCTCTAACTTTTGAACTTAGCTGGGCCACAAACAGATTGAGTCTGTCCAGAAGACTTAAGGGTCTTGAACCAGGGCATGAGCAGTGGAATTAACATGGGTGCCAATAATTCATCAGGCAGGCAAAGGTATCTATGTGTGCAACACTAACACGAGGCGAGCAGCAGGCAAAGGAAGGACGGATGGAAATAAGGAAATGCCACCAGTGCCTAGGTTCCAGGCCCCCAACTTCATCAAGAAATAGAAAGCTGGCAGCCACTTGTGCTAAATGAAGAAAGCCTCAGATACAGCAGTTCTCAAGCAGAGGGGATGGGAAGGGAGTGTGTGGGGGGAAAAGGCATGGAAAAGGAGAGTAGGCACAAGTGCTTCAGAGGAAACTTACCATCTGGTCTGCCAGCAGCAGAACTGTCTTGAGACTAAATTTGCGGGAACAGAAGTTGAATAGATCTTCCAGGCTGGGCCCCAAGAGTTCCATCACCATCACATTGTAGTCCCCCTCTGCTCCACACCACTTAATGGAGGGGATACCCACTGGGGAAAGAAAAAGATTTAGCCCAGGGAACAGAGAGAATAGATGTTGAACCCCCTACTGAGAAGATCATGTGTAACACCGAATCATTTCTTTTCTAAAGCCCTCCAGAACAATTTCCTTCTCCAACCACTCCCCCAGCCCCATCCTTTCCTTCCCATCTCACCTCCTCCCTGCATCATCTTGTAGAACTTGCTTTCAATGTGGAGCTGGGGATGCTTGGTTTTGACACATTCCAGTTTGATGGCCACCTCTTCACCAGTCGCAATATTGGCTCCTGCATAGGAATGAGAGTGAAATGAAGATTGCACAAGCCTCTACTGAAGTTAAACAATTTTAACAAGGCCTGTAAAGATGCCAAGACCTTAAGATTTGCCCTGAAATTTATTCTCTATGACAGAAATGAGATTCAGCCACTTCAACTTCATACGGTTTCCAGCACTGCCATTTGTAAATGCAAGCCCAGAGAGAGGCACATGAATAGGAAATCTGGTCTGATCCTTAAGTCAGTCTAGAACAACAATCCTACACGTGAACTGCCTTGTTATCTCAAAAAGTGACTAACTTTGGAAGGTCACTCTGCACATATCAACAGTACCTAAGCCGAGTGGAAGTTGTAGCTCCCTCTGATCATAAACCTAGCCCCTGAACCCAAGCAGCCCTCAGGCAGTGATACGGAGTATCTCTTCTCCAGAAAAATTACTGGTTACCTCAGTTACATCATTTCAACATAGCCAATTAGTTCAGGAGGAGACATTACTAACATGCCAGCTCTCTCTGTTTTCTCCACAGCACTGACCTGCTCAATACAGACAATTTCTAAAATCTCCAGCTTCTCCCTCTCCTGAGGGTTTTAGTAATACCTTTATCTTTTGCCAACACAGAAACATTTGCTATATCACAAATTAGAAGCATGAAGAAATAAGCAGAATCCAGTCCTGAATTAAGCTGCCTGCATGCCTTTGTTGAATGTATTGCTAGATACTTTGCAATGACACTAAACCACCACCCCACATGCTTCTCTCTGAAAACAACTGAGCTGCCAGCTGCAAAAGCCAGCACTGTGGTCCCAAAGTGCGCTGTCAAAGAAGGAACAGGCTGCTCCTTTTCTTGTACTAGCTGAAAGGATTCCAGATGTTTCACATCATCCTAAAATGGAAAGAGGGAATATCTGTACACGGGTCACGGGAATGACACTCAAGACTTGCTTTTCTCCTCCCCCGCCATGCCCGCTTCACACACTCTGACAAGCCCTTCCTCGTATCTGGACTATCAGAAATTGCACTTAAACACAAATCATATGAACACTGTCATAAAATAAACTTCTCCAGAACATGCATGCCAAACATGAGCTGGAGTCAAAGGTGATGTTTTGCAGATATCCCATAGCTAGTTTTGGTAGGTCTGGCTAATTGCGCCTCCTGAACTCTGTGATAAGACTTTGAGAGTCCACAAGGACAAGCTGCAGATAAATCTCTTCATTTATCCTCTTTCACACGCCGCCTACACAGCCAGGGACCAAAGAAAAGAAGGAAATGTTCACACAACTGGATTGCTTCTCCCCATGGATCCAAAAGAGATCCATCTCTAGCTGAAGAGTTCTGGCTTGTACACAAAGTTAGCCAAGAGCTGCCTGCTAGCAAAAACACACGATCTAGATGCTGCAGAGCTGGGTTGAGACAGACAGGCTGCTAGGAATTTGTAAAAGAGCAACAAAAACGATTGGGGCCTAGAGGGATTGATTTACTAAGGAAGATTAAAAGAGCTAAATATGTAACATAGACAAGAGATACAACTAAGAAGGGTGGGGAGGAAGAATGGGACATGACAACAGTCTACAAATATTTGAAGGCTGTAAACACTAAGGAGGGAGAGGAATTATTTAGGGTGCTATGAGGGAGGGGAAGGAGAAGCAATGGGATTAATTTAATACAGATTTTAACGCAGGATCCAGGAGAAGGGAAAGGGGAAAAGCCATCCTGAGAGATAGAAACATTTGTCCAATGCTTACTTTTGAAAAGACACTGGCATTTTCCACTTAAAAAGTGGTGGCCAGAAAAACAAGTCCATACATTCCCTTCACTCCACCAGAGGACCCTTCTTAAAAGCACCAGGCAGGTGCAAGTAGGAAAAGAGCAAGAAAAGGGCCTAGCATCCTTCCACCTTTTAAGTAAGTGTTCAACCACCGGCCCTCATCCAGCATGGAAACACCCAGGACATCCAAAAAACATAAGAGCACTTCCTTGCCTTGTCTCTTTCCCCTGCCTTTGTGAAGACTTTCCTCCAAAACCTCTGAAGCAGCTCCCTTATCTGCTCCCCAGGGAGAATTTTTCCCTCTCCCAAGACATTTTCTGACACACAAGCAATGATGAGTCTCTCTGACTTTCTGCAGCGTTAGCATTTTGAATGAACCTGATTTCCAGAACAGGAACGATGGAAACATGAATGAGTTTTCATCTCCACATTACCCTGTGTGTTCAGAAACATGGAGATGCATCCATGACTGGGCTGTCTGCAGGTAGGGAGTGTTATCTGTGGGCACGTAAAGCTGGAAAAGGGAAAGCAGGGGTAGGCGTCAAGAAGACTCAGATTCCTCAAAACGTGATTATGCAATTCAGGTGCTCAGATGGCCTTCAGCCCCACGCTCTTCATAGCCCAAACACAGCTGTTACTTAGAGAGAGAAGAAACAACCCTGTAGCCTGGAAGAGCACAAGTAGAGGATGGGTTGGGATGGAAGGAACCTTATAGATCACCTAGTTCCAACACCCCTGCCATGAGGGACACCTTTCACTAGACCAGATTGCTTGGGGCCCCATCCAACCTGGCCTTGAACATTTCTAGGGACGGGGCATCCAGAACTTCTCTGGGGTACCTTTTCCAGTCTCTCGCCACCTTTGTAGCAAAGAATTTCTTCTTGATACCTTATCTAAACCTTTTTCAGTTTAAATTCATTCCCCTTGTCCTACCACTATGTGCCCTTGCAAAAAGTCTCTCCCAGTCTTTCTTGTAGGCTTCCTTCAGGGAGGGAAGGCTGAAACTAGGTCACCCCAAAGCCTTCTCTTCTCCAAGGCTGAAGAATCTCAATTCTCTCAGACTTTCCTCATAATAGAGGTGCTTCATCCCTCTAATCATTATTGTGGTCCTTCTCTGGACCAATCTGACCTATTCTTTGCTCAGGGGGTCACTGTGAACTCTTGAGGCTTGTTCCCCCTCCAAACCTCATCATACCTACAAGTTGCTCCCTGTACCATTTCTTGGCTAGAGATCCACCGAGATCAAGACCACCACTAGCAAGGAGGGAATTTAAGGGCAGGAGTCTTTCTGATCCTTTGTTCCATGCTTCGACCACCATCTTTTTTAAAGCTACAAGTACAAAAGCAACAGTTCTGCGCTCTCTTTACAGGCTGGAAAGCACCGTGTTTCAGACAAATGCAGCAGAGTCTGCTAGCTTTAGCCACTCGAGAGACTGACTGTAGGATGGGGGATAATTCCCAACATCCTCCCCCAGTCTCGCTCTGCTGTGGGGGCTGCACAAATTCAACTCATTCATCACAAGCTCTTTGAAACGGGGCCCCGGGGACAGAGGATGTCACCGGCCGAACAGGATCTTTTCAGAGTGGAATCCTGACTGCATGTCTGATACAATAAACACCGCCCTCCCGGAGCATCGGGGGCAACAGGCAGAGGCCCCGCACTCCCCACCGCCTGTGCCCCTCTCCACAGCCTGCCGAGGGAAGAATGGAGGGCTGGGAACAGATGGATGAAGGCAGATAGGGCGAGAGAGAGTTAACAAGCCGGGAAACAAAGGGAAGGCACTCCCCTCCCAGCAAGGGAGGAGCCTGCCACCAGGAACTGTCCCCAGCCAGCTCAGGTCCCAGCATGCTTTGTCTGCCCAGCTCCTCTCCACCACCAGTGTGCATCCCGGCCAAACGATTCCTACACGTCCAGCAACCCTGCCCTGCCTCTTGGCCAGCACCTCTGACAAAGCACCTCCCCCTCTCCAGCGGCCCAAAGGTCTCGGCAATTCCTCTGCAAACTGGGTTTTGCTCCTCTGAACCAGCATTGCTAGAGGTAAATGGGCTAGCCAAGGCCCATGGGCAGCCTGATCTCATTTCCCACCCTCTCAAACCAAGGCAGGGAGAATATTCCACCTAGCACACCTACCCCTCAAAGTAGGGCATGGAAGGAATGTGCTTCAAGACCCAGCTAAGGATTTACACAGTCCATCCTTTGTGTCTACCCATGTAAAAATCCAAGTTTCCTTCTGACAGACAATAAATCTAAAACAAACCCCAAAGAGGACAGCACACAGCACCCACTGGTTATAGAACAGGTGAAGGCAGTAACACCCTGAAAGAGAGAAGCTGAGGATAAACCATACAGCCCCTGCTAATCTTCAGAGACAGACAAGCCCTGCTGTGTGTCCACACCATTATCAAAGGAGAGAGCTGTGAGGTGGACCTGGTGCAGGAGAGAAGTCCTGGTGAATGAGTCCTTCTGTCTGCAGAGCAGGCCGTGAGAGCACAGCACGAGCACCAGCGTCCTCCAGACGCACCACCACAGACTCCATGCCTAATCCCTCCAGGCTGGGGAGTCACCCAGGCTCCATGAAGTCTCGCTATCACTGCTTCAAAACATGCTGGCTTGCACCTCAAGGAACATCACAAGGGCTTTGATACTGCATTCAAGTAACTTGGTTGAATCCTGCTGTGCTCACCACACTGGGGCACTGGGCTTCCTGTGTTTGGTGACAGGCAAGGCAGGCACAGCCCCCTCACCAGGGGCTATTTTCCATACCTGATTTGCACAGGCGGATGACCTGTTACATGGTACAGAGCAATACAGCATCAGGCCTTTCTGTTCAGTACCCCCTTTCTCTCCCCACATGTACCCCAGATGTTTAGCAAGACCCTGATAATTTACCCTGTCCTAGAGAGGGTCTGGAATGCTTCAAGCCCTAGCATAGGTGGAAAATGCTTTGTCTGAGCTATCACCCCTGAATCCTAGCACCTGAGAGTTAAAAGCACTGTCACCCAAGACACCAACTGGTTGGAGGGCCACAGAGGAGCAGCGTACAGGAACAGGCTGCAGTAAAGGCAGCACATGGTGGGACTGGGATCGCAGATCCATTATTTATGATCTTTGTTCATGTTCTGGATAAAGGTGGCAACAAAGCCTGTTACTGATGATTCCCACAGGACACTTAATCAAGAGGGGCTGCCAACACCAATCAAGAGAGAATAATAAAGCGAGAGGGAACTGGAGATAAAAAACAGAGGTTGAAAATAGATGGTGATTTACAATCACAGGAAAATGTAATCTGAACTAGAGGTATTCAACGAAAGGGATTTGGGGAGGGGTTGGAAGATGTTGGAGATCCTAGAAGAGCTCTCCTACAATACAGCTGACAGTGCATTAAGGCAAATTCTGAAACCTGATAGTGCTGGTGATGGGGAAAGCCAAGGAGACCCAAAGCAGCCTATGCAGAGGCATCACATTACAGATCACTCGAGGGTAGTCCTCCACTGCCAGGCACTGGAAATGCCACACCTCAAAAGCAGTGTTGGCTCCAAGCTCCTCAGCAGATGAAGAAACTAGGAAAAATTGAAGGACCAGCAATAGTGAGGAGTGGTGGATGTACTGGGAAGCAAAATACAATTCTAGTGAACAAATTAACAGTCAAGGAGCACATGACGACCACCTGCAAGTACCCAAAGGGTGCGGACACCAAAGCAGAGGGCAGCCCTTCCACTGGCCTGCAGGAGCACAGCAGAACGGGCGGTGGTGAGAACCAGAGACAGGTAACACCAGGAGGGATCGGGCAGGCCGCTGGGTAGTCTCGCCACTCTGGCCCCACATGGTTTGAGCCAATGAAAACATGAGCAGGCAAGCATCAGGGAATATATCTACACATCAGCACACTGGCTTGGAAGAACTTCTACCCAAGTGATCTGCTGTGGTAACAGGAAACCCAGCACCTCAGGGGCTCTGTCCACTGAGCTTCCAGCTCAGGTCATTCCAGACATTAATTCTAAATCCCATTACAGATCTAACAGATCTGAGCCCTGGGACTTCAACCAGACCAGGCTCTCTGACCTGTTTTACACCTCCTGTCTCAGACCTTTCTCTTACAGGTCCTGGACCACCTCTTCCACTACCAGTCTTTCCAAAACTGTATTCCTTCTGTCCTTGAAGGAATAGCTATGTCCTCCCTTTCCGCCACATGCTCTGTGAACAGAGTTCAAACCCACACACACCCAAGCTCAAGAAAGGGAAGTGAGAATGCTGGAATAGGGTGTATGACAAATATGCCCCAAACAGTCCAAATCTAAATCAGTCTGATCAACCACCACTGTGTCTTCAGTATGTGGTAAGGCAAAGCTGAGCTCATCTGCCTTTCTTTGCCATGAGCAGGCCAGCAGCCACTAGCAGTATTCCATCAGTTTTTTCTCTTCTCCACCCCTTCCAACCTTACATGGTGCCCACAAATACCAACAGGCAAGAAAAACAACCCCAAAACAATGATGCAATTGAGAAAACCAACCTTGAGACAGACTCTCACACTCACCTAGGTAAATGTCTCCAAACGAACCACTGCCAATCTTTCTGCCCAGCCGATATTTGTTTCCCACTCGAAGCTCCATGGTTCAGTCGGGCTAAGAAAAGAGGCACAGAAAGAGCAGTGTCAGAGCAGAAACAGGAAGTGAATCATGTAAGACTGCAGAAGAAACCTCCCCACTTCACCCAGAGGCTGAGTAGTTTAAAATCTTTAAATACTTCACTTTTTACATGGCTTCTGTCACCTCCCCTGATCTCCTGAACTTCCAGGGACAACACCAGCAAGAAACACTGCAGGAACAGAACACTCTCAAGCATGTTTTTCCTATGTTCCCATGATTGAATCTCTTCCCCACCTTTTTGCTCAGAGACTAGGAAGGGGTTCAGGAAAGCCCTTCTAAGAAGGTTTCACTGTGTGATCACGCCACACTACTGTAAAGAGGTACTGCTTCTTGTACCTTACAGTGCCTGGCACTGGGACAGAAGTACCTTGTGAGACACCAGAAGTGTCAGGCATAATAAACCCTGTGAGGAGCTTCCCTCTGACCCAGCCCTACTCCAACACCTCGGCGGTGGTGGTGGTGGTGGTGAAGTACAGGACCCAAGGGCTGTGAGGGACAGACAGACTGCCAGGAGAAAGCGACTCCATCTCTCCTAGGCGGGGGCCAGCACAGGGGACCGGGAGAAGACATCCCGCTGAACCGAACCCTGGCTAGGAACACCCCTTGCTCATCTCCACACGCTTCTGCTGATGTGATCACCATCTCCTTTGGTCTACTTGAGCCTCTCCAACTCTCCTGCCTACCTAGGTGTGCCAGCTGTTGGTTTTTAGCAGCTCAGGCCTTTCCTCATCCCTTTACTTGAGATGATTAGCTAACCCTTTGACCTGATGTACCCCATCAACATGCCCAGGCTCAGCCTACTCACCAACTAGGTGGAAGGACCACAGCCACAGAGTTTTGTTCTCTTTGCCAACCTCAACTTCTGCTGCAAAGACCTTGGCCAAACACAGCTCCAGCAGTTCCCATCTTAACAGCCCCCTTTCCCTTGCCTCTTCTATGGCCACCAACTTATTCTAGGAACCACATCTCTTCCTGAGACAGACAATGTGTCTCCTTTTAGAGGGATTTGCCACAGTCCTAATTTATGCAATGCCACATTATTAGCGTACAAAATGCAGACACAGAGCCTGTTGGGGACAGGAAAGGTGAGGAATGATTCATGTTTTCACAAGTGGGAGCGAGGAACTTTCCCTTGCTGGAGCTTGGTGGGAAGGAAGCATCATTGAAGGAAATAAAGGAGAAATGGCCTTGTGAGGCAGAAGTACAAAAAAATAATCCCAGCCACAGGATTCTGAGCATACTATAAACCCAGAGCTGCTTCTCCTGCCCCAGGAGATGGGATTACAGAAAGAAGAATGGACGGGCTGCAGAGATGTACAGGGAAATAATCCTATCAAGGCATTCAGGGGACATTGTGAACCCTGAAAGCAGAGCTCCAGTCACCAGAAACCACACACAAAACACTCAGAGGTGGAGTCCCCTCACCTAGCATTTGCTTATGCAGGTGGGTTTCTGGGCATCTGAAGTCTACAAAACCCTGTGGCTATTTCTGACTTTCTTACTACCAGGAATGTAGGCAGAGCCTTGGGAACTGAACCAGGAGGCAGGCGTACCTGGGTGAGGGCGCAGCAAACAGACATGATTTTTATCCGCTGCCTGCTGTTCTGTATAAGCACATTAACATACATCTGACTTGCTGACACTCCTACTCCAATAAACGATCAAAGGTCTGTGTCCCCGGGAACCCGTCACACCACTGTCAAGAAGACAGCTCTCAATCCGCCTTCCTTCATGGAGTGTTTACCCGGGCCTAGGAACCCCAAACGCCTCCACTTGAGTCCAATCCGCAGCTGGGGCAAGCACAGCCGAGCACGCGGCAGAGATTGGACAAGAGGTCCCGGGGGTCTGCGCCGCACTGGGCCGCAGCAGGTCCTGCTCTGCAACACCACAGTCCCAAACCTAAATTCGGACCCACCCTTCTGGGACAGGCAGGAGCCAGGTTAAGAAGGGATTCTCACACAACGAGGCAGCAGCCCTTGTAGCTGATTAAGCAACAGGCTCCAAAGGGGAATCTAAAAAATGCTCTAGGGCGCGGGGGTGGAAGCGGGAAGCAGGATAATGGAGCAAAAAAAATCATGGTCTCGCACAGCTGTCATTTTGCCTTATCTCCCCCCCCCAACACACATAAATACACAAGTGTGAGTAGAAAACCTGGGCCGGGGATAGCCAGAGAGCAAGAGCCTGGATTCCTGGTAAGAGGGCAGGATACACACATCCCACCCCCTCAACAACTGCTCCAGGAGTTCAAACATCTATCCCATTTGCTTCTATTTCACACATGTACCCCCACCACCATCTACAGCTTCCGCCCTTTATCTTCTCATCTTCAGGTCTACTGTTATAAGGAAAAAAATTGTACCCACAAAATATATATTCTTATATGTGAAATTTGTATCACCCCTCTATATATTATTTATACATGTAATATTTTAAAAGCCATCCCTCCTTCCCACCCCCCCTCTACAGCCTTAACCCCCCCAGCCCTGCCACCCTTCCTGCACTCTACAGCCAAGGCAGCATTCCCAGGGGCTGCAGGGCAATCATTTAGTTAAACCATTTAGTTTTCCATAAGGGATTAACACACATACAACCTCAGAGCGAGAGTGTGCTCTGCATGAGCGTTTGCATACGTGAATATCCAATACTACACAGCCTCAAAAAAATAATAATACTATCCAGCCGCCAGCGCTGCTTCCCCACACACACCATTTTGCACCAGCCCCTTTTATATAATATAAAATACCCACGTAAGGCACAAAGGCCATTATATAAACACACGATAAGAGTTGATATCACATTGCTGTGCCAGCAACGATGGCGACCAACGATGCAGGGACCATGGGGGGGGGGGGGGGGGGGGCGGGGGGAACCATCAGGAGGAGCTGGGGGACAGGAGGGACACCTCTGTCCCACCCGAGGGGGTCGGGAATGAGAAGATGCCCTGTCTAGCAAAAGCCATACAAAACCAAACCCTCGGCTCCATAATGGAGGCTGCCGATCCCAGCACTGCTCCGGCTTTCAGTGCAAGTGTAGGGAGTGGGGGCTGCTTTACCCATAGACCATTAAGGCTTTACACGGCTTTTTTTTTTTTTTTTTTTTTTTTTTTTTTGGGGGGGGTGGTGTTGTCTGAAGGGGAAAAAGGATAGGCTGGGAAAGCAGTAATTTGAACTGGCTTAAAAATGTGAAGGAAAAAAAAGAGAAAAAAATACATTTTGATTGAAATGCAAAACACCAATCCCCTCCAGACCCTTAGACACTTACAGAAAGGAGACCAGCAGATAAGATGGGGGGAGAAAAGAAACCCCAAGCACAGAGCATTTGAACTACATTTGAGGAAGAAATAGCCTCAACAGGAAAACAGGAAAGGGGGGACACACACCATAAAATATAATAATAAATGTGTCCCTTACACCCCCACCTCCTACAGGCAAACACTACGCGAAGACAGCCGTACCCGAGCTGTTATTTTTCCGGGTAGGTAACAAAAAGCTGCCACCCCCGGGAACGGCGCTGAACTTCTCCTCGTCCCCCCACTCGCACCCGGCCTCGGCCACTGACCCCCACCCCTACCGCCCCTCACAAGAGGAAACATCGACCCCACAGTCCCCCCAAACGCAGACACTGCTTCTCCCCCGAAAGAGGCGCGGAGGGGGGCCGGGGAGGGAGGCCAGGAGCATCAGCGAACGGAAGGAGTGGGGGGCTCGATGCCCCGGGGGGCGGCCCCCGCCGGAGCCCCGCAGACCCCGCCGAGAGCACACGGCACCCCCTCCCCTCCCGGCCCCGCCGGCAGCCAGGCAGGGCCCCGGCAGGCGGAGAAAGGGGAGAAGGGGGACCCCCCCCCCAAAAATCTGCCGGTGGCGGAGGGGGCGACCCCCTCCCCGCGCCCCCACAAAGGGGCTTTTGTCCCCCGCGCCCCCCCGGCCCGGCGCATCGCGCCCTGCCCTCCCTTCCCCCGCCCCCTCCCCCTCCCTCCGCGCACACAAAGAGCCGGAGGGGCCGCCTTTCCCCCGGGGTTTGCGCCCCAAGATGCTGGCGGGCGCCCCCCATACCCACCCTGACGGGAAGGGGGCCGTGTGGGGATGCTGCTCCGCCGGCTGTCAGGGGGCCAGGCGGCCGCGGCGGGGAGGATGACGGAGGATTGGGGAGGGCTGGTGGCGGCCGTGCCCGGCGCGTCCCTCCTTCGCTCGGCTCGGCGCGGCGCGGCGCTGCCTGCCGCCTCCCGCCCGCTCGCCGTCCCCTCCAGCCGGCGTGTGCTCGGCACAGCCCGGCGCTCACCCAGTTTCCATTGAGCCCCGGAGCCAAACCCACTGATGTCACCCAACGCAGCCCCGGCCCTCCTCCTCCTCCGCCTCCTCCTCCGCCCGCCGTTAAAGGCGCAACCGCCGCCGCTCCCGACGCCTTCCCCGCCGCCGTCCCTCGGCTCCGGCGAGCGGGGCAGACACACGCGGGCTCGGTTTTGGGGGCCGCGACCCCCCCTAAAGGTTTCTCCTCAGAATGGAACACAGCCCACCCGTGGCAGCCCCCCGCGGCAGGGTGGCCCCGCGTGGGGATGATCAAACGAGGCTGCTGGGTCTCATCGCGCTGGCGGCGGATGCCAAGCGGGGCTGCATCGGGAAGGCCCCACAATGTTCAGGGCTCCTCAGCCCACGCCCCTCAGGAGTGGGGATGCCCCTTGGGTGAAGCACCTGCAAATCCACACAAATAACGAAGCACGCACATAAACCCTAATGTGGACCGACAGAGGTCCACGGCGCACCCAGCAACAGAACAGCCCCCCAGACCCTGCGGTGTTCGTGGGCCAGGTGGGCACAGCAAGTCCCAGAGCACCTCCGAAAGCCAGCTGAGTCAGGGGGAGCAGCCAGGCTGTGTCAGACCTATATGGGGCTATAGGAGCAGAGCCCCGGCTGGGGAACTCTTTGGGGGCTTCTGGGAGATGGGGGCTGGATGTGCAAAGGAGATGTGCAAAGGAGCCAGTGGAGGTGCTGTTGAGAGCTCTGGGAGCAGGACTGCAGGAAAGGCTGGAGGCCAGTGTAGCGTGAGATGGAAGGGACAGAGGGTTCAGTGGAGCAAGAGCCAGATGCCGCCCAGCTTTGGAGACACCGGGATGCTTCACCAGGTCCAGGAGCTGCTCTGGCACAGGCATCCCAAAGTCAAGAACCCAGTTCCTGCAGCTGGGGATAAATGTGATGGGGAAGGGCTCAGGAGCCCCCACACCAGAAGAACCCTTAGGTGTTTCTAAGCCAGGCCCCCGACATCACCTTCCAAATGTACGATGTAAGCACAGGCCCTCGGCACCAAGAGGCCCGGGCTGCAGTCGTGCTGGCACTGTGTGCTGCAGAGAGCAGTCATTGCTCCAAGTTGTACCGAAATGGGGGGCTGCAGCCTTCTGAGTGCCACTGCCAGCCAGTGCCTGTGCTGACTTGACAGCCCACCGAGACCTGGGAATTGTTCCTCTTTTATGCAAGCCTTTGGGAGCCAGTACTGCTTCCCTCTCCCACTGCTGGGCCTGCTTTATTACAGAACTTTGCCTGCACTTGGAGAATTTAAAATTTAATTGAGTTTTTCGTAGTAATGACATTTCCTCTACACATGCTCCATTGAGCCTCTGCTTTTTCACAGCTTATGTAACAGTGAGCAGATGGGAAGGCAGGTAATAGTATGCAGCCACTGCTGGATCCAGCCGAGGGTTGCTCTCCTTCCCTGGGTGGGTGCACATCAGCGGAGAAGGGATTTGCCAAAGCCCAGCGCCGCTCGTGACTTTGCTGCAAGTGGCAGGCTGATAGAGGCATTGAGAGAGGTGGGCTCTGACACAGAGCTGGGAAGGATGGATCTGAATCAGCATCCAGGAGAGGCAGCACTCAGCATGCCTCATGGGAGCAGAGTTTGGGGTGACACTGCTTGGCCAGCAGGTGCAAGGTCTGGGAGGACAGCGGCCACACCAACTCTCCCCCGTTGCTGACTGAGGCAGTGGGAGGGAATTTGAAGAAATCCCCAACGTAGATGCAGCCCTTGGGGATGAAATTGGAGTGTGTACGGACACTTCAGCTACCTTTATTTTAATCATTGACAGCTTAAAATAAGAACTCTTTAATTAGAAACATTTCCTTAATTGAATTGTAATCAAGCTTTTAGTGCTGGCTAGCCATGTGATCTATTAACACCCACCTCTCTCCAAGCATTGCCTAGTTACACCTCTTCTCATGGAGTAGTTTTTATTAGGGAGCCTGGGCCAGGGACTGCTGATTTTGGCTATGCATGTAGCAGCCAGTACTGCAGGGACCCTGACTCCATCAGGGATGTCATTGCTCCAGCAGTGCAACAGGTAACTTCTGCCCCAGTGTCCGAAAAAGGAAGTTGTTACATATGACACAAACAGCAGGAGCCCAACTAGAGAGAGACCAGCTGGGGTTGGGTTGGAGAGGGAATAAATTTGAGGGACAAGCAGAATCCATTATCAGAAACTCTGCTGGGCCATCTCCTTTCCTCCCACTGATCAAAGTGGTGCATAGCTGCAGCACCCTTTTTCCTTTGTGCACCTCTCCAAAGAAGAACACCCCCTCAGGTTAGCACTGTACTGGGCACCAACCAAGGTACACTAAAACTCTGTTCAGGCAACAGCACCTTGAAAGCTGTCTAAGCCCCCAGACCCAGCAGTGAGACACAGACATTCAAAACAACATTCCCAGATGAGGCCCCAGGAGGCCTCACCTTGTCCTGTCTGCCTGGTTTGCTTGGAAGAGATCTTTGGGCGCAAGAGCATGGAAGGGAGTCCAAGCCCCTCAGCTCAGCCCTGCACCTGGGACACCTCATGTCACCTTTCACAAGATTCAGATGTGGTCAGGGCACCCCTAGATGCTGCAGGGAGTGCTGCTGCTGAAGGCAGGCAAGCAGAAGATGGGCTGTGTTTGGCTGCTGTCCTATTCACACACAAAGGTCCTTGGGCTGTCCCCAGTGCCCTCATTGCAGTGCTGTAGGGGGAACCCACAGCAACGTGTCTTGAGCAGAATCTTGTGGGCTGGTGTATCCAAGGGGGCTACACCTCACTGGGCACCCAGCCAGCCTCTCCACTGCCCATCATGTCATTCCTCAGGTAGGAAAAGAAAAGAAGGGCTAGAGTTGGGCTGTTTATTCACACTGTGCTGGGTGGGTGGGTGGCCTTCCAGAGTCACTGTACATGATATTCATAGCACCTAGGAAAACTCACGGGAAAGCTGAGCTCAAGTGACCTAGCAGACCTCAGAGAACTGCCAGGTTGCGTTTGGCAGCTCTGCCTAATCGACAAAGAGCAGAATCCCATTTCACCCACTCTCTGGAGAAGGACAAACTGCTTTGAAGACCAAGATCAGTTTGCCACAGAGACACTTGCATGTGCTAAGGAAGTGTAAGCAATCAGGGAAAGAGCAGACAAAACTTTGACACTGTGCTGAGGTTCTACTTCTCCAAGGCCAGTGAAAGTAAGAGCTGAGAAGTGAGAACAAACACATTGCCACCTGCAATTCAAGAGCAAAGGTACCTGAGGAGGAAGGTACCTGTGGCTTGACATGTCCAACAGGGCTGCCAGAGCTCTTCAAATCATTGACTCACAGCTCATTGAGAACGTGCAGCCCTCACTCCAAAAACAATGATCGATGCTCATAGGATCTCTTTTACACAGCGTACACCTAGTTTCTCAGTACGTTACAAATAATAACAGATTTGCCTTTTCAATACTCATACTGAGCAATACAGCAGCATTTTAGAGAAGATCCAGCACTCCTGAAGGGAAGGTCAAATGCAGCCTGCTAGGTGGGGATGCTGATCTGAGCACTTTACCAGAACGCTCTGCAGTTTAAAGCATTTTCTAGAGTCAGGTGCATGTCCCCCTTCACATGCAGCAGGGAGCAATAAACACTGCTGCAAATGAGACATCAGGATCCCAGGATAGCACAAGGCTAAAAACAAAGCAAAATGCCAGAATAAATAAAACATAGCTAATAGCTACCTCTGAAAAGATTGCTGTGAGTGACTCGCTCCGCATCAGGTAGGAAATCCGCAGCAAGGGCAAGGATCCAGGCCAGCACACAACTGCCTCAGCAATGAGTCACTCTTTTCTCTTTGCACTTTTGGGGAAAAAAAAAACCCAGCCATAACAAAACAAGACAATAACAGAAAGAAGAGATGATGCTGAGTCCCTGCAAAGAGCCTTCTTCATGACACAGCCCAGACTCATCCAGAACACCATCTAACCTGTGTGCTGCAGGTGTCCTGTGGAAAATAAATCTGTGGCCACATAATTAAAGACTCAACCATAATTCATATGCACGAGGACATTGAAGGGCAGCTGTACAGCCAGGCTTGGTGCTGATTTTTCTCAGTAATGAGAAATGTGTATTCTGATAGAACAGTGAGCAGCAATTGCCTGTTGTCCTCAACAAGAAGCAGGACTAGCAAGAGGTGACATGTGCTGTTGGGTGGCATTTGGGGTAACAGCACAGGAACACTTGGGAAAAGACCCTTGTTTGGACACTGGAGAAGTCCCCAGTCTCAAAAACACAAGCTGATACGGCTGTGATATGGCAATAGCCCCTTTCCCAAACAACCCAGCATTTCCCTGCAGCTCATGGTCTCATCTGCCTCCCAGTTTCATTTGCTGTTCCCCAGATTTTTGGTTCTCTCCCTTGAGTTTCATTTAAATCAGGGAGTTTTATCCACCAGGCTTCCCAGAAGGCAAAAGAGAGGTGACTAGGAGCACAGGGCAGAGGAAAGCATTGAGAGATGCAAACAGTGCATGACACATAACAGCAGCTCTAGAAGGGAGAGCCCTCCCAGTTTCCCCCTGCAGTGCTCCACCCTGGGAAAGCCCATATGCTGTCATGACACCCTCAGAAACCAAAAGGGTTGGGCGGGTTAGCAAAGGTTGTAAAGCTTGTAGCTGCGAAGGTGTGACAAGTCTTCTTTCCATGTTTAACAAAAGCGTGTAATTTGTCCATGCTGGTGGGGGAGAACAGTAGTGTTTCATGGAGCTGGCAAAACACATCCTCCATGACACAAAAACTGATGTTCTGCCCAAGGCCAAGCCCTTGCTTGAAAGCCCAGAAGTTCCACAGTTTTTGTCCCCTGGGCCATATATATACATAGTCTAGCCCAGGAAAACTGGTGGTGGATCCACATTTTCAAAAAGAACTAAATAGCTGAGACAATCACTTTCTATTGAAAATTTCTGTACAAGTGGTAAAACTTTGACAAAGTTATAAGCAAGTGAAAACAGGGTCTTGAGAGGGGAAGTGTTGGCAACCTTAGTAATAGGAGTTGTTCCTGGCCACACCTGTAATTAAGTGCATTTATTGCTTTTTTCCATATAGCCTTGCTTTTTTTATCCTCGTGCTATTCCCAGCCTCTGTCAGTTTGCAACTGGCTCTCTTTATTATACCCCTGCTGGCTTGCTTTGGTGAAAAAAAAAAAAAAAAGACAAGGAAAAAGGTGGAGCCAATGGGGAAAAGAAACTAACAAACAGGAATATTTAGGTGCACTCTCAGAGCTGTGTCAGGCCGGGGCAGATGTATCAGAGAACCACAAGACAGGGCCAAGGTTCCTTGGGAGGAGCTGGACTCAGGGCTGAATCAGCAGGATCTTACTTGAAGATGTGTAACCTCATCCTGCTCTCCTGCCTGTGGAGTGCTCTCTGCACCAAGGCAGCTGAGTGCCTACAGGGTGCTGGAGAGCCTGGCCCAGCAGTCTGGGCAAAAAGAAGGGCCACAGGGGAGGCACCATGTCTGCCTGAACAACCCAATCACCTTCTTTGATAAAAAGACTTATGGGTGAGGAGAGAGTAGTGGAAATAATTTATTTCCAATTCAGCCGGGCTTTCAACACTGTCTCCCAATGTTCTGATATCCAAGTAAACGTGGTGATGTCACAATAGATGGACAAGCAGATGGACACAAAAAATATTTGTCTAGTCAGGCACAGGGAGCAGTTAAGTGTTAATGGGTTGTACTCTGGCTGGAGGCTGGTACCACGTGGGATGCCCCAGGGGCTGTCCTGGGACCTCTCCTGTTTAACATGGTTATTGATGACCTGGAGAAAGTGATGGGGTGCGCTTCAGGTGACACTTAGTTGGTGGGGAAACAAGTTAACACACCTGAGGGGAGTCAGAGGGACGTGGGCAGGCTGGAGGGATGGGCCTGCAGGAACCCTGGGAGTTCAGCAAGGGCAAATGCACAGCCTTGAACCTGGCAAGGAAGAGGCTCTGGCAATGATGTGGGCTGGGGACCTGATAGATGCACAACAGCTGTGTGGAAAAGGACTTGTGAGTCTTGGTAAAATACAGAGCCAAGCTCTTCACAGTGGTGCTTGATGGGAGGATGACAGACAAGGAACATAAGTTTAAAGAAGAGAGGTCCAGCTTGAATACAAAGAAGACCTTTCTGTCCTCAAAGGCTGTCAAGTGTGGGAAAAAGTTGCCCAGAGAGACTGTACAGTCTCCATCCTAGTAGTTTATAAGATCAAATAAAACTCCAAGCAACCTTATTTGACCTCTTTTCTGACCCTGCTTTGAGCAGGAAGTCAGACTAGAGCTGTCCTGGGGTCTCTTTCAAATCGAATTATCCTTCAATGCTCCGATGCCCAGGGTCCCATTTGCTTGTAGCGTGTGTCTGGTGAGTGCCAGGTGTGTCTGTGCTGCACACACGTGTGTGTCCGTGGCTGCCACAAGCCTGAATCCCGTGGGAAGGGTGAGGCTCAAGGGAGACAAGGTGTCTCACAGGTGGGACGGACAGTGGGTGAAGAGTACAGCATGGCCGGGGAGCAGTAGCTCCCAATGCCTGTGACAACTGTGTGAGTTTTGTGCACCCCAGGGAGCTTGCTGAGCATCACAGGAGCAAAGTGAGCAGGCAAGGAGCCTGTGGTGTCCCTGAGGTGGCACCGTGTGTGTGTGTGTGTGCCAGGGCAGTGGGTAGCGGTGAGCCGTGTGTGCAGCACACGCAGCAGCAGGCGCTGCGGGCAGCAGGGAGCGGTGTCTGCCTGGGCTCCGTTCACAGCAGCACAAACCGGCCGTGCTTCAAAAGCCTCCCATGGATGGGCATCTCCCCGGCGGGCTCCGGGGCTGAGGGGACGGGACAGAAGGCAGGCGGTTCTGAAAGCAGCTGGCCCAGTCAGAATAATTCATGCACTGCTGTGGGAGGGGAGGGACAGGAGCGATAAACAATGCGCTGGAAGGCGGGAGGCCAGGGAGAATGGCTTAAAATGCGTCTTCCCGACATGCCCTGGTGGATTAGTTCAGCATCTCAGCCCAGCTCCTCGTTAATTCTTATGCAAGGGGTTTCTCTGGAAGGGACAGCCTGTCCTCGCCAGCTGAACACCAGGCACAGGACACCGATTAACAAAAGGCCATCTCACCACCCGTCCCACACAGCGAAGGGCGGCAGGCAGCTGGGACTCATTCTCTGTGAGGACTGAGGTTGTGTGTTTTTATTTCTGCCTCAGATCGTGCTGTTGCTCATCAGGGACTGCAAACTTGCTCATCTGAGCCTCCCATGGCCTCCTGTTCGCTTCCAGAAGGTGATGATTAGTATCAGTAAGGCCCCATCTGTAGGCCATTTCTGGGGAGGCTCTGAGGCCCAACAGCTCCCAGTTCCTACATCTGGATGTCTAGAGGCCAGGGGTGTCTGAGATGGGAATATGCACAGCCCCTGGTCTGTCAGAGCTGCTGCTTGGAATTGTAGGCACTGGTACAAAGGTGATGGGTGCTGTGTGTGTACCTAGGGAAGTGCAATGTCCTGGCAACAACTTTGCTGCAGCTGCAGACACAGGATAGGCAGAGACAGTCTAGGAACTGCTCCTGGTTCATTTATCACTTGAAATGTCCTTCTTTAGCTGTACAGGGAGGTGACAGGTTAAACCCACAGCAGAAAGTTAAGTCTGTCCTTTGGCCACTGACTCCTTCGTGATCTTGGGAAAGTCACTTTGCCTTGCTGTCAGCTGCCTCTGTCCCCCTGCGCTTGCTTTCTCTCTGAGAACAGAAGCCATCCCTTTCTTGTGACTGCAGCAACAAGCAAAATGGAGCCATGGAGGACATGAGGACTCTGAGCCATCTCCATGGGACAAGTCATCAAATATTTACAAGGACTCAGAAAATCCCACGCTTTTCACAAATGGCTCTTACATTCTAACAGTTGACAATGCATTTTGAGCTCATGAGACCATCTGACTGCTGCAGGAGAGCTGTCTCAAACACAACAGCAGGGAACATGGAGCTCCATCTGGCCTGTGCAGCTCTACCAACACACCTTGTACCTCCTCTGCAGCAACCCCAGACAGCTGCTCTCACCCTGACTTGCTTCCTCCACTGACCTCACACTGCTCTGTCCCATTGGCACCCATTGGCACTCACTGCTGGCACCTTGGACACTCCAGGTCACCCTGTTATTTATCCCTGCCACCCTGCAGCCAGTCACCCCATGCCTGCAGCTCTCTGCTCCAGAGCTGGTTTACACTGCAGCTCTTCCCTGCTTTTCCTACAGCCTCACACAACACTGGAGGGGTCACATAAGTTTCTCTATTCAAGCCATCCTCATTGCTAGTGAGCACGACACTGTATCCCAGAAATCAAAAGGCACATGGTGTAACCCAGCAGCCTGGAGCTAAATGATGGCTCCACTCTGCTTCCATTTAGTCAGATCATTCTGTGTGGTACCAAGTGTTCTGCTATAGGTCTGCATTGCCTGTCATGTGCTCGCACCCACTCTCCTACTGATTCATTGTCTTATCCCTGGGAGAAGCATGTGGAGACTGCAGGTCATATTATAAACACATTCAAGTCTCCTCTGGAGTTCCTGCATCAGCTTCCTCCTCTCTTCAGCACCCCAGAAGTGGTGTGCAGGCCTGTGCCAGGCCCCTGGTAGACACACAGAGGTTGTTACTGGATGAGCACCTAATCACCTGTCAGGAGCAATTTCAAGCTCCTTATTCTCTTGTTCTGTAACAAGGCTGTGTGCTCCACAGGCCCTCAGCTGACTCTCTCAGTGACTGTACCACTGGGACATTCAAACAACTCTGTCAATGCACTACAGCCAGGCACCCAAATATTGCCCAGCCCCAGACTTCAAGACTTGCTATTTCAAATCTGGGGCCAGCACCAAAATAATCTGGCTAATTTCAGAGACCAAAAAAACTTGTAAAGCTCAAATATCTTGTGTCACACAGACTATTTCAGGACAGTGTTTGTGTCCATCCTGAGTTTCTTCACAGACATCAGGGCAGTGGAGTCACATTGCTCCTCTTCACCTCTTTCCAGGCTGACCTGACATGGACAGGGAGTCACTTGGGGTCCACACACCCAGGCTGCCCGAAGCAGAGGCATTGCCCACACTGAATGCTCCTTTCTGGAGGGGATATGGTCAAAAGTAAGCATTATACTGGCAACCCACTGACTGCTTTGCTGTTGTTGCTTTCCTTGGGACCTGGAAGAAGCCCAAGGGCAGAGTTTTCTTACAGTTTGCAAGCCAGGCTGTGGTTATCTATTGTCCCAAGGGGATTCAAAATGGTTGTTGCCTGAAGAGCTCTCAGGGCATTGCAAGCCCTCTTCCTGACAGCCCTCGTGCTGACAAGGACTTCTCTTGCATGCAGCTTCACTGCCCCTGTCCCACCATCAGAACATGCTGCCCTCCTGCTTGTGGCATGCTGGACGTGTCCCATCAAGGGACTGAATAACAGGGGAAAAAAGGAACAAATTTTATACATTGAGCACATGCAACCAGGCAGAGCTGAGAAACAACTGAAGGACAAGCAGACAACAAGGCAGCAACCAGCAGGACCTGACTCTGAGCAAAGGTCATCTCTGCCTAACTTCCCAGAGCTGGCATGGCTTTGCAGATTTATCCCCAACAAGAAATCAAAGTGGTAGCACATATCTGGACTGTTTTCAGAGTCAGTGTCCACTCTCTGAAAGCCATGGCCTGGCTGTCAGGAGGGCGGACCTTTATTGCAGCTTTGGGGGTGGGTGCTGGTCCTCTCAGAGCCCACTTTCACTCCAGATCAAACATTTCCTCCCCCAAACCTCACCTGTGCCCCATGGCACTGCCTGGAGAGTCGGCCTCAGCCCCAGCCCAGCCCCACAGTGTCCCACCAGCCCTGGGGCCAGAAGCAGCCCCGGGTGAGCCTGGGGAGTCAGGGGCTGCCAGGATGCTGGGATCTGTGGGGATGAGCACAAGTCTTATGGGGAGCATCTGAAGGAGTCAGGGTAGTTTAGCTTGGAGAAAAGGAGGCTCTGGAGTGACCTTTTCACTTTCCACAGCTACCTGAAAGGAGGTGGTAGCAAGGGGAGTTGGCCTTTTTTCCCAAATAACAAGCAGTAGGACAAGAGGAAATGGCCTCAAGTTGCACCAGGGAAGGTTTAGTTTGGATATTAGGAATTTTTTTTTCACTGAAAGTGCTGTCAAGCACTGGAGCAGGCTTTTCAGGGAAGTGGAGAGGTCACCATCCCCAGAAGCGTTTAGAAGATGTGTCGACATGGTGCTTAGGGACGCGGTTTGGTAGTGGACGTGGCGGTGCTGGGTTAAGGACTGCGCTGGGTGACCTCAGAGTCTTCTCCAGCCTCAGAGGTTCTGCGATGCGGCGAGGCCGGGCCCCGCGGGGCTGCCAGCCCTGCTCTCGTCTCTAGATGGTGCTCTGAGGCCGGCAATGGCAATGGCAATGGCAATGGCAATGGCAATGGCCGGGCTTCCCCCGCGCCGCGCCCTCGGCCTCCCTGCGCCGTGCCGGGAGCCGCCCTGGGCAGCGCGGCGGGGGGAACGCCGTGCGCCCTCCCGAGAGCGGCTGCCCGCGCCGCTCCTGCCGCTGCCACGCCCCGGCCGGCCGTGACAGCTGCGAGCAAGGCTGCAGCCCCTGCCTCCCATCCCTCGGCTGCCCCGCTGTGCGCCCCAGCGAGGCTGCCCCGCTGCCCCACACCGCGCACTGATGTTTGCAGCGTCCCAGCGCGCTGCCTTCCCTCCTCTGTCCCTCCTGCACATGCGGCTGCAGCCCATCCCAGCTTTGCGGATCTAGCGCAGGGCCGGGCCCTGCGGGCTTTTCCAATAGCGATGCTCCATTAGGGCCCCGCTCTGCTCTTACCACGGGCAATGCCAAAGCCCCATTGACTTCGCGGGGCAAGCCCTTAATGGCCTGGGAAGATAAGACTTTTCTCTCTTTTTTTTTTTTTTTTTTTTTTTTTTTTTTTTTTTTTTTTTTTTTTTTTTTTTGTGACACTCAAAACTGTGGCCACTTGGTATTGCTGGTCCAAAAGCTGCAAGAGACTCTTCTACAAAAGCAAAGAAGAGCTGTTAAAGCTCAAAGAACACAGAGGAGGCATTCTTGTGGAGGTCATGAGCCTGTGCACAGCTGCTGTGGCAGTGACATGTGCCCTATCCAGTCCTGGGCAAAACTTGGACAAAACCAAGCTGTTTGAAACCTAACATGTTTGTTCAGAAGCACAGACATTTCCAGCACCATTTCCTAATCATGGAAATCCAAACCTATTTTCTCCTCAATTGAGATTATTGTTGTGTTTCTTAAAAATATTTTTAGTTGCAGTGTGTATCAAAATGTTTTGCTGAGCAAATTTTGTGTGAGTTGAAAGGTGCCAATGATGATTTCTTTTCAAAAGGGTTGTCCAAAAGTGTCACCAAAAATAAAACATGAAACAAGTTTCTCAAGTGTCATTTCAAACAACAACATTCATTTGAGACCTGGCAAGAATGACAAGAGCGTGGTTAATCGTCATGGGGTAGAGGATCTGAACCAGTGCCTGGATCTTATTCATAGGGAAAAAGTCCTTCCTCTCCCCATTATCTTTCTGTTATTTGAGTAGCTTTCAATAATGAGCCAAGTAAGATGTTCAGAAGTAAGACAGGAAAGAAATATAGATTGTGGTTGAATGAACAAAGAAGCAGTGTCTTCCTCCTGAAAAGCAAGCTGCCAGTCCCTCGTGATTAGAGGCAGGTGTTAGGGAAACAGTCCCCCCATCCGATCCTGGAGGAGGGAAGGACCCCAGGGACACCATGCTCTCTCCTGCATTGAAGGTATCTTCTCTGGAGAGCACAGTGCAAAGAGCACCCACCCAGTGCTCCACACACTGTGTGCAAAAAGGTAAAATACCCGGTGTGTTTACAGTTATGAATGGCCTGGACAGCTGATTTGCAGAATCCTTAAAAATGTCAAGACTTCTGTGTAGCAATCAGTTTTCCAGGATGGATTCTCCTGGTGGCTTTTCACAGGCTGCAAGAAAGAGTCCCCAGCACACGGCCAGAGAGGCACTTGTGGAGACGCTGCTGTGTGGCATTTTTGTGAATGTGCTTGGGTGTTTATGGGATGGAGTTGCGGTGTAGGATGGACTATGCCCCCACAAGTGGCATGGACATGTAGGCACCTGCAGTGTGTACTTGGGCAGGATCCTCTGGGATTCCAGGGTGCAGGTGCAGAACACCTGTGCAGAAGGATGTCCTGCTGCCTCTGTGTCCCAGAAAACCCTGTGGGCGCATGTGCAGCTTGCAGGAACTGACACTGGAGTGGCTGCTCCATGTTGTTGGAGGGGCTGTGTGTAGCATCAGCAGCACAGATGCACGAGGAGTGTCTGATAGGCAGAAACTTGCTCACCACCTCTGTTTTCCTGCACTGGCTGTTCCTCTCCTTCCCTCTGTCCCCTCCCCTCAACCCCCTTCTCTCTCCCCTTTCTAATGATCTGACAGCACTGAAAGCTTTCTTGCAATTTTATTATGAACAGCAGGGGTTTAGCTGGGTATCCTTCAATGCCTCACTGTCTTCTCCGCCGTGATGCCAAACATGACATGAAAACATCCAGCAGGTTCAGACATACGGAGGGGACTGGAGCCAGCATGGCTGAATGACGCTTGTTCCCTCAGATTGATTGCAGTCTTGTCCCATTTTTCCCACAAGAGGCCCCCAGGTGAAGGGAGGGGTGGCAGTGCTGACCTGTGGGCTGCTCCAACCACTCCAGCTGTGCACGCCCATGGCCCTGGTGCACCACCCCTGCCTGGCACCTCTGCACACTCACTCCTTGGTGATCGATGGGTCCCCCAAGAGCCAAGGGCTCAATCATCCCCACCAAGCACTGCCACCCACCTCCAAAGGGTGCTGTACATCAGTGAGGGGGTGCCCAGCTGTGAAGAGTCCCCCTCTCATGGAGGCCACCATCCCATGGTGGACACATTCATGTGTCCTGAATGCCCGCGTCCTCGCACGCAAAGTCCTTCTCTCTCGGTCCATTAGTTTGTTTCCATGGCCAGTGGCAGGCACACGACTCTGAAAGCTGTATTAAAAGCCAGGTCAATACCAGCCCCTGCTTATTCCCCCAGGGGAAAATAAGTAAATAATGAAAGGAGGGGGTGACTTCATTTCCTATACCAACAAACTCTCTAATTTAGTGCTGAGACAGGCACCCCAGTTCCCAAGTGGGTAGCATTGGAGCTCTGAGAAGAGGCAGCTCTGCCTCAGCACCAGCAGAACCAGGAGGGATGGGGGCTACTCAAAATCCAGTGAATCCATCATTTCAGTGAAGGCTTTGAGGCAAACTGCTCTGGCAGATGGGCTCTGGAGCTGAGGATCACTACAGCAGCGAGGTAGAGGCTGAGGTATTTAATGCCTTCTTTGCCTCAGTCTTTCACAGTCAGACCAGTTGTCCTTAGGGTACTCAGTGCCCTGAGCAGGAAGACAGGGACAGGGAACACAACGAAGCCCCATAATGCAGGAGGGAATGCTTAGTGACCTCCTACACCACTTAGACTCTCCCAAGTCTGTGGGGCTGGATGGGATCCACCCAAGAACACTGAGAAAGCTGGTGGAAGAGCTCACCAGGCTGCTTTCCATCACCTATCAGCAGTCCTGGCTCGACAGAGAGGTCCCAGGTGACTGGAGGTTAGCCAGCGTGACACCCATCTGCAAAAAGGGCTGGAAGGAGGATCTGGGGAACTACAGGCCCATCAAACTGACCTCAGTGCCAGGAAAGGTCATGGAGCATTTCACCTTGCCATCATACAGAACATGTGGCACAACCCAGGAAGCAGGCCCAGCCAGCAGGGGTTTGGGAAAGTCAGGTTGACTTGACCAGTCTGATCTCCTTCTATGACAAAGTGACCTGCTTAGTGGATGAGGGTAAGGCTATGGATGTTGTCTACCTGCACTTCAGTAAAGCCTTTGACACTGTCTTCCAAAGCATTTGTCCTGGAGAAATTGGCCGCCTGAAGAAATGGAATGGGTTCGTTGGGTAGAAAACTGGCTCCGTGGCTGGGCCCAGAGGGTGTTGGGGAATGGAATTATTCTGGGAATGGAATTATTCCAGTGAATGGAGCACACCCAGGCAGGACAGCTGTTCCCCCATAAAACGTACATCCTAAGATGAGAAATGACCATGTCTGGGCCTAGACACATCTTGTGAATCTATTTGTGCTCTTTCTCAAAAGCACTTCCATATAACCTCACTTTCTCTTCCTCTTTTCCCCTTCCATCTTCACCATCTGCCCTCTATGTCTGCTTCTTCCTCTCAGTCCTGCTATTTCTTTCCTTGCCCTTCTGCTTCTTCCCCTCTTCCTTTTGCTTCTTGAACCAATTCCAAGTTGATACTGAGATGCTTTTTTCTGCTTTGTAGATCAGGGATTAGGTGGGACATAACTTCTTCAGCTATTCCCCACCACAGCACAGCTACTGGGTGCCCAGAGCAGTTCCCTGAGCTCCCTGTTTGTTTTTCTGTCCTCATATCATCTGCAGTTTTGAAGGGGTGATTCTGCTACTCCTGAAGGAAAATGCTCATCACGTTTTCACCTCTTTTGTGGAATGACAACAAAGTGATGTTATGGGTCTAGCTTTGGTTGATGTCCCCCCTTATTCTCCCTTCACTTGCCTCCAGCACAAAGAGACACTTTGGGTTTTTTCATGGGGTTTTTGAATCTAGAGCAATGCCTTGCACATCTCTGCCTCTTCACCAAGTATATCTATAACCCTTCCCTGGGAAAAACTCTCATTATCTCCAAAGCAAATAGTATTGCTTGGCTAATCCTACTGGCAATTTTAATGCAGATTATTCCCTCTATACACACATTTGTATGACCTTCTCCCTGAGCAAATTCTCTGAGCCTCTTGCTATAGGTCTTTTCCAGAGAGGCCCAGAACAAGAGAGCCCTCATAGTGGAGCTTCCAGGGTCCAATGCCATACAAATAGCAAACACCAGCCCTAAAAACCCTCATCAGTCTCTATACCAGGCTGCAGCTGTGGAGTCTGTCCTTTGCTTCCAAACCTCCCCTTGGGATATTAGACTTTATTAAAAATAAATAGTTACAAATTCTGTTTTACAGCTGATGGCATCAGGGAGAAGAATGGAGGAGGCAAAAGGAGCAAGTGGAGGGTCTGCTGTCCAGTTAGGTCACCTGTCTGTCATCCCAGCTGTGCTGTGCCAGGGAGCAGTCTGAGTGTGGTAAGCACAGGGCCCTGCCTCCTCCGCCAGTATCTCAGGAGAGGAGCAGAACATGTTTTTCAAGAGGACTGGGAGAACTGGATCTGAGTCCATGGAGCCGAGCTGCTTCTGGAGGTGACAGACACCGAAAGCCAAGGAGAGCGCAGAGCAGCCTGTGTAGAACATCCTTGTCTCCTTGCTTGGCATTTGCCGTGGAAGAATATCAATTTCAGTTCTCCTTCTCTTTTATATACAGAATCATGTGCAACAAGCAACAAACATGCAAGTAAACTCCTCCCTTGAGATCCTTCCCCATTCCCTCCAAGAGTCCCAAACTCTCCCTTCTATCCTCAGTGCTTAGGTGTCGCTCCTCTCCCGGTGACAGCGGTGACCCTTGACAGCCATGGGGCCTACCCACAGTGAGAGGTGACAGAAAGTCTGCTGTTGCCTCAGCAGCAGAAACACTTGCTGTGGGTCCCAGTCTGTCCACTGAAGGCAGGGACTCCTGCCACCTCTCCAGAGACAAGAAACCAGGCCTGCTGCCCTCCTGTCTCTGGGCAGGAGAGGGGTTCTAGCCCAAGCTGCACACCCAGAAAGAGCAGTGTATCCTCACTCCTCTCCCAGGCATTACAACCTCATGAGAAAGGGAGTATATCCGAGCAGCTCCAGGCCTTGGTGTATCTGGGGGCTGAGAGGCAATCATGGGAGGCATTATTTGGTGGTGAAGGGACTTATCCAGTGTATGGGTACGGAACAGAGGAGACTGTGGGCAACGGGTGAGGAACGGGGAGGCTGGAGGAGTTAGATGGCTGACTCCCTGCGGTATGAGATTGTATCTAGAGGCAGAGTTGCCTGGAGCCGCTCCAGGTCCAGGTGGCTTCCAAAATCCATCATCTGGATGATACCTCCCTCCTCCTTGGTGTTGCCCCCTAACACTACACCCACTTCATCATCGTCTTCGTCTTCATCTTGACTGACAAGTGCCAGCTCATTCTCGTAGCAGAAGGCACTGGGAGGTGGTGGAGAAGGTAGGATGGTCATCTTGCTTTCTTGCAGCTCCCGGGCTGAGCAGCAAGGTGTGCCAGCTACCTCGTATGTCTTGTGAAAGCGCGAGTAATCCACTTTGTAGTGGTTCTTCTCCTCAAACACAACTGGTTCAAAGCGATGACCCCAAAGAATTTCGCTAGCAAGGTAAGAGCTTCGTGCCTGTGTGGTCATGGCTGTGGCTTCCACCATCCCCTCCAGAATAACCACAATCTCAAAATTCTCTGTCTCCAGCTCTTCCTTGCCAATCCCATAGAGGGGGCTCTCCTCATCAATCTCATGAACGATAATAATGGGTGAGACCAAAAATATACGATCCAGACCCACATCGTAGCCCACATTTAGGTCCCGCTGGTCCAGGGGGAGGTATTCCCCTTCCTCCGTCATGTAGGGCTTGATGAGCTGGGCTCGGACGTGGGCCTCCACGATGTGACTCCTCCTCAGGTTGCCCACCCTCCACATGAGACACAGTTTGCCATCCCGCACGGAGATGACGGCGTGATGGCTGAAGAGGAGGGTCTGGGCCCGCTTCTTGGGCCTTGCCATCTTGGCCATGATGGTGCCAATCATGAAGGAGTCAATCACGCAGCCCACGATGGACTGCACCACAACTGCCATGATGGCCAGCGGGCACTCCTCAGTCACGCAGCGGAAGCCGTACCCGATGGTTGTCTGTGTCTCCACTGAGAAAAGAAAAGCCCCCAGGAAGCTGTTCACGTGCATGATGCAGGGCTTCAGCAGAGAGGGACTACCTGCCACCGCCGGTGCATTGAGGTCGCCGTGGAAGAAGGCGATGCACCAGAAGAGGAAGCCGAAGAAGAGCCAGGAGACCAGGAAGGCGGCGGAGAAGATCATCAGCATGTACCGCCAGCGCGTGTCCACACAAGTGGTGAAGATGTCAGCCATGTAGCGCTGGGATTTGTTGCTCAGGTTGGCAAAGTAAACATTGCACTGGCCGTTCTTCTTCACGAAACGGTTGCGGTGCTTCCGCCGGGGAGCATGGCCCTTGCCGTTCCGGCTGTGCCCGTTCATGCTGCCCAGCGTGGAGACCTTGTGTCCATCCTCCTCGGTGGACACGATGCTGTACCTGGGAACAGAAGAAACAGGCACTTCCATCAGGAGTACGTGAAGGGTAACAGCAACCACTGAGACAGCAAGGGCAGGAGGCGTGGGTGGCTCACAGGGGTGCGGTACTACCCTGCTGGATCTCACAACAGCACGTGTCAGTGATTATTGCACCATGGTGCCAACCTGGCCAGGCTGCTGGACATCAGCTGCAATGTTCGCTGAGCGTTGCTGCCTGGAGGTTGCATCTAGCAAGGTCCTGACAGGGCAGCAAGGCAGCAGCAGCTTGTAGCTCTGTGGTACCTTCCCGCCTTTACAGTGAGGAGGGATACAAGGCTTTGAAACCTGACAGCAGCTGGGACAGCCGGGAAGCCTGGGAGCAAGCACCCGCAGCCTGACCATGTTTTGGCCCTCACATAATACAAGGCTGGGAGTTTCTATTTTCTCCTCTGCTCTGCTCACTGATTTCATGGTGTGTGGTGACAATGTTTATACACTTCCTGCCTCAGGACAATTCTGTTGCCACAGCAACATGTGTGTCTTCCAGCATCCCTTATCCAAAGCCAAAGGTGTAATTTGGAAATCAACAGCCAAAGCACTGGCAGTTTCCTTGGCAGAAGCTACACACACATTTTCTGGGAGACCTTTCCCCCTCTGGCTCCCCTCCCTCACGACACTGCCCCTCATGTGTCCCATGACACTTGCAGATACTCCTTAAAGATGTGATGGTAGATGGTGCTCTGACCACCGAGGAAACCAAGAGAGTGCACTGAAGCACAAAGACTGCTCTGTCCTCATGCCTGACAAGCTGCAGCCTCACAGGACCCTGGGAGTCTCTCCCTCCCACCCTGTGGTGTTGATGTGTCAGCTGGAGTCCTCCAGAATGGGCCTCCATCTCACGGCAAGGACAGCACTGGTGGCTGGAGTTGTGATTCCTGGGAATATGTGGCTTCTGCAGTGCTGCTGGAATCTGTAATTTTTGGTCCAGCACCATGCAGTGCTTCGCTTCTCCTCCATAGTATTCCTCCAAGCACTACCCCTACAGATGGCATGTTTTGGGTTGGAGGAGGAGAGAGGAGTCATTCCTTGGAACAGGAAAGCCGCTGACAGGTAATTTGAGAAGAATATAGCAAAAGACAATCTGAATTTAGGGTCTGAGGGGCCAGATGAGGAGGACTGGGTCACTCAGGGCAGCACAGGTCTTGAGAGGAGGGTTACTCACCGATTGACTCGGACGCTGCCCATGGCTCGCTCGGTCATCAGGTGTCAGGGGGCCGTGGGAGCTGCCAGGCCGCGGGAGCTCATGCAGCAGCACTCACGTGGGACTGGGCAGCTCCAGGTTTCACCTCTGGCGAGCTGGGACCAGCGCTGCCATTGCGATTGCTCCTGGGCACGTGCCTGGCAGAGAAGGACAAAGAAAAGCCCGGTCAGATCAGATCCCCGCAGCAGCAGCCATCGGAGCGGTGGGCACAGGCTCCCAGCCTTTTGCTCAGGGTGTGTTGAGAGGTCTCCTTGGGGCACCTGCTGCAGCCTGGCTCAGGCAGGTGAGGAGCTGATGGGTGCAGACTGGGTGCACAGCCCGCAGAGGAGCAGGGCCGGCCGGTCACTGCTCTCCAGACCAAGGGCACAGCAGCTGAGCTGCTCACAGGGCCCTTGCCCTGAGCCATTATATTAATATCAGAGCTTACACCGGGGTAAGAGCTCAGCCAGGCTAAATACCTCTCACACAAGGACTAACAAAGCACAGGAATGCACAGCAGCCCTCAGGGATCCCTGTCAGCCCAGCCTAACCCTGAGGGGATTTTTTTCCAGGTGTGCAGAACACCCTGTTTCAAATAAAAGAAGGAAAGCAATAGGTAGAGCCCAAAAGAACTGATGGAAAGGAAGGGCTCAGGGGTAGCCAAAGAGAAGCCAGTTAGAGGAAACAAACCTTGCGACATGCCCTGTGTACAGCATCCAAGGAGCAGCTCAGCAGCAGAGTCCTGGAAGGATGTCCGGCAGATGTCCCAACCCAGTCCTTCCAGAAAGGAAGGATGGCAAAGCTGAAGACTCAAGAGCCAACCTATTCCACCTGCCCAGAGCTGCTGGGAAGGGAAATGCACTGAGGGGGTGATGACTCACAGATTAGGAAGGGCTTTGTACACCCATGCTAATCCTGCACTGTGGCCTTTGGATTACAGCAGCCAGTGCTGAGTGTGGATGCAGACAGAGCCAGCTAATCTATTTCCTCCCAGCCTCACCAATGAACCTCCCAGCTGCTGGTTGCCAGATATGGGAAAAAATGCAAGGATTTTGGGATCAAATGTAAGGCTTAGAGCTGCTTGCAAGTGGTTGTGCATGGACGGGAGGGAGGACCAGCAAATGATGTTGCCTAGGATGGAAAAGCTGGTGAGAACCATCTTTGTCCCATCATCAGTGCCCCAGAATGGGGCTGCACGTGGCCAGAGGTGCCCACCAGCTTTCCCCAGTTAGGACCAGAGCTGGAAAGCAGCAAGAAGGGAGCTCCAGACATCACCTCTGATGGGATGAAGACTACTCAGTTACTGAGGCAGTTAAAGCCCTGCAGCAACACAAACATGGGTGTCAGACCAAGGGTATTATGAGACCAGGAGAAGAAAACAACCTTGTAATCAACTCACTCAAGTGAACAGCTGCCCAAAAATCCCCATCGGGAAAAAGCACTTTGACACTGAACTCTGCCAGCTCCCACCACCTCACTGCCCTACAACATCCAAGTCTTCATGAAGTTGGTTTGTCCAGGAATTTTTGCTGGGCAGATGGGTAAACCTATAGCAGACCCTGGGGCTGGTAACCTAAGTTAATCAGAAATGTTGATGTGATGAAGAGAGGTCACTTCATTCCCACAGATGGTCCTGCTGGGATAAAGCTTAGCCATTGCATGTTGAGTTCAGACTGCAGGGTCCCACATGGCTTTGGGAGGTGGCAAAGGTGGGCAGTTTAGGTACAACCCTCTGTGCCAGCCCCAGCCAGGAGAGGAAAGGCATCCTCTTCAACTGGCATCATTCTCAGCCAGCCTGGATATGCCAAGCTCATCCTTAGCCTGCACTGACCCCGATAGCGCAGGGAAGGCCCTGTCACAGCTCACACATATGAGTAATTCACAATTTCCTGAAAGTTTCTACAACCAACAACTCTCTTTCTCCAGCTGCAGAAACAGGTGCACCATTTCTAGAGATTTTGGATTTCTGGCCCAGGCAGCAGCCAGCTCCAAATGAAAGGAAGGAGGACCTAAGGCGTGAAACCGTGTGCAGCAAGACCTGGATCTCTGCTCCTCACCTTTCCCCCCCTTCCCAAAAAAAGGGCAAAGGACAAAGATGAAATACACGGGCTTTGTTCATCTCCAGTTCAGGCTGGTACAGCTATGGGGTGGGATGAGCACACTGTGTAAGAGCACTGCATCCTGTGGTGCTGTGCTTCCTCCTGGCTCCCACATGGAAACTCATGTCAGCCAGAGCTGTGGCAGAGCCTCTTGCAGAGTCCACCATGGCTGGACCGTGCAGCTCAGAGCCTGGGCAGCCTTTGCTGCCCGAACAGACTATCAGCAGCTAAAGTCATATCACTACTGCAATTAGTATCTAATCACAAGGAAAGTATCTCCACAAAGGATGAAGGCTACCAGTCTGAGCACGCACATTTGACAGTGGGAAAGTAAATGCTTTTATTTGCAGTAAATGGTTACAAGTGGGAGAATGATGGCCTCGGACCATGCACGGATCCATGGAACTCACACAGAACTGCGCTCATAGATCTTTCTCTGCTTAAAATTTGAGAATTTTTCTGGTGGATTCAAGGACTTCAGTAACAATGGGCAGCATTTCTGAGGCAGGAACATCTTTGCCCATTATGAGCTTGTGGGGGTTTTGCATGGTGAAGTCTAAGTTCTGTTTCACTTCTAGTCCACTCTGTTCTCGGGTTTTCATTCCCCAGCTTGCATCTCTCCAGCTGTCCTTGGAGAATAAAGATCTTCTGCTTCAGCCTCTCCATGTTTGTTTCGGCATTCAGAGCCCGCTGGGTCATTATCTGAAGATGACACTCAGTCTCCCGGACTAAGGATTGGAGCTCTTGGACTTCCCTCTCCCGCTCAGCCTGGCTGGCCTTCAGCTGATCCTGCAGGCTCGCCACCATGCACACCTGTCTCTTCAAGTTGTTCTGGAAGATCTGGAACATTCTCCTGACCATGGCATTTTCCTTTCTGAGTGCATCATTCTCACCCCCGAGCCTGTCATACTGTTCCCTGAGCACATTGTATTCCTCCCTGAGCACGACGTCCTCGGCAATGAACACAGCCCTGTCCTTCCTGATCTCTTTGAACGCCTGCCTGAGTGTGAAATTCTCTTCTGCAAGCACGATGTTTTCATTCCTGAGCATTTCGTTCTCCGTCCTGAGCATGCTGTTCTCCTGCCACAGCGAGTCGTAGGTTGGCTGCAGGGACACAGACTCTCTGACCTCGCCGTCCTTGCCATCCTCCCTGTGCAGCACGTGGGGCTCCACTCCCCTGGTGCTCTCTGGGTGTCCCACATTATGGTCACTGGCATGGGCCTGTGTGGCAGCGGCCTCTGTCCCCAGGTGCTGGCCTGCGCTGTGCTGGAAAGAGTTGTGGAAGCCACTTGGTGCTGTACCAGCCTTTTGGGGGACAGGCAAGCTCTGATGCCCAGGGCTGGGCTCCTCACCTCCATCCAAGCTGCCAGACATTCCCATGTCTTTGTAAAATGGTTCCTGAAGCTTCTGATCTTCCTTCTTAAGCTCCAGAGCATGCTTGGCCAACCCCACCTGTTCGTCTTTCACCGTGTAAGAGTCCCCAGGAGCTGGGAAAAATGTGGGTTCTCTCAGATCCACTGTCTGATTTTCATCTGTGCCGTCGCTGCTCTTGCACAAGGGTGGAGGAACATCAGAATGGCCAGAGTTCCCTGATTCTTCACCACCATCATTGTCATCATCACCACCATCATTGTCATCACCACCTTGCAAGCTTTGAGATTCTGGGTAGACCATTATCATCACCCCAAAGATGCGAAATGGCTGAGACATTTTTCAGGATGCTCTCAGCTGCAGTAAGCAGGAGAATCCAAATTGTGTTCCTGGAGTGCAGGCCATGCAGGCTGTTGACACAGACAAGCAGTGTGCCACCTTCTGCAGCTTCAGCAGTGCTTGTTGTGGCCTCCAAAATCCCTCTGTTCAGAACACCAGGATCAGGAGGTGTTCAGGAGGGAGAGGAGAGCCACAAACCTCTGCATCTTGGTTCTGGGGACACCTGGAACCACCAACATTCCAAGGTCTGTGATGTCATCAAGTTCCATGTGTGCTGAGTCGTCAGAAGCAGAGGAGGGGGAGGAAGCAATCAACTGCTGTCCTGATTCTGTCTAGGACTGCGTTGATTCTCTTCATAGTAGCCAGCACAGTGTTGGATTCAGTGTGAGAATAATGCTGATAACGCAGACTTGCTGGAGCTGTTGTTAAGTAGTGGCTTACTCCAAGACAAGGACTTTTCTGGTGCTCTTGTTCTGCCACTGAGGAGCTGCACAGGAATCCAGGAGGGGGCATGGCCAGAACAGCTGGTCCAAACTAGCCAAAGGAATATTCCATGCCACAGGACATCATGCCCAGAATATAACTGGGGGATTTAACTGGAAGGGGCTGATGAATGTCTGGGAACGTGCTGGGCATCAGGCATTGATTGGGTGGTGAGTAATGGGGTTGTGCATCACTTGTTTCTCTTGGGTCCTGTTATTTCTCTCTCTGTGCTTATTATTATTATTACTGTTATTATTATTGTTGTTGTTGATAATAATATTAATATGATTGATATATTTATTATTAGTTTTTTAAAATTTATTAAACTGTTCTTATTTCAACCCACAAAGTTTACCTTTTCTTTTTGATTCCCCTCCCCACTGTGGCTGGGGGCAGTGAGAGGGAGGGAGAGGCTGAGTGATAGTTAAGTTGCCTGCTGGGGTGAAACCACAACAGCTGCAAAAGGTGTTTTTGGCAGCATGAGGATAAGCTGTGCTCATGGTGTAGAGCTGACCCCAGCCTGGTGATGCTGCCAGTGAGCAGAGAGCAGCTCATGAAGCCACCTGAGACCTCCAGCGTCAAGGAGGGACAGGGATGATGCAGCCTGGGCAGGCAGCATGGCCCAGAGGGGACAGCCCTGTCCCACAGGGTACGGACACATCTCCACCAGCAAGGCCAAGCCACTGGCACTTGGCTGGGGCTGACCCTGGTCAGGGGCAGGAGACATCACCAGCGCTTTGCCACGGGCATCGCTCTCAGCTGAGCGGCCAGTGGAGGGTCCACGCTGTGGTGCTGCCAATCTGATTCATCCCTGCTGCCAGCTGGCACAGGGAAGTGTTAGTAATACCCAGTGCCACAAACTCAGAGCCGCACGAGCCAGGAGACGAACAAAAATAAACACGTTTCCCACTTCCACCCCAACACACCCCCACAGCGCGTGGTGCCGCCATGGGAAGGACAGACAGGCGGGCAAGAAACGCCTGGGCTGGGCACTGCTGCCACACTGGGTCACTGTCCCTCCTCAGCAGCTGGTGGGCCAGGGCCACCACTGATGTCCCTGCTGGCAAAATCAATGCCACCAGCTTGGCAAGGCCTGGGGGCTTGCCGGGAGCCCAAACCCTATGCAAACAGAGTTCAAATGGCTGTGGAAAGGTCCCACTGCCACTTGGAAACCTGAAACAGAAATGGAATGAAAGGGGGAGGCTCAGAGGTGTCTCCAGCAGAAGGGGATTATATTCATATCCTGAACAGGCAGCTGCCTGTCACATGGACAAGGAGGAAGAAAGCCTGGCTGAGGACAGAGACACGAATCCAGAGCATGCCTGAGGGCATTTCTTGGAGCTTCCCGAGACCCACATGTGGAGGAGGAAGCTGCAGAGTCAGTGGCAATTCCTATGGAGTGGTATGAAACCAAGCTGGAGGGTGCAGCAAGGAGAGACACTAGGCAGGGGGCTGCAGCCTGGACAGAAGCCTCCCCATCCCTCTGCTGCCTTTCCTGGGTGCACATGAACACCCATGAATTTCATGGCCTGCAGGAGCCCCCCGGCACTTTTAAAAGCTGCTGCAGCCTGGAGGTCACAGCCGCTGCCTTGCAGCATTGAAACAGCCAGCTGGATGGGTCTCCAGGGGCCAGCAGCTGCCTCCAGCCCCAGAGCATGTGCTACCCTTCCCTCTCTCCCAAGCCCTTCTGTGCCTTAGATTGGGCGATGCCAGGGACACCACCACGGTGCTGCAGTCGTCTCCTCCTTCCCGTGTGACACCGTGCTCCAGCAGCACAAGCCATCACACCAGCCCACGCTGCCACCCCAGTTCTGCGCTGGCCCTGAGCAGGCACGTGGGGCCGCGCTGCTGCTGTCCCCTTCCAAGGGATCTGCAGCAGAACAAGGCCGAGGTGCTTGGTGCCGGGGCAATGCCTCCATCGCTCCATCCCCTGTACACAGTGCAGCGCCTCGCACGTCCCAGTCTTTCTCCAGCCCCTGCCAGAGTAGATCATATATTGTCAATCCTTCCTTAAATTTGCAATGGAAGAGTCTCATGAAACAGAACAGAAAAGTCCACGCTAAAGCACTCCCCCACTTCTCTTTTTATAACAACCATATCTGGTGCTCTGGGACATACACTGTGAGCGACAACGATGGAAAAATCCCAGGGTATTTTTACACTCTTAGTCTTTGCTTTATCGGGAGTTGTCTGGCAAATGCTTCTCTCCCGTCTGTGGTCAATGCCGCAGCCGCTGGTCGCGCTCCGCGTTGCGCCTTTGTCCCCGCTGCCGGCTGGCTCGGGAGCAGACCCCGAGCGCAGGCGGCCGGCCGGGCACGCTGACAGCGCGGCAGACGAGCTCCTCGCCTCTCGGGGAGCCAGGGCGGAAACACCGGCCGCTGAGGAGGGACCTCTGCCTTTTGGCAGAGCCTTGCAGACCCGCAGCACTCAGCGCGTCCTCTCCAGCCTCTTTGGGACTCCATCTCTCCTGCTGTTCCTCAGGAATATTCCCAGGGCTGGTGCTGGGGCTCACGGGGCAGCTCTGTGCCGTGGGGCTGTCCTGCCCCAGGGGCCAGCGGCCGAGCCCTCGCTGCTCCGTGCCGGCAGGGCAGGCTGCCAGGCGCTGCACGGGCACACGCCAAGGCACAGGCACCGTGCAGGAGAGTTTTACCATATTAAAAAGGCAACTGACATATGGAAGGTGAGGGGAGGAAGCTGTAATCAACTCTATACCATTTTTATATACACACACTTCTGCCTTTTCGTTCAATAATTATAAATAGATCGGGTGCCAACAGTCCCCATCTGCCCCTCAAGGCATGATCCGCTGACCAGTTTCCCTCTCCAAAAGAGGATTTTATTCATGTGCCTCTGCCCGGTTTATATTTTGGAGTGGAGTGAGAAGGGGGGATATTTTTTCCCCCTGTGAAGCTCTGGAGCCTGAGGATGGGTAATATGAAAACAAAACAAAATGATTTGAAGTTAAACCATCTCAGTGTGTGACTCAGAGCTATTCATAGCTCCCTGAAGCCAGCTGCAGCAACGGAGCCAGAAGGATTCTGCCCGTATTATTATTCCAATTACCATCTGAATTAAAAGTTTGAGCAGTGATCAGCCCACATGCTGATGGGAGGGGGAGAAAAGAAAGCGAAGAGAGAAGGAGAGAAAGAGTGAGAGGGAGAAAAAACAGATAAAAATGGGAACCACACAAAGGTCCCCAGGATGACAAAGTCGGGAAGAGGCACAGAAAGGTGACAGCATCACCTCCCGCCTGCTCCCACACCGCCCCAGCCATCCCTGCTGCGGCTGCACCGTCCAGACAACGGCGCTGCGAGTGCAGCTGCCTACTCCCAGGATCTCAGACTAGGTGGGGGATACCCCGTGCTGGGGTTGGTGGGACCGGCACCGGCATTCACCCCCTCCTCTCTGGCCAAAATGGGGCTGGGGGTACACCACACAGGGGCTGGACGGAGCAGGATTGTAAGGAGAGGATGCTGCCGGAGCGGCAGCTGGGGAGAAGCCCCTGCTTTCTCTTGCTGAGTGAGGAAGGTGGGTGTTATTCTCTGTAGCTGGCATCACAGGAAAAATTAAATGCTCAAAAGGGCCCCGGCCTTCCCAGGAGGGTGTTCTTGGCCAAAAAGGAACTGAGCTTTTCTAGCAGCCTGGGTGCAAACTGCATGCCACCTGCTCCTGAGGAAACACAGGGACTGACACACCCCCAGCACCCTGCCACCAAAACTGGACCCCAAAGGGTTGCTGCAAAACCTGCAAGAGCTGAAGAAGTGAAGGCTCTGGGGTGTCCCTGAGGTCCTCACATCTCAGGCAGATGCAGTGCACTCAGGTCACCTCCTCCAGCTTCCCAGCACAACTGCACAGTGCAGAGGGTGTCTTCACTAATCTCCTCATCCCTGGAACTGCCTTCACTGGGCGTCCTGCCCTGTGCGAGCCCTGATGTAAGGCCATTCCCAGCAGCATCCCTTCAGCACAAAGTGCCTGGCCGTGTGGGATGCCTTGATGGCTTTTGGCTACTCAAGGGACAAGGATAATTATCGGTGCACAGGAAAAGGGGGCTAAGAGTGGCTTACATCATCTGCCTGCCTGCTGCAGCTTTGGTCTTGACAGGGCAGGGATGGGCTGCCGGTGACTCTGCCAAGCACCCAGCAAGGCAGGTGCCTGCAAATAGTTTATGGATGATGATAACAACAGCGACAGCAGCAAGGATGAGCAATAACCAGGGCAAAGCCCGCTCTGCACCGAGCCCCCGATGGAGAGAGGCTGCAGCCACTGCTCTGCACCCAGCTGCTGCACCACAGCTGAGTTCCCAGCCTGGCCTGGCTGCTAAGCACTAACCCATCAGTGACAGGGAAAAACATCTCCCTTCACTCCCCGTTGTCGCTGGGCTAACAGGGAGCTGAGCAGAGCCACGAGCCTCCTGAAAGGGCCCCAGCTGCTCCCCTTTCAGCCATGCCTGCCAGGCACCGGGGACAGAGCACAGGGAGCATCCCAGGTAAGCTGCACAACCGCATTCCTGCAGAGAGGGGATCAAGTATTTCACTACAGGTTTGCTGACTTCTATTCCTGCGGCTTGATCCGTCAGGTTTAACAAGCACATCTGGAAGGTGTCAAGCCTAAGCGCTGCCCAGCTCACGCAGTACGAAGTGCATTGCCCGCTCCTTCCCTACCCCCGGCTCTCCCACAGGGAGGGGCTGCCACGGCTGGGGAGAGCGGTGCGGCGGGGGACACGGGGGCTGCATCTGCTCACGGCCAGGACTGCGATACCCCCCCGCCGTCGCTACGGGCGGCTGTCACGGCCCTGCTCCCGCCGGGATCCTGCCTGCTCACCTGCCTGTCGCCTGCCGGCCCCCGGCGCTGCCCGCAACCTCGGCCCGCTCACCTCCGCCCGGACACGAGGCTGTTCCTTGGTGCTGGGAACAACGGGAACGGGAGAGGAGAGGAGTCCTGGGGCCGCTGTGTCTGGTCCCGTGGCAGGCACCGCCTCTTCATAATGCCATCGAGCTTTTTCCGAGGGGCGAAGCGCCGCTCTGCCCGGCCCCTGGGATCCCCGGTGCCCTTCAGCCCCGCACTCACCGCGCTGCCGGCGGGGCCGATCTATACAGCTCTCCCGGGGCTTTGCCCTCCTCTAGAGCTCAGTCACTTTCGACATCCACCTGCTCTAAGGCTCCTTTCAGCTGGTCAGTCTGCGCGGGTGCTTTAGCAGGCTGCCGGCAGAAAGGGAGCCGGCGAGAGGAGAGGGGAGAGCCGAGCTGAAGGCAGGGAAAGGAGAGCAAGCGGCAGAGAGGCAGCTGGGACAAGGCCAGCAGCTCTTTGTACCAGTGCTGGTACCGCTTGCCAGGGAGGGAAGGAGGTGGGGAGATGTGTCAGGGTCGTTTCTCTGAGCCTTTTGCAGGGGACGGAATGGGGGACGCTGCTTCCCTCATTATGGAACAGCACCAGGCTCCCTCTGAAGTGTTTCAGGAGAAATGTTGCCATAGAAATAAAACAGCCGTCCAGATTGTGAGGGGCAGACCCACTGCCATGGTGGCAGGGGCGTGGGCCGAGTGGCGGCAGGAGCCCCTGGCTGGCGGCGCGGGGAGGCGCCGGGCTGGAGAGCGCCCGGTTCTCCTCCCTCCGGCCCCTGATCTCAGCCAGAGCAGCGGTGCGGCTGCTGGGCCAGCGTGGCCGGTGCCAGGAGATGGTGGGCATCTCCTCCCCAGATAAACCAGAGGGTCAATGCCAGAGCTGTCCCTGAAGCAAGCTGCCTGCTGCCAGGCTCCCAGGAGGACGGGCATGGAGATGCATGGATCTCTGGGGCCACGGGAGCGGGGTCACACTGCAGCCAGCTCCCGTCCCTCAGCAGCCTGTGCCACGGCACCACCTTCGCTGCTGCAGAACGAGCCTCAGAGCTCTGAGGGCAAGACCCAGCTCAAAAGCAGCCCTCGCTTGTCCCAAGCTCCCCACTGCCAGAGAATCAGCATCTCTCCCAAGAAGGGGCTCCAATCCCAACCACCACCATTAAAACCACCTTGTCTGGTGAGGACAACCGGTGCCGGTGCTCCGGGGGTTCCCCGTGAGGCCCCTCAGCCCTGGTGAGGGGCACAGGAGCAGTGAAGTGACGTCAAGGAGCAGGAATTCAGCCTGACTCAGTTTCGCAGCGTTGCGAGGCAAGCGCAGACGGCTTCACTCAGCCCGTGCCATTCACAGAAAAGCGAGCGCCAGCGGGAGGCTGGGAGCCGCGTGGATGAGTAAGGGATCGATTGCTGAGACGCCAGCATCCATCCATCGATCGCTGGCCCGGCTGAGCCGCAATAACGGGGCGGGCTAGCGGGGCGTGCTGAGGGCACAGGGACACGAACTGCTGCGCTCTGCTCCGCGCCGACGGGCGCAGGTATCCATCACCGCGCCCTCCTCCCCCTCGCTGGCACCCTCCCGCCGCCGACACCACCCCAGGGACGCAGCTGCTTCCCGGGCGTGGCCGATGGCTGAGCTTGGAGTGGCCGAGAGGCTGGAGGGGCCGCTGGGGACTGGTCCTGCCGAGCAACCCCATCCCTCCACAGCCACCTCCCGGCTTCCCGGTTTTCCTTGCAAACCATGGCGGGGGGCCGCAAGGGACGAGGACCACTGCCAGCACCACACGTCGGGGCGCTTGATCTTAGCGCCCAAATGGGGAGAGATGGAAGAAAAAACAAGGTGGAGAGGGAACCCGCTTCCCTCCAGATCAGCCCTCTCCAGCTTATCCTTTCTGTGGCCATCTTCACCATTTGTCCTCTCCCCACAACTCCTTGTCCCCAGCAGATTCATGCTTCCCCCTAAGGCACATATTTGCCGTGTATTGATTGTCATTTTCAGTGGCTGCAAGCGCTGCTGGGGTGTCTCAGGCTTCTGTGGGTGCCACTTCTAGTGGTGAATGGAGAAGGGGCACATTCCCACATCTCTGCCAAGATGTGTTCCTCATGCACCTGCCTGATCTCTCCCAGGCTCCAGGTAACCCCAAGCCCTGGGCTCATCTCCACACCTCCCACCTCCTGTGGATGGCTCCTCCCGAGAAGCCAAGGAGGGCACAGAGCAGGGTTGGAGGTGGCCTTGGAGCTACGTCACCTCTGCCACGCGTTCCCGTGTGCACTGTCACTGTGTGCCCCTCACAGCACCCCGCAAGGGGAGGAAGGGGAGAAGGGAGAGGCCCCAGAGCTGCTGTTTGCTGTGCCACCCATCGATGGAGTCAGGGCTGGGCAGCAAGGATAGGCAACTCCAGGCTCTTCCCCGAAGGATTTGGATGACTCCAGGCAATTTGCCCAGGAGGGAGGGCTGTGGGGGCTGAAGGGACAGGGATGTCCGAGGTGATCTGCCAGCACCATGCAAACCTGCCTGCCCACTCCTGCCCCAGCAGGGAAGCCGACCTTGCCAACAGGGAGCACAGGCAGAGTTTCTCTGGTAGTTTGCTCATGGCTTTCTCCTGGGCTCCTTCACCCAAAGCCACCAGCCAGAAGACCCTTTGCACCGTGCCTGTCTGGGGGGGTGTTGGACCACCACTGGCAGGATCAGCCATGCTGGGACTAGGAGATGTGGAAGGCAAGGGAAAGGGGAGCAGATCTGGAGCCCGAAAAGATCCACAGGCAGCAGGAGAGCAAACACATCCACTTCAGCCCCATTTGCACCTGAGGGCTTGGAGGGCAGGCCTCCAGCTGCCTCCTTCTGTGTGAACCGGCCGGGACCAGCACAGAGAAGAAGCTACAGAGCCGGGGAAGCAAAAGGTGAGCAAGACCCAGCCCAGGGCTAGGAGACACTAAGAAAACACGGGGAACTGAAGAAATGAAGAAGTTACCTGCAAAGGGACCGAAGTGAGGGCGGCAAGGGGGCGGGGAGGGAAGTCGGGGAGGTTCGGAGGCAGGAGCCACCCCTGCCCCTCGGCCGCGGCCGCCGCGGGAGCCGTGCGTGCATACGCCATGCACACCAGGCAACTTTATCATTCACTGGCACGCTCACACGAAGCCACGCATTTCTCCCCAAGTTATATTTATAGCTGTTCCTCAGAGCGAACGCAAATGAAACAATGCATTATTTTCCGAAGGGAGAAAAACCCTTCCCGCTCTCCCGCCGGAGGGGAGAGCAGCGCGCCCGGCACCGCCTCTTACCCGGGTCCTGCCGAGGGCTGCCGCCGGCTCCAGCCGCGCCGAGCCAGCATCAGAGGAACGGGAAAGCGGCCGCTCTCTCCATCTCACCATGAAATGCCTCAGCCGGACCGGAGGAATCGAGGAAGTCTCTCTGCAGTGTTCACTCGCCTCCAGCCTAGGTTTATTTTTTCCCCTCCGAAGAGCTACTTCTCCGCTGCGACCTGCTCCTCTCCTAACTCTGCCCTGCCCACGCCAGCGCTCTCCTTCTGCCTCTGCCTCTCAGAATTTTTTTGCTCCCAGGAGCGTCCATCCCACGGAGTGCTGATGTGCCTTCGTGGCTCAGCGACGGGTTTAGGTCTCCCCCTCCTGCCTGGCTCCCTCCTTCTCTGGCATTATGTGCCCGTGCCCCTTGCTGCCCCCCCTGCTCTAGTCCCCAGATCCCCCCTCTCCCCGACACTCTTCCTCCCGGTGCGCTCCGCTCCCTTTCCCTGGCTGCCTCTCCCCCTCGCTGATTGCTATGCAGTCTGTAGCTGAGAAGTCAGTAACTCCGTGGTAGGATCCAACAGCTTTCCTCTACTTTAGCCCATCCTCGCATGTGAGCTCAGAGCTGCGGAGCCGCCATGGGGGAGACGGAGCAGCCATGGCAGCGGGAAGGGGATGCTGGGGCCGCCAGGTGCCCCCCAGGAGGTGGATCCTCCTCCCGGGCTGCCGCACAGAGATTAAATAACTACCGTCAGAGGGTTCTTTCCCACCTGGATTTGGGGAGCTGGGCTGACACCGCGCCCTGAGGAAGGATCAGGCTCTCCCAGCTGGTGCAGAGTGTTTGCTGTGGGGCGCTGCCTCCCCACTCTACAGGGCAGGTGATTTCCTGCCGGGATGAGTGATGCTGGGACAGGAGCTGGACACGGAGGGACCAGCCCTCAGGGCTCCAGGACAGTGCACAGCCATCCCAGGAAACCTCTCCAAGAAACCTCCTTTGGGTCTCCATGGCCAGCAGCATCTCAGAGGCTTTAAGAAGGTCACTTCTTGGTGACAGGGAGAGAAGGCAGGGGACTCTGCTGCAGCAAAGACAGAGGCTGAAGAGGCCCCTGACCACACAGGCAGTGGCTGTAGGCACAGGGTCCTGGACAGCCCTGCTCCAGAACAGCATTTTTGAGGACATGGTTTCCCTCTTGGTGTCTCATATGCTGTCCACAGTGTTAAGGCCTGTGCTGAGAAGTCAAAAAAGATTAAAAACCAATTTTTTTAAATCTCCTGTGGGCCCCAATCCTGCAAGGACCATGACCCTCCCTCCCAAAATCCTCCCAAGATGTGGTACATGGGATGACCCCTGCACAACACGCTGTGGAGCCTGCTGTGCCCCACCAGTACCAGTGAACACTGGCGTGGTGAGCACAGCTTGATCCCAAAACCAGGAGCACATCAGCCTCCCAAATGGGTCAGTTCACCCCAGTGTGCCCATGGCTGCTCCCTGCTGCTCCTGGGGAGATGCTGCAGCTGGATGGAGCAGGGCCAGCCTGCCCGTCCCCTCTGCAGCCATCCCCATGAGGACCTCTTTCAGGTTCAGAGGGGTACTTACTCTCTTAAAAGCTCTGTCTCTAGGGCCTGTTGTGGGGCTGCTTCCCAAGAGCTACTGAGCAGTATCTGCCCAGCTGCTTTTTGGCAGAGTGTACCACCCCTCTGGCACCACGACAGGCCTTTCCTCTTCATGTGGTGAAGGGATGAAGATGGAGCTGAGACATCTTCCTCCTTCCCACAGCGGGCAAAGCCATCAAGTGCCCTGTGGCCACCTCAGCTTCAGTTGCGTTTCACCCTCTCTGCCTTTTGCTCCTCATTGCCGGCTGCCCCCAAGGCCGCACCACATTTCCCTCTGCCTTTGTGGCAGGAGGATGGATGGCTGCACCTCGTGCATGGTGTGGCAGCCTGGCGCTGCCAAGAGACAGGTGGCAATTCCAGAGCCAGCGGGAGGGGCGTGGGGACGCCACCCTGAGGACGTCACGGGCCCCTTGGTGTCCCTGTGCCCCCCAAGTGGCGTGGCCTGACCGCCCCATGGCCGCCGGCCCCAGCAGCGGGGTGGCTCACACTCGCCGCCCCCGCCCGTCTCCACCAGCACCGTCTTTAATAAGAAGCGTGGAATATTTTAGCACCTATGTAAAAGCCACCACAGACGGTGGTGGCAGCCGTTGCCAGGGAGACGCTCCCAAAAATAGCCCCACTCCGCCAACCTTTCCCAGTGCCGCTGGGGGGACTGAGGGATGGAGGGATGGAAGGGTGGAACGAGGGATGGATAAAGGGATGGATGAAAGGAGGGAAGGAGAGTCAGAGATGGACAGAGGAATCTTTGGAGGGATGAATGGAGAAGAGGAGTGAATGGTGGTTGAAAAGATGGAGGGAAGAATGGATTGAGAGAGAGAGGGAGAGAGGGATGGCTGGAGATGGATGGAGAGATGGGTGCAGTGGAAAGCAAGAGCTCCTGGGAAGGGGAGCAAATGCTGCTGCCCCTTCTCCTGCCTGGGCATGGAGAGAAGGGCTGCCTCTATGCCAGCAGCCATTGGACACCCGTGGTCCTGCACTCCTGTGATACCAGCTAAGCCAGCACAAACCCTCAAGCCCTCTCTGTGCTGAGCAGGTCTGGCTTGGGACTTTAAACCAGAGAACAAAATTTTGGGCTCCTTAGCACCTGACATGCTCCCTCTGCGATCTTCTACCAACCATCCCATCTCTGTCCCCAGTGCTCCAGAGCTGCCCAGCCAACCTGATCTGGTCATGGGGCAGAGACGGTGAGACACAGAGGTGACCCATGGTGCTCAACCCCACCGTGCTCCCCAGGCCCTCTGGGAATGCAGAATAATTTCCCTCTCTTAGACAAATCCCTGAGGCTGCCCACTCTCCCAGGAGGTCTGGATGCAGCCTCAGCTACATCCTGCAGCAGAAATGGAGGGAGATACCTGGAGCACCACCAGGGGCAAAAGCAGAGAAGCCTTCCCGATAGAAGGAAACAAATGTTTTAGTGATAAGGAAATGCCCTTTGTCCCTCTTCTCATCCCATAGCCATCACCTCACAGGCAGAGGTGGAGAAGAGCCCTGGATGAAGCTGCTGCTGCCTGGCCCAGGGGCTCTGCAGGAGGAGCCTTCCAGACCAGCTGAGGCAGAGAGGGAAACCCCAAAAATAGAACTAAAGGAGGAGGGGTTGGGGGGGGGGGGGAGAAAAATAAACCCAACAACCCCAAAATCTCATTTTTAATATCAAATCCCAGCTCACTTGCCTCCTTGTCACCCTGGCGACATTCCTTGTGGTCACCATGGAAACGGGAGGCATGGAGAGAGCATCACCATGCGGGGTGGTGGCAGCACCCGGCATTATTTTGGGAGGCAGGGAGACACCCGGCGCAAGGCGCTTTGCATGGTGGCAGGGCGGGAGGAGGCAAGGTTTATTTTTACTTGGTCCCACTCCATGTGCCAATTTTTTCTTCTCTGAGAGCCTGAGTGTCCCTTGCCCTGCAGCAGCTTTCCTGTGGCCCTCATGAGCCACACAGGGATGGTGTTCCATGGGGACAGCCCAGCTCTACCACCCTGTTCCAGCTGGGTGAGCTTGATTGGGCTGCTCCCATGAAGTCCCTCTAATGGTCACCTCAGCTGGTGGCTCCTGGTGCCAGAGCAGATGATAATGCTGGGAGCTGGGCCCATCAGTTCTTCTTGGACAGGTGCAAGAGGAGGAGAATAAACCTTTGCCACCCCTCTGCAGGGGGCTTCTTCCCTTGGCTGGGACAAGAAGCTGCAAAGAGGAGTGCAGGGACAAGACAAAGACGAGGGGGCTCTGGCCTTGCACACCAGGGGATTGGAAGGGGATCTCTTGGAAGAGAGGACCCCAGATCTGTTCCTTCCCCCCGTCCATGGATGGAGCCCACCTGCAAAAGGACCTGCAGGGCCACCAGGGCTGGGGCTTGGCTTACACCAGCACCCACATGGCCTTGTGAAGCCCTGCTGGAATCCCAGGCAGCTCCACTCTGATGTCTGGAAACCCAGTTCAGGCAGTCCCTGCCCTTTGCCAGTTGTCTCCTTTGCTCTAACCTGCCCTCGTCCCAGCACAGCAGCCCCTGCCTCAGTGCCCTGGCTGGGAACAGGCAGGGATGTCTCCAGTTTCGTGGAGCTGAGCAGGTGTTTTCCTGGCCTGTGAATCCATCTGGAAAAGCCCTGTGATGCAGGTGCTGGAGCGTCAGAGAGGGAAAACACAACCGCCAACCTAATGGGCAGGGAGGAAATGTATGCAAATATATTCAGAAAGGGAGCGGTGATGCTAATAGGCTTGTTAATCCTCTCGGAAAGCACCAGGAATAATATTTTTACACTTTGGTGGTTAAGGATGTTACTCCAAGCAAGCCCATAAGGACGGAGAGAGATGTGTAGGGGATGGCCACAGGCCGTGGCTGGGGACAGGGAGGGCAGCAGCCAGAGCCATCTTTGGGACAGGAGCAGGCAGGATCACACAATCCGTGAGTAACCAAATTAGACCCACGGCCAGATGTGATTTGCTCAGGGACAAGGAGACAAATTACAACTTCCATTAGGTTGTACTAACGCAACTTTAAATCAGTGATTAGATATTTACTATCTAATTGCTGGATCTTGATGCAGAGGTCCCCCTGCTGCTGCCATGAGATCTCCTTGCATAACTGCTGCTCCGAGGACAAGGTTCATCCAAAACAAGCTGGTCACCCAGCTTAATGTATTTTCAAATGTATTCAAACTTTTTACAGTCACTGCTGAGCTCCTTTCTGTGAAATCTATAAAACCAGCAGCAACCACGTGCTTCTTTCACTCAACACATTCCCCTCGTTATTTGTAACCCTCTTGCAGGAATCCAGGATTAATATTCTCAGTGAAGTTTGTTTCAAACCAGCTCTTGGGAGGATCTTTTCTGTGCTCAGGGATCCACACTGCTCCAGACAGGGCACCTGAAGGAAGGGGAGCCTGGTGGGGCAGACACCAGGGAATGGAAGAGCCACAATGGCTCTCCACTTCTTTGGCTGCAGGAGCCAAGGCAGAGCGCTGGTGAGAAGGTGCTGCGGGTGGGATGGGGCCGGGAAGGGCAGGGAGCAGAAGGCTGCCGATGGAAGCGGGACAGAGGTTAGTGCGCCCGTGGCGAATATCCCTGGAAAGCCTGGCCCTCCTCTGGCCGGAGGGTGTGTCCTCAAGGCCAGAGGATGGGAATCCTGTTCCCTCTGCCTTTTCCCCTTTAACCACACTTCCGTGTGTAACTTGAGACAAGCAGGGGAAGAAAAAAGAGGAAGGGAAAAAAAGAGAAAGGGAAAAATAGCGCAGTTATTCCCGCCTCTGCCTCCTCCTCTCTCTCCTCCCCGGCCGGGCAGGAGCCACGTCACCGTCACCCAGCGCTGCCTTCGGGGCTGGAGAGCGCTCCGGGAGACAAACTCCAACTTCAGCCCAGAGCAGAGAGAGGAAGGCCCTGGGCTGGGAGAGCGAGAATCCACCTCGGTGGAAAAGTAAACAAGGGAGACATCCAGCCGGGCAGGGGAAAGGCGCCTGCAGCCACGGGGCAGGGGAGACTGAACTTTGTGCTACGAGGAGGAAGGGCTCCGTGCTCAGGGAAAAAGGAAAGTTGAGCCGAAGGAGACCGTTCATTCAGCCGACGCTCGGCGGAGAAAAACTTTCCGCCCTCGCCCTCCCTGCCTGCAGAAAGAGCCCCACTCCCTCCACCCCAGAGGAGTCCCCCGGCACCATGAACATCTTCCGCATCCTGGGGGATGTCTCCCACTTGCTGGCCATCATTATTCTCCTGCTGAAGATTGTCAAGTCCAAGTCCTGTGCGGGTGAGTGCTCCCATGTCCCAGGGAAGGAGGGTGGCCCTTCTCGGAGGGCAGTTCGGTGAAAGGTACAACAAAATGGGAGCTGGGAAGGCCAGTGATAGCCCGTGGGAACTGGCAGCCCTCCGCCGAGGGCTTTCAGAGGGAAATCATCCTCTTTCTCTGGGAGGCCTCCCGGCCAGGAGAGGGCTGTGCTGGAAGGATGTGATGTGGCAAGGCGCAGAGCCTCAGGCAGGTGCTGGTCTCAGGGTGGTGAGCCGAAGGAGAGGGCGGCAAGGCTGGAGGGGGGAGGAAAAGGAGAGCAAGAGGTTGTGGCAGCACCAACGCCAACAGCCTGGAGAGGAAGCTGCTTTAGGTTGGAGGTTATGCCAGTGGTGGGCAGGTGCCAGAGGCTGCCCCATCCCAGGGCAAGGAAATCAGCACAGCAGCTTTCTGCAAGAGAGTTTTGCTCTTAGTTCCCTCCTAATGAGATTTTGGGGCTGGGCTGCTGGGGCTGTGGCCATTATCACAGGTACAGAAGTGGGTGGGCCTGACCGCATCTCTCTGCCAGCAGTGGCCAAGTTTCATCAGCGCCCCGGGGCTGGTCCTGCAGCTCTTCCCTCCAATGGCAGATGTCCCATCACACAGTCCCCTGCTGAGGTGGGCAGGCCAAGGGGGAAGGGAGGCAAGAGAAAGGCCTTTTGACAACAGCAAGGACTGAACTGGCCGAAGTGGTGAACATGCCCACTGAGCACCAGCTCCTACAGGCAGCACTCAGGGGCATCAGCAGGAACCGGCCCTGTTAACTTGGAGACTCTGGCTACTCTGGGGTAGAGCCACCTCAGCACCCACACACCAGCCCTGGCTCACAAAACACACACATCAATGCTTCCAAAGGAGGCGTAAGGGGAAACCACCATCCCACAGACCCTTCTCTTCATCTGCTTTACCTTCCTTTCATCTCCCTGCCACGCAGGAATCTCTGGGAAGAGCCAGATACTTTTTGCCCTCGTCTTCACAACCCGCTACCTGGACCTGTTCACAAATTTCATCTCTGTCTATAACACTGTGATGAAGGTAAGGAGAGGGCAGTGCAGCGGGAGAGGTTCCCCTCAGCTCATCGTGGTTTCTTGGGGAGGTGAGGATACACAGTCAATGAGTTTTTCTTGCCAGGAAGGGTGGTTAAGGATGCTCCCTTTGGTGCCACTGTCCTTCCATTGACCAAAAAACCCCCTTACCATAGTCAGTGAGTGAGCTGAGCCATATTTAGTACCACCAAAACTAGAACAAGATGTCATGAACCAAGCCTGGGTGTCCTTGCACAGCAGGAGCATTAACATAAAGCTGCCACCGAGTCAACCTCTTCACAGACTGCCCCAGAGGGACTCAAACATGAGATTCCTATGGTGTGGCAAGCTTTACATGACCACTGGAATATCTCCAGCAGAAGTCAATCTGTAAGGCAACACAGGCAAAGCATTCTCCACTATCTTGACTTCTGGGAAAGCCAGTCTCTCTTTAAGCACAGAAAGTGCAATTGCAGGTAAGGTCTTGCCATCTCCCTTCTCTCCCACAGGTCATTTTTTTGATTTGTGCCTACGTCACTGTGTATATGATCTACGTGAAATTCCGGAAAACATTTGACAGCGAGAACGACTCCTTCCGCCTCGAGTTCCTGCTGGTCCCTGTCACAGGCCTGTCATTTCTGGAGAACCACAGCTTCACCCCCTTGGAGGTAAGGAAAAGCTGAGGCAGGAAAAGGGAAGGGAAGCAGAGCAGCCTTACACCAGGCAGCAGAGTGAGCAGCATGTTGAATAGCCGAGATTTTTAACAGCAAAAGCAGGCAGGAAAGGCAAAGTTGGCAGTCCTTGAAGACAGTACCATCTATAGAGCAGCTCTGCACTGTCTCCTCTCACTCCCAGCACAGCGAGCTCATTTTCCCCAATTTCAGCAGCACTACTCATCCCCCTCACACATCAGTGATTTGGCAAACAAAAAGCTTTAGGTCTTAACACATGCTAACCAGCACTGACTCCCCACTGCCTTCATTTTGCACCTCACAGATACTCTGGACCTTCTCCATCTACCTGGAGTCCGTGGCTATCCTTCCTCAGCTCTTCATGATCAGCAAGACAGGGGAAGCAGAGACCATCACGACACACTACCTTTTCTTCCTGGGCCTCTACCGTGCCCTCTACATTGCCAACTGGGTCTGGCGCTACCACACAGAGAATTTCTATGACCAGATCGCTGTCGTCTCCGGGGTGGTGCAAACCATCTTCTACTGCGACTTCTTCTATCTCTATGTCACCAAAGGTAGGTGAACAGGTTGCTGTAAAACTGCAAAGTTCATTCATTCTTGCAGTATAGGGTGGAGCTGCAGCTTGCCATGTGTTAATCCTTACAGGACTTTTTTTTTTTTCTGGGTTTGTGTGGATATTGTGCACCTGATGTCCAGTTTAGAAAACGTATCTATTGACTGAGAGTGGGCACCACTGCTCGCAAGGCTCTGGATGTGTGTGTGAAACACAGCAAGAATTAAACCAGAGTTAAGCCTGGTTTAACCTCCCCTCAGAAGTTAACAACTGAAGTACATTCAATTCTACATATATTTTGAAAGATTATGAATCACGCCAAAAAAAAAAAAAAAAAGAAAAACTTTGAGAGGGAAAAAATAGCTGCAGGCAGACAATGTACCTGAGAAAGCAACCACAGACATACGGAGATATTATTAAACCTTCTTTTCCTTTGATAGAGGAGATCAAGTTCTTGATTGTGAAGAACTGATTTTGTAGGAAGATGGGCATCTGCATAGACAAGACACTCCTGTTTTCCAAAATCAGATGCCTCTTCCATTTCAGTGCCATGCTTTGGTAAATGGCCACCAGAGCTTAAAAGTGCACCAAGGGCATAAATCCTGATAGAACATGCTGTGGTTTGTGAGGCTGAAGGACACTTCAAAACACCTTTCAGTTGAGGAGGATGGAATTAGATGAAATTAGCCAAGGGGTTAACTGTTTTCCTCCTTCACTTTCCCCAACGAGTCTGCCAAAAGCAGTAATGATGGCCCTCGTTTGAAGTTCCAAGGGATGGATTTTTGGTAGCTTCATGCAATACACCTGCTGATAGAAAGGTGACAAGAGCACTGAGCAGGTGGCTAGCCTTGGCAGATTAAGACTTCCTTCTGTCATTAAATATTTTTGTAGCCAGAAAAATACCTTCTAAAACTGCCATCAAGGTGTTCCACGTCAATTCCTTTTTTTTTCTTTTCTTTTCTAAACTAATTCCCATTTTAGCTCCGCTCAATTCATGTGTCCTGTATTTTGTGAGAAATCCATACCTTTTGTAGCTGTGATGGTGGAACAAAAGGGGGAAAAAACACAACTGCTGGCTTCCAATCTCTCACACTGCTAGTGGCAGAGCTGCAAAATTTAGATGATACAGGAGGCAGAAGAAAAAACATTTGTAAATGGGACATCACAGCAGGAAGAGAATTGCTTTTTTTCCTCTTTTCTTTTACACAAATGTTCTGGATCATGGGAGAGAAATGGTATCTGAAGACATGCAAATACTTTGCAATCATTTATGAGAGCCAGCCGTATTTTAGCAGGTTGCATCTCTTACATTCTTTCAAAAAACCAAACTTTTCAAAACATTTCTAACACTGAAGAGCTCAGAAAAAAAGGGCAGTAATGATGAAAAAAGAAAGCAAAAATGTGTTATATAAAGAAATGGATTTAGTAAGACTTCTGAGCCTATACCAAAGCACAGCAAAGGGATTTTTATAGAAAGCTATTTCATCTTGTTTTCAAAACTAGATGAGCTCCCTTCTGTTTAACACAAGGACATGAAAGATATCCTGAGGAAGCTTTCAGCTCCCCAAAGAGCTTGTATTTCACAGAATGGCCAGGGGTGTGGGCAGTCAGGGTGGAGGGGGGGAAATCATCTAATCCATGCCCCTGCTCACATTTTTCAAGGTCCTGTCCAGTAGAAGTTTGACTATCTCCAGGGTGAAGCCTCTCTGGGCAATCTGTGCCACTGTCTGGCCACCCTCACTATAAAATATTATAGGCATTTAAGTGGAATTTCAAGTGGAATTTCCCATTGTCCCTTGCTCTGTCACTGGGCACCACTCAGTAGAGTGGGCCTGTCTCCATTCCTCCCATCCAACACTTGGGCACATGGGTAAGGTGTCCCTCAGCCTTCTCAACGCTGAACAGTCTCAGCTCACAGCCTGTGCTCCTACATCAAGATGCTCTTGTGGCCCTTTTTGACTCCCCATCTCTTGTTCTGAGCCCACCACTCCAGCTGTGGCCTCCCAAGGCTCAGTGGAGAGGAAGAATTCCCTGCTCACCCTGCTGGCAATGCAGCTCCAGAGGCTCTTTGCTTCACCACGAGGGCGCTCTGATGGCTTGTGTTCAACTTGGTGTCCACCAGCACACCCAAGGTCTTTTCTGGCAAGCCACTAGCCAGCTGGGCAGCCCTCAGCACAAACTGGTGCCTGGGGTTGTCCCACCCCAGGGCAGGATGCGCATTGGCTTGGTTGACCTTCACAAGGCCTCCATCTCTCCAGCCTTGCCCAGTCCATCAGGCCCTCCCTCGTGGTGCATCCTCAGCACACCACAGCCCTGCCCTTGGCACCCAACAGACACAGCCCCAGTGCCCACCCCAGTACCACCCTGTGCCAGGCACGGCCACTCTGCACCACTGACCACTGCACACCCAGGACAGTCCCCAGTCCAGCCACCCCATCTAAGCCTATGGGCCTCTGGCATTTCCCAGAGGCATCCCTGCCATCCCAACGTTCAGCTCAGATGGGCTGGGAGGGGCGCAGCAGGGATCTGGCCACATTGATTCAGGCCATGCTCTGTATCAAAAGGAGAGGAAAGCAATAGGAATAGCAACACATCATCGAAAAAAATGTTTAAGATGGTCCACCCATGAGAACAAGTAACCATGCAAGTCAAACAAGAACCTTTTCCTTTAGCATAAAGGAGGACAAATAGGTTGTGCTTTCCCCTCTTAGCATAGTGGTTCTCTCCACTGGCAGTCTGCAAACCTGGCACCCCACTATCTGGCACTCTAAATCGCAAGTCAGAAAACACAAAAATGTAGAAACAATAAAAGAGTTGAATTCCATTAAATTTACTCATTACCTTGTCTTTCTATTTGCAGTCCTAAAAGGAAAGAAGCTAAGTCTTCCCATGCCTGTTTGAAGACATTCCACAGGCAGTGCAAGAAATTCCAAGGACGAAGCTGTTTAAGATCACAGCTTTCCTTCCCTGGCCCTTTTTGACTAATGGATGGCTCAGCAGAGTTTCAACCCAGTGCCAGGAAGACAGGGCTTGGAATGCTTTTCATCCATCAGACTCTTCCCCTCCATTTTTTTATTTCTTCTCACTTGAATTTGGTGCTAGTGCTGGCCAATGCTGGCCAATATTGAAGTAGTGCAATTTCTTCTCTCCCAGCTCTTCACAGCATCTACACTCCAAACACACCTCCACCCTGACCCAGAGGCAGCACAGGAGAAAATGTCCCTCCCACTAGTCCTTCAGCAAGTGCCCATGGTAAAGGGAACATGTAACACACTTTATTAAAGTCTGCTAACTTAATTGACCCATTTCACAGGTTGCGAGGTCTGACACAGCAGATGCCACAAACTGTTATTTAACTCTGTATGAACTAACACCCTCTTGAAAATGAATTCTGCCTGACCCTATCTCTATTCAGGCCCTGTAACATTTAAGAAAAACACATTGCCTTTGAATAACAGGAATCTTCTAATTCCACAAGTATTCATATATCCTCCCCGCTCACTTATTTTCAGTTTCCTTATGTTCTACAAACAGGGACAATTTCAATTACAGTTCAGGCGGTTGCCAAGAAGTGTTTCCACCTCCTTGAATTTGACTTCTAAGAACTGGGAAGAAGAGGGGCAAAGACAGTTTTACATTCCAAAAATAAAGACAAAGTTCACCATTTATTGACAACAGTGTTTTTATTTATACCTACAAAAGAAAACAAGATGGTATCAAAAGGACAATTTACAAACTAAGAATAGTAACATAGCTCTTAGTATCCTGTGCCTCAACACCACAGATCTATGAATCTCTCAATTCAAGTCTTCATTAATACAACAGGAATGTGTTCAGAGACCAGCAGGTGTGTGAAACAAGATGCTGATCCCACACAAAGCTAGTAACTCTTCCATTGTTCAGAGAAATCCAAACAGTAAATTGCTTCAGGAAGTGGGAGGGGAGGAGACACCCAGCTCAGATAGCTGACACTCCCACAAACTTTTTACAGATTGAAAACAATGCAAACAACACTAGAGACTAATGCTTTATCAACAAGGGCCCTCCAGCTGGTACATGGAGCAGAGCAGAGCACCAGGTGGGACAGGGGCAGCACATGCCACAGTGCATTCAGCAGTCTGGTTGACACTCTGAACTGAACCGAGACCCTGGACTGCAGCTGACCTCAATGGCAACAAAGCACTGCAGGACTTGGCATCGGTATTTACACATGCACAAGTCACCCCCAAAAGTGAAAGCTATAACAGACTATAAGGCAGCTTTGGCAGTCCAGAGACCCTTTTTCAAGCCAGTCAGTGAGATGTCCTACTCCTACACCCCTCAAATGCATTTCTGCATTCTACTCTCAAAAAAAAGCTCTACATTTGCTTGCAAGGGAGTCCAAAGACCTATCAGTCAGTGCCTGGATAAACAAAATATTTCTGGCTTTCACTTAACACAAGCAAAAGAACTTCCTGCCCATGCACTGGAAATATAAAATGGAACCAGGGAACTGAGGTTCTGGAAGGAATCTCCCTTCTCCCTGTCAGCAACCTACCTGTGTACTGCACAAAAAAAAAAAAAAAAAAAAAAAAAAAAAAGAAAGAAAAAAAAGAAAAAAAGAAAAAAACCGCATCCATCCCCCAAAATTTTACTCTGGTAAGAAATTAAATGTTAAAATGTTAAAAGAAATAATTTCTGTATAAGCAAGCTCTTTTTCAGGGCTATAAGAAGTTCCACTCTGCTACAGAAGGAGTGGGCTGCCTTGTTCATCCATATGCAAGAACGCCAACAGAAAAAACCCACAAGCCCCCTGCACTCTCCTAATGCAAAGAGCGTGCCTCAAACCAGGAGAGGGATCCATCCTTTTGTCATCTTATCAGACCAAGAGCAGCCAACTCCTGTTATCATCTACCATCTCTGAACCGTCTGATATTAGAAATAACAAGTCAACAACATGCTTTACTAAAGGGGGAAACCCCCCTCACACCCACCTTAGCCTGTAAAATAAACAAGTTTTATTTATGTATGTACTAAAATTTCACTCTTTTCTAACATTTTCTAAAATACTACCTACCTGCAAGAGCTCAGCCCAAAGGGACCAGTGGAGCAGGGAAATGCACTCAAAAGCCAGAGAAAGCGATAGTCAGTGCAAGGTACAAAAGAAACAAAGCTTCAGAATCAAGATGCACTAACCAGCTCACCGCTTACCTCATGAAAAGGAGACCCCAGGCAATCTCCTCCTACGTTCCTCCCTCCACCCTCCCCCAGCCAACCCTATTCAAACCTCTTAAATTTAAGTGTGGAAAACTCTGTCACATTTTATCGAGCGTAGCGGCACTCAGAACATTCCCCATGGCAAAAGGCAGTTTGTTTGTGAAGGACAGACAAACAAAATAACGCTGTTCATCGTTTCAGTTCTGCATAATTTCTAGGCTCTCAAGGAAGACTTCTTTCAATAAACCAAACAGAAATTTGAGAGCAGAAACCAATTTAATGATAATCAGGCTCCACGCATTTGCGATGCTGCAATTTAACAACTGTAGGGAAAGAACTTACTTAGCTGAACATTTCAGCAGTGGTACCCACAGCAACTGTGGGTAGATGGTTTTCAGGTAGTGAATGCAAGACAGGTTTGGTCTCTGACACGGGGTTTCTAAACCCAAGCTCCCTACTGCATGCTGCTATGATAGCAGAAAATGGAGCTTCCGCAACTACAGAAATTGCCAATAATATACCCAAGGCTTCACTCTGAACACCACCCAGCTCAGACAAATGAGAAGAGTTTTCCTATGGAAAGTCAGCTACAGTAAGAATACAAGCAGTACTAGTGAGCTATTAAAAAAAAAAAAAGATTAGGAGAAGTGAGCATTTCTCCCTTGCATTTATATTTTAGATGAAGTGCTTTTTGGCTCCCCCAGAGTTTCCCATCTCTCTTTATACTTCCTGAAATTAAGTTAACGTGTTACACATTAGAAACTTCTTTCCCTCAAAAGCAAATTTTCCCACAAACCTTAGACACCAAGATGATCCAGCTGGAACCTATCTGCCTTATACCCTTTTCTTTTAGAAAAAATAAGATTTCCAAATTCCTCAACATGCAAGACAAAAATAATAAATTTTCCAGTCAACTATACATATATCTTAAAAAAAAAAAGAAAAAAAAAAGAGGACAGGGTCATTAATGTGGGCTGGGGGCCATTTTTTATAGGCTCAAGGGATTTGGATAGTGAATTCTAAGTCTAACCTGCATGAGAGACATCACAATGGGAAAGAAGAGAAAGAAAAGGTTCCTTTAAATGTAAGAGGTCTACACTGGTCACCAGCAAGTGGTTTCATTTGCGGGATGGGGGCGGGGGTGGGGGAGGGGGTGGGTACTGGTAGGTGGCAGTCTGTCCCATATAGCCCATCACGTTAGTGGCAGGGGGCTGCGGAAACTGTTGTGACATGAGCGGCTGTGGCTGCTGGCCCGAGCGCCCCACCATGCCTGCATACTGCTGTTGGGTAGTGCTCTGTGAGGTTCTCCCAGCTGTGGCAGCTGTGGTGCTGGCACCATAGCCACTAGCACTGTACTCTGCAGTGCCATAGCCACTCGTGCCATAGGCAGCTGCTCCATAGCTCCCTTGAGTGTAACCATACTGGCTCTGTGCTGCCCCAAAAGCAGAATTTGGGCTCCCGTAGGCACTGCCATAGGTCTTGTTGGCTCCGTTGGCAAAACTTTCACCACGCTCACGGTCTCTGAAGCCACCTGAGTCTCTGCGGCCCTCTTTCACTCCCCGGAGCCTCCTGTCACACTCCTCCTGGTACATCAGGTTAGGGTTGTTTACCGAACTGCTCGTTCGGTAACGAGAACGACCTCCTGGCGATGGATATATTAAGATTTAGTACCATGAACAAGTCTTAAACAATGATCTCTGGTACACTTAGGCCACCCTTTTTCCCCCTTCTACATCTCCAATTTTGCTCCCAAGGAGCATCTTCTTCTGACTGACTGTAACTTCTCTGCACAGCCGTGCACAGGCCTCCTTATTTTGTTCAAGGTGTAAACATGAAGTTCAACAAGGGCTCTTTATGCATGTGCTTGGAGACAAAGAAACAGAAGACATTCAGGACTACTCTGGAAGTATAAGGAAACTTCTTATTCATCAGGGAATTGGAAGAAAAAGTGTGTCAGCTCCTGAAATTCAGTGTATTCCTTTACTGATTTCAATTTTGGACATGCACCTTGTTGCCTGTCCTTAGTAGGAGCTGTGAGGAAGTAATTACTTCAAGCAAAATCAGCTCCCTGATGACCTTATGAGAGAAAAAAATTCTACACCTAAGGTAAAACATCAGACTGCCTCTCTCTTGGGACAGAAGCACTATTCTACATCAAGTGTTGGGACCTCAAGTACAGAACAGCTTTATTACTAATGTCTTATCTCAGACCTATACTTAGTACTTCCCTACCCTCTTAACATTCCCTCCCTCAAAATGGGGAACGTATCCCCTGTGTAGCCCTTCTCCCTCTTGCCATTACCTCCACCACCACCTCCTCCTCCTCTGTGGTCCACAAGCTGCATCAGCTTTGGATTGATGGCTTGATTGGCTTCTTCCAAGACCTTGATAAGCTCCCTGGCTTGTTTCAGGTTTCCTGGTGTGAAGAAGGTGTAGGCAGTACCTTTGTTGGTACTGCGTGCGGTACGGCCAATACGGTGCACGTAATCTTCGGAGCTGTTCGGATAGTCGTAGTTTATCACAAATTTAACATCTTCCACGTCTTGTGAAGTGCCCAGAAGCGAAGCACAGTGAAAGGGTGGGGTTGAGGAAAGGGGAGAAGAAGAGAGGACGTGCCAACGAAAGGTGGGGAGCACGAATGCAGGTGACAGTAATAAGAAAAAAAAATACAAAGTTAGTAATTGCACGGAATAAATACAAGACAGACTCATCCCAAAAGAGTAGAAGACTGAAATTTAAGATCATCAGGAACAGAGGTCAGTGTCCTGAAAAAGAACGGAAATTTTAAAGCAGCTTTGCCCTGCACTCAAAGTCATCCTCCCCGGAATGCATTTCTCTGTCTTCTTGTGTCAAAGACACAGATGTTTGTAAGTTAACTGAATTTCATATTTCTTTTTAACACAATCTGTAAAGTGAAAATGTCACCATCAGACAGAGCAAACTGGGGTGGAGGAAGGGCAGAACTGCCATGGTAAAGCTTTTACTCTGTTGGGAGAAGTCTAACAAAAAATAACAGTAATGAGATCACTTACCTTCCGCTCGGCAACATGAAATAAAAGACAGTCTTAAAAATATTTACTTTTACAGTACTAATAAAATACAGTGAACTAACTCCCCTAACCTAAAGCTTTAGGCATTCACATTATATTAGTTTTATTCAGTCAACTCATTAAAAATTATTCAGACCTAAAGTATCTTAACTCAGCTTTGTAGTTATCACTAGAATGCATTGCACTAACATTTCTGTGCTGCTCTGTCCAGCTCTGGCAAGCTTGCACAATTTGGACAATATGAGTTCTGCAAACAATTCCCTACTTCCAGTTCAGATGGAAGCAGGAAATAAAGTTATCAAAATGGTTTTGTATGCAAAGCAGATTTAAAATTTATGAGTTCTGAATTGTGTGTTTTAAGACAAGACTTGGTAAACTTATGCGACAGAAACCGAGTAAATGTTAGTGCAGTGCTTCAGTGAAAGCACCTTAAGTACCAAAAGTACCTATTTGCTATATTATACAGTATTTTCAAATGCACCATTCTACAATAAGAGCCCTAACAGCTCATAAAAAAAAAATTTAAAATCTGCATTTTAACAAGAATATTCTGAAAATATCCAAGATAAAACACAGATTTTTGTGATTTCCTTTCCTCTTTTTGTTTTGTTTTAAAGAGAGAAACATTCTCTGTTTGTTACCAGACCGATGCACACTCCCTCCTCCTGTGGGAAACCGCTGCAGCCGATCCCGTCTCTTTGCCTTTTATTTTTGGCGGCCTCCTTTCGAAAACTCCGCCCTCTGACACGGGACCACTGGAGCGCGGGGAGCATGCATCAAGGGTCCGTGGCAGCGAGAAGTCCCCACACACGCTCGCTCTGTGAACTGGCTTAGACGCTTCTCTGTAGCCCCTTTTGGTTGGGAAGCGCCGGAGAACCTGGGCTCAGGTAAAAGTTTCAGGTCCTCCAACGCTTTTTGTCCCCTATTTGGGGCTCTTAGGGGCAATTGTCAAAAAAATGAAGATACAAAAATTACATCCAAAGGGTCAGACTGCATCTATTGCCCAGACTGCATCAATTTCAAAGGGGTTGTAGGAAAAATAAAAACATTGGGGGTTGTTGTGACAAGAGGGGGACTTTATGTCTGTTTCTTATTACAGCAAAGGGGGGGCTCCTCAGTCTTTGCTGACTCCAAAGTCCTGAATCACACCAAAAAAAGGGAGTGAGAAGGCAGGTTTCACAGGGGGCTGCGCGAGTCTCCAGCTAGGGTCCTTGATGCAACAGTTTTTTTAAAAAGGGAAAGTGGAGTATAGAGAGGAGTACGTGTGACAGATTGCATCTTCACAGCCGGGGTGTAGCTAGACTGACAAGCTCCAGGCTACATGGTCCTCAGCCAGTCCCGTTTTGCACATCCAGTAGCGATCTGAATTACCAGAGAGGATATAAGGATGTGCTTTCCTGTCAGAAAGCACAAGGAATTGTAGCTACCAATGCAGACAGAACTGACTTGACTGGGGAGGAGCAGAAAGAATGGGAAGGCAGGAAGAGGAAGATGCAAGGGTGTTTTCCAGACTATAAAGCGGTCCTGGTAGAGCACGCAGCTTGCTGAAGACCAGAGCGTGCACAAGACTCAGCTTCTCCAGTCTAGCCTGCTCCAAAGTCTTTGTGCACACTTGCAATCCTCCTGCACTTTTAGAAAATAATGTAGCAGGATCAAGAATGGAGACTGTAAATCATTTTTGACAGCTACATGGGAAACATTCCCTTTGTCAGACCATTAGAACATGCTATGGCACTGACAGTCTCCAATTATTAAACGGGACAGATATAAACTAGCAAACATGCTAGTCTACAGAGCTGTTTAGACCATCATTGTAGATGTATCCCCACCCCTGCACTGAGAATTATCTGCAGCTGATATCAAAGCTTCTGTTAAACAAAACAAAACAAAACAAATTCAATGCTTTTAGTTTAATAGACTGAACCAAAAAAAAAGTAAAAAAAAAAAAAAAAAAATCAGTGCAGAGAGAGGACCTCACTCCAGGGAATTATCACAAAGAAGTCATTACGGGACTCAGAACTTACCTGCAAGAAGCTTTTTTGAAACCAATGTTCCATTAGGAAGAGGGAAAGCCCTGGTGACTCAGCCAAAAGGCGCGCGCCCCTGTTTTATGTTATTTAGGTAGAAGCCTTCACTTTCCAGGATCTTGGAGGAAGTCGTCCAGAAGTTTGCCAGTTAAGTGACTTACTTTAAGCAGCAAACTCAGGGCCCCAAAACAAGTAGAGATGTTGTTCAGTAACAAGAAACAGACTCTGATACCTTTCCCCCTCAGCTTGGGTGAAGTGGATGATGGGAAGTGAGGAGACTGTTTTCTGAAGTGTTATCCAATTGAGTTGTTTTGGGGAGAGTGTTGGTTTTTGTTGATTTTTTTTTTTTTTTTGAGGGGGTTGAGGCTGTTTTAAATGTCTAGGCAAGATGCACAAAGAAGCTACCAGCACATAGCAAGCCTGTTTAAAAAATGCTGCTAGAGAAAGCAGCTCTCTTTCATATAAACTGGTTTCAGGCCTCAGTCCCTTCTCCCAACAGGCCCAAGCTCTAACTGCACAGGTCCAGACATGACCCTAGAGGGCAGAGACTGAAGTCCATATAATCACTTCCTGAGGAAGTGCTGGACATTTTTTGAGGGGGGAGGGGAAGGAGGGGTGAAGGTTGTGTGAACAAAGGCTGCCAAGTCTGTTAATGGTCTGCCTGTTTTAAAGTGACCATATGATGCACAGCACAGCCACCCTTTCAGCATACAAAGAGAGCTCAGGTAACTGAGGCTTTTAACAAACTAGATTCTCTTGAGTTAAATCTCCACCCATTTGCAGTCATATTTGTCTAGAATTTACTACAATGAGACATTGACTCTCAAGTAGTTTATCGTCTACCACACTCAGGGTGGGCAGAGTATTCAACATCTGTTATTAAACTCAGAGCACTTCAGCAGCCATCCTCCTCTTCTAGGGTGGGCAGATGCATAAGGACTGTGCTCAGCACATGGTGTTTCACAACACAAATATGCTTATTATAAAAGGGGGCACAACTGATGCATCCAGACAGATCATTTTCATGCCACCAGAACACAGCTGTGCGATTTTGATTCAATTACACATCTGGGTAACAAGATGTTAAAGGCCATATATCATCTCAGTGGTCCTGCCTAGAAGGAACACAGAGGAGGAGGGAAGGTTACATGTCAAGAGCAAAGATCTGGAGCAGTGATTTCTCAGATGTGAATACATCTGCAGGGTAAACATGCGTGTACACTGGGGTTTGTATGTTCAAATCTTTGGTGTGCCACACGGGGAGAATATTCGCTATTTGCTGTCGAAATGCTCTCCCACAGCTTCCTACTTGAACTTTATCTGACACGCTCTGAACTGAGAGCAATCCATCCCTAGCATCCAGCAACAAAAGCTGGATTTGGGGAAGAAGTGAGTGTGGTGGAAGGGTTGGGTTGCATAATTGGACGTCTCTTCTCCCTCTTGGCGATCGATTGGTCATGCCTAGGCCTTGCTGCAGACCAAAGCCTGTTCATTAGGAGCAGGAAGAGACTTTGAATATGAAAGAAAAAAAAAAGATTAATGTTAAAAAACGTATTTCACATGTGGGGGAAAATCACGCTTTGATTTTTTTTTTTTTTTTAAGAAACGTTTTTCAGTCCAAAGAAGAAAAATATGCAGCAGTAGGCAAGAGTGGTCTATGTGTACAAACCTAGCCCACGAGATGCAACGTCGGTAGCAATGAGGATAGGAGCCTTTCCAGAACGAAACTCTGTAAAACAAAGCATGCTATGAAGTAAGATTTTCCAAAATGATAAAGTTACCTGAATTTGATTTACATTAAAAGCTCATTTTCCAGAAGATAGATAAGGTGGGTCAATTCCAGAAATCCCCACAAGTCAGGATATAATGCCTCACCAATTTTTCAAAATCCACCTGTGTTAAGCAATTTTCCCACTTTGTTTTATCAAAACAAACAAAAAAGGAACAAGTACTGAAATTAAGAGCACAAAGGCAAGAGAAGTCCTTTTACAGGTATCTATTTGGTCTAGAGATAAAAACCAAAACAAACCAAACCAATTAAAAAAAACCCCAAAAAACTCCAACTAAACAAGCAAAACAAAACAAAACAAACAAAAAAAAAAACTTAAACCAACCAACCAAAAAAAAAACCTCCCACAAAACAAACAAAAAAAAAATCCAGACCAGAGAAAAGCATGTCTAGGTAAATTATGTACAGCAGCCCAAGTTATTCTCCTGTCAGTGATGGACTCACCATTAAGCACCCAATCTCTTTCTGGCTGACTCTTGTCTCCATGGATACACATAGCTGGCCAACTGCCAAACAGAGATGTACATTAGTATAGATAGAAAGTACATACATTAAAAGAAACAGGAAGTTTTATTGGCATTTTGTTTAAAAGGGAAAAACTGTAAGATTTGAGAAATATTTTATTCTCTGGCCTCTAACTACCCAGCATGTGTACTGTAAACCCACTACCTACATAAACAACTATTTAAGCCAAATCACATTTGCTATATTGATACAGTCCCCATCAGCATATCAGGATTCTGATACATTAAAAAAGCTGCATCACTTAGAAACACCCTCTCTTGTACTAATGCCTTGATGAAGTGGAATCTTCTGGGAAACAATGACTGAATGCAGCCTGGAAAATAATGGATAAGTTGCTCCCAACAAGAGCATCACAAACATTTAAACCTTATTGCTTTTGATTACAATTTTTGTTTCCCACAAGGAAAGAAGTGGAGGAAGGGGAGAAGCTAATCACCCATCTCTGCGCATCCTTCGAGTGAGATCATCACATCGCCTCTTTGTCTCCACAAAGATGATAGTCTTGTTTTCCTTCTCTGCCATGATTTCTTCCATCAGCTGTATCAGTCTAAAACAGACGTGAGAGCCAAGATGTTTAGCCACATGTACCAGAATACAGGATCTCTCTCCCAAGAGACATTGAGGACATATACAACACACATCCATATAAGTCAGTCAGTATCACACACAATTTCTGCTGGTTTACAGAGGTATGGTCAAAATATACACAAGAAAATAGTTAATTACAGGACTGACTTACTTTGTAACACTCAAAGGTTAAATAGTAGTACAAGTAACTTCACTATTTAGAATTCCTAGAAGGCTTACAAAGCATTGCAGACTTTGAAGGACAATCAAAGAAAGCAAAATGGTGGGAACATCAGCTTACTTATGATCTTTCTCGCTTTCCATGCATACATCCACTATCTGCAGGATATTGTGGTTGGCACTCAGCTCCAAGTTTCCCACATTGATCTGAACATAGTCCTGCAGGAAGTCCTCAGCAAGCTGGCGCACTTCTTTAGGCCAGGTGGCACTCCACATCAGAGTCTGGCGGTCAGGCTAAGGAAAAGGGAGAACAGATCTGTTTACAGTACTAGATTTCAAACAGGAAAACAAAGGAAACTGTCCTTCTAAAAGGATCACGCACTCTTATCTGGTCAACAATTTTACGAATTTGTGGTTCAAATCCCATGTCCAACATTCTGTCAGCTTCATCCAGCACCAGGTATGTACAGCGACGAAGGTTGGTCTTCCCAGCCTCAAGGAAGTCAATCAAGCGACCTGGTGTAGCAATGCAGATCTCCACACCTTCAGAAGAGAATAAGGAAAAAGAGTAAGGCTCTTCATTTGAATGTCAACTGGTATTTTTAGTCAGAATGAATCACCTTCCAAAGCAAAATTGTTTTTAAAAAAAAGCACCACCCTCATTCGTACCCAAGACTGAGTCACTTCAGTAGAAGCCCTAGTTCTGTTTAATATGTTTTCCATTCTGAAATTACTGTTACAGTGCCATTAGAATAATAAATGCAGTACAGAAACTAAAAGGTTACTACCAGAGAACACCTGTGAAGAGCTGTCCAAAAATCAGAAATGAAGTAAGCTTCTACTCAAGCCTGAACCACCTTCATCCAGATTTACAAAGTCTAGAGAGGTGTCATTTTCAAACATGAAGTGCTCTTCTTCGGGTATGGGTCAAATTACCTTCACTTTTTTTTTTCAATATATAAAGCCAAAGCATGGGCTTTAATACTGAGCAATTATGCACCAACAGTGAGACAACCATCTTACCAATGTTTGTGGAGTAAGAAGAGAGCTCAAATATTCCTAACTAATACCAGGTTGGGTGATTTACACACTCCTTAAAAGAAAGACCTGGTTTCCACCAATTCCCAAATTTTACAGGTGAGTATTCCAGTGTCACTGAAATGTCCACAGAAGGTTAAGTTTCAGGAAGAAGAGGCATGAAAAGGATTTTCTTCCTATGCAGAATATCTTTTTTTACAGCACTCCAGAAAGCTGTGTAAAACCCAGCATGCTGATCCTCCCAAGGACTCTTCATGAAATCTTGGACTCCACCACTGAAGATGCTGAGCTTGAGTTGGAAAGCAACTCTTTTCTTGAACAGAGATATCCCACAGACTTCCACCACACATGCTTTTTTCCCACTACTGCAGTGTACAATAGTCGGTGTGAACTGCAGTGGTAAGCCAAATTTTCTGATTTCTTGAATAGATCTGTTTGTGTATCTGCCTAGATAACAATTCTTCCATCTTTTCACATAATTCCATGACATTTTTTAATCTGGTGAAGATGAAAGCTATCAACACATTGCTGAATTTGAAATTATAGATCACTAAAGCACTATGACATTAGAGTGGTTGCTTACAGGGTACATAGTGCTTAGTGCTTAAGAACAATTTAAAAAAACCAAACAACAAAAACTACAGAAAAACCCTGTGACCAAAGCAAAACCCCTCACAGCTCCTGCTGTCCAAAGAAGCTTCTATATATTCAGAAACAAAGTTTGATTATTTGAATGAATATAGGCAGAAAACTTGAAACCTGCCTTAAGAAAAATCTTTCCTTAAACATGCTGTATTGCATTTCCTTAAAATAACCTGGTTTTTTTCTGTGAAGTTTTCTTTTTTCCTTTCTACACCCTGATGATCTTCACAAGTGGAATGTTCAAAGAGCAAACAAAAAGAAAATCTAATATCCAAGTCACTATACAGCAAAGAGAACTACCTCATGAACTATCACTGCAACTGGAAAATGAGGCACTCATTCACCCTCACCCCCTTCCAGATAGGTTTTGAGAAGTTTTATTTTTACAGAGACTTTACAATACCACTTCCTCCAGAAACTGCAAGCATCCATTTTAAAATTACCTCTTTCTAAATCTCTAATCTGGGGGCCTTTGGGTGCTCCTCCATAGATACAGGTACTCTTCAGTCTTGAACATTTGCCATAATCATCAGCCACCTGCTGCACTTGCTGGGCCAACTCTCTAGTAGGTGCCAGAACCAGACACTGCAAAAGGAAATGATTCAGGAAGAGTCAAGCTGCATACACATCCCTAACATAAAACCATAAGCAAAGCTGGACCATCTGCTCTTTATTAGTTAAAACATTTAAACATCTTTAGACTACGTCAGCATTTGCATGGAATTTCAACTGAGTGGGATGCTCACTGATAGTAAAAATATTGTGATAGTAAAAATTCCTATTCTGATAGGAACAGGATAGGAAAAACTACTATTCTAATACATCAATTAAATAAAGCACCATCTCATTAACAATGTCATGCCACACATACAAAAAGGAAGAGAATCAACAAGCACTTACAATTGGGCCATCCCCTCTCTCCAAATATGGCTGGTGGTTGATGTGAACAATCGCAGGCAACAAGTACTAAAACAGAAGAAAACAGTATTCTATAATATATACAAATTGTGATTCTGCAAAACCAGATACCTGCATTTATCGAGCAGAACAGAAGATTTTCAGAGCTGCTAACCAACTGCATCCACTTTGGCATGAGCCCAAAAACTGGCTGCTCAGCACCTCTGAGAGGAAGGCTCACTTAAATCTGGAGCGTATGCTAGCAGAAATGAGTAATCATTATCTTAGCCAATGTTTTTCATAAAGGATAAAAACTCTTTTTAATGCTGCAGTTAAAACTAATGTCTATGCTTAAATTCAACTGTTTTTATTTTAACCTATGTAGTTTATAAAACAAGTGTGCTAAAGAGAACATCCTGTTTTCTAAACCATAGCGTAAGCATAGACCAAAGAGAACTGACTAAGCATCCAAACAGGAAGATGCACAAAACACACACCTGTGAATACAACAGGCTGGTAGCTGAGCTGAAACTCAAGCATCCCCCATGATGCAATACAAGAAGCTTTAAAAATGTAATCATCCCACTGCTAATACTGGCAAGCCCAAAAGCTAACTCATAGGTAATTTCTACCAGGTGACCAGGAAAGCTAGCTGAAGAATTAAAAGGGAAGAATACGCACTGCTAGTGTCTTCCCAGAGCCGGTCTGTGCAATGCCCACCATGTCACGGCCGCTGAGGGCTAGTGGAAAGCCTTGGCACTGAATCGGAGTGGGTTCTGTGAAGTTCTGGTCCATCAAGGCATCCATCACATACTCTTCAGAATTCAAGAAAAGAATACATTTTTTAAAGGATAACTTAAAAGGCTTTAGAGAACCTTTTAGAGAACAGAAGCAGTAACTGTTCAGGTATTTTCTGAGCAATCTTCATGATCTTAAAGATAGCAAAAATACTTACGTGGAAAGCTACACTGGTGGAAGGCAAACACCGGCTTGGGGCAGCCCTCCATCCCCCGAATTGTTATCTCCTTCTTCCTTCGCAACTCTTCAACTTCATACTATTTATGAAAAAAGAAAAAAAATAAGTCAAATATCAGCAAGGACTTAAAGAGCATGTTTCTAACTACTAGCTCTCTTCTCACCTCTGGATAATAGCTTTATTAGAGAACTAAATTCAAACAGAGACCTAGAAAAGACTGCTTTCCTAAAGACTTTAAGTATGAGTTATTTTATGGATTCTCTGATATTCAGAGGTGTGAGCTCTCTACATAGCCTAGAAGGAAAACTGTCAATCTCCTCTTACAACCAACCCTTCTAAATAAAAAGTATATTAAAGGAATATTTTTAGCAATTGCACTTTTTCCAGAAGCCAGAAATGACCAACAGCTTGAGAAATTATTAGAAACAGAGGATAAGAAATATGCTTTACGTGACAGTGCTAAGAATGAAACAAACGAAATAGGTTCTAATACATCATGAACAGAAGGCCAGGCAATCCTTCTCCTTCAATTAACACATTCCAGAGGCAGATAAATACAGAGTTCTTGCTGGATAACTTGCAACTCAAATGTTGCTTGGAATGTTTCAGATAATGAAAGAAGCTCTGAAACATAATAATGATACCCTAGGACCTCACCATTCTTTTAAGAAACTTCTTGTAATATTCCTGAAATGTGTAGACAAGCACAAATTCAAGGTCAGAAAAAGTGCTTTATTTTTGTCTAGGTAATCTTGCAAGTCCAAGTGCACTTTGCAACATTCTTCTGACAATTCATGACCTTATTGTGATGCTTACCAGAAATCAAGAGACACATGAATACCAAATATGCACTTTATCCAAAATAATAGATTCAGTATTTCTGAGAATCCCTTGAGCTTGAATTAAAAGGCAAAAAATAAAACTACTTCTGGGGAAAACATGAAAATCCTTTTAGCTGGCTAAGCCAAAGGCAGCTACAGCAGCTGATGCAAACCATGGTTCAGTAGCTCAAGTTGTGGTATCTTTAGGAAGTCAATACCCCCTTCAATTCCTTTACGCCATATACATATTTCACATATGGATATGTAAGTCTATGCGATCAGATAATGATATTTTGTTTGTTTGTTGCCTCATGTTAAGAACAAAATTTTTAACTTCTAATTATAAAAATACATTGCAATAGAGAGTAGAAGACTAGACTCAAGTTAGGTAGGAAAGGAAGATTTCTATATCTACAGAGTGAACACAGAGTACTGCACCTGGCTTTGAGCCCCCTGTGTGAGAAGGATGTGGTTTTAACAGGGCATGTCCAATTATGGGGGAACACTGGAGGCTGCAGTACAGGCCATATGAAGACATACTGGGAGCACTGGATTTGTTTAGCTTGGGAAAGACTGGGCTAACAGTGACCTTTAACTGCTACTTTAACTACTTGATGGGTCACTAGATGAAAGATGTCGAAAATCCCATGAGAAACATTAAGCCCTGAGACAGCCACCCAGAGAGGATATAAATTCTGCTCATCTCTGGGGATATTCAAACTCAAAAGGACAAGGCACTAAGTAACCTGCTCTAGTTCTACCATTAGTGCTGCTCTAAGCAGAGGATTAGACTAGAGATGCCCCCAAGGCCTCTTTCAGCTCAAACTACTCTTATGACAAAATATTACTTTCAAACCTTTTTCATGTATTTTTGTCACTTTTAGTTCATTATCTTACATTTTTCCAGGACTTCTCCAGGACTGCAATTCTTTAAGTTTTATCTCCACTGACAAATCACTAGACCAGAGAAGCATTATAAAGATACATTACAAATGACAAAACATAAACTATCTCATATACAAGCAACCAAGAAGAGAAGCATCCTTTGCTAATGGTAAACAGAACCAGTATCCAGCAGAGTACACACACTAAACAAGCTTAATGAAGAGTCAGCTTTACATGCTGTCCCAGACTTCCTAGGACAAGTTTTTCAGCTTGTGACACACTTTCTGTCATAGAAAACATAGCACTTACTGGAGTAAGCCTGGCCACTTCCGGATGTTCCACATAAAAATTCTTCTCAAACTTGGGCAGTTCATTTAAATCCCATTTTTTCTTACGCAAACGTTCCCCTGGATTACCAAATTTCTTTGGAGGAAGAGGACCTCCACGACTTGCTCCAAACCTGTGAATGTGAATGTTAGTTACTTTAGAAAAATACTACCAGTACTTAAAAAACTATTCTAGAATTATTCTGGAATTTTCATAACCATGTTCTGTTGGGTTTTCCCCAAGCTGACCTATGAGCACAACATTCCAGCAAGTCACCTCCCTCCAATCACTATGATGGTATAAAACTTCTTGAAACAACATAAACCTGCTTTGGGCTGGTTCTGAACCTAAGACCACGTTATTGTAAATCATCCCTTTAAAGCTCCTGCCTCTAGGACATGGCTGCTGTACACCCATACCATTTGCTTTGAAACTGACAGTGCAATTACAACATGGTTACATAAAAGGGATGAGAAAAATCTCTCCTTGCAAATTCCTTCTCTGTCTCTCAAGGTTAGTTTTACACTAGACAGCTATTTCACTATCTCCCCCTCCATATCTTCTCTCCCTTCCTCAGATGAAAAACAGCAGACTGAAGAATAGAAAGTAAACAAGTCCAGCAAAGCCTGCAAGTCCATCTGTAATTCTGTAATCAACAACATTAAAAAAAAACCAACCCTTATTTTTAAAACACAGCCTAACAGGAAAAAAAACCCAAAAACAACCTAGGAAAAATCATATCCTCTCTGAAATGCATTGTGATGAAGACTGAAGAGAGTAAGAAGCTCATGTTCACAAAAAATTGTGTTCTAGCAGAACAATTCAAAAGTTATTGCTCTTTCTCTCTAAGTTTTCTTTACCAAGTTAATTATATATACACTTCAGAAGGTGAGAACTAACTGTAATGACTGGCTAATGCAATATACAAAACATGAGCTTCTGGCAGTAAGCTGTAAGAGTAACTAAAAACCCAGTGGCATTATATGCTTATTTACTGTAAATATCACTAATTGTACTTTAAAATAACACACCCCAAAAAAAAGTTACAGCACTTTCATCAGTATTGTACAAACTCAGCAGAAAGAACTTTTCAAAGTGCTATCAAGTCCATTTTTGTCCTAAAGGTACAGCTTTATGCAAAACATGAATTCATGAGACGTGCCCATTTCAAACAACTTTTAGACAGCAAAACCAAAGTGTCTGCACCCTACCCAGGTAGTCCACTAGTAAACAAAAATCTGGTAATGAAATAAACTGAAAGCAACAAATATCTCTAAGCAACATTCTTACAGGAGTAACTTGTGGATGAAAGAAGGGGCAGAAGAGTTACCAAAAAATAAACAACAGCTGAAAAAAAAATCTGAATTATCTTAAGTGCAACACTACCTGCTCAAACATTAAGTACATTTGTTCTTAAAATCACTTCCCACTGGAAACTATAAATTATAGTGACTAAGAGACCAAAGAAACAGAACTCAAATCAACATTTTAAAGGAAGAATTGGTTAAATTGTTGGAAAGGCCAAGTATATGGTAGATATAATTGAACTTAAAACCTGCTAAGTTAGTTTTAAAATGTCTGCTGTTTTGCAACAGTGCATTAGGCTTCTTCCCTTTCCTATAAATATCCCTTATTTTCTCATCTATCTGTCTATCAGATCCTCCAGAGAGCTTGCAGAGTCATCAAGTTTTCTCTTATGAAAAAGACTGTGAAACACAACTTCAAAAATGCATTTAAGCATTATGCTTCCTTTCAGGACAAAGGAAAAAAAGGCACAGACTTTCATTTACAGGGACATTCACCTTTAATGATGATGTTTGTTACCAATCATGCTAAACCGAGGTCAAAATGTCAAAAATGTCAGTACCCAAGCACTTCCTACAAAACCCATAATCTCACTCAATTCCACTGGAGGCTCAAAGGGCTGATGAGTTCCCTTAGAAAAGGAAACATATGACAGGGCTGCCTGCGAGGCTGGACACTGCAACACTAGGAATACTCGCTCCAAAGCCATCCAGAGGGAGAAAAGTGATATATTCTACACAGAAGGCACACAGTTTCAGTTCTCCACTCTTAGGCACAATATGCCTGGATACTGACCCGAAAGGAAGGAGCCCTGCAGCAGCCCTGGAATGCTACAGCCTCTGTGGGGGTTCAGCAGCTAAACTGGCAGTAACTGACACTTCACACTCTGACTCCAAGTAAAAGGAGATTCCAACTCCAATTAAACTGACTTAAATCTAGTATTTCCCTGGCTTGCCAAGAGCCCTCTTTTCAAAGGTAAATTCAGGCTGGCTCAAAACATTCTTCCCTAATACTACTGGTGCCATCACTTCTGGGACAGAACTGAGTAAATCTGATACATTCCAGAGCAAAACATAACAATTTTCCATCCTAAGAAGTCACTTACAGCTCATTCCTGACAGAGAAAACTAGAACCCTTCTATGTGATTAGACTACAAAAGAAGTGGTGATGAAGTTTCAAAAGGTGCTGAACCAGCACACTGGGTGGCCCAATATTTTACACAGGTTATTTATGAAGTAAGATAGTTGTTAGTGGTTACAAATGCTTTCACACCTTAAAAGGATGCATGTAGCAAACTGAATGCACTAAAGCTTCCAGGGTAATATGCAAAAAAAAAAAAAAAAAAAACATGCAAATGTCCACAAACTTCACAAAGAAGCATGTAGGCACTTTTTTTTACTCATCAAATGCCCTGATCTAAAAGAAGCATCCACTATAATTAAAGACTTAACAGAAAATGAAATAACACTGATTTTAAGGCACATAAAGTGTTGTGGCAACGCTTTGGCCAGTGTTCTTTTAAGTAACTCTATATAAATCTGCATACTCAAACTCACTCACTAAACTCCAAAACCAGCTGTAGTCTGATCTATCTCAGACTTGCCAAAGCGCTCACTCCAATGTTCTTGTGTTAAACTGAGCTGGAAATCTCTTAGCAGAAAAACACCAGAACCCTCCTCTCTGTGAAAAAAAAAAATGAAAGTATCTTTTAATTTCAGAATGTTAAATGTGGGTGTAAGATAAAGCAATGACACAACTATCTCCCTCCACAGACAAGAAGAAACTGAATGTCAAAGTGCATGGCAATGTATAGCAAAATATTCTTTAATCTCCCAGTGGCAAGGGAAAACAAGAGGGGGAAAAAAAGTGGGGGAGAAAAAAAAAAAAGGAGAGAAGACTCATTAATTGAGATCTAGCTTACCATTTAGTAGAACCCACACTATATGTTTTTTGCTAATCCTTGAGAACTACTCATGATCTGAAAACGCCACTCTCAAAAATTAGTTTTAACTTTCTCTTTAAAAAGGCCTGGCACAAAAGCCTTATTACTTTCAACAGTTATAAACCTCAAGACTCAATCTAGGCACGCAGTATAATGCCACTGTATTTACTGCTGTCATTGTCGAAAGAAAAAAATCACATTAAATCAAACCTGCAAAAGCCTTTTGCAAGCCAAACTTCCTTTAAGTAACAGATTCAAGGGTATCAAGCACTAGGCCTTTACAGAACCAGACAAACAATTTCTACAGCACTATGCAAGCTTGGCAAGTGTGGTCCAGCACCACGGTTCACTGATCCCCCTCCCGAGTGCCCAAGTCCCCCGCAAGGCAGCGTTTCCAATCCCATTTCCTATCACGGTAAGCCTGGGAACGCCGCTGAGAGAGATCTTCCCCCCACTGCCTCTTTCCAGTAAGTCCAGAAGGAGCAATGACAACCAGAAGGGCAGACAGAAGGACAACCAGCCCGGCCAGGGCCACCGAGACCGCCGTGGCTTGCCGGGGGGAGGGTGCCACGGGTCTCGTGGGGTAAATAAAGCGGCCGGCAGAAAATAATTAAGGGGGCAGGGTGGATGCAGGCCTTAAAATTTCAAGCAAGGCTCAGTATTAGTTACACATGAACGGTGAAAAAGATAAATTAAAAAAAAAAAATAAATACAACCCCACAAAGCGTTCAAAACCCACCACCCCACCTTGGGAACCGATAAGCCTCCAGCTACCCCCGCCCGCACACGAGAATCTATGGGGGGAAATCTCCACAGATGGGATTTTGGCTCCCCCAATACCGCCGCTCCAACACACGCCCCCCAAACCCCGCGGCCTTCCCCCGCCCCCCAACGCAAGCGTTCGGCTTCCCCACCGCCCCCCCGCCGCGCCGACCCCCCCCTCCCCCTTACCCGCCGCGGTCTCGGTCGCGGCCCCGGTCCCCGAAGCCTCTCATCGCCCCCGGAGGGGTGGGTGAGAGGCAGCGGAACGCCGGCCGTGGGGACGGCGAGGGGCTGGGGGTACGGGGAGAGGGTCCAGCCAGGGGCGGCTGCGCCTCGGAGGCCTCGCTCTGCGCCACCTCGCCTCTTTGCTGGGACACAAAAGGAGAAGAGGTGGTCAGTGGGTCCGAGACCCGCTGGGCGTCAGCGGCCGGAACGGCGGGGCTCTCGGTCGGCTCCAGGGCCCGGGTAGTGTGGAGACACCAGCGTCTTCTTCCTCCGCGCTCCCGGCACAAAATGGCCGCCGCCGCCCCGGCCCACTCCGCTTACGTTACGGGCAGTCCGGCGCCGCGCAAACTGCGGCCCTCCGAAACACCTACGCCTATTCACGGAGCTCAACTACGCACTAAGCGCTCTCGGCGAAACACCGCCCCGTGCAGTAGCAGGCGGGCTACGAAAAGTGCGTAACGTTCTTTACTTAGAGCCGGGGCCCTGCGTGAGGAAGGCGGAGGGGAGGAGTAACGCTATTCCCCAAAGTCAGCTGCGCAAGGAGCGCTCTCATAACCCCTTCTGCAGGGCAGGGAATACCTGGGCCGAGGCGCACGTTACGTAAGTGCACGGTGTACGCAAAGTGCGTAACTCAGGCTGGCGTAGGGCGGGAAGAGCCCGGTGTGCATGGCGTACCATTCTTACGCGGACCGTGCAGGCCGGGCGGGAGGGTTACGCTGGATTCGCAGACGGTTTGAAGAATACGGCCCGTGGTTTACCCGCCCCCCGGCTCTGCCGAGGTGGCGGCGGGGTTGAGGATACGGCGATGGGACAATGGTGGAACAATAACGGGACGCTGGGCCACGGGGCGGGAGCGGCCCTTTGGACCTCTGTGGCGGCTCCGGCGGGCCGAGGTTATTCCCTGTCAAGATTGGCAAGGGGATCTCAGCGCTGCGTGGGGGCAGGAGCACAGTGACAGCGGCCATGATGTTTGCTGTCGCCTGAGTGTCAGCAGGCCGGGAGAGAATTCCCCATATGAGCCAGAGACTCCTCGCTGAAAGGCAGAATCATGCACGAGGCGATTACGTGGCAGAGAACCATAAATCCTTTTGTGCTGTGTATGTGCTATCACCAGGTCAGTGTGTCCTGGCACAAGGAGCCCTGTCCCATGGATGGTGGGGTTAGACCAGCCAAACAGCCCTGTCCCACACCGTGTTATCGCTATCAGCAGTAATTTCTGGACTGTCAGGTTATCAAACACAGGTTATACTGGCAGAAGGGAAAGCGAGTCCCCTTTACTTTCAGACCCTTGGATAAAAATAACAGCCTAGAACAACATGCAAATTACCATTTTAGTTTCACATGCTATATATATATACATAGATATATATATGTATGTATGTATCACATGTGTGAGGAAGCAAAAAGCAATCTGAGTGCTTAAAATAAAATGCAAGAATGCTTCTGTAAGAAACCTGGGTCTTTTAAGTGGGTGGCAGGGAGTCAAGTGACACTGCACACTCTCCCTGGCACTGGGTCCTTGGCCACTGGATACAAATGCCTAGTGTGGGAAAGCCTGGCACATGCGAAGGACTGGACATTGCATTAAATGACAATGGCTGATCCATTCCTGGTTCTCTCAGACAAACCAGCTTCCCAGCCTTCAGCTCTCTAGTCTTTTCTCCACTGTCAAAAATAGTGCTTTACTTCAGGAAAAATATCAACTATCTGTTAAGAAACCACTCAAAGAAGGCAAGCCCTCTAGGTCTGTCACAAGGAAAAGCCTGGCTAAAATGTCAAGCTTCTCTTCCATGAATTTCTGGTCATTGCTGCCTTTTTATTTGATGTTATCTTTCATGCATTTGGTAGCCTAAACAAAAAACATTCTTTTGCCACTGAGGACAAGTTCTTTGACCAGATACCAAAATTAGACTCATTGTAATTACCAGAGGACAAAGTAAGACTTCCCCATTATATCCATGTGTGTGTGTATGTATGTATTGTTTAATTTATTTAAAACAAGCAATTCCATGAGCATTTGAGATATTGTAAAAGGAACTGTTATTTTGGACCCAATGCCCTGTTTCCCTCTTTATTCCCAGCTTCTTCTTTTGCCCCCTGTGACCTATAACCTCCTGCTAGTTCAGAGCTGTGCCTGTGCTGGCTGCTCCCTCAGCAAGCTGAATCCTAAGTGCCTTTTCCTTGGTGTAAGTGCTGGTGCCAGCCTCTCCTGTCTAGCCGCAGGATTTGTTCTATTCTTTTTAATAGTAACAATATTTAATATTACTTAACAGTAATCTTTAATAGTCTTACTTATACTAGAAGAATGACAAGTCAATTATATCAAGTTTGTTTCTTTAGAGAACCAGAAAAAAGATTTTAAGGTATTGAGTTGTGCCCAGATTATTTTTCTCATGAAAGATCAATGAGATTTTTGAGAGGGGAGTTTTATTCAAAGCACCCAAACATAGTCAGACTTCTGTTCTAATTCATAGTCTTTATTTTTAACTTTAATAAGAACAGGTTTCAAACATTCTGTCCAAAAAGTAGAAAATGCTAAATAAAAACATGAACATTATCTAGTCAAGATAAAAATGTTTAAAAACATATTCTTAAAACTACTTGTTCCTCTACAGTACATGAAAATCCGTCAAGTACTTGAGCTGTTGTTCCTCCCACTGCCTTTTCCATCTATATATGTCAATTTTATAACTGAGTTTATTCCAGTTCTGTTGCATTTCACACTGTTAAATTCTACCACTTAGACACTCTCTTTGAAATAAATTAAGAAAGAGTATATTCACTCCCATGTGAAAGGACAGGTTTGATTTTCACAAAAGATAGGAAAAGGATGCTAAGAACAATTCACAATCTAATGGCTTAAATCTTTGTGTGCTAAAAGTTCAGTTGAAAAAAAAATCTTAAATGACCAAAATTTTAGTTCAGTAGAACTGAACTGTACAAAGTCCATCCCATTTTCTCCCAAAATATCTTAAATATCTCCCAAAAGCTACAAATGCAGCCAGGTAGTTGTCAGCCTTTCACAAATCTTCATCCCAGCTACCCAGCTGGTTTTTAGCTGTACATTTACATCATTTTTTTACCTATTCTTTGGCATCCCCAATCCCTCCAGCAGTTATTGCAAATGTGGCTTCATTTTCAGGCATCTCAGGGCTGGGAGAAAAAGAGACAAGAAACTTGTGGGTTTCTCCATGTAAAATGCAGTTGTGGAACAGTCTCCAAAATGTGGCTGTGAGCAACCTGGAATACCTCAGTGCCTTTATACCTACGTGCAAACTGTAGAATGTGATCAATATCATCAAGATCAAAAAATGTGAAATTATTGTGTCAGGAAAACTTAGAATTTAACATGTCCAGAATTTTCCTGCCAAGGGACCACCAGTCCTACCAAAGTAATTGATGGTCTTCATTAAGAGCTGAGCATCTAGTAGGACTTATGATGAAAGATTATGTTATTTAATGTATGTAATGTGCAAGACAACTTTAATCAGTTGTTTAATCTGTTAATTAGTTTGTCCTTTCCGATTTTGTCCCAGTGTACCATCCAGAAAGTTTTAATACCTTGAAATTTGTCACCTTTCCTCCTGTTTACCTGTCATAGATCTTTGCAATACGCAGCTCCCCTCTCCCTTTCCTCAAACTGATCCTGGTAGTTGAAGCATGAGCAAGGATGTGGCCCCCAATGGGCTTTTTTGGGTCTGCCTGAAAGCTGAATTTGCAAGAAAATTGTGGTGATTCACTGTGCAAATTCCAGAGGTTAATACTGTGATTAACTGTCAGACTGAGCCCTATTCAACTCAGTAATGAATAATCAATAGGGAAGTACATTAGAAACCCAACTTTTGCACACTTGTCTCAAATGTTCAATGCTGGCATCATTTTCCTGCCATTAAATTCAAGAGGCTCAAGAAATACACACCTTAAATATCACATATAAGGTGGTCCAAAGGAAAATGTGGTGCTTTTTCAATATTTTTATAGCTCATTTTCTTTGTTTAAGTCACAGTGAAATCACACCACCACACCAGGCAGCAGATAAACGTAAAAAAGCTCATTCCAAAAACTAAGAGAAATTTCCAGAGGTCATTTATGTAGGAATTCCGAATACCACAGGGAACAATGACCAATCTGATTTTTCATTTCAGTGCCTCTTGCACCTTACAATCTCAATTCTCATTTCTGTTAAATACATAATACAAAATACAGGATTTTTTTTAAGAGAGAGAGAAAAATATCTTACGTCATAGTTGCTCCTGGGTCAGCAGTCATCTGGTTGGTCACAAACACAGCCACATTATATTCTGCAAGAGAAGACATTGCAAAGGTAGACTTCATCCAATTAGAATTCTAAATCATTCTCTCATCCATGGTAAAAGCAAGGTTTCTGCTGAAGCACTTCAAATTTCAAATGAATGAGAAGAAAATATTCTTTATGACTGATGGCTGCAGTTAATCAGGACACAGCCTAGATTTGCTCTTGCATGGCTTCAGCTGTAATACACCAAAAATGAGCCCTTTTCACAATTCCAGTGAACAAGGCTTTCTCAGTTCCCGTCTATTCTCTGTTGGCTCCCTGCCCTCAGCTCCCTCTCCTTCCCTTTCTCTGTTTACTTTTTTTTTTCACTTCAGGAAAAAAGCATTTATTCATTCCTCATCAACATTTCTGAGACATTCCAAAGAGAAGGAACTCTATTCACCCTGTCATCATCACTCAAAGCATTGCAAAGTACTGAGAAAGTGGCAAGAGGTATGGCTTTTTTATTTCTCTATGCCTTCATCCTCTTTTCTCTGTCTTTTCTTTTGTATTTAGACTGTTGAAATTTGGGGAGAACAATTACTGAGTATTTGTCCAGTTCTACAACCTATTATCTCATTTAGGGCCTGACAGTATTTCTAGAAAAACTCTAAATGTTGGAAAGTCCTTAAGTTTTCTGAATCTATCATCTTGAAATATAATATATTATCAGTTTGATCTTTTTGGTAACTGACAGAGGTGTAAAGTGAGGAAAGATCCCTGGACCAGTGCCTGATTGATAATACACTTGGACTACTAAGTGGTTGTGCTACCAACAGCTACTGGTAGTGATTCCAGCCTGTGTTTTCCAAATCTTGCCATATTTCCCATACCTTCTGATATTTTTTGGAGCCTTGACAACATCTGAGCTAGTTTCTGTTGTCGTTCAGCCAACTCTCCGCGGCCACTGAAATCCACACGGAAAAGTGCCATTATGGAGTCAATGATCTGCATTGTAATCATGCTGGGTAAGTAAATGTAGTGAAAGAAAACAGGAACACTTATTCTGAGAACAGTAAGCATACAGAAGTCTTGTACCAATAACTTGAAGATACCAGCTTCCTCATGGAACTTGGCTGCTACATAGTCAAGCAATTCCATCTGATGCTCACCTAGTGGGAAGCAGTTGCCAAGAGAAATTAGGACCAGAAAGAACTCTGAAGGAACAAAAGCCTGAACTTTAAAGTTCCACTTTAAATGTCTGCACTGGTTATATTTTCATTGCCAGCAGTTTTAAATCCAGTGCCCAGTAACAATCTACTTTACAGGTTCCAGTTTTTTCTCACCCATCTCACAAAACTTCTTTGTGAAAATCTTCACTCTGCATGAAGACAACTTTTTGTTGTGTTAAGAACTGAAAAGCAATATATACATTTTAATTTAATCTTGAATTAAATGACACACAGAAAATGTTTTAATCATATTATGTTTATATTGCACTCTTAAAGAAGTCTTATTTCAAAATTTCTTGAAGTTTTAAAGCGGTGTCTTGTGACAGAGAGTGTGTTGAGCTGTTAATAAACTGAGAAGTGTTAATAAACTATTAAAATGGAAAGAGAGAGAGAAAAAAACCTGAGAGGAAAAAACCCTAGCTATCATGCCAGTTGCAATAATGGTCTTACTGGTATATGCACGTGCATACAGCACGTTGTCAAGCACTGCCTCGTGGTCCACATTGAAGCGATCCGCAATGTCACGCAGGCGGTCCGGTCGGCTGGCATGAGTCAGAGTTAAGGGTTTCTCCTAGTGCAAACCATGCTCTGAAAATAATAAACTCCATTCCAAAATAGGACTATAGGGGAAAAAAAAAGAAGAATATTTATTTTAGTCCCAGAGAAGACTGACTTTTTGTCTTCAGGCTGTCCCACGTACCCTAAAGATAGTTTAGGGCTCACGATGGTAATTGTTTTGTGTTTAGGGTTTGAGGCGGGGGGGTTGACATATGGATATCTGTGCTCTAGGAATTTAGCAAAACCTGTTTATACACAGTCTACTGCAAATGTGAAGTGTTAAAAATAGTGTTTAGTACATAGATAAATTTATCTTGAAGAGAAAAGCTGCTATAACCTGTAGGAGGCCTACTAGATTGCAAAAACACAAAACCCCCAAAAACAAACAAACAAAAAAAACCCCAGTTAAAATAAAATCCAATTTCTAACTAATTTTTCCAGGCTGGATTACATCAAATGACAAAAGAAAAACTCACTTCCTTGTGGGCCACTACATACTGTGCTCTCCACGATTGCTGTGCCAGTCATGTTTTACATGTATGAAGCTTCCTTATGACTAAATAAAATGAACTAACTTTCCAGTTCATCACACCTGTAGCTTTTAACAATCAAAAAGATACAAAGTGTTTTCAGTATCAATGAAGATAATCTTTCCACCTGTGTAGCCATTTGGTCCTGGGAGCTGAGCTGTCACTACAGAGAAGCATACCAGATTAAAATGAAAAAGCAGGAAAAATATTTTCTTACTCCGTCTATCATTATTTCTTAAATAAAATACAACTGTTTATCCATATCACAAAGAACTGTCAGTTTTAATGAATGTGAAAATCAGGAGTATCTTGTCTTACTGCCATTTTGAGAATAAGCTCAACCAGCTTTTCTCAAATGCAGATCAGATGAGATTTAATTAATGGTGTCAAAACTGTTTTACTCAGTACCATCACTAAATCTGTGTATTTTTGGGATATTATTAGTGAGTACTTACACACAAAGTCTCCTCTTAATCCTCTCCCCAAATTAATTCTATTGACTTAGTAGGCACTTTTTCCAGCTGTAACTCATATGATCAAAAATTCTTTGGTATGAGTTTTTCCTGATATGCAAATAGTTGCTGGTTGTGCATTTAGTCTCTTTGGAGTGAATAAGCTAAAATACTCAATCCAGTTGTAATCATTCATGCAAAAGGGTATGACTCTGCTGACCATTACACTGTACTAACCAGAAGAGGCCTTGTTTTTCCAGAACATGCCATATTTCATTTCAGAATATAGGGGGTTAATTTAATAGAATTTGTCTACCCAGTGTCTGGTAATTCCAGCAGCATTAGTAGTTATATAAGTTATTGTTTACTTCTCTTTACACATTGAGAGATATCTCTGGGAAATCAGCGTCCTGCTGGTTTTGGCACTGCCTAAATATGGTGACTGCCAAAGTCTGTTTATCCAGTCACTGACAGCCAGTAGTACCCTTTCAATGCCCTTTCAGAATGTCATATTCAGCAAAACCTCTTGAAACCAGGACATTCAAAGAATTGCTGAGAAAAAAAATTTGCCTCTGCCCTTTTCTGAGCAATGTCCCATCTACATGTGACACATATTTCTGTTCTGCTTTTCCAGATGGTGTGTTTCACTGGTTTATCTAAGACAGCCTATTAACTTCACTCTCCTTATGGCAAAACCTTCATGGATGTGAGCAGTATTAAAAAGTAACAATTTGTATGAATTCTCTACTCAAACACGGTTTATGGAGGTAAGAGTCACCAAGGTCTGTTTCACTGTATTTGTAAAAATAAAAGATTCTGACTTTTCTCTATGTGTTTAATTCTGATACAGTGGTAAAGAATGATTCACTGAGAAGAAACATTGCTTTATTTTAAGGTGTTATACCTACCACAAAGAGTGTGAGATAGCTGGGTTTTGCCTGTCCGGAACTCTGTTAAATAAAGAGAAGGGAAAAAAAAGAGTCAGGGTTTCTTTTTCCAAGTTTGACAGATTCAGGAATTACTGCCCTTAGAAACTCTTACAAAATTCACCTCAATCTCTACCTTTTAAAATCATTTAACCTCAACTTCTAAATCATATTCTGTGCAGGAGAAATGTGTTACATGAAAAGCAAAATCTGAAATGCTTTAATTTGATCGTGCTTGACTGCTGAAGTCATTCTCTTGTGTGTGGAAGTTAAAACCATATGGCACCTGTGGAAAAGTGATAATGGGGGGGTGGGGTGGGAAAGAAATGACTGATTCCATTAACCTAGCCCAGTTTCATTTCCAGTAAAATGATCAAGGAGAAGCTTACAAATTTTTTAATCTCATTCTACCAAAACACATTAGTCCCCAGTTTATCTCTTCTAAAGGGAAGAATACTTTGTTTTATGAGCTCTTACTGCTGAAGTGTCAAGCACCAACTAATTAGGTGTACTGTAACAGTAGCTTAATTGTAATTTCAAAATCTTACATAAAATGCAGTGTACCTTAATTGTTCATAACTAAAATACCTTTTGTAGCAATTTTGTTACACTGCATCTGGGAGAACTCTGGCATGTTAGTAATAAGTCTTAGTAATGCTATGTTGTGCTGAATCAGCATGCCCAGTAACAATTACTCAGCTCAAATTTAGTCTGCAAGCAAATGAAGAGGAAAAATGAGAAAACATAAAGAGAAGTAGATGATTTCTTCTTGCATTCATGCAAATACTCATCTTTGTAACTACAATGTGGTAAACTTGATAGAAGTAATCCAAGTTGAATTTAAATTAAGTTGCAATTCTTTGTTTGGTAATACTCATTTAATGTCGTTCTCTCACCTCCAAAGGCCTCAGTGATTGCCATGCTTTCAATCCCACCACCCAGAAGTTTACTGCAGAAAGGGACAGGATTATGATATAGTTAACCCAAAAAAAAAAATCACAAGAGGAAAGTAAAAAAGAGGTATTTTTACTACTTTAAGGAAAGTAATTTCTGCCCCAAAGCCCCTCACTTGATGCATTAAGCACTAAAGATCATTGATTCATAAAGAATTAACTCTGTCTTTACCTCCCTTTTTGTGTGCAAGGAAAAGATCTATACAAATTATTACTGGAAAGAAAGGAGAAGAAACAACATTGAAAATAATATTTGAAAATAGCGTTCCATGAAAATTCTCAAAGGAGGACTTGAAGACTTGTAATTTTGACCTGAAACCTGCAGATTATTTTGATGGGCAAAAAAATTACACAGTCAAGATTTCTAGATGCCAACTATTTATTTACAGTGACTGTACAAAGCCCAGTTTCCTCTCAGAAAATTAGTTGGTTTTGGTGCTTATTGATCTAGACTTTTTTAAGGCAGCACTAACTCCAAATGCAAGGGGAATCTGTGTCCTAGCTGAGTATTTATTCCCTTATATTTCTGTATCTTATTAAAGACAATTAAGATGATTATTGGGAACATTTGGATGAAGGAAGGATATAAGAGATAAGCTTACTCAAATTCCTGGCTGCCAGTGGAAATATGAAATACCATCTTCCGTTTTTCACTGTACTCAAAGGCAGTGAGGAAGCCTGGTTCCTAGGGAAGACCAAAGAGAACATGAGACGTTTATTTTAGCTTTAACCTGAAGTCAAAAGTGCAATATCCCACACAAATATCTTTTCCCCCTAGCCTCATGCCCGTGGGTTGGGTATAAAAAGCACCACAGCATTCATCTGGTGGTTGTGGAGCATAAAGTATTATGCCTTAGAGTAACAGGCAGAAAAATTTCAAAATTATTTGATGAGGCAGTGGGAAATCTGCTAAGAGAAATGTTGAACAGCATTTTGGAGAGGCCAGCATAAGTTCAAACACTCAGGAAAGTGACTGGCTTACAACAAGCTTGTTTGCAGCTTCTTTAATCTTGTCCACTTTGGCCTCTGAGAGCCCCTTCACGTTGCACAGAGCCCTTCTTGTGGTCATCTGGATTCCTTTGATTGTGCAAATCCCAACTGCCTTCAGCTTTTTAATATCTGCTACGTTCTGCAAAGACATTTCCCTTCTGTGAGTACTCAGGACAGCTAACAACTAGAAGGTGAAATAAACCTTTGTGAAATATTTTAAGTTTACATTCATATGCCTGTGTTTTCACCAAGAAAGAAACAGATTTACAGAAAACATTGTGTAGTTTGTGACACCAACAAAACCAAATTTTGAGTAACATTGGTGTGAGGGATCATGGTGCAGAGAGCAGCTTCTGGTGGTTTTGAGAGAAAGATGTCTGGGTATTTACTTCTCCGCTTTCAGTGTCAGTTTTTCTAGATCAAAGCTGATAGTAAAGAAAAGTACAGAATTATTTCAGATAGTGTGGACCTTGGACACCCTGTAACACTCAGTCTGTCCTTGGTCCTTAGCACAGATAATCTGTAAACCAGATAATTTGGTGGCAGAGAGTTGGGAGCTGATTCACAAGGATCACTGGAAACTGAGTCTAACTGCTGTGCTGTTTCAGCATGTCCAGATTAAAACATGTATCCTGCAGATCTGAGGGACACTTTTGGGCTGGAGTGAGCTACTTGTTTTTCATAAATTGGGAACAGCACCCTACTGACATATTTTACCTTCCCTTACCTCATTTTATGATTCTGACATCACTGGAAATGTAAAAGCAAGAACAGATTTCTCACAAGAAATCATACTATGTGAAAGGTGTGGGATAGTACATCAATTCGCCATTTCTGGCCAAGATTTTTCTTTGAAAAAACCTATGAACTGGACATATAATCTATTTATCTAGAGTGTGTGGGTACATAGAGCATAAGAAGGGGGGGGGGTTGTGTGAGAAATTAGTCATGTTTATTTCAAAGCTTATTTCTCATCCTGTGATACATGTGTGACACTCAGCAGAGGCTGAGGGGTAACAGCACCTTAAATCCTACCAAACACTTTGGATCACCAAATCACAGTCTCAGTTGTTCTAATTCTGATTCTCTTTCTGGGCACACTGGCAGATCCAGTAAATATTTTTCTCTCTACTCCTTGAAAAAAAAAATTCTAAGCCCACAAAAACTGTTTCTCCAGCTAAATGAATTTAACATATAGAGGTCATCCTATGTTTGCACAAAGCTTTTAGCTGGCACAGCTGAGAAAAAAACTCCCTCTGAGGTGTGGGAATAACCACTTGCAAGAAAGAAAAAAAATAATGGAAAGGAGCAGAAAACCTTTACAATCCCAGAAGAACAGCCTAAGTCATTATTCTTAGTTTTCAAACTTTCATACATTTGTATCCTTCTGTGAATGCCATGCCTTGTTTCATACTAGCAAGCTCCCTTCCAGCTCAACTTGCTACATATTTAAAGCAATAATTTGTTTATTTTTCCTATGTTGCCCCATAGTTTGAGCTCCCAACCATGTGATCCTTCTTCAGAACTATCTTTAAAACTGCTGATGAACTGCCAATAAAAAAAAATTGCTAACAATTGCGCTGCTGACATGGTCAGCGCAGTGACTGCAGTGCTGACTAATGATGAGTCACTGTGATACATCCTTCCCATCTTTATCCGTCTGTAGTCACCTTTATTAAATCTCACAATACTTCACACAAACCCAACTTTTATTCTGCTTCTATAACTGATTATAACAGGATTCCAATCCATGAGCCAGTCTCCTAAATAAACATATAATAATTGCAATTCAAAAAAATAGGTGATCTTTATGTGATGATGGTAGCAATGACAGAAATTCACATTTGATGAAGAAAACTAAGCACTTATTTCTCTAGCTACTAATATTTTCCACACTCCTACTCTACCCCCTGTGCTAGCATGCTGAAAATAGTAGAGTAACAATTGTCACAGTGTAATTTCACAGGCACCAAAAATGCAGGAGTAATTACAAAGATTGGCAGGAACAGGAAATAATCTATCACACAGTTTTCAAATAAATTAGCAAGCAGTTGGTTTTTCAAGAGTGCTAGGTGCTAAATACTTTGAGTATCTTGACACTTTATTTAGGAATCTGATGTGAATGAGATTTTCTAAAAATCTGCCTTATCACCAAAGGCAAAATTTGTCTCCACTGACTGAGTTAGAACTTACTGCAAGGAGGAATTTCAGTTATTTGCATCAATGTGCATACAGTTTTGGAAACAATCTTACAGTAGCTTTTGAGGGACAGTGTGATCAAGTGATTGCTAATACTTACAATTCCATGCTTCTGCAGCAGGTCAATATCCTGAAAAAAGGACTCCTAAACAAAATAGCAGAAAAAAAATAGATGTTGCTTTTTCTTGTTATTACATCTATCTGTTTCAGATTTGTAAACGTTTATTGATTTTTCACAAATAATACATAACTTGTTGGACAACTGAAATAAGCAAAGCCGTAGTGAGCCAAAAAGGCCTACATGTTTCCTATCATCTTCACCATAAAGTGTATCTTCACAGGCAATTAATCCTCTGCTGTGCTAATAAAACTTGTGTTAGCACCATCATAATTGCAGCTTTTCTACCATAATTTCTCACTCTTTTCGTGCTGATGATCATTCTTCAGAAGCAGAAAATTAACGGATAGTCCCCTTGGATTTACTATAAAAGTGTAAAATATGATGAAATAATGATAATCCCATTAAAAACCGTGCACAGCTTTTGAAAGGTTAATAAAGATTACTTGAAGAACCAGGCTGTACAGGGACATGGGGAATGAGATTTTCTTGGTAGTAGACTGGAAGAAAATTTTAAATGCATTGAACTCCCTGATGGTTTTTGGGGACCTCCATGGGTTTCTTAAGACTATCAAAATACCTTTGAACATTTGCTGCACATAGTTTTCAATCAATAACAAATTTACCTCATCATCCTGGTATCCTGGTTCTTCTTGGACTACTTGATCCTCCATGGCCTTCATTGTGAAAGAGCACGGAATAAAGTATTGATCACTAGTGGGAAATGCAAACAGAGAGTCATGGGGAGGTAATAAATGAGTAAATGTCTGTAAAAGGACTTTTAAGAAGTCCTTGAACTACAGAAACATATCAGTATGACATCATATATGGATTTAAATTTGGATTCTGCTTCCAACTCTTCATTATCTGACCTACCAGGCCAAAAGGAGAAAATCTATAGCTTTACACTCAGATGAACCAGTTTGGCTAGAAAGGGCCTCATAGGTATTAGGAAAAGAGATCTCATTCCCTTGTGAGAATCTTGGGTCAGAGATGAGTTTTGGAGGTGGGAATATTTAAAATGAATTATCACTAGTGGAATTTATTCTGGTAAGAATGCTAAAGGCAGTCTGTATTTTTATAACAAAGTCAGCATAGTTGCAGACAGAATGGGCAATGGAAAGGCAATGCAACAGCTCAGCCTCTCCATCTTTATGTGACAGAAAACCCACAAAACAGTGCTGAGAAGGCTACAACTCCTTAGTGATGTATCTTGAGAGCAGATGTTTAAAGCTGTATTTGTTTTGAAGTTCTTGCTGAGGTTCAAAATGACCAATAAATGCTGAAGACATTCAGGTAATGGCTGTAAGGAGTATGCTTGCAAGGAGAGAACAAAAGAAGGATAATAAAAACCTGCAACTTTTATTGTGAAAACCCATATACAGAGAGCTCATTTCATGTTTCTTCATGGTTAACTTGCCATGTCTGTACTCCAGCACAGCTTCACTGCCCTCTCTATGAGACTTGCTATAAGCAAGGCCTAGAACTGGAATAGGCACTTAGTGACACCATGGTTAAATGAGTAAAGTGTGACCTCTTTAAATTTTATGAATGCAAGAATAGTGAATACAAAGTAGTTCCTTAGAATTATAATCTTATAACTAAACTACTCTATCATTTTTGTGGCTTTGTAAATGGGTTAGTTGCTTCTGTTTAAATTGTGAGATTACATTTGGTGTTCTAGCTCTGGATGATCAAAAGTTTTGCAGACCATCATATCAAAATGTGCACATATATTTACTTACTCATTTGTTAACAAAATCCACAAACTATAAGATGGACTATGTCTAACAGAGGTTGGGATAGTTTAGGCTAAATATCTGCAAAAGGCCTTTTTTTCAGCTTGTAAATGGATACTAATTTGCTTGCAAGAATCTTGGGTATGTAGAGACTGGGTAAGAAAGGAACAGGATATCAGAATTTCAGAACTATCTTATTCTGTTAGCATTTAATGGAAACATTCTTATAAAATCAGTTGTTTCTGATAGTGTCATGGTATATTTAATTTCTGTTTCAGAACTCTGACAATTATGGAGTGACAAATCATGCCTTCACATAATTACAGCAAAACATTAATTAAAAATACTTTGGGAGGTTTGAAAGATCCCCTAGCTTCAAATACCAAAGGAAGAAAAACAAGTAATGCAAGAGGCATTAAAACTATATTACAATCTCCTTCTTCATTAAAAACATCCTCACAAAATGCACATAATCTTGCACTTCAACCACCACTGAGCAGGTTATGGGATTGTTCTCCTACTCCCCATCCTTAGGCAATTGGCATCTCACAGCAGAAAAACGAGGCAGACCCAGACCTGCGTCTTCCTACAGGCTATTAGGGAAAATGGAGAAATTATACCTCACCCTATTAAAAGCTTTAGGTACGAAAAAAATCCTCCTGCTTAGTGAAGTGTTGTCCTGCTGCTGGTGTGTGTTGGCACACCTGAAGGATTCCAGTCACCACTGCCTGCAGTGAAGCAGATAAAAGGGTGAAAGTCCTGAGACAACAGATCAAATCCATGAAAAACCACCAACAATCTTGTGCCACCTCAAGCACCCAAGGGCAGGTGAGCAAGACCCGGATACCGGGGCGTCCTTCCAGCCTGCGGGTGTGACAGGGACCCCGCAATTCCCCCTGGCCTTGGGCGGCAGAAAATGGCAGCAGAGCTCGGCTCCCCGGGCCGGGGCGATCCGACCGGCCCCAAGGAGCCCCACGGCGCGACCTCACATCTGTTGCCTCAGAGGAAAATAACTGATTAATCGTCAACAACACACAGATTTATTCGGCTTTTCTTTGCCCGCTGCCTCCTCATGAGATGTACATTGCTGTTCCCAAAGGGCGAGGGACCGCTGAATCTCCCTCCCCCCGCAGAGCACCGTAATTCCCCATCAAAATTAGAACAGTAATTAAATCCCCAGCTCATGCCCGGGCAGCTCCCGGGGAGAAGGTGGGTGCAGTACCCGGGGCGAAGGCTCCGAGCCCGCCACGGCCGCCCGCCTCGCTCCTCCTGAGGGCACGGCCCGGCCGCCTTCCCGCCGGCGGCGCGGGGCGGGGCCCGGGGGGCGCCATGAGGGGCCGCGGGCCCTTCCCTCACCCGCCCCCTGCTGAAAGACTCCTCAGTCTCCGTCTTCAATCAGTCCATCGCCTGTGGGTTATCGGCTAGTAATCGTTGTCTACCGGGAATATCGCATTGCCCTCACTCCACAGCTGGGAAAGGCAGCATTAGTTAACACCGCGTTGGTTTGGAAGGCATTTGGTTCAACGCAGCTCTGCCTTTTGTTTTTCCAGAGTGCCGCTCACGCATCTTCCTCAACAAGGCACACACGGCGGTTTTGGATTGGATGGCCAAAACCTGTCAGGGAGCTGGAAGAGAAGTGACTTGACTGGAGTCACAGGACAAGAAAATGAGCCTGAGTCATACACATGACTTAATCTGCCATTTTAAAAGGATGGAAAAGGTGCTTTTTAGGATATGAACACTTGTGTGAGACATCTGCAGGCTTCTTGGAGGCAGTATTTGGAAAGCAATCGCCCGTTTTAGCTCGCCTCTGGTGGCACAGTTGGTACGGGACTGCATGTCAAGGAGACATCGCATCTCCGCGAGCAGCAGGAGTTCCTGGCTGCCCCTTGTGTGGGCTTGGAATGGCAGCAGGGATTGGAGCGGCATCTCAGCCTGTTCCAAGGGGCTTGTGAAAACTTCCCCACCCTCTGCCTGTGGGAGGTTAAGGGCACCTTTTCCAAGCCATTTCTTAGCCAAGTCAGAAAACCAAGCAATGAAACGCAGGGCCCTGTGCCATCATCAGCACACCACAGGAGTGCTCGCAGGGTCTCCATTCGAAACATTGAGCAATTTCTGTAAGTACCAAAAGTCCAATCCTAGGAGCCCAGGGCTTTGTCTGTACAGAGGAAGCGGCTGGCATGGCTTTTGAAAACCACATTATTCCACAAGAGCTATTCCAGAAGAGCACTTAGGCTGACAGCCCTTTAAAGGTGAATTCCTTCACAAAGTACTCTTTTTTTTCCGGAACAGAATGAAGAGGGTGATCCTTCTGGTGCTGCTGAGCAGCTCTGCAGCAGAAAATACCTCACTCTGTAAACAGCCTTCCCTTCATTATCCTTTTAGTTTGTAAAATGGTTCTCAGAAAGGTCAGTGAATGCACAGAATCTTAAGACCATTTCCCACTCCAAAGAGCTACTTTGGGCAATAAATTACATTATACAACTTCAAAATGTTGTGTGATCATTAATTGCTCATTCGGCTTCCACCTGGTGTTGTACACTAACCCCACAGAGCCCACACTGTAGAGGCATCCCTCCATCTTCTCATTCCATTTTACAGGTTCTGCTGCTGACCAATGCATCTCCATCCCTGAGGGACATCCTGGAACGAGACACACCACTGTGATATGCATTTCCTCTCACTCGAGATCTTGTACCTGTTTGGACAAGAACCAAGTCAAACCACTGCCATAAAATATTACGTATCCAGCTGATTTTTTCTTTTCATCCTCACAAACTTCATCCATAGTTGCAACAGGGAAATCATGAGGGGTTTTGTTGTTGTCATTGGGGTTTTGTTTTCCGTCTCTGGTCAGAGCTAAGATGAGCTGCAAAAGCTCTGTGCATACAATGGGTCTCAGGGTAGGAGTGGCAAAATATCAGATCAGCCAAGCTTTGAAATTCAGACTGAAGTAACAGGACAGCTCTGTTGTTAAAATGGAATCACTGGAAGGAATAGAGACAGTACTGGAGGACTGAATCATGTCTCCATCGTAGTCTTGAGATCCTTAGGCTAAGCCTTGACAAAAGTATTCAATACTACAGTATTGGGAGTGATCCTGCATTAAAAAGACACACTAAAAGGTAGATTTTGCTACCTCTGATTTATTTTGACCCCTCCCTTACTTTAAAAACTTTTTATTTTATCATGTCATTCTTAATTATATATATAAAGAAGGGAGGTCTCTAATCCTATAATATATCCTTAATCACTAAGGATATGTTATAGGATTAGAGACCTCCCTTCTGTCTATCAAGATGTCCTGTCTAGACCATGGTTCAGTATTGCAGCTATGAAGGAAGTGATGAATTAGAGAGCTGTGCCCACTGATATTAAAGAGACATCAGGTCAAGTCAGGAACACGACAGATTGTATGTGACTGGAAAAGAAGATAACAGTAATATCAAAACACCAACTAGAGAATTCAAGAATGGGTATTTTTCTAAATGAGAAGTAAATAATCTGTATTTCAACTGTACAAACACAGTACATGATAGCAGTCCAAGCCCCACAAGATTCACTATTTTAATAGGTGATTGTGAAATTAGAATTTCTTTATACAAATAATTAAGAATGACATGATAAAATAAAAATATTTTTTAAAAAGAAAACTGGAAAAAACAAGACCACTTGCAATTGTTGCAAAACCTAAACCGAGTTAGAGGATTTATGGAGACATACCATATATCACATGTGATCTATCAAAAAGACAAAGGAGATAAGAAAAACTATCCATTTTGAGAATGCACAATGAATTTTTTATTTTAGATAAAAAAACAAACTAGTAATAGAGAACAATAGGACTGAAAGAGACATCAAGAGATTATCTATCTCAAAGCAGAGTCTGATGTCCATTTGGCTGGGGAGGCTGTGGATTTTCTTTCATCTTTTGAGAAAGAACGAGACAATTTCAGTCCTTGCCTATCCTTGCCATTACCCCTGTTGTCTACCTTTCACTGTGCCATGCAATTTTATCTGTAAAAAATATGCAATATTTGAGCCAACTTCTACTTTTAAAAGTTTGGGTAACAAAGACTCTAATTCTTGCATGCTTTTTTCTACCCCAAAAGAGAAAAAAATGCCAGCATAACCAGTTCAAAAAAATGCCCAAACATGATGGATTATGTCATAGTGTGTGCAGCTTGCTCTTACCTGCTCATGACCTTTGGAGCTGAAACATGCAACCCTGGAATATGATATTGCCACTCTCAGTAATTTGCCATAAGCTTTGTACTGAATGCGCAAGGCCTCAGGACTGAGATTTGTCAGGTTTGCTTGCTTTGAACTTCTCTCGACCCTTCTGCATCTTTTCCTTGGTTAGTTGGGACAGCAGTTTCCATAATTAACCAGGTCTGTGGCTAATTTGTTTTACTTCTGTTTATCTGTGTGTGGTACAACCATCATTTTATATAAACAAAAGTAACAAACAGTTATTCTGTGAAGAAAAAGAGACTTATGACTAGCACAGCGATGCAGCACAGAGAAATGCAGGCATGGAGCAGCAATAGCAGAAGCCTTGAGAAGTGGGGGCACAAGATTTGCTGAGGAGTACAGGGATATAAAGGCAACAGGCAACGCACAGGCTTGGCAGGGCTGGCCTGATGGCTGTGAACATCTCACCAGTGATCAGCCAAAGAAAAGCTGAGCTGAAGCTGGAATTAGGGGTAGCAAAGAGAAAAAAAAAAGAAGAAGAAAAAAAGTAACATTTCTAATAGGCACTACATACGATAAAATCAGATGTAGTGTGGTGCTGGCAGGTGTAGGTGCAGCAAAGTTGGGGCCCTGCCAGGATCATCTTTTCCACCCCCAGTATTCCTGGAGCTGTAGGCTCTTTGATTCTCTCAACCCTAAACCTAACCCTAGCCACTACCCTAACCCTTTAAGCACATTTCTAACTTATGCTAATAGATATTTTTTAAAATATATCTTTTTAAAGCAGCTTTCTCATTGTTAACACTTCTTTCTGCTTGAGCAACTGGTGCTGCAAGCTTTTACAGTTTATCAGTCTCTGCACAAAAAAAAAAAATCTCTATTTTAATCGCTATTGAAAAAAACCAAAATGCAGTTGGTAAAATATATTACTCTGAATCATGAAATGTATGCTTTGGGAAGTGCAGGTCTTTTTTTAAACTGTGAGAGCTTTCTAAACAGCTGTTGCAAAATCCAAAATAACTGCTCTTTACTAACTCCATATACATAGATTTTTGTTCTGGAATAACTGCACCTTGTTCTACTTCAGCTTAATATTAACTTTATGATAAACAGAAGTAACAGACTAATTATGAAATAAGACTGCCCACATATGTAGCTAAGTGGGAGTAGTAATTGCAATTGCATATATCTTTGTTCATTTGAATTACCTCCAAGATCAAAGTAGGATGAAGAAAGCAATAATAAAATGTATTTGATATGAAACTGTTATCAGTCTTCAGATTTGTGACAATGCCTCTGACAAGCTTGCATTTGAATCAAAGCTCAGTCACAGCCCTGGTTAAAGTCCATGGGTAAATATCTTCATTTCACTAAGTAAACCAGAAGAATTGACTAACCAATCCTCTGCTGACAGATTAAATGGGAAGCCATTCCCCAAGGGAATGAAGTACATCACATGGCCAGTCCCTGGCACCAGAGGCCTGATCAGAGTACAGAGCATGGCCAGGCTCCTACACTGCCCTAACTAATGTCCCATGTTCCAGCTCTCAGAGTGAGCCTGAGCTTAGCTTTTACCCAGCAAGGCATTATGATTTGCTTTTCTCCTATTTGCATTCCCTCTGGTGCTTATCTGAACAGTAAAAAAGGAAAGATGGAATCAGGCAGCTGAGAGTTGAGGGAGAGAGACAGGGAAAGACTGCCTTGGCATGGTGTTGGATCAGTTTTGCCATTCCGTGGACTGTCACCACTCCTGTAGACAGAGTGATTTCTCTGGGACTAAATGCAGATTCAGGGGGTAGAATTTGTCTGGCAGCAGCTGAACACATTGGTGCCTAATAAAAAGTGAGAGAGAAGCAACAAGGATTTGTTACAGGAAACTGAGCAGAAAACTTGATTTAACTGCAATAACTCATGAGAAAGGGAGTTAAAACAAGAAAATGTTTCAGTGCTGCAGAACATAGGCCTCTGTGTGTGTATTCTTCACAAAGAGATTCTGACTTCTAATGCAAACAAAGTTGGAAGTACTGCAAATACTGTCTTAACTGTTATGGCCAAAAGAGTCAATGCTTCTTTAACTTATTCACACGCTAGCACTGAAAATTAGTCTGAAAAAAGACACAAAGCAAAGCGGCTTTATGCACCAAACATAGGACAGCAGAGTTTTCAGTGTTACAGCTGAAAAAAGCATAATTCATTGAATGTCTTTTTCTCCCCTTTAATGCATTCCAGCTCAAAGAAGCTGAGTGCTTCTGTTGTCAAGTAGGGTGAATAATGATTTTGAGTACACTGCTCTGTTTTGTACTCAGGACAACATTTTCATTAGCATGATTCAGAAAGAAGAATGTATTTAAAGTGCAGCTGATAGAAAAATTTAAATTTCTAGGTCATGGCAGATTTCACTGGTCACATAAAAAAAGGATGTATTACAGGAAAAACATTTTTAAAATCACATTTGGAAGAAATTCAGCACTGGTATTTGAGACATTTCTTCATTTAAAAAAACCCACCAAATTTTGAAGAGCCTATGCTTGAAAAACGAATAAATTTAACAGTCTTTCCACATTCCTTATATGTTTGGAAAAGCACAGATTTTCCAGCTTAGCCTCTCAGTTGGTATCAGCTTTCTTTTTAAATCAACCATGCTGCAGAACTGAACATGTTCCTCCTTTGGCCAGTTTTTTACTCTTGGCTTTGCCTGCTGCTTCCAATTGAGTTTGTGTGTAAACCACAGATAAAAACCCCAATCTTGCTCCATTTGTATTCCATATGCTTGCTGGGCTATTGGCCACAAGAGATCACAAGCAGTTTGTTATTCAAACCTCAAAACTTGGATAGGCATTGAGTGCATCATCATACAGTTATTTTTACATTAGAATAATATTTAAAGGTTCTAGGAATTGTAATTGGCTTTAAAATACTGCATCCTTGATTTTGCTACAATAGAGCCTTTTTCAGTAATGATCTGGCTAATAATTTTCTTCAATCTCAAACCTTTAAAGTTCAGAGATTCATTAGCCTGATTATTCTTTTTTAAGACATTGTTCTCCTTTCCATGGATTACCATGATTTCTTTACCTTCCAGCCTTACTGGAAGTGAGTTCTTTATTAAACACTTCTCTATCCATATCTGAAAAAAAAACCAAACCTGTTGATCTCTCCTTCTCATGTTTTTGCTGAATTGGTGATTACAAGTGACATGTCTGTGTTTCTGAAACTCTGTGCAGCTGCACAACTCCTACTCAATGACAACTCCCACAGGGGTTCAATATACCCCAGTACTTTCTACTGCAGTCTTTATTCCTATTTTGTCTGTCCTCCACTGTTGTTCTTTCACTGGATTCTCAAGGCAGCACTTCCTGTTTTAACAGTCAGGCAATCCAAGACAGATGAATAGGTCAGAATTTCTGAGTTCACACATGACCTCTGTCCTTTGGGCAATGAGCATCAAACAAGAAGGAAGTTATAAGACACTCAAATATTTGATTTCAAAATTTTATTCAGTATTCAGAACTGCAGCCATGAGATGTTCCTAACTGACCAGCCACAGTACCCCAGCCTCAGCTATCACATGCTGCTGATGCAGCAAAAGCAAACTGGAGAGAAGAAGCTGAAGAGAACAACAACCATCTTTCATCCTGGGCATTTGTTAGAAATGACTGAGTGGTCTTGAAGAATGTTTTCTAAAGTAAAAGCATCTGCAGATCAGCTCAGGATTCTGAATTGTCTGGGTGAAGGACATTCCTGGGTATCACTTCAGGAGGAATTCAAGTATATTTGAAAGGATAGGGGACTTGCTTCCAAAGAAAGGAATAATATTTTCTCACCCATTCTTCTCAGGAAGACAAAAGGGTTTAAGTGGTAATGGGTATGGATCTTACTGGCTTAGGGGCAGAATCTGTGAGAAAAACTGACAAAAAAGCAACACTAAAATGTACAAAGCAATCCCACTTCTACACTGCCTTTACATGAGCAACTGCCCTTAAGAATTTTTTTTTTTTTTTTGTATGACAGCGTGTATATGGGTGCCAACAAATCAGCTATGTCAGCAGGAGAGAGAGAGAAAAATTAACTCAATCTATGACATCATGGTCTATCCTTTTCAAACACTGCCTCACCTCTCTAGGATGAGGTGCTATTTTTAGTCCTCTAGTTTTAACATATGTTGAGACTGCTTCCAAATGCTTTCCTTCTTATCCTTTTCAAGCTTTGCATCTTGGGTGGGGGGGTCTGAAATACTAAATATTAGCAATCCGGATTCTCTGTGCTTAGCACATGTCAGTGAATCCAAAAGCTAAGGAAATTATTTGCACTTGCACTACTTAGGCACACAAAGGAACACACACACACACACACACACACACACACACACACACACACACACACAAGCAGTTTTGATGGGTTCCAGCTGTCTGATTGACAAACATACACATCTGTGGATACACGCTCTCCTGGTTCACATATGGAGAGCATGTATCATAGCATAGTAAAGGCCTTCACAACAACAAGCCTTAAAATTCTTAGTAAAACAAATAGTGTTTAACCTTTTCTTCCCCGTTATGTACCTGGAAAAGTCACTGGCTTATATTTTACTTGTTTGGACTTAGAAGATTTGCTTGTATGATGAGGATGGTACTGGCTAAAAGCTTGTTCATGTCTCAGTTCCTTCAAGAGAAATGAAGGCCAGAAAAAAAATTCAGTAATTTACCATATTGTTAGGATTAAGGCCTTAATTCTCATGCATTCCCTTTAAAAAGTCTGGCCCATCCCCAAGTGAAACATAGCTACCTCTAGGGCAAACTACAGCGGCACTAGTGCTAGCAGCACCACGCTGCAGGCAGGGGAAAAGGAATAAAAGCATCCTCTCCTGTTGAAAGGGCAGGAGAAATTTCAGGGTCAGGGGAGGCAATTGTAGTCTTGCAAAACAGCTATGACATCAGGGAATATCCTTATCTAGTGAAAAGCAACTGATAGAATTATTCCATAAAGCTCACAGCTGAGTCAGCTGTCTCCAACAGAAATGAGTTTGGAATAATTCTTCCTTCAAGATTTATTGACTCCATAAACTGGTTTCACAAAACTAACAACTCACAACACACTTGTGTGTTTCCGTCTGCCAGCCTCAATAGAAAATGACACTAGCATCACATGGTTTCTGTATTTTTCTTAGACAGTTTTATAAGCAAACAAATTTTTCCCAAATTCCACTCCCTGCATAATTCCTTAGTGAAATATGTTTCCCCCTTGCCACTCCATGGTGACAAAGCAGCACCAGTTGAAGGGCTTTTTCTAACATGCTGTAATGGCAATGCCCTGCCTGTGGCAAGAGGAATGTGGCTGGCAGCATGGCAGTATCACTGGGAGGATACTTAAACATAAACAAGGACAGGGATTCCAAAAAATAAAAAGTTACCTGGATTCCATCAGCATTGCTGTAATAGTGACTATTAAAAGAAAAGAATAAACCAAACTCAGTTCAGCTTGGTCAAGAAAAGCCAAAGATTTTGCTTCCACTTGTTGACAGACATGTGGCAGCACAAACTTTCATTACAAAAATATGTAGAAGTCAGCAAGTTGAAAATTGAGTAAATTGTGTATTACGCTGAGAGAAGTCATTGGCAGCATGAGTAAATATAAAAGAAAATGTTTGCTATACCTAATTTCAGATTCTAAGGAGAATAGCTTGCCCTCCTGCCAGCTTGTTTACGAAGGCTCTGGATTTAAACAGAGCAGACAGACTTGTGACTGATGACCTGTTCCTTCTCACCCCACCTCCCCTCCCTGCTTCAATGTACAATACAGGAAAATTCCCAAAGTGTTTAACAATATAGGCATTGTTCTTAACTTCAGTTTAAGAGCAATATAATTCAGCTTAGTTCCAAAGCATTTGTAGTGAAATAAATGTTTGACTCTATGAACACCAGCTTTGAATATCCTCACAGGCTTCTATATCTGGTTCAGTGTTCCCAGCCTCTGATTCAATGCAGCATGTGTGCATTTACCACTACCATTCCTTCCACTGCTCATACTTTCTTCCATGCTGCTTTACCCAAATATCTTTCCCTTGCTTTTTTTTTTCCTTCTGCCTTACTCTCTTTGCTCCCTGTGCTTAGAGCTTTCCCCTTTTTTTGTGTGACAAATAAGCATTTTTCCTTTTTCCTAAAACACTAACCAAAAACATGTCAAAAGTTCCTGTGGTTTTCTATTAGACATTTGAAAGCAATTTGCTACTCTACCTAGCTACAGTGGTCATGCTGTTGCATTATACTCCATCATCCAGATTATTCAGGTCTCAAGACATCAAACCTGTTATTAAATCAAGGGTTCATAATTAAGTAGTTAAAATTTAGTGCAATGGGAACTGCAGTTCTCATTGACTACAAAATAAGTGGTTATTATTGGAGCATTTTGGAAAGTGTCACTACCTACCTAGGTGACTAAATATCAGATTAAGACATTTGTTTTGGATACTGCAATTTCCATTTTTACTGGCAGATTATCCTTTTTTGCAGCCCACTGCACACTGGCTCACCTGTCCCAATTTAGATTACAAGCTTTCCCGTGTTCTACACCAGGCCTGACATCCTTAACATGATCCCTGGCAACAAGTTATCACTACCAGTTGTTTAATCTTGGAACTGAAGTAGCACATTACTTCAACTGTAAATGAATGAATGAATTGTGAGAACAGCTTGTCTGCTGACCCATGAAAACAATTTCCCTTTCTTTCAGAATGGCAAGATTTAAATCTTTAGAGACTCAGATTTTCATTTGCTTTTATTTCCAAAATGAATCAAATTACACAGATGTGTGAGCTAGGAACCAGTTTCTAAATATGACATGCCTTCCCTCCCATTAAAAAGATTAGATTCTTTACAACATTTAAGCACTTGGTGTGAAAGTCAAAGTTAAGTATCTTTTCCCTGTACCACATTCTTCCCTTACTTCTTTTCTAAAGGAAATGTCTGCTGTATCTTGGATCTTGGCTAGTGGGTACAATATAGACAGTGAGTGTTGCCTGGGGAATGATGACCTGCAACAAGTAACAATCCTTGAAGAGCACAGAAAGTGCAAAATGTGCTTGTAGGCATTGTGCTTGAAATGAGGGTGATAGAACATCTACTGAGGACTTCAAGAAAGTCTTTCTGAATGGTTTTGGAACAACTCCTGTTTCATGTCATCTGACAAACTGAGGGGAAAAAACAAAAACAAAAATTCAACAAACCCAAATTGACAACCTTTTCAGTTATAGTGACAAGATGAAGAGTGCTAAGGAACACATTCAGTGCTGGCAGCTGGGCGTGCAGCTGCAGTGTCAGCCGCAGGTTGCGCTCTGGGCTGGGAGAGCCCCAGGCAGGAGGCCAGGAACTGGCACTGACCCTTGGCACAGCAGAGGGCACAGGACCTGTGGCACAGCCAGGTGACCGGACACTGAGACACAGCAGGAGCCGAGGACTCAGCAGGAAGAGCCAGGACTTTGTCACACAGAGATTGGGAGGATATGAAAATCCAGGGCTTTCTTTGGGGTCCTTTCTTGGAGGCACCCAGCTTGAGCTGATAATTTTGCTGCCCCATGGTTAAATTATTTTAAAGATCCAGATGTCTGAGACTCAGGGAAAGCCCAGCTCGAGCCAGTAAGGAAACCTGGTTTGATTGTGGGAGTGTGGGGGGTGTAGGGAGTCAAGTGAGGTCCTGCTGGGTCACTGGAGCTGCCCACTGAGGAAAGACTTCAGTCCCAGGGTGACTGACAAAGTGGATTCTGGATGGTCAGACAAGGAAAGTTTCCTCAAGAGCAATGAATACTTCTAATGGAAGCCTGAGTTCTGTGACACATCCACTTGCTGGCTGCACTTATTTGTGAATATATTTTTATCCTGCATTCCTACCAGTCTTACCAGTCTTCTCTGAACTGCTTGTCATCTTGAAGGAATCTGGGGAAGGAAGGCAGAACAAAAATCATAGTTCCTAAGTTTAGAATCCAAGATTTAGTTTATGTTTTATTTTCAGTTTCTGAGAGAGAGCACCCTCCATTATGGCTCATTTTGCTTGGGCATTTAATGCAAATTCAAAATTTATACTTTCAGGGTTTGCTTTACCTTGTGAACCAATGAGCTTTAGTGCTGCTGAACATACTTGACCCTGTGTAGCTACTTGTATGACAGTTGTTGACCTGCCAAGATCCTTTCTGCCTGGTCCTAATATGTCTCATATTTGCATCCCTTGCTACCCCAGGGAACAACACAGAACAGGAAACCAAAACCAACCAGACCTCCCATTTATTGCTGTAAATACTCCTGTACCTTGCATTCACAGGTCTCACAGGAATGACTTCTAAATTGGCATCCTGGAGTAGTGCAGACCATTGGTGAGCTGTCATCTGCATTCCTCAAAAGCCTGAAAAGCAATGTCATTTACATTCGAGCTGGCAGCAGATACCCAAAAGGACTTTCTGGGCCACATAGTCCATTGTCATGTTGTTGCAGACTCCACATCATCTAAAGACCATGTTACTTCCAATTTTTGCATTTGATAAGAGGCATACCACAGGCATATGGTGGCATATTCTTTCTAGCACAAAGAATTAGTGCAGAGTAAGACCAATAGATCAGGGCTTCCTGGGCAGAAAAAAGACCACCCAGGTTGGATACAAAATTCTTATTTTGATTAGCAGGATCTAGGGAGAATGCTTACCTCAGTGTTCTTGTGACTCTCTTTGGTGACAGCAATTTGTTCATCTTGAATTTTTCTGGTTCCAGCTGGGAATAGTCCCAGTTAGTGTAGCTTCTTGGAGCTTTTTGGAGTGTGTCTAAGTGAAGGTATAGAAGGAATGGTGAAAGAGCATGGAAGAGGAAAGAATACTTAGCACTTCTCTCCCACCTTCATTGCATGCTATACACACTGAGCCCCACAGAATCTCATGCTGCAGTCCATTATACACAAGTGTGCTTGTTTGTACAGGCAAAGCACAGCTGATGCTCTTCTGAGGCCTGAGATGAAACCACCTTGGCAGAGAATTTAGAATCCAGGCCCTCTTTGCTCTCCCTTATAAACAACACAGCAGCACAGTCCAAAGGCTAAACATCTTGACTCCATAGCTGCCAGTCGTGAAGGGTTACAGCAGCACCAAACACCAACCCACACAGAGAGATGCTTGAGACTCTTTCCCTGGTATTCCCTTTTCCTGAATCTGCTCATTAGGAATGTACAGACTGGAGGCTTCAATTTCATCATTTCCTGGAAAGGACATCTTAAGTGAGCCATGGAAACAGATGACTGTGAAAATAAGAGGCAAGGAAAAGAATGAAATACAGATGTGGAAGCAAGCAAAGAGTGGCCAGGTAACAGGAACAGAGTGAAATAAAGCTTAACACAAGCTTTCACTGCTATGTGGGCTGCACATGCTCCCTGAACCTTTGGTCTCCCAGTCACCAAGGACAGCCTCATGGCTAACTCCATCAGGAAGCAGTGGATTCTCTCCAGAGCATGGGAGTAGCTCAACTGCCTGTGTATCTGTGTAAATTCCTTCAAGTGAGCAGTGTGGCCAGAATGGTGAGCAATGACTGGAAAACCTTCTCAGAGGCCTGGGAACTTTGCATATTTCATGCATGGTTTCATTTACCCTTTTTTTTTCTTCTTAGAGCAGAGGATACATGTTAGTACATATTAGAGAGGCCAAAGTACACAAATATAAACATGTATGTGTAAACTCAGGGAAAGAGGGCAGGAACTGGGTTTGAAAGACAAGGGCAACTCAGGGTAACTTACAGCTTGCAGGAGCTGCATTTCCTGACAGGAGCAAAACTGTTCTCACCTATCATCCATTCTGAAATTGCATTGCAAAGCTGTGTCTTGGACTCATCAGTACTGAAACATGACCGTGAGAAACAAGCAAGACAAGGCTTGACTCAGCAGTGAAGAGAAAAAATAAATAGGGTTTAAAGAAAAAATAATGACAACTCCACATACTTTTTAGTCCAGAGATCATGTACACAGTGTTCTTTTGAATAACAAAGTCTACATTTCAGCCAAGGTAATGACTGCAGCTTTGAAAAGCCAGTAGGGAAAAAGTACGTGATTTGGTAAAACAATAAGGATAAAAACATTTCTCCTTCCTTCTTTCTTTAAAGGTCTGGTTAGCAAAATAGAACAATCAGAAAGAGTGTTTGTGCAGATATTTAGAACTTTTAGGACACTATAAAAGCCAGCTGTGAAAAGTGAAAGAGAATTAAGAACCTGTGAATAAGTAAGTGGCTAAAAGAGAGAAGGCAAAGGCAAAGCAGGTGAAGGCATATTTGTTGGCTGTTAGAGGGCACACATGAGGGATGAGAAATATAAACTGTGCTTTACTGCATTTTATTATTTTTTTAGGTTACTAAGATCCATCCAGAAGACAGTTATCAACTTTCCTGGCTATCACTCAGCTATTCAATGAAGGATACCACTCCATTATCCCCAAAAGTCACAGCATCCATGATAGTTGGATATTAGGATGCTTGCAATAATTAATTAATAGATGCTTGCACAGTACTCTGAAAATCTCAATTTATAGGATAAGCATTAATTTCAGATTACATTTGTGAGGATGGGTTTCTCCCCTTCACTCTGCTTGTGTTTCCTTTGCCTAAGCTATAAGCACTGGAATGAGGGCCTCCTGGTGGTGGAATCTGAGACTGTCAAGCGGGAGGAAAGCACATTCTTAACAAAGCAGTGAAACGGCTGTTCTTTTATCTCCTGAATTAGCTACAATGAAATAAAGAAACAGAGAGAGAAAAAGAAGTGTCGGCTTTGACAACAAAATATAGGTGAGGTATTTAATATCTAGGATTCTAAAAGAAGGGACATCTTTAACTGCACAGCACTGAGGCAACAAGAATTACCTCACTGCTGAAAAAATTTAATTGGGCAGGGAATTAATTTCAATATGCAAAAAAAGTTTTAGTTTACAGCTTTTCAATTCAGGATAGGTAAGGATCTATAAAGCCTTACCTATCTGTAACAACCAGGCAATGTACCAACTTTCAATACAACTAAAATAAATACCCAGAGTAAGCCTAGAGTAAGTCTACTGAATTCACCAGTCAATGGGGTTTCCCCGTAATTATTGATATAACAGAGAACAATAATAATCCTGCTGCATGTATTAGAAAAAGCAAGAGACACACTATGGAGTTAAAAACAGCTCTGAGAACATTTAAGCTATAGATTCTCTATCACTTTTGAGCCAAAAAAGCTGAAGAAGATGCTCCAAATTAGGCTACCAAGAACAGCTTGGGTCTATTCCAAAATTTCCACACTGCCATGTGCTACAGGCCTATCTCCATCCTGTCAATCTCTCAGCCTTCCACCAGTGCTCTCAAAGATGTCCTCCTGGGAACATAGGCAGCTTCCTTACACAATGACTGTAACACAGGTTCTTCACCATTTAATGGGCTTTTGCAGTTCCTAAGTGATCTCTGGAGTTATTGTCCTGGGAGAAAGAGTGTGTGCTAGGTGTTCTTTTCCCCACAGAGTGACAGGAACAGAAGGATGCACACTACTGCACCATAATGCTCTTAACATAGCTGAAAATCGTATGTCAAACTATATATAAACACACACATATATATATATGTATGTATTTGCAATATACTGAGAGACAATGCTAGAAACAGCAACAGTCAGTTCTTGTCTTGGTATCTACCTGATGTAGGTGGAGAAACAATGATGAAAAGCTGCTGCCAAAATACCCTGGGAGGTTGGCACAGTGAGGAAATTCCGTAGCATTTTTCAAGGAAATGGAGTCTGGTGAGAAATGAAATTTCGTCAAACCATGGAGAATAAGAAAGATTCCTGAAGCAAATCACAGCAGAAATCAAGACACTGAGCCTCCTTCTCTTAGTCTCCAGGGAAGATTTCTGAACTCTTGTTGACAAGCCCTACCAACTCTGAGGCCATTCACACAGGGATTATTCACTGTGGGCACAGCAAGCAGGCACAGGAGGAAACATTCACCTCCCATGCCAAGGCAGTGGGGATGGGCTGCCCCAAGTCTCTGCTTCACAGAAAGAGGCAGTAAGAGAATCACTCTGTGACCCCAGATGCATGAGACAGTGTAGTTTTATAATAATTACAGTGTATTTCTACAACACTCATCCTGCTCAGCACAAGGAGAACTCAAGCAACAACTCTGCTGAAACATACAGGTTTGTTCTAGGAAGGTGAACATTACTGAAAAACCACCCTAACCAAACTGAGCTTAGTCCCTCACTCTCCTGTATGGTCTTTGGCTCTCATAAGCACCCAAGTGACCTGCCTTTGTGCTCTCATTTCAAAATTGTAATTCTACATGCTCTCAGCTTTTCTTCCAAAGTTCCTGCCCTCATTTATCTGGACCTTCCTTTCATCTTTCTTACCCAATATATGCACACACATGTGGGTATTAAATGGTGATGGAAACCACAGCTACTTCACAAAGGCCTTGTTCTGAACAGTGAGTTTTTATTCTACTTTGAAGGGTGCTGACTCCCCCCCCCCCCCCCCCATTATAATCACTTCTCTTATTGCAAAAATCACCGCTTTCCAGTGCACAAACTGCTATACTGGGTCTGAAAGCAACTGGTTTTATAGCATGTGTCCTGCAAGAACCAGATATTGGTTTGCTGGACTACCAAAAGATACAGCAGCACCAGAAATTTTTCTTGTCTCAAGTCACCGGATTTAACTGTGCTATTTTTCCAATTCTCATTCCAAGTGAGCAATTTTCTGGTTCACTTAAGGCAGGGTGCCAATTAAGCACTCTGGGAATGAAAGTCTGTTAGATAATTTTTTTTTTTCCTGGAGTACTAATACATGTACAAACCAAATCAAAATGTTGGTGATTCTTTCCTTTCCTTCTCCTTTTATCTCCCTGCCCCCTGTTTTTTTTTTTTTCTCCTTGTCTTTATTGCTCCCTTTTAACTAAAGTCAGTATTTTAGTACCTCATTAATCCAAAATTTTTCAGGAAAGCCCCAGGAAGTCCTCAGCATAAGCTTTTTTAACAATGAAGCAAGTAACTTCAGATTGCTATTCTCACATATTGGAGAATTACTTTATAGTTTAGGAGTGGCATTTTGCCTCTGTAACATAAAAAGTGCTGGTGATATATGTCACATACCCGTGCCATTCATTCAAAATATCCAAACCAACTGCCACTGCCACCTCCCATGGAATACAAGCCAGCAAGTAACACAAGGAATCTAAATTTATTCCGTCATGTGCTGAAAGGGAGGGATTTGCAACGTGCACAGAAAATCAGGCTGCTGGGACTGCTTCAAAGGAAGGCGTGTGAGGAGCTGCTGCTGTGGAGTCACTGTCCCCGGAGGCGTTTGAGAAAAGACTGGACATGGCACTTAGTGTCACAGTCACGTTCACGTGGTGGTGTTCGGCCAAAGACAGGACTTAATGACCTCAGAGATCTTTTCCAGCCGAACTGATTGTGTGATTCTGTACCATTCTGCTCTCTCCAGCTCCTCACCCATCATCCCCTGAACCCGCGCAGTCCAGGACGCCAGACCTCCTCCACTTCTTCTCCAACGCTCCCAAGCAAGGGAGTCTTCTCTGCCTAATGGCGGTTAGCTATTTAGCTGAAAAAATAAACAAACAATCCCCACCAAAAACATTTTTAACTCTTCCAAGCGATTCGAGCATTCTAGGGAAGGTGTTAAGGAAAGCGCCGTCAACACGCCACTAGTTTGACGCAGCCCGTGAGCAGGGCCGAACCCCGAGCCCACTGCCCGGCACTCCGCCCCCGTGTGCCTCCAGCACGGGAGGCGGAGCGGAGCCGCGGATCCCATCGCCACGGCAACGCGGCGGCCGCAAACCGCTCCCGGGACACGCGGCGGATCCCACCGGCGGCGGACGCGAGCGCCGGGAGCGGGCGCGGCCCGACGGAGAGGTGCGCCCCCCCCCCCCCCTCCGCAATTAAGGCGAAGCTCGATGGAACAGCCCGGCCCAACCGCCCCCGCACCGCGGGCTGACCCTACCACTGCGGCGCGGGGGGGATGGGGACCGGGGGGCATTCTTCATCGGCTCCGCTCTTGCCGAGCCCGCTGCTTTCGCCAGTGAGATGCCGGGAGGGAAAACAGAACAAAGGAGCATCCCGGCGGTGGCCCGTGCGGGGAATAGCTCCCCTTGGGGCTCCCCTTCCAGCTGCTCGGCGTGCCCGTGGGGTGGTACGGCCCGTGCCCCCCCGAGGTGCCGGGCCGCGCGGTACTGGGGGTACCGGCCGGGGGCGGGGAGGGCCGGGCGGGGCGGGGGGGGACACCGCGCACCGTCGTCCCTCCGTCCCCGCCCGGCTCGGTCACGTGGCGGTGGAGGTGCGAGGGACGTGGCCGTGAGGGCCGGTGCTGCCCAGTGGCAGTGGCGGGGTGGCGGCCCTGACCCCCCCCCCCCCCCCAAATCTCTGTCTTGGCCTGAGAGCTGGGGGGCTCTGCCTGGGGAGAAGCTCACTGGAGAGAATGCAGGGCTCTGCCTGGGGAGAACATGCCTGGGGAGAACATCGCTGCTCCTGGCGCACAGCCTCAGAGCTGTTGTGTCTCTCCTGCTCCTTCAGGAGCCTGCCATAGGCCTGGCCAGCAGCGTGCAATGCCTCTCTTTGGGAATTCCTTCAGCCCGAAAAAGACCCCCCCCAGGAAATGGGCCTCGCTGTCCAACCTGCACCTGGTGAGTCCCAGCACCTGCGGGTTTGCTGCAGGAGCCGTGTCTTGGTGCCAGGGGTGGGTGGCTCCTGCTGTCAGTGCCATAACCCTTACAAGGGCTCCCAGCTGCTTCTGGGGCAGGAAAAAGTTCTTCATCCAGAGGGTGGTTGGGCTCTGGAATAGACTTGCCAGGGCAGTGGTCACAGCACCAAGCCTGACAGTTCAGGAAGTGTTTGAACAATACTCTCAGGCACACAGTGCAGATCTCAGGGACAGTTCTGTGCCGGGCCAGGAGCTGGACTCAATGATCTTGTGGGTTCTTTCCACCTCAGTATATTCTGTTATTCCAACTGTGCTGCTTTCTTCCTGCAGTGCAGCACCATTCCTGACCACTGTGACTGTACATGAAGCTAGAAATGGAATAGCTCAGGGAAGAATCATCATCACCACACCTGCAGTCCAGAACTGTGTCACTGAAAACTTCTCACCTGTGGTCTCCAACTGCAGGGAGATGAGTGTGTAGGTGGGAGAAAGTGCAGGGATGGCAGTGAGAGCAGGGATGGCAGTGAGAGGAGCCAGTCCTCTATGCAGCAGTACGTGACCAAAGTAGTACATATGCCCAAAGGTTCCAGGCTCCAGGGCCATTTGGACCAGCATCTTCCACTGGAATGCCAGTCACTAAGAAATGGGAGAGCAGGGGGTGGCTCTGGAGCTCTGTGAAACTGAGTGTGATCTTCTCCCTGCAGCTGGATAGATCCACCCGTGAGGTTGAGCTGGGCCTGGAATACGGCACCCCCACAATGAACCTCGCTGGCCAGAGCCTGAAGTTCGAAAATGGCCACTGGGTTTCAGGTAGAGTACAGCTCAGCTTGCTCTGGTCTGAAGTAGCCATGGTTGGCTGATAATCTGTATTTTGACTTCCTTCTTTCCTCCAAGAATCAGGAGGCTTCCTGGGGGATCGCAGGGAACTGCAGCGCTTGCGCAAACGAAACCAGCAGCTCGAGGAAGAAAACAACTTACTTCGGCTGAAAGTGGACATTCTGCTGGACATGGTGAGCCTTTGCCCAGCTGCTGCCTGCCCATAGCAGTGAGGATGGCTGGGCAAAGGGTGCTGGGTCCCCTGAAGAAGGCTGCTCTCAGTGCACCCCACTTTCTGCTTTACTCTGTGGGGCAACACGGGTGTAATGGCAAAGTGACTGTGGGAGTAAAGCCTGATCCCCTCTGTGAAAAGAGGGGAAGGTTCCCTCCACATCAGAGCTTGTTGTGAACATATGACTGAGGAGACAGAAGTCCCTACAAGTGCCATGTCTCCTGTTTCCCTTTCTGCACAGAATGTGGCATTTTTCTTGCCACTCTGTCCTCTGCCCTAACTGTGAAACTGAGTTACAGCCACAGAAGGCTGGTCACTGAAGATTAAAGCTTCCATCTGCTGTCATGAGGGGTGAGACATCTATCCTATGTGTAAAAGTGTGGATGAAAGAATTTCCAGTAAATAAACTGAAGTTCAGCCTTAGCCAGAGATTACAGCTTTCATGCCTAAAAATCTGGAGAGACATTCAGGGAAATAGAACACACATCTATTCACAGTTAATAAGGCTAATAATTTAGCCTTTATGTCACTCTAACCAAGTATTTTATTTCCTTACTCTTCACATGTTTTAAAACTGGAAAATGGCTTTTGTGGCTGGAACACTCAGTAGAAGCTCTAGCTGCTCTCCAGGTTTTCCAGGCAATCTTGTGAAACATGACATGGCAGCTTCCCCCTTGCTCAACAGGAACAAATTGCCTCCTGCAGGACCTGGCTTGTGGCTGTAAATCTCAGTTGTGCTGTGAAGTTGGAAAAGCCTCCCCAGCTTTTAACTCCCTCCTGTTGTTGTTTGCTGTGTGTTCCAGCTCTCTGAGACCACTGCCGAGTCCCACCTCATGGAGAAGGAGCTGGAGGAGCTGAAGCAGCACAGCCGGAGGAAGAAGTGAACAAGAGATGGCCAGGCTGGTGGCTCTGGGTCTTGGCCCATGCGATGCTGGGGCTGGCTCGGGCCTCCCAGCCATGATGGTACTGTGTGAGGTACTTTGTTTCACGGGACCACGAGTGCCGAGATGCCTCCAGCGCTGTGTGGTGCCGTGGGTACTGCTCTGGTTTGGCACCACAGCGCTGTTAATTAACACGATTTTCCTCAGAGCACTTTACTTGCTACGTTTGCTCAGCGCAGCCCAGCACAGGTACCCTCCTCTCTGAGGCAGCCGGACAGCCGGCGGTGGGGCCGATCGTCTCCGTGAGGGCTCCTGCTCGCCTTCTCTGCTCACCGAAGCAGGGAGACCTCTGCCTCTCCCCCACCGCAGGGAGCCCGCGGGTGCTTGTACAAGCCTCACCGTCTGCCTTGGGCGAGCAGGACGCTGGAGTTGATCGTTCTCGAGAGTTTTGCATATTTGATATAAAACCTTGCAATTAAAACCCGGCTCTGAGGGTGTTTGTTACGCGTCGCGCTGTGCTGCGGGAGCCGGGGCGGGGGGCGGCCGCTGCTCCTCCGGGCCGCCAGGGGCCGCTGCCTGGCCCGGACTGGGTGGCGGGAGGGCGGCCGCGCTTCCGGCGGCGCTCTGGCCGCCGCTCCTTCCGTCCTGTCTGGTGGCGATGGCGGCCGCGGCGTCCCTGTCCCCGGAGGAGCTGCTGCCCAAGGGCGGCGCGGGCAAGGCCGAGGAGCTGGAGGATGAGCTCGACGAGGAGGAAGAGGACGACGAGGAGGTATCGGGGCAGGCGGCGGGGAAGGCCGGGCGGGCGCGGTGACCCCGCGGGGCGCGCAGGGCCGTGCGGCGGGGCCTGACATGGTTGGTGCCGCCCGCAGCTGGACGAGACGCTGGCGGAGCGGCTGTGGGGACTCACGGAGATGTTCCCCGAGAGCGTCCGGTCGGCGGCCGGGGCTACGTTCGACCTGTCGCTGACGGTAGCGCAGAAGATGTACAGGTGAGGGGGCGGCGGGCCGGGCCGGAGCCCCTCGGAGCGGGCCCGGCGGGCAGAGCGGGGGCGCGGGCGGCTCCGCCGGCTTCCGCGGTGGCTTTGGCCGCTGGTAGCGCAGTGCGGGGAGCGGCAGAATCACGGGTTTTGTTTATGGGCGGCCTAGGAAGGGCGGGGATAAGGGGACACCCCGGAGCTCGGGGTTGAATTTGGAGGCAGGCTTATGTTTGAGGCGCGGAAGGGAAACGCGGGTTTGTGCCAATATGAACTGATTCCTAGGGTTCTTTATCCTTGATAGATTCTCTAGGGCAGCTCTGTGGATTGGGACCACCTCCTTCATGATTCTGGTTCTTCCTGTCGTCTTTGAAACTGAAAAACTGCAGATGGAGCAACAGCAGCAGCTGCAGCAGCGACAGGTGAGGCAGGAAGGCCCAGCCGTGTGTCCCGGCCCTGCAGAGTTGGCCGGGAGTGCCTGCACCTCCCGCTGTGAGCAGCGCTGGGGGAGCCGGGGCAGAAGGGTGCACTCTGTTGTACGCTGTGGCCTCACTCATCCACCAGATTCTCCGGCTGGATGTTCTAATTGGACAGTCTTGCTGATTGATTCCCGGTATCAGGCTGGTGGCAATGCCTGGCAAGCACAACCTGGCTTTTACCAGCCAAAATATGCTGTGAGAGGCTGAAATAGGGGCTGTAGTGGGGTGCTGACCTTGGCTGTTGCAGCAGCTGCAAAGTGCCACCAATACCTGTGGGAGGGGGGACAGCATGGCAAGACATCTTGTGTCCTTGAAACCCCTCAATGAATGGTTTTCTTTCCAGATCCTCCTCGGACCCAACACAGGGCTCTCAGGGGGAATGCCAGGGGCCCTGCCTCCGCTGTCTGGAAAAATCTAATTTGCGGAAGCTGAGTTGGATTCATATCAAGTGGGAAGACCTCGATTATGATATATTGAACTGTTGATTTGTTGGGCCAGGGCATTTTTTCTTTTTATTTTTGGTTCTCCTTTGGGACATTGACCTGTTCATAACGAGGGAGGGAAGCCCCCCTATGGACCTGATGATGGCTCCTGTCGGCATCCCCCTCTCCTTTAGAAATCATGAGTATTTCCTTTTATTCAATCACTATGCCATAACCAGTTACAGACTTGGACCGGGGGAGCTCCTCTGCCAGCTTCTTGCCCCCACAAAACACTCTGGGGCACAGGTCAGGCTTTGAAAAGCAGCAGGCAGACACAACAAGTGCTTTCCTGCCTGATTTGGAGCTGAAGGACAGTGGTGGCAGGAAGTGTGACTTTCCCAGCAGAGGAAGGAGGGGTGCCGGTGGCAATCAATACCCCATGGAAAATACTCTTTGGGAAGATGCGTCTGCAGAAACACTTTCACTGCAGCTGTGTGTGTGTGAGAACCGAGGGAGCAGCAGGCCAGGTTTGAGACGATCACATCCACGCAGATTCTCTGCCTCATAAAGTAGAACAGACATCAGCTGCGTATTTTTTTGTATGGAATATTAAATAAATCCAACCTGAGCAGTGTGGTTTTAATAGATGTCCTTGAGGGAGGCTCAGTTCTTTCAGAGCTGCTGGGGGATTTCTGGGTAGGGATCTCTCCATTTCACGCACAGCCTGGCAGTGTGGAAGGGACTGACGTGGCCTTGTCACCTTCAGAGGGGGTGGGGGAAGCCATGTCTGGCTTAAGGGAATTCTATGGGAGGTGATCCTACCTCAGCACCAGTGTCCAGTGTTCAAGGTTCTTAATGCACAGAAACTTGGTGGTTTTATAACCAAAGAAAAAGAATTTATTTATCCTTTACATACTTTTGTTACAGAACAATTCAATTGAACATACAGAAGTGATAGGACATTTATATGGAAACTTTTTTTTTTCCATTTTTAATATTTGGTTAAACAAAATACATCTCTGTAAACAAACCCAAGACAAGGCTCTAACAAAACCAAACAAGCAAGAAAACAAAGAGGGGCTTCCCCGCTCCCGAGCAGTGGGACTGGACCAGCTCACCCACCCCCGGGCACAGCAGCCTCACCTCCCACAGGGATGTGATCATACACTTTCCCTTTACCTGAGCAGCTGGATCACACTGTTTCTCCCCCGGGAAAGCAGCTGACACCCAAGGAGAGGAAAGCAGCCCCAAAGTATTTTAAAACATCTTTGCATATTGTGCACTGATCCATTGGCTTGCAGTTTCCATGCAAACAGGGTTTTTCTCCAAAGTGCAACTTCAATCAGCATAGAAAATGTTGCTGTTGAGATTTATATTTTCCCCTCTTGAAGAAATGGCTTCAAGTCAGGAGCAGAATGCCTGCAGGCTGAACATCCTGCCTGGAAAGTGTTTAAAAACTCTGCCAGCTGGTATTGGTCATTGGAATGTGTTACGAAATAGGACTTTTTAAAACGTAAGAGCCATTTGCCCTTGACTGTGGGAGGCTGTGCTCAAAGGACTGCAAAAGTGCTTGCCAGATGTCCGGGGATCAGCAAACACCATCGTCCTGTCGTCATGTGGCCTCTGTTCTCTGTTGGGATGGTGCCACTTTGGTGGTCTCTGAGGTTCGAGCACCTGCTCATGCATGTGCAGAGCTCTGAAGAGAAAAATAACTAAGAAAAGGTCATTACAATCCCTCCTTTCACCAGCTCAAACATCAATAATGAGAGTTTCCTGCATGATGGAACAGGATCCTTCAAGCTCCATCAGGTCCCAGAGGTTGCTGTTCAACCAAGACATGTAAAGATGGAAGCAAATAGCAGCTCAGCCAGGAAGTGCTAAACACAACGAAGCGAGTTCCAGATTCAGCATTTCCTTCTCCTGCCATGGAAGGCATGGCTGAGCTACAGCTCTCCTGGGTGACTGGGAAACAGCCGCTGGAGATTCCTCTTAGTGTCTGTGTCTAGTTTCTCTTCCCCATGGAAGGCAGAAAAAAGCAATTCACCCATTAATGGAATGTTTGTTGGCCAATGCTAAAGGAGAGGTTGGTTCAACTACCAAGCCAGGGTGTCTCCAAAGCCTGGAAGTTCTGGTGGACCCTCTGCAGCTCCCACACCAGCAGATGGTAGCAATAAAAGAGCAAAACTGACTGCTATAAAGGCCTCCCTCCTCAGCCCATTTTTATTTTATAACTTGACCTCTTTCATTTCACATTACATCCATGACTGTGGACTGGACTTCTGGAGAGAGGAAAATAAAAGGGAATTAATTTCTTTGAAAACCTCTTCAGCTTTATTCCTCTCTCCAAGGAGCCCCTAAACTACTGGGTGACCATGCAGAAAACCAAAATAACTGTCAAAAAATAGTAAAAAGAACCCCACCATAGCACAAAGAAACCCAAGGAGACTGTGGCCTCTCTCCAATCCAGAAACTTGATACTCCTCAGTCATCCTGTGCTTGCTGTTTCCATGTCACCTTAGCCAGACACACACTGCCAAACAACCACTCACCACATGCATAAATCCTTGGAGACCCTGGGGAAGAATCCTCTAGCTATCCAAAGAATTTCTTGGAAGATGACTCTGGTTTTATTATTGTTTCCTAATCCCTGGCACAAACCAGCCCTAAGAAGCGAAGGGTCGTGCTGAGCACCGTACCATTCCTAGTGTTCTGAGTGTCCTGAGAGACCCTTAGGAATTGCAAATGTCTTCACAACAACTTGTGTTGGAGGGAGAGAACTGTAGAGAGGTGGCAGCGTGCTCAGTCCCTGCTCCTTCCTGACAAGCCCTGGAGGGAGCAGTGTCCCACCACACACAGCCTTGACCAGTGGGGAAACGGAGGCCCAGGGTTTCCAGGCACTCTTTCTCCCCAGCCCAGTTTTTCAAGAGTGCGATGCCTTCCAGCTGGCCAGAGGGCACTGCAGCTCATCCACCTTGCAATTAAAGTGATTGGCTTCCAGTTTCCTCTGCTCTGCCCTCAGTTCTTCCCCACCCACGACCCCAATGTCCTGTGCCATTGCCCTGTTGCACCAAGGAAGGAAGAGAAGAGCCTAACAAAGGAAATTCCAGACGAAGAGAGTCGGGGCACCCATTATCCAGGTTGTAGGACATCAGGAGTTTGGTAAAGGGGAAGAACTGTAGTGGGAGGACAGAGCTGGCCCAGGTCACATGTCAGCTCTCCAGGTCTGATGTGCTTCCACCTCCTCTGGCACCACCAATAGGAGTTCACAGTTCTTTCCTCTCAGCTGGTGTTTCAAAAATTTCCTATCATGAAGAGAAATAGAAACAAGTGCTACTGAATGTAGAACTTCATCATCTACAACAATTAAATATTATCTTAACCTCAGCAGAGATGAGTCTATATATATGCCACTTGCTTGCTTTCCAAGGCAAGAAAACCAGAATTAAAACCAAATTTAGTTTCTTCGTATTTCCAAGATCAAGAATCCCACCTTGACTTTAAATAATTCCAACAAATCTAGGAAAAAAAAAATCTTTTTATTGTAAAAAAGGAACATCCCATCATATAGATGTCCTTAGCAGCAGTGTACCACTCGATCATTTGACATATTTTTTTAGGCCTTTTCTGCATGTAAGCTTTTTCTAATACCAAACTTGGATTACTTCCAATAAATATGAAAAAACAACATTTTCTCCAATATATTTTGGTCCAGATTTCTAAAACTCCCAGTAAAGAAAGCACAAATTTATTGCTGAAGAATGATACACCTAGGATAAAATCCATCAGCATCTTTGCACAGTAGTTTCGGTCACATGAGTTACTTTACCCCAGAAATTTACCAAAACTTCAGTAGCACAGCTGGCTCTGCAAACACTGCACATGTGCAATCCCTGTCTCAGAACAAGACTAGTCAAGGAAGCAAAGCTGCTAGTAGGATTTATGGCATGATGGGATGGAAGCTAAACAGCAATCAAGAGCAGGTGAAACTTTACAAAGTATTTACAATGACCTTCTTAAGGCTGAAGAGGGAAGGGGAGCCAAGCCAGAAGGGCAGCGTATGCTTACATAGGAAAAGTGACTCCTAACAAACAGCTCTTACTGCTCTCAGGGATAAGGCTGCACTTTAAGTCTGGAAAGCTTTTTGTTGTAGACATACAGATTGTTACTAAATAGGCAAAGAATGCTGATACTGTCATGTTCGAGGAGGGAGCAGGGCACAGCACATCATGTTGGAGGTGTCACCCACTAATACCAGAGATGGCTTCTACCTTTGCCACAGACAGAGCCAGACATGTAAGAGGCCAAGTCAAGCTCTCCTGAGCTGACACAGACACCACTGCCAAAAGCATTTCCGTGGCTTTGCACAAATGGGGCATAAATCCAAGTGGAGTCAGAAGAACCTTATAACTCTCAAATTTTTACAATTGAAAGTCAGCCATACATGTTTCAATCACCAACTGTTTAAGGACAGACTTCTTACCTCCAACAGGGACAGATTAGAGGAAATCCTACCTGAGCTCACTTTCACCTCCAATCCACTCGGGCACCTTGAGCTTGGAGTCGAGGTTGTAGTAGGTGCCTCCCACCTCCCGGACACAGATCCAGTGCTGTCGCTTGAGGGGGAGCTTCAAGGGGCCCCAGCAAAGGCTGGAGGGCAGATTCATGATGAAGCCCATCACGTTAGACAGGGCAATGGCGTTAACATCCCTGAAAGAGTGCACAACATCAACCAGATTACATTCTGGTGCTTTCACTTCAATCTTTCTCAGTGTTACAAAGAGCAGCCACCTCCAGAATGACACAACTTCTCAGTACCTGCGCTTATCCCACCAAACCGCCTCGTAGCCTTTGGTCTGAAGTGCTGCCATAATCACGTTCACATCATAGTTCCCATTCCCCAGCATGCTCTTCTTGTGGGGGGTCACCATGGTGTTGGGAGACAGCCTGCAAACAGAAGAGGAGACCGCTCTAGCAGATGTTTGTTAAACCTGTATTCCACAACCTGCTATATAACTTGAGTCCATTTCCAGGGGTTTTGTGTTTAAACACAAACTATTCCATGCCCTCCTTATCCCTCATCAAATGGGCTGAGGGAACTAAGTAATGCTTTAAGAATAACTTTGATGTACAAAGCCACCAAAAATCCTGCCTTTGATGCAAAAGAAATCACAAAGCTCTTTTTTCCTAACCCCTTGAACTGGTACTTCTGAAGGATGCTTCAATTATGATTTTTCCTCAATTTACAGTCAGAGTAAATGCCAGTTTGCTGTTCGGGACAGCGGCTATTACAATTTCAAGAATCCAACAGTCAACAGCAGTCTCGAAGACTGGATGACAAAAAAAGGCATGGGAGGTTGGCTGCAGGAAATGTTGTTCTTCCTCCTCCACTGGTAAATGAAAGAAGTATTCAGACACAAAGCTGTGAAGATACTTGGGGCTGGGAGGTTTCCAAAGCTGTTGTGGTTGTTAGATGATAAAAAAATATCTGTTGCTGTAGGTAACTAAACAGATAATCCTGATGCAAACAAATCTCTTCAGCTTCAACCTTGCATTACTACAGCATCTAAAAATGGAGAACCACAGTCTATCACATTCATATAATTGCAGAATATCCTTAGTTGGAAGGGATCCACATGGGGTCCACCCCTGGTCCCAGAAGGACAGCCTCAAGGATCACACCATGGGCTTGACAGCACTGTCCAAACTCCTCTTGAGCTGAACTCGGTCAGGCTTGGTGCTGTGACCACTTCCCTGGGGAGCTTGTTCCAGTGCCCAACTACCCTCTGGGTGAAGAACCTTTTCCTAATATTCAAACTAAACCTCCTCTGACAGTGTCTCATGCCATTCCTTCAGGTCCTGTTACTGGTCACCAGAGAGAAGAGACCAATGGCTGCCCCTCCACCTCCTGTTGTGAGGAAGCTGTGGGCTGCTATGAGGTTACGTGCCAAAAATACACAACAGCCTTTGCACAAGTTCAGATAATGGATGTGAGACACAACATGGAGATGTGCGGCAAAAAACCCTGCTAGCCACTTTTATGGTTTTATGTTTCTCCCCTCTGCCTAAGAAGTTTTGTAAGGAGGGAAAACAACAGGATGCACTATTATGAAGATGACAGCAGGAAAAGCAAGCACGGGGGAAACTGGGAGCAGAGAACAACGCCACATAATGCCAATCCAAAGAAAGTCAAGCCTCAGACAAGTTCTGTTGTGATGAGTTGATCTTTCCATTGATAAGGACTCCATTAATTCTGCTAGTGCAAAGTACAGATTTTATATCATCCAAACATCTGTATTTTACCTGCCTCCTCCTCCTGTCAACTCCATCCCCAAAACTCCTGTTTCTGCACATTTTTCGTTCAGCCTTTACCCACACTGAATAATCTGCAGGCATATTTCATCACTGGAAATCCTTCAGCCCTTCTTCATTCCTGCTCTTCTTACCCAACAAATTATATTTCTTTAAAAAGGTGTCCATGCAGCAGTGGCGGAAGATGTGGAAAATTCTTTTTAACTTTAGCACAATAGTGTTTGATCCTCATAACCGTGATGAATGCTTAGTTTTGTACCATACAGTACCTTGTACAAATTCCAGAGATTAATGTGGCTTTGTGTTAACTCCCTACATCTGTGACTAACAGTCTTGTATCAGCTAGCACTTCCTTATTTACCTATATCAGTGACTGGGATGTACTAGCAGATGCCTTAGCTTTGAGAACAAAGATAGAGTGCCAGGGCGAAGAATGATAAGAGAAGTGCATCGTGACCTGACAACATACTTGAGACAGTCTCAAGGTGAAAAGACTCATTAGAGGATCCAGAACCATAAATGGAAAATTTGGGGAATGCAATGTTCCCACATGACCACCAAAGACCCTCAAAAGACCCCTACTGATTTCCAAATAAATCCATGGAAACAATTAACATATATGCATGTATTCAGGAAATATAATGCCCTTGTAATAGAAATGCAGTGACTATATACTGGTTTCATGCATGTAACCTGGTCTGGTTCTATGAAAAGTAGACTGCTGGGTGCACACATTAGGTGGAGCGATCCCCATGCACCCAGCATGCTGAATAAAGTAATCTCAGCTTTCTTACTTAACCAGCTGTGGAGAGCTCACTTCCCAGTTTTCAGTGACACCCTGAAAGCATAAGGCATTTGACAAGAAAGCAGTGGACTGAGTAGGGAGTTTCAGAGCAACCAAGGCTGGAGAGGCTACAGACAGGCAGCCTTTGTCTTCAGCTGTGTTTTTCTGCAGTGGAACAGTCTGCAGCAGAAGTCTGGGAAGCATGCTCACTACAGAAGGGAGAGGAGTCCACAATACCATGGGGTAAGAGAAAAAGCTGTTAATACCCACCATGGGGTGTATTTTACTAATCACAGAGATAGAACCTGCAGCTTGTCACAGCTCCTCCAGCATCTCCATAAAGCAAGATCACTTGGCTATGCCTAATTCCTCAAGATCATTGCTTCAACCTACCAACTCTTTTAAGCACCAGCGAGCAAAGAAAACCTTGCAATCCAGAGAGCCCTGTGGGCTGCAGAAGCACCCTCTCATGGCTCCATTTTCCAGACAAATTTATTCAAGAGCTGAAAGAACACACTGATTTTTGTTCCTTCACAAAACTTCCAGAGCCCCAGAAATGCGATGAGGTGACCCAGCATGGGCAACAAAAAACTGGCATGTGTGAGCAAACTTGCCCCAAGAACCACCTCAACATCTTGACCCACATACCTAAGCAGGGTCCACAATCATCAGCTGAAGGATTCTGATCAGTAAAGGAATTAAACTGTTGTTTTGGTATTTTTTATCTAGCCACTGAGCTGAGGAAGACTGACAGAGCTGGACAAAAATCCAGGTAAATAATCCTCCTGATCTTTCTATCAGAAATTTTCATCAACATGTTGTCTTAACACAAGGGGCTCCAAGATTCATGCAGTTGTCTTTCCTAATCAGGTCCCAATATGCAGACTCCAGTGAAGCAAAGAGATTTTGTTTGTATTTCCATGCAACACTTGGAACATGCAATCATACTTCCTGCAACAAAAGCCAGAGGAACATCAAAAAGCTATTTCTTGTTTTAGAGGAAAGAAGAGGGAAAGACTACACAATCAGAGGGGTGCCCAGACCAAGTTTCAGCATATGCTTGAGATGATAATCATCAGACTACCCTGGCCTTACACAATAGGATGCAGCAAAAGGGAAGCTAATGATTAAGCAACATGGTTCAATCATTCTCCAAGGAATGTGGTAAAAGCTAGAGAGCTTATTTGTGATTTTGTTACCTTATCAACATCAGGTTTAAAAATTAGACCTCCATATTTTTGCAGGTTATTAAAAATATTCATCCATCCTTTATCAATACATAGAATGTGAGTAAACACAGGAAAAGACAAGTGACATAAAAAGGGCAACTACACTCACACTTCTTAAAGGCAAGTCAAAGAGCTACACACAAGTAGTCAGCCAACAGAAACAGAAAGGCAGTGGCAATTCTTTTGTATAACTTATAGCTCATCCATTTCCAAGAGGAATATCCATATGTATTTCCATACTACCATGGGGCTGAATCAAGCTGTGTATCTTGATCTGAATATTGGGATGGAACAACTCCAGGCTGGAATAAAAGACAAACTCTCCCTTCTAGGGAAAGAGGACCAACAAGATTAATATCCAATCTTTTTCTGAGAGGTTTCATGCTGCACACTAATTCTGTCTCACCAAACGCAATGAACGCCAACTAATTAGATCATCACACTCCTTCTACCACATGAACTGCCTTTGTTTGCTTCAGGCCAAGAGCAATCCAGCTGTGATTAAGATTCTGACAATTGCTGCTCTGGAACAAAACCACAGTGTGTTTATGCTGGACAAAGAGTGCCTTGAGCCTGCCATGGACCAGCTCCACTCCACCAGCAGGAGTTTTATCTGCAACACTACAATAAATAGCATTTCAATCTGATACTTGTTATTGTCCTTCACCACATTCTTTGCCAAAGACAGGCATGAGTTTGATGAGTCAAGCACCAGTTTCATAAATCTGCCAGTTTTCAGGAGAGCTGCAGCAGGCCCACAGCTCCCTGTCATCAGCACAGGGTACCACGACTGCCTCATCCCACAGCACGTGCTGCCATGATGTGGGATCTCCTGCTTGTCACAAACACAAGATGCTGGCACTGCTGGTAACAGGTATTCAACCATAACTTACACAATGTTTACAATATCTGCAGGTTGACTATCAGAGGAGAGCCCCTCTCCATCATTTCCTTTATCATCACTTAGATTTATCAGCAGTGGGTCACCAGAACTCATAAAGGCTCACACAGGAGAATTTCCATACAGCATCAAAACACCATAAAATAAACACTGAGCAAAATATGAGCTATTGCACAGGCCACATTAATAATTTATATTCATCCCTGTAAAACTCAAACCTACTTTATTAATTATCTGAAGCTCCTGGGAAACATTTAGCAATGCCACAGGAAACAAGCATCCAGCTACTGAAATTAAATCCAGTTTGAGAAAGTACAGAGAGTCTTGCTGCATGGAAAGAAAGCCCATAATATCTGAAGAACTTTACTGAACCTCTTGAATAAGGAATCACTCATTTGGCGAAACTCCTAATTTCTGAAAAACTTAAAAGTTTTGCAGCACTCAGTCAGTAAGTCATTCCTGCTACCTTCATTCTCCCAAGGCAATGCCCAAATCCATTATTAACATCTAGGTAATTTATCTACACAAGCGAGGGGCAAAAATATGGAAGACAGGTAGAAGAGGCATTAAGGTGAGTAGAGAGGAAGACAGCACTCCAACCACGACAGCATCTACAATAAAACCCTTGGACCCAAAGCTGGCAGCCAGGACAGGTTAAGAAACAAGTAAAATGAGAAAGAATGGAGGGACAGAAAAAAAAAAAAAGGCTGGGGTTAAAAAACTAAGATACATTCAGTTCAAAGCAGTGGCACAGTCTGAATTGCTCCTTTTCTTTCTACTTCCCCCCAGACAACACCCCAAAATTTCTGTAATCAGCTGAGGACAAGGGGAAGCTAATGCCAGTACAGAGAGCATCCTACCTCTGGAAAATCTCCTGCAGGGTTTCCCTAGTGAAGGCGTTGCTGTCCTGGAAGACATTGTTGAGGGCATGGAGGGCACACAGCTCCCTGCGTTGCTTCTCATGGTAAATGTGCTGTGGCGGTTGCTGGGATGGCTCTGGCGATTCCGATTTGGTCTTGTCACCTTTCCATGGCACACAACTCATTTTCTCGATGGGTGGATGGGGAGTAGGTGGTGAAAAATGAAGGAGGCTGAAGTTTCTGCCTCCACAGTCACAACAGCAGCCCACTGCTCCTTTCTTTTGTGGGCTAGAGGCGCTTCCAGCTTACAAATCCTCCTCTTGTGCTTCAGTTTACTCAGTAATTGCCTCTGACAGCTGGTTTTAAAAACCACATGAAGATCTGCAACCTCCCTCCTCCCATACCCCATAAAATGTAGTATTTCCCTCCCCTCCACAGGAAAAAAAAAATTAAAATGTCAAAATATATAATTCTCCTTAGTCTCAAGGTACCAGCTGGAATTTATCACATCGTTCCTTTTCTTCCATCTCCTTTGGTCTACAGTGCCACTAAAAAAAGTACGCAGACCAGGTAACAAGGAGAGGCCCACCCTCAAGTGCCAAAGGGAAGAAGACGAAGCCAGGGCCTGGTAGTGCCTATAGGAGCACAGGGTGGTTAAGCACTTATCAGCTGCATTCCTCCATTCCTTTGGGAACGACTGAATCCCGGCAGGAAGATGCCAACAGCTCGGGAAAGGAAACCACTTCTTGCTAGGCCACGAGAAACCCAAGTCCAGGCTGCGGGGAAGGCGACTCCTCACAGGTCACCCTGCGCTCCGACAAAGGGAAGTCTCCGTTAGCGACCAGAGGCAGCCCAAAGCCCGTGGGAGCGAGGGCAGGGCAGGCGGGACCAGCCCCACGGCCTGCCTCGCACCTCTCCACCCCGCCCCTCCCCACCCTACGCCCTCACAACCACCACGGCCAAAACAACAACAGCAACAGCAACCCAGGCGGGAGCCGCTTCCCACGACCGAGGCCCAGCGACCCCCGCAGCCCACCGCGCTGGGAAGAGGCCCCCGTCTAACCCCCACCCAGCCCTTCGGGGCTCGCCGCTGGGCCCGAGGCGCCCGCCCTTGCCCTCGGGAGGGTTGGAGGGGCCCCGCCGGGCCGGGCCGAGCCGGGCCGGGCCGGGACAGGTCCCGCCGACGGCTCCTCACCGCCCGCTCGGCCCCCGGGGCCGCCCCGCGCCAGCGCACGCGCGCGCCGGGCCCCGCTCGCGCCACTCTCGCGCACGCACGCACACACGCGCGCGCCCCCCCCCGCCCCCCGCACGCGCCGACGTCGGCCCCGCCCCTCTGACGTCAGCGGCAAAACGAGCCGGCACAGAAGCGAACGCGGTCTCTGAATAAACAAACGTAAATGCCCTCCGGCTTCGTTCTGTGCTACAGGTTGGCGCCTGGGGCGGTGGTGCCACAAGCGTGCGTGTGGCTAGGCGGAGGAGCAGGACAGGTAGCTTTCCCCGCCGCTCTGCAGGGGTCACCTGCCCGTCCGCAGAGCCGCTCAGCCAGAGGGGTTTCCTCCTTGGCGCTGGCGTCCTGCCTGGAGGCCCCCGCCGGCGGTCTGAACACTGTGGGCTCGCATGGCCAGCAGGCGTAGGGGTTTTCTGTAGGGAGCCCGAGGTGGTAGGGGCGGCGGGGTCCTTTGCGAACCCCGGGAGCTGGCGGCACGACGCGCCGGGACAGGAGGTCCCGCGGACTGCAGGGACACCGGGCGCACTCCCACCCTGTTCCATTGGCTGACACAGTTATCAGTAAAAAATCCCCTCCTTCTCATTGGCTAGCCCGAGAGAATGCCCTCCCACCAGGGCTGGCTCTGTTGCAGCACTTAGTCCCACCCAGGCCTTTGGGATCCCTTATTTGATTGGCTGTCGAGGTTGTTTGTCAGGAAGCCCTGCTCTCCTATTGGACAGCGGACCCCGGGCACGTCGAGAGGGCTCTGTTGTGTGTGTGTATGTGTAGAAAACAAGCCGAGCTGGCAGTGCGTCTCCCATTGGCTTCGCGCGCTTCGAGGGGGCGCGGCCTCTCTTCATGAATAACCACTACTCCACCCACTGTCGTCATGGCAACATGCAAATTTAGCCGCTGGGCCGCCGGTGATTGGCGGGTGCCGCCTTGGCGGGCCCGGGGGCGGTGCCGGGGCGGAGAGCCGGGCAGGGAAGGGAAGATGGCGGCGGCGGAGCGGAGCAGATCCCCGGTTCCCGGGGGGTCCCCGGTGCCGGCCTGTATGTTCGCCCCGGAGCCCGGCTCCCCGGGCGGCCGGCCTCGCGTGGCGGCGGCCGCCTGTCCCCTCCGCGCAGCCTTCGACGGCGAGGACGGCGAGGCGCTCAACGGCGAGCCCGAGATCGACCTCACCAGTAAGGTAGGCCCGGCGGGGGGGCGGGCGGCGGCGAGCGCCATCACCCCGCCAGGCCCCCGCCGCTCTCCTCCCTGCCGGTCGGCCGTGCGCGGGAGGCTGCTCCTGAGCCTGACCGCTCCCCCGCACCCCTCGCAGGAGAGCGAGAGGCGGGGGCCCGCCTGCCTCCGCCGGGACGGGGGCTCCCCCGAGCGCTCCGCCGGCCCCAGCATCACCTGGGCGGGCGGCAGAGCCAGAGGTGCTGTGTGGAGGCGGCCGGGAGAGGCGCAGTAAAGTTGTCCCGTACCCCGGCCGGGACAGGAGGGGGCTGGCAGGCTGCTCCGCCCTGCGCCTTCCCCGCCTGGGCTGCTCGGGGGAACGCCAGCCCGCAGCCGGTGCAGCAGCCTCAGGAAGCGCAGGGTTTGGAGCTGTCAGCTGCTGCAACGTCCCGCTGACGTTTGCTCTCCGCGCTGGGTCTCTGTAGTTATCTCTGCCGCCAGTTGTACTATTTCCTGGGACTTTCTCCACAATCTTAAAAGGAGGTCAGAGCTTGTAACTTTTGAGCGCAAGAGCACAGTGACAAGGGTGCTGTGATCTTGCAAACAGGGTTAAGTCAACGCAGAAAAGGCTTCACCTTGTGCAGCTCCTTTCTAGAATCCCAGTGACAAAACTGTGTGGTGGTCTTATTTGTGTCAGAACCATTCTCACTTCCATCCTGCAGGAAGGTACAATGTGTATGCCAAAGCCTGCCACAGACTTAGTTGCCTTTTCACTGTCTTCTATTTTTTTCCCAATTGGCTGATCTCTTTAACTGTATGCCTTTTGCTGCCACGAGTTTGGTGTACTGTGGTGCTATCTCCCACTCTAAAGTCTCCTGAAAACTTCATTTGATCCACTTGTAATTATGTGATCCAGAAGTCAGCATAGCTGTTGTTTCCTCCTAGTTTTCTGTCATTCCTCCTCTTCATGCTTCCAGCTTAAGTTGTTTCAGAGTCCTGGAGTTTCTTGCTCTCTATGCACAGAGAAGGAAAGAGGAATTGTGTCTGTGGACATAGAAACCTTTTTCTTTTTAATAGCCATTTTACAGTATGGTACTGTATTAAAACAAATGTTACAAAGATGTCTTGTAAGATAGTAAAGAACAGAAATCAAACCTGTAGTGTCTATTGATCGTGCCTTAATGAGCTGGACAAGATTTTTATACAGAATGCCAATATTGATCTGTGCTTTGTCTTGGACGTGACTGCTGTGGAAGAGAGCCAAGGAGGATGCCAAGGACTGCATCACTGATTCTTGACAGCCAGGAACCTGACCAAAACTCCAGCAAAGAGAGAAGAGTGCTTTTCTGCCACAAACTCCCATTTGTGGTGTCAGTCTGTCTTCCATTCCAAGAAACCTGGAGATGCTGGTGGAGGTGGTAGGTAAGCATTTTTTTAACCTTTATTACAATTTACTTTTCCAGACAGCATTGTGCACCTGCTGTCTTTTCCCTGGACTTTTCATTCATCCCCACCTTGGATGAGAGCTGAAACTGTGAACTCTGCTCCATCTTTCTGAGTTAATCTCCCACTGTGTGCTCAAAACAGCAATCCCATATGGTGAGAATGCAGTAGCTAACCTGACTGCCCTCCCAGTCTTTTCTGTCCTCCCGGTTGAATTGTTCCACTCCAATCCCTACTTAAAATGGGAACTCCCACTGCAATCAGTTTGTTTGATAGTTGCTAGTTCTGTCCTGGTCCTTCTGACTCACCCCTGGCTGTGTTAATACTTTTCCCCAGTCCTTTCCCTGTGTGTAAGGTGAGCTCCTTTAGAGAGGAACACTTTGGGATTCTGTTATCAAGTGCACCTTGTCATCTGGTCAGGGAAACAGTTCTACTCATCAGCACAAATTCATTACCATGTTGATCTTAATGGGTGTTTATTTTCCCTTCAGTGCCAGCACACTGCAGCAGTAATCAACTTTCAGGTCAAAAACCATAGCACACAAGGCTATTAGTGAAGCTGATACTTACTTTAGATCTACATTGACAACGGAACATAATGGCATCTGAACAATGTATGACTACAGGGCATAGAAAACAAAATATGACACTACAGAAGGTGCCTTTCCCCCAGCTCCTCGATGGCTGATGGTGGCTTTCCAGCCGTGCAAAATGACAGGCTCTGTTTTTCCAGTAAAGGACAGCACTGTGTGCCACATAGTATTTGGTTTGCCCCTAATACTTACAGTTTGTCTGCCTCATGGAGGCAGGCAAAGCCAGCTCTCCCCAGAGATTGGGAAGGGATTTGAGAGATGGCATTTCAAACTTGTGAGATGTTTCCTTCTGCTGTCTTAAGAATAAAACAATAACTGGCTGTCACTTTTTTGCCCTATAGGAAACCTGAGGTTGCTAGACCTGCATGTCTCCTACTGATAACTGCTCAGTGCCTGACAAAGTGGAAAGGACAAAAGTGAACATTTTTGACTTTGTGAAAGCCTCTTAGAAACATGCATTCGTAGTGCAGGCATGGAGGGGTTGCTTAAAGATGAAAAGCAAAAAAAAGCAGAGGAGCCAAAATGGAGAGCTTCTCTTCGACCAAGGAGATGGCAGAGGACAGGCTCTCTCCATCCAGGAAGTTAAAGAGATCTTCAAAACAGCACATCACATCTTGCAGTGATCCAGGAAACCATGCAACTGGCTGGGGCTGTGACTGCAGAAATTGTTGTCAGAAATGCTGAGTGCCATTGGAAGGTGTGATCCATGAAAGCTGCTGTTTTAACTCCAGATACTTCTCTTGGTGTCCTACCATGTCATATGAGCTGTGAACTTCATGGGCTGCGGAGTGAACTTTGGAAGCAGTCTGCTACTGGAACACCCTTCAGGAGCCCCTTTGTGTGGCAATGGAAGCAGCAGTGTGGGGAAACAGTGTTGTGGGCTGATGGCAATGAGCCTGTGCTGTTTGAGGCCCTTAGCCCTCCTGCCTGGCAGAGGAGAGGGTACAATGAGCTGCTGAGTGCCTTGGTACTCGTTACAGCACCCTGCCTGCTCACGCTGCTGAAGCACTTGGACTCGGAAGAACAAAGCTGGTGATGAGACTTGAAGAAACTGAAGTTAGCTTGCCCTGCGCTGGTGGCCCCTGCTATTTTATTGATCTTTGTGTGTTACAGCCTGTTTTACAGATATTCCTGAGTCTCTGGCTTGTGCTACTGCACTGGCCTAAAGAGTGAGCTTGTCTGCTGTGCATCCAGGTATTCCTGAAAGTACTTGCAGGGCACAATGGCCCTACACATCAAAACACAGCCTTCCATTCCTGCCCGGATTGAGCCTCTCGACAGTTGTTTATTTCACTCTCAGTGTGTTTCCATCCAGTGGTTTCCCTCAAGAAGAAAATGAAACTAAAAGGAAGACAGAACTGAAAGAAAAACTAATAAAAGCAAAACTCATTCTTCTATAGCATGACATAGAAAGACTGTGACCTTGCAGAGCAGAGTGCTTTGGTACGCTTTGCAGACCACGCCAAGTAGTTGAAAGGCTTAGGTAGGGCATGTGTCCAAAAGGGGCACGTGAAGGTGGTTGTATCTCTTGTAGCTGTCTGGCCCTTGCAGACACATCCCTGCTGTCTAGGACCCTTAACATCTGTGGATAAAGTTGCTTTGGCAGCCTTAAACCTTTTAACCAGTACCTGCTGTCTGTGCTTCAGTCTCCAAGCATCATCACTATGGCTTTGGAGATCTGCTTCAACATTATTTGTGAGGGGTTGGGTTCCTTTACATTCTAGATTTCCAAAAAAGGCTTTCATCAAGTGTGTAATAGTGGTGGTAAAGGTAGTTTCTCCTTGAAAACACATTGTGTTAACTGTGCTAAGCAAGTCAGGCTGTGTTAGGGCATGTTGGGCAGACTTGAAGATGTTATTGTCAACTGCTCTAAACCATATGTTTTAGGCAAACATCTAGTTTAGCACAGCTTTCAGTCTCAGTGCATAGTGAAGGGAAGTGCTTCTTTCTGGGTGTGATTTTTGGGACGTGTATGTAGGGACAGCTGTGGATGTCACTGAGTGTTGGCACAGGTGTGCCCACCCTTAGGGCTCTTGGTGGGTGTCAGCCTTTAATAACTGTTACTGAAAGTGCCTTTTTCTCAGAAATGTGTATCAATTGCTACAGCTGTTTGGCTACTGTACTGGGATGCTCAGCCAACAACAGATGTGTAACCATGGAGGCAGCCAGAGAGCAGGTAGAGTGGCTGATGGAGATCTCCTTGGTCTGTCACTGCCATGCCACCATTGTGGCTGCTCTGTGCAAGTGTCCTCTGCTGTACTGTGTGAGCAGTGCAGGTTTCTGCCAGAAATGGTGCTACTCCATTCTAGGAAAAATGATTCCTGAAGCACTCTCTTGTCTTCATTTCCTGCTTTGTTTCTGTTTTATTTTTTCTTTCTCTCGATGTTCCTGCAGGGAAAGGTGAAGGAAGTTTGATTATCGCAATAGCTGCAGTCAGACTTTGTTGGTAGCACAGCTGCTGGCCTACAAAACTGCAGCTCTCCACTGCTGAAACCTCCAGATGTGCTCATACAAATTGCTTTGCATGTCTGCCCCTCAGCTCCGTTGTGTAAAGTACCTAAAATTTGAAAATAATGCTTGTTTGTGTTCTCTCCTTTCCTTCTGCCCCCTCAGAAAACAGAAGGGGACATCAAATATGTGAAAGACTTAAAAGATGCTCTGGATTTTGGTGCCCAGGTGTTCTCTGCAGTGAGGTCTGATTGGTTTTCTCTGGCTGTCCAGTCATGCTTCAGGGAAGCAGCAGCACTCTTTGCAGCAGAGATTGTGGTATCCAGCTAAGGAATTTCTGTGGAGAAAATATCTGCTCCCCTTTCTGTTTTCCTTGAATGAAAACATATTGGAGTGTTCACTTAAATGTGGCTTTTAAACATTGGTTACATCAAAATGAGATGCTTGGTATTCTTACTTGCTTTGAAGTGTATTTTCCTGCATAAATGAACTCTGAGCTCAGACAAACAACCTTGTGCAGTGTCACAAGGAAGTAGCTGTCAGCAAAACTGGCTTAAAAAACAAAACTAAACCACCACAAAGCGGTCCTGGAAAAAGAGTCCTTCTCTTTCAATAAAGCACATAGATTGATTGTGCTTGTAACTGAAGCTGGTTTTGAAATTGTTTGCCTGACATCTGCAAATAGATATTCAATCTTTTTTTCCAGCTGGTGATGGTGAGTCCAACTTCAGAGCAGTATGATAGTTTGCTCCAGCAGATGTCAGAGAGGATTGATGAGGGATGTGGGGAGACCATCTATGTCATTGGACAAGGATCAGGTGAGTATAGCTTCCCCAGCAAAACAACAAAAAATTATTAAAATTATAAGAAAAACCCGGTTCATCTAACTAGACTGCTGCTGAAGTTAATGCTTACTTTTCCAGAATGACTTGAAAATGTTCATAAAATATAGCAGAATATGTAGGTCAGATTCTTTTGTTTTATCCCTGCCAACAACTGTCTCATGTAGTAAAGCTAAATATATATTTTTTTATAAAATCATGCAAGTTCTTTTTTGAAAATAATGCATATCTTGTCTGAGCACACCAGGGAAAGACAAAGAATCTAAAATTATAATAACAGCTTTAGTACAGATGTCCTCAATGTCTGTGAAGGTCTTGTTCTGTCTGATTTTGTTCACTGCTCTGTTGGAAATAACATATTTTTACCCCACAGGAATTTATTATAGATACTTCACATAGCCAAAATATATGCTGCTGACTTCCTGTGGTAGTATGTGTCTGCTATGGAGGGAAAGGTTTTCCTTTGCTCAGCATGAGACCTTTATTGTCACATTAATTTGCGTGTGACTGCAGTCATTTGCCTTTGCGGATTTTAGCAGTTAGCATGGATTACATTTTTGTTCTTTTTGACAATTTGAGTATTTGCATCTGATGCTGGTAAATGCTGGTAAAGGGCAAAGCATGCCCTTGCTTTGAAATAGAAATTTCTGAATATCAAATAATTGTCTATTGCTATCATAAGGCTAAAGGCATGTTTCAAGTATACTGGATATCTACTGAATATGAAGTTGTCATGATCAGACATTTGCTGTGTTTGAGGAGGAATATGAAGCCCTGCCAGAATTGGCTGAAATAATGGAGAGAGGGAGCTGTGTAACCTCAGAACTGTGTGCTTTTTGGGTTTTCTTGGAGTTTTGTGAAGCAGCCAACATAGAGGAGAAGCCAGAATTAGAGGCCAGTGTTCATGCTGCCAGGGATTATGCTCTTGCCTCCAAGCAAGCTTCCCATGTGTAGTCTGGATCCTTGGTGTTTGGGATAAGCACATCTGCAGTGGAGATCTAGCTAGTCAGGCTAGTACCTGCTTTCTTTTCTAGGATAGCTTGTAAGAATGTTAACTGGTAGTTGTTGCAGTGATTTACTTGAAATAGGCATTTGTTTCTTAAAATATGAGGTTAAACTTCTGACTTCATTTTGGGTTGCAGTGTAGTCGAGGAGGATGGGGATATTTTCAACAGAGAAAACATCTTGGTATCCCTGCCACTGTCACTCCTTCTCATTCCCTTTCAGCATGTGTGATTTTGATAATCCCAGATACCCAGCTCAGCTGACTGAGAAGCAATTGAAGACTGCCATAGGAAGATTATTAGTTCAGCAGTAGTTTCCTTTCCCTTTCTCCCCTGGGTTTTGCCATCTCCTGTCCCCTACTTCTCATTCCCCTCCTATAACCCAAGGCTTGTTTTAGTTTTCCTCAGTCTCAGCCAGTTTATGAGCAAGGTTGGAAATTGCCCAGTAACTCAGCTAGTTTTAGAGCTGGGCAGTAATTAAAATGCTGATAAGTTCATGCAAATTGCAGTTCCTGCTTTCCAGCCGATGAGTCAGCCATGCATATGAACATGTACACATGGCAGTAACTTTGGTCATCCGGGTGCAGTGTGGCTCTCCACCTTTATTTGTTGTTTTGTGGGCTTTTTTTACCCACAGAGGAGATTCTGGGGTCAAATCTGTGCACCTTCACAGCACCTGGATTGGAAAAGAGACAGTGATGGCCTTGACCCTGTTTAGGTAGTTGCCACTGGCATGCTCTCACTGTCAGCTCTTTTGCTTGGGTGAGCTGTTCAGAGGAAGCAGTGACACATTTACTGATTAATGGTGGTGATGCTTCACTCAGAGCTTTCCTTTTGTTAATGCTTTACCTCTTCTTGCAATGTGAGAGGAGATACTTTATCTGACTGAAGGACACAAAGTACCTCCAGCAGGTGAAGTAAGGGAATTGGACAGAAATGTGTCTTTGTTGCCAATCCCTACATATTTGCTTGTAAAGATTGTGAAGAAAACTCCTCTAGATGAAAGATATTGATTTTCTAGCATCTTTTAAGACTTAAAGTCCCTTTTTATTTTGGGCCAAGGGTGTTTATTCTGTGTACATGGCTGACACCTCCAGTCCACATACAAGTCCCGATGGATGTGAAGGTCCCAGGCAGGATGACAATGCTGCTGCCTGTTGCAAGGTGGTGCTCACTGACTGCCTTTGTCTCCCCCACACCACACCAGATGGGACTGAGTACGGGCTGAGCGAGGCAGACATGGAGGCGTCCTATGCCACGTTGAAGAGCATGGCAGAGCAGATCGAGGCAGACGTGATCCTCCTGAGGGAGCACCAGGAGGCCGGGGGCAAGGTGCGCGACTACCTGGTTCGGAAACGTGTGGGTGACAACGACTTCCTGGAGGTCAGGTGAGGAGCCGGGTGGAGACAGGGTTAGTCAGCAGCTCAGCTGCATTTTTACCCTGTGAGCAGTGCGTGCTGCTGAGCCAGCAACGCCGCTTCAGGTCTGGGTGTTGGAGCTACCCACAAAGGGAGTCGAGCTTGACCACTCCTTGCTGATGAAATTGCCTTTTTGTTGTTGTTGCTGTCTCTTATGTGAGCAAACTGTTGGTGGAAATTTGCCTGTGTTTAGCAGAGGGCTTTTGCTCTCTGACAGCCTCACAGCTGGGGGCATCTTTTAGTATGCTGGGTTGCCAGAGGACGTGTGCACATGTGGCTGGTGTGTATGTGTATATATGCACACTGCTGGAACACAGTACTTTTGACAAAGGATCCAGTTCTGTTCCAAGACTGTGATGATCCAAGTCACATTTTAATGGACATATACTAGCTTATATAACATGACTTGAGAGTCTGCCCAGACCTAGATGGAGAGGATTTCCAGCATTTGCCAGCAGCCATAATAGCCACATTGATCAAAGAAGGAACTTGCTATAGGACATGGCTTTCTCCTAAAATACTTCACTCTTTTTTTTTTTAGCTTATCCTTTTCTGGGAACAACGATTTTAATTTTTGTGCTCTTCTTAGCACTTGGTGCTGTTGCAACATAAGAAGTGTGAGAAAGGCAGAGGTGTTCTAGACCAAGTTGGGATTTAGTCTTCCTTTTGAATTGCCACACTGTTTATGTTGGATTGCAGAGACAAGGAGTTGGAATAGAGACTCCGTGTGGCATCAAGCAACGTCACATTCAGTTGACTGTGTTATGGACACCTGTGACAGTGCTTCCACAATCTTCCACATCCCAGTCCCCAGAGTCTGGGATCTCTGCTGTTAGTTAATAACTGTAAAAGAATCTCTGCTCTTCTTGGAAGCTCTAACATTTTTTAATCTCTGTTTGAAGGATAGGGAGCAAAAGCCAGTTATTTGCAGGAGCAGTGATGTTTGGGTTTTTTGGCTCACTTGTTCATTTCTTCAGGTACCGTATTTTACCAGGCTCCTTTTCCTTTCCCCTGCAGGGTAGCAGTAGTTGGCAATGTGGACGCAGGGAAGAGCACCTTGCTGGGTGTCCTGACTCACGGCGAGTTAGACAACGGCCGGGGCTTTGCTCGGCAGAAGCTCTTCCGCCACAAGCACGAGATCGAGTCAGGCCGCACCAGCAGCGTGGGCAACGACATCCTGGGCTTCGACAGCGAGGGCAACGTGGTGAACAAACCTGACAGCCACGGTGGCAGCTTGGAATGGACAAAGATCTGTGAGAAATCCACCAAGGTCATCACTTTCATTGACCTGGCTGGTCATGAAAAATACCTGAAAACCACAGTCTTTGGCATGACTGGCCACTTGCCTGACTTCTGCATGCTTATGGTAGGTAGCAAGAAAGATGGGCCATACCAGCTGGAGTGGGGCTGTTCACAGCTTTATCTGCCTCGAATTCTTTCCTGTTGCAAAGTGCTTGTGGGGTTTTGGAGGGAGGCAGCATCTCACAGTACAGGAGAGCCTCTGTGGCTATCTGTCCTGTACTGTGAGGCAAGTGCCCCGGGACTGTCAGTCCCAGACTGGCCCAAGATTTGTGATTCTTGAAAATGGAAGTATTTCTGAATTTTAGAGCACCTTGTTAAAATTGGGAAGAAATGAGTCAGTCCTCTGCCAGTGTCCAACAACATCTGAGATGAGCTGGGTCTGATCATATGGCCCCAGTGGCACATCTATAATTTAACCACAGTCTACTGCATGTCTGACACAAGGCCTTCTCTGTAATCCAGCGTACTGCAGAAGGAACATTGACATCCCTGTATTTTATATCCCTGGTGTAGGTTGGGAGTAATGCTGGGATTGTTGGAATGACCAAGGAGCACTTAGGCCTGGCGCTTGCACTTAACGTTCCTGTCTTTGTTGTGGTGACCAAGATTGACATGTGCCCTGCCAACATCCTGCAAGGTGAGTCTTACAGGCTCTCTCCAGGGCTGTTTCTTACCTCTGTGTGTTGCTGTCCTCTGCTTGGGTTCAGCAATTACTGCTAGAAGAAAGCTGCTTAATCTGGTTCTGACGGCATTCTAAACACCTTCCAGAAATCTATCCTTTTCCCTTGCTCATTTTGCAGGTGGTTGACTTATACTCACCATGTCAAACTTACCCACGCTGGGGACTCAGCTTAGCAGCCCAAAAGTGTTTGCTACAAGGTTTTGCTTAATTGAGCTCTAAGAGGAGCAGCGTACAGTTGGGGTTTGGGCTTTGCTTTCTCTCTGGATATTTAAAACTGGAGAAGTCTGGAAGTTCTTTTGAAAGCTGCTTTCCTCCCTGCCTACAGTTTGAGTGTGACCTTAAGCTGTGATTGGACTTGATCTCCCCCTGCTGTTGGTGAAGGGGCAGCTGCTTGTTACCTCCTGCTCACCTGGGCACTTCTCAGGTATGCTGGCATAACTACAGCAGCTCCTTCCTCTTGTCTGAACAACCAGCCAACACTTAAATCATGGTTTAAAGCAGCTACATATGTGGGCTATGGTAGCAGGATGGGAGGCAGGACTAGACACAAGCAGGGATGATGGACTAGTGATCTTTTTCTCAGCAGAATTAAAGAAGCAACTCTAACCCCAGCAGTATCCCATTAACCCAAGCATGATGTTTTTTCAGGCTGTGACCTATTCTCACTTTTAAAATTCTCTTTAAGCATTTCTCACACCTTCAGAAACATGCTGTGGTTAATTGGAGCAATGGGGTTTTTTGATAATAAGTCCTAAGAATCAGAGAAGTGAATGTTCCTGGTACTGTCAGTACTTCAGTGCATTATTATAAAAATCCTAAATATGTTTCAGGCAAATAGATGTATATGATCAGAAGATAATCTGTGTATCTCTATACTAGATGTCTGGCAAATAAATGTAAGGCCTGACCATAAGATAATAACTGGGAAGGAAGGAGAACCTTTGGCTCAGCATGAGGAGAGAAGAGCTGCTCTTGGGAGAAAGCTACTCCTGTGACATGCTCTGTTTAAAGTAAATAGACTCAAGATTTGACTCAAGTATGTCTGTGAAGAGCAGATGACTTGATTAGATGTCTGTTTCTGTATCCAAAACATTACTTTCCCATAGGCAATCATTTGTTTTACAAGAACCTGTCTAATTGGATGACAATTGTAGAACATAAATGGTTTGCTCTTTTAAGCCCTTAGTACCCTTTTCTGTTTTTTCTTTATTTATTGTCAGGCACTTTGTAGGAGGTTGATACTAGTGCATCAGGTAATGCCCCTGCTGGCTGCTGGATATGAGGCTTAGAAAATAAGTTAAAAAGAGGCAAAAGCTGAAAACTGGGAGCCATGAGATTTGTCCCAAAACACCGATTTCTGAATATGGTCCACCCACATTGTCCTAGTCTATGATGATAATCTTTACCTCTTTCATGCTTCTCCAGCCTCCTATGGCAAGCTGACTGCCAGGGAAAATGTATTGAGGTTTGTTTGGTCAAAATTGATTTGCACTTAACATATTCTCAAATGTTTCTGTCCTGATTTTCAGTTAATTCACTATGAAAAATCCTTTCTAGAAAGAGGAAATACCTTGTAACTGCTTAAAGCTACTTAATAGATAGCTACAAAACGTCTACTTCACAGCACTGCAAACTTGTCTGTCTGTTCATGTTGGCGTCGCTTGGCAGCAGGCTAGCTGGCATGAAATGGAAGATGGAATGGCTCCTAAGTCCTACCTGGGCTGCAGCAAACTCACAGTCTCACCTTTAGCCATCTTCTCCTGTCTTATCTGTGGCCAGAGCACCTGTCTCCCTGTGGGGAGAGACTCCACAAAAGTGATTTGTAAAGAGGGGAGATGCTGCCCTAACAATATTCGTTTCACCCTTTAAGAAACCCTGAAGCTGTTACAGCGACTGCTGAAGTCCCCAGGGTGCAGGAAGATTCCCGTGCTGGTTCAGAGCAAGGATGATGTCATTGTAACAGCCTCCAACTTCAGCTCAGAGAGGTAACTGGAGTAGAGGAGAATGATTCTCTTTCAATCCTATGTGGAGACTGGGTGAGGAGATTCAGAGTCCCATTGTCTAGATGTGTGAAGGTTGCATCTGCCATGTGGAGTGTGTTCCATAAGAGTGTGTTGATTTTGAGGCTGACCTGCTTGTGTTCCCCTCTCTGAGGCAGAAATGAGAGACTGCTTCTGGGCAGTCTGCAGAAGACAGCAGAGCATTTGGCTTCCTTCAGTCCTTTCTTCAGAACCTTACACCTTTTCCCCAAATGTCATTGGAAGGCAGAGGCAATGTTGCAGGTTTTCAAATGGGGTGTTGTGCATCTGATTGCTTGCCAGGCTCTCCCTTCCTAGCACAGTATATTGGATTAGTCCCAAGATTTTGGATGTCTCCCTACATGTGGAAAGCCAGGTAGGAAAGTGAACTAACTCCATTTTCATCAATTCTCCTTTACAGGATGTGCCCAATTTTCCAGATTTCAAATGTTACTGGGGAGAATCTAGATTTGCTGAAGATGTTTCTTAATCTCTTGTCTCCACGGACCAGTTACAGGGAAGAAGAGCCAGCAGAATTCCAGATAGATGATACTTACTCTGTCCCGGTAAGGAGCCTGGTGTTTGGAAGAATATTGTGTTCCCTCTTACAGGTGGAAGAAGGTATCGTCTCTAGAGAGGAGAGTTCTAGAGCTCTTCTGCTGGCCTGGTAGAGTAACTACAGTACTTTTTTTTTTCTTTTTTGGCATAGGGTGTAGGAACAGTTGTCTCTGGGACGACGCTGAGAGGCCTAATCAAGCTAAATGACACCCTGCTGCTGGGGCCAGATCCCCTTGGCAACTTCCTCCCTATTGCTGTCAAGTCCATCCACCGCAAGAGGATGCCCGTCAAGGAGGTGCGGGGAGGCCAGACTGCCTCCTTTGCCTTGAAGAAGGTGAGATCATCTCCTCCAGACCCCCAGAACAGGAACTGCCCTCTTAATTTTAGAGTGTTCTAGGAGATCAGCTGCAGTAAGGCTGTTTCTGCAATCAGCTGCCTCATGTTACAGTGGAACGGAATTCTATAGAACCTCTGTGGTTCCACATCCTGGTTTTTTCCTCCTAGGAGCTCCCAGGGCATAGCAATGCCACTAGATAATGATGTTGGAGATATCTAAGAAAGTGGAGGCATTGCAAGAAAAGTCTTCTTTTGTGCTGGAACTGCATTAGTAGCCTGCACTATGTATTTACACTACTCCATTTAGCTTGTAGGACCAACTGCATGATTTGGGGTTTAAAAATCAGCAAAATTTGATATGACTCCTCTTGCAAAAGGTTTCTGTCAATAGAAGCTGCACTGATTTTAAGGGGATATAGTTTAAGCTACACCATACTTCATGTGTTCAGGCTTATCATGTTATATTAACAGACATAATGATTTAGGAGAGATCCTTTTCTTGGATAATGTGCAACCAGGATGCTATGTTTTGCTTTTAAAGGATCATGTGTCAAGTGTCCAGCATTTCCAGTACTCTAAAGCTTCCTTATAAACTTCAGCTGAATTTGATTTTTGCAACCTTTACATGATATCTTATACATAACATACAGTTATACAGCTCTTGCTTTGCCTTTTAATGGGCACAAGGTAGTATCTGTGAAATCCCTTAGGATTCTGCTGGATGCAGTCAGCCAGAGCAACAGATTTCTTCCCCAGAGAATCATGCTAAGGTTTTTTGTGTCTCTGCTTTTCAGATCAAGCGTTCTTCCATCAGGAAAGGCATGGTAATGGTGTCACCCCGCCTGAATCCACAAGCGTCGTGGGAGTTTGAAGCAGAGATTCTGGTGCTCCATCACCCCACCACCATCAGCCCACGATACCAGGCCATGGGTACGTGTGTCAGTGTTGGTTTCTCTTTGTTTCCCAGTGGTAGCATTTTGATCTAGCCTAAGATGATTTTGCTCCTGATGTCTCTGCCAACCTGAATATATGCCAAAGTTCCTGGTTTTGCCTTTCCCAGCATTGTGGAAGGGAGAGGAAAGGGAGCTTACAGAGGACAGTGGGGTGGCTATAAGGTAAAAAAGAGATGTGTACTCTCAAATGTATCTGAAGCCTACCTGTGCTGTGTCTCCATGGTGCAAAGATTCTCCGCTTTCAAACGCTGATGGAAAGTGCTGATGGAGTGCTGATGCTCATTTTGGGTCCTGTCCTCCAGCCCTGCTGCTTGATGTGTAGGATTCTGCTGAGGGTGCTTCAGGACAGGCAGGATTTGAAGGCACCTGTTGTAGTTTATGTGCATATTCTTTTTGGGGATGGAACAAAGGCAGCTGCGTGACCCGTATGCTCTTTGCTGCCATGAGGAGCTTTGTCTCAGATGTGTCTCTGAAGCTCATTCCACTAATGGGCCTGGCTGCTGAAAGCCTCTGTGCTTTACGTTGACAGTGCATTGTGGCAGCATCCGTCAGACAGCCACGATTCTCAGCATGGACAAGGACTGCCTGCGCACAGGGGACAAGGCCACCGTGCACTTCCGCTTCATCAAAACCCCGGAGTATTTACACATAGACCAGCGGCTCGTCTTCCGGGAAGGCCGCACCAAAGCCGTGGGTACCATCACCAAGGTAAAGGCTGCCACGTCCCACCTGCTTCTGCCCATTAGTGACTTCCTGCACTGAGAAACCAGCAGGAGAATCCAAATAGCTCTGGAAAATTGAGGGAAGAGGCTGTGCTTCAACCACAAGCATCAGACCTGACATGGGTCCAGGATGACCGATGTGCTTTGTCATGTGCTGGGTCTTTAGCTGGTGTGAATGAGGGAAGGTGAAGGGAGGGGCTGAGCCATATGCTGGTGGTTCTTAAGGTTCAGTCTCTTTCTGTCATCTTGTAGCTGCTCCATTTGAGTCATGTTGTGGAGGTTAGAGTGTCACCTCAGCCAAGTGGCCCTTTCCAAGGGTGGAAGATCAGAGGTCTAGGTTTCTTTGAACAGCTGCTGCTGCGTGCTTCTTTTTATGGTTATTTTTACAAATTCTCTAGAAGCTTTTTGTTAAAAGCAGCACTGAACCTTGCCAGATCATCCTGGCTATTTTAATGCTGAGTTTGGCTTCTCCCTTTGCAATTTGCAGCTACTCCAGACCACCAATAACTCACCAATGAACTCCAAGCCACAGCAGATCAAGATGCAGTCAACAAAGAAGGGAGCTGTTACGAAACGAGAGGATGGTGTTCCCGCTGCTGGGATGGCAGCTGGAGGCCCAGCAGCTGGAGATGAGGCACCCTCAACAGCTACAGCACCACTGACACCTACTGCCCTGCAACCATTGGTAAGTGAGGAAAATACCATCTCTGTCCTAGCTGTTTGTGTCATGGCTTCACCTGTTGCAGGACGGGTACTCTAAAGCACAAGTATTATCCCCTCATACCTTGAACTCACCTTGCCACAGGAACAAATAGAAATATAAGTAGTGTCACGGCAGGAATCATAATTCTCTGATGTCTGGATGACTCCATGGCTGACCTTTCAGCAGACAGCAGCTCAGGGTACTGGGACAATTCAGGTTGGACCTCAGGAAGTGTCTAGTCTAACCTTTTGTCTAAATAGGATTAGCTGTGAGGTCAGACCAGGTTGCTCAGGGTTTTATCCAGTCATGTCTTAAAAACCTCCCAAGGAGGAAGACTGCACACGTCCCTTGGCAACTTGTTTCCCTGCTTTGACCATGTGCACGGTGAAGAAGTGTCTCTATATACCCAGTAGCTGAACTAGTGAAACACATAACAACCTGTCAGAGAACAAGTCTTGGATGTCTGAATGAGAGGTAGAATATCCCTACACTAGAGAAATTACAACCTAAGTATTAGGTACAGGTCATTTCCCCTGTCAAAAAATAAGGATGGGGACATTGAAGAAGAAGGAAAGGCATTACATTTCTCTTTAGAGAACTTTATCCAAGTTGTTTTGTTGGTTAGGACTTCTCAGTTCAGCTTGTCCCTGGAGGATACCTAGTCTTTCTGGCCTGAAAGGAATGGAAACTCAATTCTCATTGCAGGCCTACTGATCAGTTTTATTACTGATAGAGAAAAGGTCCTTTCCTTGTAGGGTACTTCCTCAGGAAGTGAAGGGTTCAGGAACCCACTCTGTTTAAGTGACAGGGTGTTCCCCTTCTTAATTCAAGCTATATTAGTTGCCATGGTCAAATCTCACCCTCTTGAGCCAGACTGCTCATCAAAGGGGGCCCCCTAGCTGGGGTTCTCTCCCTCTGCATATGTCTGGGGCTCCACACCAGTCCTCCACCTCATCCTTGTCTTTCTGTAGTGTCACTGTGGTTGTAAGTAGTGGTCCCAGCTTGATCTTTGTTTCATCCCTCCCCCTGAGACTCTGGGTTGCTTTTGTTCTTGCTTACGTCTTCCTCTCTCTCCTTGCTGCATCCCCTCAGCCTGCCCTGGATGAAGAGCCCCACAGCCGTGAGGGCAATAAGGTATTTGGCTGCTCAGAGAGAAACAGTGGGTTTGCTGAGGTTGGGAAAAGAGTCAGGTAGAGAGCCGTGGTAGGGGGTGGGGGGCTCTCCTTCAATTCTGTACAAAGTCAAGGGAGCCTGAGGCCTTGATTTCCTGTATGCTGAGCCCATGGCACTTGCTGGCTCTCACGGGAGTGAAGCATTTAGAAACTTGGGAAATCAAAGTCTTCCCAGCTTGAAGGGCAAAACTTCCTGGTCCATCTGTCTCTCCTCCTTCCCTCATGGTGTGTCTGTCTCCCTCCTGCCTTATCTCCTTCCTGCAGTGGTAGAAAGCTGTCAGTCACAACTGCCCTGCCTCTGTCTGAATGTGTGTGTGATCCATCTGAATTCCTGCTGTGTTGATATCCCAACTGAGGGGTTGCTTTGCACTAAAGTCAGTCTTGTTTTTCAGTCAAAAGTCGGAGGAGGAGGCCGTCGACGTGGGGGTCAGCGCCATAAAGTGAAATCTCAGGGAGCCTGTGTGACTCCTGCCAGTGGCTGCTGAATTTCTTATTCCTCCTCTGAAGAATTCCTCCCCATCCCTTCATTTCTTATCCAAAAGATCCAGAGCAGCGTAAACCAAAACCCATCCCAGCTGATTGGCTGCAGAAGAATCGTCCCTCCTCCCTGCAGGAAGCGATGGAGAGGAGCATAATTTATAAGCTAATGAAGGTGATAAGACAGAGAACTGAGTAACTGACACCTTCCTCCTCCCCCTGTCGACACATTTTTGTACATCATGGGCTTAGTTTTTATTCTTATTAGTTTTTATTATATTTTGTGTGCATGAAGATGAGAGGGGAGTCTGGATAGAGCTGCAAAGAGCCAGTTAGTTGCCTCCCTCCTCCCTCACCCCTTTCTGTCCACAGGACTTGCTGCTCTCCCCTATTTGCTGTCTCAGATCCAGGGGTTATCAGATGCCAGAAATTTCAGACTTGCAAAGGTTAAAACAGGTTGTTTAGGATGGCTCTGTGGAGCATCGTTTCATCACCACTGTGGCCTTGTGCCAAATGTTTCGGATTCCCTCCCTCTTAAACTATTTCTAAGTGGATTTAATTTAATGTTGTAGTGACTGAAGTTTGAAGGAGATGGTGATAAAGTTCCTTAGTTGGAGATCTAAGAGGGAAACAAATTGAAAAGCAGTTGTTGATGTTAAGTTCGGGGATCCTATGCTCAATATTCTCAAATAATGTTGAAAGCACTTAAAATTTTAACTAGCGACAGAGTTAAATGGGCAGATATTACCCACCCAGTTCCCCTTCCCATTGTGCTGCTTTTCCTAGTGTTTGTTCAGTGCACATTGGAGCAAATCTTCCCTGCCTCCCAAGGCTGCAGCAGCTCCACTGACAGTATTAAGAACAGTGCAGGAGCACTCAGTCCGTCCTTGAGCCAGAGAAAGCCTTCTCACCTTGGCGGACAGAGCTCACAGGTGGTAAGATACCTTTGGAACAGAGAACCAGGCTAACATGACCTACCCTTGATTTTGTTTACTCCAAGATTTCCAAAACCTTTTTGGAACTCACTGGCCAAACTTTGCCATGGCAGAAGTAGGATTTGTCTTCTCCCCTCTTGGCCAAAGAGGGCAGTGACAAATTGGTACCAAACTTATAGAAGTGCTTTCAAGGTTGGAAGTACATGGTAATTTTTCTCATTTTCACTGAATTTTTTTAAGATTTTATTTTTCTTAATGAGAAATTCTGGCTTCTCCAAGAAGGCCCTGCAAGGACAGTTTACAAATTACTATTAGAATGGTTTTTTTTAACCATTTAATGAGTTTGTCAAGTGATTGATTCCCTGCTTATTTTGATCTCTTTTCTTCTAACCCTACCTCCTCCCTTGGCTCTGGTGAGGATAGGAATTATCCTCTGCCAGCTTGTGGTGAGCTCTGGGAGCGTGGTAGCATTTTGAGGAGGAGGTGGCATCCTCAGCAAATCATGGCTCCCCCCAGCAGGCGTGGTCAGGCTCGGTTTCTCTGAGGGCTTCCTCCTCCAATGAAGGACTTTTATTTTAATCAGAGAGAGACTGCAAAGTTTGTCCCTCCTTAGCAGGTTGTTCCTGTTCCTCACTCTGTGTCACCTGTGTGGAGTTCATTCCAGCTCACCTTGTGGCTCGGGGTGGGCTTCCAGGCGGGCTGAGTGGCAGAGCACATCTCCCGCTGCCAACACCAGCACTCCAAGAGCATTAAGCGGCACGGGAGAGGCAAGAAAGGTGGTTTGGAGAGCAGGGTCCTTTGCCTTAGAGACTGCAGTGGGTGGAAGGGGAGGTCAGACAGTCCTTTTCCAAGCTATGTGCCTAAATACCAGCACTCTCCTGGCGAGGGAGGAACTATAGGCGGCTACAACACTAATAGCACCCGCATTGTGAGGGGGTGTGAGGTGTGGCTAAGCAGGGCACCAGGGCCTGGCTTGTTTGTCTTCTGGCCCTGTAGCAGCATCAAACTGCATCTGATTTCACTGCCCTCTGCTTCTGAAGGGAGCAGGGAGCTCCAGGCGGTTTTCTCTTTCTCCATTCCTTGTGCTCCAAATGAAGGAGACTGCCGAGACTGAAAGAAGGTTCACTTGAATTTGTGCAAAGGAGGTGGTGTGATCTCTCTTTTGTGACCAGCATTTACAGATCACTCAGGCTGGTGTGATCTATAAAATAAATTTTAAAAAAGTTTGTTCCAAGTAAAAGTGTGTCTTCTTGATTTTTTGTCCCTCTGGAAAACAAGATTGAAAGCCAGAGGAAGCAGGTTTGCCTGGCCCCAGGTTCTTCTGCTGGCTGCAAGAGGAGGCTGCTCATAGTGACGGCAGGGCAGGGGCATGGCTGCTCAGGAGAGCTACTGCTGAGCTTCTGCACAGCTCTGACAGGTTTTACTCTGGCCAAAATGAAGTGCACCTCAGTGGCAGAGTGGTAAAATGAAAACATGGGTGTGGTGTGAGCTGTGCTGTGTGAGATGTGAGTGGGTGTGAAGAGCAGCTCTAGCAAATCACTGAGGCCAGCCCCGTGAGAGAAACTCTGCTAAAGGATGCAGCATTAGCACAGCACTTGCAGTGCCTGCCTACTGTGCTTCCTGGGACATGCACCTCACCTGTTTCTGCAAATACAGTGGGACTCTCCAGGGTTTGCAAGGAGCCTTTTTCTGTCTCCTCAGTTGATCTCAGAGGTTCACAAAGGCTTTTTCTGCTCTGCACAGCCCTTTCATAGGTGTTGGGCTGTGGTAGCCAGAACTGAGGCCCACACAGCTTTTCTCCTGTAGAGGGCTGGTCCAGGGCCAGCAGAGAGCAAGCCTGGCCCTAGCATGGTCTTTTGGGAGGAGCTGCATGGGTATTCCTCAACATAAACCTTCCTCCAAGCCCACGTCAGGCAGACAAGATTGTGACCCTCCTCAAGCCAGTTCAGTTTCCCATTTTTCAGCCTTTTTAATGCACCAAGTTAACTTCCTCATGCTAAGGTAAATTAACTATTTCCTTTCTGCTTGCTTTGTAGCTGATGAGTAGTTAACAGCCCATGTGAAGGAAAAGAGAAGCAAGCACATCCCCTGAACTGGGCTTTGTGTCAGGCTTTGTCCCTGCTAACCCAGCCTCCCTTGCTGCTCCTTGGGGCCAGCTGGGCTCTGCTCATGGTAAGGCAGAGGGTGGGAAGGCTTGGGAGGTGACTGCACAATGAGGACAGCCATGACACCACAGACTTAAGTCTAGTAGAATTGAGTCCCAAGGAATTGGGAGTTGTTAGGAGTAAGTCTTGTTCTCAGCATTGTTTCAAGCAATTTTTGCATCCTCAAGCCTGTTCAATGACAAGGTGATGACTTTGTTGATGGCCCAAGAGTTAGTACATCAGGCTGGAAAATAAAGATTTGCCATAAAACTACACAGAAGAACAGCTCCAAGACTAGCTTTGTCTCTTTACTAGCTGTGCATCATTCCCAACAGCAAATTCAGTTACAAAACATCCAAACCACTCTGGGCAGTTTTGATATAATTTATGTCTTGGTCTTTTTTTTTTTTTTCTTGCATAGGCATAAATTACAATCTGTTGATTAAAAAATAAAAGGAAACAAAACAGTGCAGCATTTGCAACAGGCTACAGCATCAAACACAAACTCCTGTCTGTAACCATCTGTTTCTGCAGGGCTAATTCATAACACGTGTGTAGGGCAAACTACACAAGGAGAAGGAGGGAGAATAGAGGAGGGAAATGGAGTAAATAAGAGAACTCTGCTCCCACAGCTGTTCTGCATTTCTTCTGCCTCATCAGGCTCATCTTCAGCATCAGCTCTAGGATTAAATACCCCTGGGCAGAGAAGCACATGCTGAAGCAGCAGTTTTCTGTGCCCTCTTCTTTGGCAGCTCTGGGCAGTGCTGCAGAAATGCTGCAAGCTACAATCTCGAGAGCCAGCGGCTTCTGGCACTTGGCACAGGGGCATGGGCTGCAGCCCAGCACTGATGCTGATTTGGGGGCTGAAAACCCACATGTAGCCTCAGCATATGTTCCTGGGGATTCTCACACAGATGGCATGGTGAGGCCCCTAAAACAGCTAGAAAAGAGCATGAAGGCCCAGGATGAACTCTCACTGGTGGCTCCAGGGAGTTTTACTTCGAACAGCAAAGATTTTCATGTCCAAAGGACAGGACAAGCTTGCACTGTAAAGCCAAATGCTCCCTAACCCAGACACAGCAGTTAACACCCACGTGGAAGGAGCAGAGATCCCAGTACAACTCCATTTTCAGGGGAAGAGGTCACCTTTCCTGCCTCCCATCAGCATGCCTGATTTACCACAAAATCATTTTTTTCTTGGGCAAAGACCTTGTCTGTTCTAACAGTCCAAGCCAGAGACCAGGAAGCCAGAAGGAACATAAGAAAAGGTGTTTTCCCAGGCTCACGGTTATAGCCTTTGTTCCAGGAGCCAGAGAAAGGTGAGAAAAAGGGAGAGCTTCATCTCTGCTTTCCCTTTATGATTCAAAGAAATACAGGAGCTGGTCTGCCAAGCCCAGAACAGGTCTAGGCATTCATAAAAGCACAGTTCCATGTGCTCAGTGCACTCATGGACAGGACTCCAAGGCAAGCGGGCAGCTGTAGACAAGTTTAAAATAACTTTGGCTGTGGCTGCCAAGAATTAAGACTAAGCTCAATATAGGAGAGAATTTATAGTCCCTGGCTCTGGCTCCAGGTCAGCTTTCTCCCTGCAGCAGGGCCTCCCAGCTCTGCAAGAGGCTCCACAGGGTAATTTTAACCTGCTGGAGACAGGACTGTGCCCTCTGAGCTCGCTCCCCCTGCTTGGAGCAAGGAGACCCCTCCAGAAGGGATGTGCTGCCACCACCCTCACCCTCCCAGGCTGGCATGGGGGGAGTCAAGGCTCAGAACTCTGCCTGATGCCCATCAGGGGATGCTGAAAGGAGACACTTCTTCAGCCCCTCGTCCTCCTCTATGCCTACAGTGCTTCAAGCAGAGACCACCAGAGTGGGAATCAATACATGGTGCTCTCACAGTGTCAGGGGAAGGATGGTACCAGCAATGGACAGGGCTGAAACAATGACCATGAGCCCTTAAGCTTTTCTTTCAATGAAACACAACACAAACCTGGATGCTGTTAACACCATCCAAGAACATGAGCCAAGCTGTGTGATGCAGGCCAGGAGGTGGAGGGGCCAGATGGCCCTAGCACCCCTCAGCCTGAGGAAGGTCCCTGTGCATCCTTCCTGCAAACCCCTGCTGTGCCTCCACCCATCCCAACAGTACAGGCAAGATTTACATGCCCACTGCAGGCAGAACTGCTCCTCCTGCTCCAGCCCAGTCCCCCCACAGCCAGGGCTCAGAGAACAGTGCAATGCCAGTAAGGAGAGGTAGGAGGAAAAGGGAGCCCTTCCAAGAGAAAGGAGGTCAGCCCGCACAGCCATCTGCCATCGAGGGCCCGAGAGCTGAGGGAGCCCGGCAGGGGGAGGTGGCTCTGCATGCTGGCACCTGCAAGCCCCCCAGGAGCCCTGCAGAGCCCTGGGCAGCAGCTCCACTTGCTGCTAACAGTCAAGTATACACAGATGCAGCCATGGGCAAGAGGCCCCAGCCACACACATTGCAGTCTCAGAGCACATCCAGAGCAAGGAGGGCAGGAATGCCTCCAGCACCCCACCAGCAGCAGTGCACACAGAACCCCAGCTTCCAAGTCTAGCTACCAAGCCACCAACAACGTGAGGCCCATATTTTAAACAGCTCTTATTCTAGCTTATCCTACTGTGTATGCTATTCTACTAAACAAAGCTCTAGCCCTCTCCACATCTAAGCCACTCATCCAAGTGGCACCATGTAACATTCTCTGGTTAAGTACAAATTGCATGGAAAAAGTATTTTTTTCCCTTTGTTACTACAAATCCTCCCCCCCCCCCCCCCCCCCCCGCAAAAACCAACCCCAACTGGAAAATAGCTCCCACCCCTCTTTAAAAAAAAATATCAGAACAAACCCCAAAGGAAAAGCAGGCAACAGGAATTTTCAATAGCATCACCAAGCTTAACACTGGGGAGGCAGCCAGCCAGGGAGGCCAACAGCTTCAGCAAGACCCAACTCAGCTCCTGTCAGCAGGAGGGCTTGAGTGGATGGATGGCAGCACCAAAGTGGGCTCTGCCACCAATGTGTGCCACGCTCCTCTCCTCCCACTGCCCCAAACCATTAGTTTTATGTTAATAGTTCATTAATACTGTCTTATTTTCTCTTTGCCAGCCCAGCATTGGAGGGCTGGAGATCTATACCCAAACCAACACCAAGGCAAGAGAAGTGACCCTGTGTAGAGGGGACTTGGTGGCCATGCCCAGTGGCTCCCACCTACTGTGGCAGCACCGAGTCTGGCACCGTGGTCCCACACTCCCATCTCCTGCACCCAAGCCTGCATGAAGCACATCACAAAATGACACAACCCTTTCCCAAGCCCTGGCCATGATAGAAAGGAGTGGGACAACAGGGAAGAGGGGCAGCGCAAACCCGATACAAAGTTAGCTTGAAAAGTTAAAATGTCCCATATGCACTGAAAACAAGCCAGGCTGCGCTAGGACCCACGTGGGATGCTCTTGCCTCACCACCCGGTCCTTGGAAGAGTGAAAGCCTCACCCCTTCAACACCAGCTCTTCTCCTCCCGCCAGGGGAGCAGCTTCCAGGGGCGGCTGCTGGCACGTGCCAGGGTTTTAGGTGCGAAGCAGTGAAGCAGCCACGTCCCCCTCCTGCTGCCAGCCCGGCAGCATCCTCATCCCGCCGGGCCGGGGTCAGTGCGCCGGCTCCCCGTGCACGCGGAAGCGGTAGATGCACGTGTACTCGGGGTGGCCCCAGTTGCTCAGCACCCGCAGCTCCACCAGCTGGTACGTGCCCATGGAGTCACCCTTGGGGAGGAGGGAAAAGAAAAACCAAAGACCTTGAGGCCTCTCTGCGGCTCAGAGACCCCAGAGGCCCCATTTTCTTCTCGGGGGTCAGGTGGTCCAGGGGCAAAGCACTTACCTCCAAGTAAAATGTTTGGATGGGGTCGCCATCGTGGTTGTAGGTGAACTGCCCAAGGAGAAGGCCCTCCTCCTCTCTTTCTTCCTTTAAGCCCTATGGAAGGGCAGGGAGGCAGAAAGGGAGAACCAGGGGTCATCAGAGAGGGAGACCAGAGGTGATGCACACATCCAGGGCAGAAGAGGGAGAGGGAGACGCAAGCCTGCTTGGCCCCCGCTCCTTGCTCTTCCAGGTCAAAATAGACAAATGGGAACAGGGACCAGTGGGGAAGGATGAAGGGGGGAAGACCAAAAGTTACACCTACTCAAGCCCCCTTTGTCCCTGTGTCCCCCCCAAACTCTTTCTGAAACCCGGTGTTGCCCCTCTCCCCACCAGTATTGCTTCTTCCTCTTCTTCAGGGTGAGACCACCCCCCAGAGCACTTCACAACCAGGTATGGGGTTTGTTAGCCATCCCTTCCAGCACCCTCCCCCTGTGCTCCCCCTGCCCCCCTCAGGTGTGGGTGAGGGCACTCACATAGACAGCAAAGTCCTTGGGGGCACTGGGGATGGTCCCCTGCGGTGAGAGGGCTTTCGGGATGTGCTCCAGCGTCACGGCTGTGGGGCGGATGATGCCGGAGAGGCGGATGACAGCAAAGCCCTCGAGCCACGAAATGCCCAGCAGTTCCCAGGGTTGACGTCTGGCTACGAGCATGGAAGTAAGACACCAGCAATGTTACCACCATCAGAGTCATTCTTCTCCCACCAGCCTGGCTGCTGGCTTGGAGCAACAGCCAGAGCCCAGTAAAAGCCCCATGAGCAGCAGCCCCGGCTCCCAGTCAGCGCCCACCTGCAGGATGGCACGGGGGGGACTGCGAGTGGTACCACAGGGGGATGCCAAACAAGCTCAGCAGCGCCGTCCGCATCTCGTAGGTCTCCGAGCAGCGAGTGTTGATGACGCTGGCCCCTGGCATGAGGAGATGGCAGCAGGTGAGCTGCAGGCCAGCCCCTCTGGTCACCTCCCCAGGACAGCTGGCTTGTCCTGACCACCTACCTGCTGACTCGAGGGCGTAGTCAACCATCCCCACACGGTCCTCGCTGTAGCGCTTCAGGGCCTGGCCCACGATGAGATGCACTTGCTGCAGTGGGAGCAGAGGGCACAGGAGGGTGACAAACTGGGCCAGGCATCCTGCCCCCCACCCGCCTGCCCCTGCAGGGACAGAGGGTGCGAGGACCTTCCCGCAAAACAGCCACGGGACAGAACAGCCAGGGGATGAATCACCGTGGCAAAAATAAGAGAACACGCATTTGACTGGGAAGCCTCCTTAGAGGTTGCTAAAAATACCTCAGGGGAGAGGAGCTGTGCAGTGAAGGGGCAGCACCCAGGCACGCTGCACTTGCCTGTCCCCAAGAGGGGCTGGCCCGGAGGGAGGAGATGTAGCACCAGACACAACCTGACAGATCACCCAGAATCATCCGCTAGTCCCTCCTGCCCTGTCCCACAGGATTGATGGGAGCTCTCCCTGTCCAGAAAAGGAGGAGATGGCTGGAGCATCCATCAGGAGCTAAAGCCAGCCTAAGGAGCTAGGACCCTGCAGCACCACCCTGGGTCTAAACTTTATGGAGTGCATAAAGCTTGCACTGACTATGGGGACTGCTAATCCCAGCTTGATCCCTCCCCTCCACTACCTCCATAGGGAATTGCCAGCAACTCTTTCCAAAGCAAGCAGGCTCATTTTTTCCCCTTGGTGTCATTCTGCTGAAATGCTTTGCACCAAACAACTCCGCAGCACTGCTGAAGAATGGGGACAAGCAAGATGCTCCACCCATGGAAGCCTTGATGGCACGTTTCCCATGTTCTGGGTGAAGGATGCACAAGCAGAAGCTTGGATTTTAAGACAGTAAGTGTGAATGCTGAGAACTGGTCAGAGAAGAAAGTCCGATAAACTTTCCCAGACATTCCTCTGGAAAGTTTTGTGAAAGTTCAGAAAGAGAATTAAAACAATCCTGCAGCTGGTGTTTTGAACTTGTTGTTAATTGTAAGATGTTGACAAGAAGGGTGTTCCTAATTAGCCAAGGGTGTGAGGGATATTAACTAAGGACCAATCAGGTCCACCTTTATTGTAACTGTGTATAAAAAGAATTTGTGGTTTCTAATAAACTTAGCTTTTGCCTTCTGAGAAGACATAGGAGTCGTGTCCCTTTATTCACCCATCCTCAATAGAACAGTGACAAGAAATAGCCTTGCAGGGCTGCAGGTATCAGCACCTGTGACCCCTTCAGAGCACAGAGCAAGCACAAACTGAGAAGGGAGTGGCAGAGAAGGAGTTTCAAGGGTGTTCTTGCATCCTGTGAGCCCAGGATCAGTATCTCAGCTGTGGGGGCTGTCCCAATGCCTCTGCCATCCACCAGGCACACATGCCAGCCCCCTGCCCACACGAAGGGGGCACAATCCCCAACCCCCGTGGTCACCCCATGTCCCTGGGGCTCAGGCCAGTACTCACCTCCTCTGTCACTCCTGCAGCCCCTCCTTGTCGCAGGGCCACTCCAATGCCAGCCTGAGCATCCCGTGCTGACAGTCTCCGGTCCTCCAGGACTTTTGCAAGGATCTTTTGCTCCAGAGCCTGGAGCTCTGCTTGCAAGTCTTCCCGCTGGAGGATGACGGCAGCAGCACCATCCTGCTGGGACTGTGACAGGAACCTACTGATCCACACTGGGAACTGTGCTTCCACCTGGAAGGGTGCAGACAGAGCTCAGCCTGGAGCAGGGACCCCTGCTTGCCTTTCTGCCAAACAGGCTGGGGACTGGGCACTCACATCTGCCCGCACTGTCTTCAGCTGCTCCAGTATCCCCTTCACGTGCTTCCCCATCACCTCCTGGTCTGACTTGAGGCTTGCCAGCTCCCTCCTCAGCACTGCCACCTCCTGCTCCAGCTTGCCCACCTCCTGCTGGAAGGTCCCTCGCAGGCTCTCCTGCACCGAGCTGTGCCAAGAGAAAGGTAACACAGCCTCGTGCCAATAGGCCCAGTTCCCCTCTGCAAACTGTGGGGAAGAGGTCCATCCCACATCACCTATGCTCAACCCCATCTCCAGACCTAGTTTTAATCCCAGTGGCAGTGACCTCTTCTACTGCATCCCATGGGAAAGCATCCTCAGCTCACCCCTCAGCTGAAGGACCACATTCACAGTGATGCAGAGCAACAGTGGTCATTGCTGCCATTGCTCTTGGAGCCCTGCTGCCAGCCACAGAATGGCAGAATGGGTCAGGCTGGAACAGACCACACCGGGTCATTTGGTCCAACCTCCCTGCTCTAGCAGGGTCATCCCAGACTACATGGCACAGGACTGCATCCAGAAAGTTCTGGACTATCTCCAGTGAGAGAGACTCCACAACCTCTCTGGGAAATCTGCTCCAGTGTGGGGTCACTGCACAGTAAAGAAGTTCTTTCTCATATTCAGGTGGAACTTCCTGTGCATCAGTTTCTGCCCATTGACTCTTGTCCTATTGCTTGGCACACTGAGAAGAGTCTGGCTCCAACCTCTTGTCACTCTCCCTTCAGCCACTGACACTGATGCAGTCCCTTCTCAGTTGTCTCTTCTCAAGGCTGAACTGGCCCAGATCCTTCAGCCTTTCCTCATAAAAGATTCCCCAGTCCCTCCATCATCTCCGTAGCTCTCTGATGGACCCACTCCAGGAGCTCCATGGCTCCCCTGTACTGCTGAGGAGCCCAGAACTGGACACAGCGCTCCAGAGGTGGCCTCACTAGGGCTGGTAGAGGAACAAAATCACCTCCCTCCACCTACTGACAATGCCCTTCCTAATGCACCCTAGGATACCATTGGCCATTCTGGCCAGAAGGGCACAGTGCTGGCTCCCACAGACACCCACTTATGTATCCCTCCTTCCTTTCCCCCCCCCAGGCTATGGCTCTTGATCTCTCCTTTGTCCCCAGCCAGGCCTGCAAATCCCTCCTAAGCCTGGCTGAGGGGAATTCACCCAGCTACCTGCCTGCCCCACAGCCAGTGTTACCTCTGCCACTCCGAGTTCAGCTCCAGCAAGCGTGCTTCCATCTCCTGCCAGGAAAGGGGAAGGGGTGAGACCCGTGGCACCACTGCTGAGGGTGTCCCTGTCCAGGTACCACCACACCCTCCTCCACTTACCCGGGAAGCTTGTGCCATCTTGCCCAGGCGCCCGTCTAAATCCCTCTGCACCTGGGTCCGGAGCACATCCAGCTCGCCCTGAAGGATGGGGAGCAGGGTGGAATATCAGAGCCTGTGTCTGCCCACCCCCATCTCCCTGCAGTGCCCGTCTCACTCACCTGGAGCTGGTTGGCCATGTCGGTGCGGAGATGCTCCTTCAGGCCCCGCGTCCCGGCGGCTCACCAGCCCCTCCAGCACTGCAAGGATGTCCCCCGGGGGTGGCTCTCCCCCTGCTGTCACTGCTGCCGCCCCACGACGCAGCTCCCACCGCGACAGCTCGGCCTCCAGTGCCTCAAAGCGCTTCTCCAGGGACTGGAAGCGAGCCAGGAGTCGGTGTCCCCCCTGCAGTGACAAAAACAGGGTGTGATGCAGCCCCCAGGGAAGTGCCTGCTCCACAGGATCCCTGTGAAAGGGGACCCTGACCACCCATTCCCCAGAGTCAGCAGCATCTTATTCATCTGTTGCTTCCCAGGAGAAGGCAGATGTTCCCCCTGCTCCATCCCAGGGACGCCCCAAGAGTAAGATGGCCACAGGCTGGGGGAGCCAGTGTGGAACCATCATCTGCCCCATTCTCCACCATTCCTCACACCCTGGAAGCAATTGTTCAGCCATGGATCACACTGTCCCACCTCTCCCTGCAAGGTACTCATCCCACCTGGGCCACCATCGTGCCTTTGCTGAAGCTTACCTGGTCCAGCGTGGTCAGGTCCCCTGCCCCAGGAAGGTCAGAGGAGGAGGAAAGCTTTCCAGCTCCCCACCATGGGAAGGAAGGCAGGCTGAGTGTTGACAGCCCGTACGGGTAGAAGTACCAAGCTCCTGAGCACAGAAGGATGAGATGGTCAAAACCACAGGCTGGTAATGGGCCACAGTAGTGGACAGGGTGGACATGCAGAGGCTCAGCCATCAGCATCTCCAGGGATTACCAGGAGACACTGGCACGGGGATGCAGATGGAGCAGGTTACCAGAAGCCACGAGCACTGAGCTCCAGGCCAGCCCATCCCCCAGCTGTGGCAGTGGGAGGCTCTGCACTGCCCCAGATCTCAGGGCAGCACATCAGGGGAGGTGGCTCACCGTAGGCGGCGGCAGCGAGGAGCAGGAGGAGCAGCAGCAGCAGCAGGGACCTCTTCAGACGTGGGTAGCGCCTGGAGCACGGAGAAGAGAGAGGTGCCTTAGGACTGCGGCCACCTTCCATCACCTTTGGATGGGGGCTAGGGGGAAAGCAAAGACACCCACCACCCCCAGTGTGCCTCCCCTTGCCAGGGTCCTGCAGGTTTTCCCCACACTTACCCCATCCTGGTGTCCCCCCCAGCACACTCACCTGGAGAAGGGGACGCTGTCCAGGTGGGAGGCAGTGCCCGTGAGGCGGCGCCAGGCCCCTGCCAGCCCCGAGAACAGCCACCCCATGAACCGAACTGCCAGGAGAAAGAACAAGCCTCAGGAGGAGTCCTGACAGATGTCCCCTCCATGCCCAAGGGTGGCAGCACAAGGGGATAAAACCCCTCCACCCAAACAGGGAATAGCACACACAGCAGCTGGAGAATAGAGATGTTGACTGGCAGGAACACTGTTGCTAGAAGTGCCCCTGCCAGCCCTCCACTCACCTGGGGAGGTGAACATCTGCCAGAGGAAGGAGCCCACCCGGGAGGCTGCAGTTCTCAGACCTGACCCAGAGCTACTCTGGCCTGAGTAATAGTGACCTGGAAAGGAAGCAGCAAGTCACCAATGCAGACAGCATCTCAGTGCATTGCCCACAGCAAAGGCTTTGCACTGGGGACTGGCAGCACACGGGTACAGCCAGGGCCCTGGGCTGGTCCCTCTGGGGATGCCTCCCCTGCATCCCTGCCACTACAGACAAACTAGTGCATCCCTACCAGCGTAGTCGTCCTCTGAGGAGTACCCAGATGAAGACGTGTAGGTGTCGTAGGTCTTGCTCTCCAGCACCCCATTGATCTTACTGGACTCGGTGTCCCCTGTGCCTCTTCTCCTCCTGGTGGAGAGCTCTCCACCTGCCCCAAAACACAGAGTTCCACTGGGAAATCACCTACCATCACTTCCACAAGGGGCAACCCAGTCAGCCAGCCTGGGCAGTTGCCCCAACACTCTCCAGTGTCCAGGGAGGTCCCCAGCTGCCCTAGGAGAGTGGGAGGGCTCACCCCAGTACGTGCTGCTGTCCAGGTCATCATCCAGCATGGAGGTGCCCAGGGCAGCAAGGCCCCGGCTGCCCCCCAGGTAGGACTCGCTCATCATGGACTCGCTGTAATAGGAGGTTTGGGTGCTGGGGGCGGGAGAGAGGCGCTTTGTGCTACTCGATTTTCTCCGGATCGTCCTGCGGGAGGCGAGAACAGGCTCATCACACATCTGTGCTTACAAGGTGGGGGGGCCACAGTGCACTCATGGGGGGGAAATGGGGAATTCACCACAATCCCTCGACCAGCATCGCTTCCCTCCACACGGGATGGCGGCAGCTTTCGGAGGGTGCAACCTCTGCGTTGCAGAGGCCTCCCGCCCGTCCCGGGCATCGCTTCCGCTCGCACCGCTGCGGTTTTCCGGCCGGCGCTCGCAGCGCACCTCCCTCCTCCTCCCTCCTCCCTCCCGCCATCCAGCTGCGCCTGGGGCTGGCACCCGGCCACCCACGGCGGGCTCCCGTGCCGGGCCCGGGGACACAGAGGAGCCTGCGCCGGGAGCGCGGGGCTGTGGCCGGAGCAGGGGCACGGCCGGTGCCACAGCGCCGGGGCGGCCATGCCGGGCTCACCGTCACGCTCCTTTCGCGAGCTGCTCCCACAGCCCACGCAGGAAGGTGCCCGGTCCCTGGTGTGGGATGGACTGCCCCGCCCGTGTCAGATTTGGGCAGGGGGAAGCCCCACTCGTGCCCCCCACTAACCTGCCGGTGGTCTCCTTGAAGGGGAGCTGCGTCCCACCCAGCAGAGATGTGCTGCTGCTGCTGGTCGTGGCATCATCGTCCCCGGGATAATAGCGGCTGGTGACAAGGCGCTGGCTGCGGCGGGACATGGCGGCAGCACGGAGGGGAGCTCGGCTCACCTGGGGGTGGGGAGAGGGCGGGCGGGAGAGGGAAGTGTCAGTGGCAGGGTCCCTGGAGGGACGCGCCCAGCGGGATCCCCCTGGCGGGGACCCCGCCCTGAGGCAGGGCTCCCGGCCCACACCGAACGCCGCCCCGAGCTGGCGGCCGTGGGGTGTCCCGGGATGGAGCCGCCCCCCGTACAGGCCGAGAAACCCTTCGCCTCCTTTCCCGTGCGTGGAGCGGCTGCCCCCGGCCCCTCCGCGCCCCCGGCCCGACGCATTATCCCCCGAGGCCCGGTACGGAGCCGGCCCCCCCGCAAGCCCCCGGCTTTGCCCCGGCCGCGCCGTCCCCCTCGCAAACGCACCGGCCCGTGCCGCGCAGCGGGGAACGATCCCCTCCGTCCTTCGCGGCCGCTCTCGCCGCCGCCGCCGCCGCTCCCTTTTGTTTTGCGGGGGAAGGCGGCACCCGCCTCCCGCCCTCCCCCCGGACACCCCCGCCGCCGCCCCGCCCCGCCCGCCGCCGCGGAGAGGGGGGCAGCCACCGCTCCCCCGGCCTCTGGGGACCTCTTATTTATCATCATCGCTATTGCTAGTTATTATTATCACTGCCATAGGCATATTCTTTTTATTTCTTTTATTTTCATCATTTGGGGAGGGGCGATGATGAGGGCCTATCCACACTCTGCTGCCCACCGGGACCTGGTCCCCAAACACCTCAGCCCTGGGGCTCCTCCAGCCCACGCTGCCGGCCAAGGGCGTGCATGATGCCAGCCCAGAATGGGAGCTCCCAGGTGCAGGGCTGCACCCCGGTCCCGTTTGGGCTTTTCTGGGCTGGCTGGTTTGCTGGTCCCGGTGGGGTGAGAAATCCCCGCACCCCACACACCCCCCGACACGGCCGAACCTATCCCTGGGGCGTGGGCAGCCCCGCTCGACAGCCGTGCGCCCACGCCGCCCCGACTGGGCGGGCGTGTTCTGCTGCTCCCGGGCCGCAGACACCCCGCTGCCATCGCTCTGCCCCACGGGCGGCTGGGCAGGCTCGGCAGCGGCGTGCGAGCCAAACCGGGCTGCTCCCATGGGACCTTGAACGGACCTTGTGCAAACAGCCGGCTGGAAAAAACAGCCACCCCCCGCCCCCCACCTCGCGTTTCAAATCTGACGGTGCCTCGGAAAAAGATTTGCCTGGGGGAGCTTTGAGAGTCAGGGCAACTGGCCACCTGTGTCTGGACCGGTTGTTTAGACTATTTCTGTGGGCAGGAATGGTCCCCCTGGGCTTGGATATGGGGCATAAAGGTATTTATAGAAAGAGTTAAAAAACTACGAAGCTGGCAGAAGGGAAGTAACCTATTGCAAAACAGCCCTGAAACCTTTTCCTCCGTGTGCTGGGCTTTGGGGCACAAGCCAGGGCAGTGGCAGAAGGACGTGCCGTCAGCACTGGGGGGGCACACCACAACAAACCCCGATTCAGCGTCCCCAGTCCCGTTGTGTAATGCAGACAGATCCTCTTTGTCTCCCTTTTCTTTTTTTTTCCCTGCCTTTTGAGCCCATTTTTTGTTCCAGCCAAAATCTCTGCCTAGCTTTTCCAGATCCATCTCCCACTGCGCCAGCTGCCCTTTTTCACCCCCTCCCGTGGCTTCCCATCCCTTTGCAAGTGTTTGGCTGGACAGAGGAACATCTCCCCTCCCTAGTGGCACCTTTATCTCTGGCCATGCAGATGGCAATCCCGTGTCCCAACCTGGGTACGCTGGCAGTGGCTGTCACAATGGCACCTGCTGCAGCTGACGTAACCCTGCGTGGATTAACCCCCCGGGAGGCTCAGGGGATAAGCTGGGTGGTGAGCCACCAGGCACTAAGTAGGGTGCACAGCCCCGGGTCAATCCATCCCCTCCTCAAGAGCCACTTTTTTGGGTGTGAAGGGAGTCAGTGGCGGTTCCTGGGGGATTTGGGAAGATGTTCTCAGGGGAGTGGGGTTTGTCCTTGCTGCATCCCTGGTCCTGTGGAGGAGGTGGTGATGTCAGAGCCATGGGAGTGTTTGAGTGGGTGTGGGAAGACTGGGGCAAAGATAAATGGTAGGTAGCTGGGAGCTTCTGCCTCATTTTCCCCACAGCAGCAGTGGGGAGTATCAGCTCTCTTTTTGGGGCTCACCAGGGCATCACCGTGCTGGGGATGGGGCAGAAGGAGTGGGGCCAGATGTTCCAGTTTGGCAGCTCTTGCTGGGGAAAGGCAGGAAAAATCCCTACCCTTTCCCAAAAGGCTTTGGAGGGCTGAAGTGACACGTCCAGGCATGCAAGGACAGGCCAAGGCTGGGAAAGCAGCCTTGGTGGGGAAGATCACAGCTCGTGTCTTCTCCACTAGGCCAACCTTTTTATTTAAATTCCCTCCCTGTCCCACCTATCCTTACAACCTGCTTTCCTGGTTCATCACGCCACCAGCTCCAGCACCACCAAAAGCTGAGGCTGCACAGAATCAGAGCTGCACATTGATCCCCACATCACCCTCGGCAGCCCATCACACTACAACAGCCCAACGCAGCGGGGTACCCAGCCCCCGTCACACCCACGGTCCCACATCATCCACCAGCACCTTTTCCTGGTGGGCTGCCCGGGCCAGGCAGTGTCCCACGGCCAGCAGCACCTTCCCCAGGCGCCGGTCCAGCGCCTGCAGGTGGGGCTCAGCCAGGACGGGGGCCAGCGGATCTGCGGCCAGCGCCTCCCGCAGCACGTCACTCAGCCGGTAGGGCTGGGTGGCCAGCAGCTGCAGCCGCAGGTAAGTCGACTTCTTGATGCTGCCAGAGATGAGGAGGGAGAGGTCTCAATAGGAGGAGCCTCTCCCCAGCAGCAGATCCGGGGTGGAGGCAGCCCCTTACCTGCAGCATTGCTGGAGGGGCGCCAGGATGGACGGTTCATCGCGGGAGTGTGTGCCGAAGCTGGGGGTGGGGAGAAGCCCATAAGGATGTGTCAGGGTGGCATTTTGGCAAGACTGGAGGGCTGCCCCAGCCCTTTGCTGTGATTGCTCCCCCTATTCCCCAGCTTTACCCTCGACCGTTGTCCAGGTGGAGCAGGAAAGTGTCATTCCCAAATTTCTCAAAGGTCTCATAGTGGTGCCGGTCCATGTTGCCTGTGGCGGGCCAACAAATTTGGCATCAGGTTTTGGGCTGGAAGATGGGAGCAAAGACACGGAGCACTATTCTGGTGAGACTGAAACCCAGAGCCCGGGGAAAAGGGTTGGAGGCACCCCAAACTTGTCCATCTGGGGGCCATGGCCATGCAGGGGAGCTGAGCAGAGACCCCACGGCCTCCCCTTCTCATCCCAGCAGCCCCACAGAGGGACAACAGCGGCAAATGGAGCAGAAGTAATGGCAAAGGCATGGCTGGGTGGTCAGGAATGAGGAGATGGGAAACTCTCCCAGTCAGATGCTGGTGAGGGGACAGTGCAGGGAGGAAGAAATGGCCCAGGGACAGGAGAGGCAGCAAGAGCGCTGGGCAGCATCATCTCCACTTCTGGCTCTGCAGGGGCTGCAGGTGAGAGTGTGCTGGAAGGTGCTTTTCATGTCCAGGGTATTCAGCTGGGATGTCCCTGGCATCTCTTGACCTTCAGCTTCTGCCTGGGAAATGCCCTAGTGGCACAGCCCTGTGCTCTCATTGCGAGTGAGACTGCAGCTCACTGCAGCCTGAACAACAGTTTGGCCAACAAATCTCACAGGGCACAGTACCACGGGACACGGAGCCATTTGGGCCTCTAGGTCCTGAGGGACCTCCAGAGCCCTCAGCAGAGGCACGGGGGGGCTCACCCATGAGGAAATCGAGGATTGCCATGTCGATGAGGTCGAGGAGGCGATGGCCCCTGTCGTAGGGCGGCGTCTCTCGCACCTGAGCGCAGTAGTTGGGGTTCAGCTCCCACCTGGTGGCAGAGGCCAGGGAGGGCAATGGGGCCATGAGAGCAGCTGTGGAGAAGCCCCCTCCCCTCCCATGGCTCTGCCGGCCCATGTCCCCACACCCCCCACACCCCATCTCACTCAGCCTTCTTGCTCTTGTGGTAGGAGCGGCGCCAGGGGCTGCGCCAGGAGCGGCGCTTGGCCAGGGTCTTGTCGGGGAGCAGGGCAGCCATGGAGCCCTCCAGCCGGTCCGGTTTGCCGCAGAGGGCGTGCTCCGTGGAGCAGTAGTAGGAGCACTCCCCGTAGAAGCAGACGTTTCCCGCTGGCCAGGGGACAAAACAAAGGTTGACAAAGAGACGGAAGGCACCCCCAGGCAGAGTGGTCCAGCAAACAGCCAGGGAAGGATGCTCCATGCACTCTGGCCATGTGCCACCAGCAAAGCAATGGCAAGGGAGGCTGAGAGGAGCAAAGGCCTGTGGCAGGGTACCCGTGGGAGCTGGGATAGTTATCCCCAGTAGGATAGTTTGTCTGAGTGCAGGGGGAGCCAGGGCAGCAGCAGCCAGCACCAGGTGAGCTCCATCCCGGTGGCCACAGGAGAGGACAGAGAGCATGAAAACTCACCTGGGGAGATGAAGAAAGTCTTGGCCAGTTTCTTGTCTGTGGTGATATCCCAAATTTCCTTTGTTATGTTGACCAAACGGCCAGAAACTGGAGGGATTCGCCGGAAATCCAGGATCCTGAAACACAGAACTTGGAACTATTTCTTACTGACCTCAGCTGGTTTAGTAACAGCAAGTTACTAAAACTGACAGGAGACACAGGTATCCCTCACAACTGAGGAGCAAGAGGTGGGAGGAAGAAGGAGTTTCTCTGGTGCTCTGCCAGTATGGGAGGGCAGGCTTGGATGCAAAGCTTATGCTCACCTGTCCAGGTGGAAGGCTGCAATCTCTGCATTGTGCCGCTCAAAGTCTGAGAAGTAGAAGAAATCAATGGGGGTCTCCTGGTCCAGGGTCTGCCTGGAGGGAGAGGGGACAGTGGGGGCAGTCATCATGGGTGGGGTCACTCCAAGCATGGGATTCGTTCCGAACCACTTGTGTTCCCTTGTGACACTGGAGACACAGCCAAACCCAGTTTCCTCCAGTCACTTCCTGATGGGTGGGTGGCTCCAAGCCCCCTATCCAGGCTCCCAACTCAAGGGATGGGGAAGCCCCCATGGACTGGAGGCTCCTGGATGGTCCTCATGGATCACCTTCTGCTTTCCACCACTGGAGGTCACTATCCCATTACAAGCTGCGCCCAGTTTGCAGCAAGCACCGCAGGGAAGGCAGGGGAAACGGGACCGTTCTGCTCGCCTCAGTTTTGGGATGGAGGCGCTGAAGCGAGGCAGCACACGAAGCATTTCTCCATTTCTCCCTCCACGATCCCCTCTGGCCACTTCTTGCTACCTAACACGACCGTGTGGGTGAGGTATAGGTTTTTCCCAGGCTCTACTCACTTCATGGGCTTGAAGAGGGCCTGCCCATAGTTCGGGAACGTCATGATGAGCTTGAGCTGGGTCCCGCCGGACTTCTGGACTGAAAGGAGGCACACGGGGATGAGGGGGGCGGGCAGCAGGCAGCGGGGCAGGGTGTGGGCAGGGCTGGGGCAGGGAGGTGGTACCCGAGCTGACGATCCTCTGCGTGGCCAGATCCCGGAGCAGCGTGGGCAGCAAGGGGTCCCGGCGGGGGTACAGCTCGTAGCGGTTGATGCCGATGTGGAATTTGAGCCACGTGGGGTAGGTGTCATAGGCTGTCTTCCCTGTCGGGAGGAGCGCCTCGGCTTTACTGCTGCTGACCCTGCAGCCCGACAGCCACCACCACCCCAACAACAATGACAGCTTTTAGTTGGGACAGGATGGCTCCCGTGTCCCCAGGCCCTTCCTGGGAGCCAGTGCATTGAGGGTGAGGTGGGGAGAAAGGCCAGAGCAAGCCCTGGATTGGTTCCAGGTTTCATGGTGGCAGAACTCCCTGCTCCATATGGCCTCCGTGGGGCTCTTGGCACCTGGCAGATCCCACCCAAAGTTGGTGGCCAGCAAGACCCACCAGCATGGCTGGATTGGACACAGTTCTTCCCTCCATCCCCCATGGAAAATCCCTGGGTTGATCCCGTTTCTCTCATCCATGCATTTATTTCCCTGCTGGAACAGATCATCTCCTTGTTTTTCCCTAAGGGATTGGCTCCCAGGAGTACAGTCTGCTACACTCCTCCATGTGCTTCCTGGGGACACACGTGTGTACTCTGAACAAGGGTGGAGAAGCATGGGCTTCCCAGCCATCCCCAGCACTGACCTGAACTCCCATCCTCAACAGCCCATTCCCCTTGGGTGGGTTTCCCCAGGGGGATAAGTTTGGGTTAGCACTATCCCTGCCTCTGTGCATCCTGGAAATTTGCAGTTTGCTGCCATTCAAGGGAGCCCCTGGGGGTGTCTGCCCCACCTCTGTGCTAGCACACACTGGCACTGCAATGGGACAGTTAGCCCAAGGTATCTGTAACCCAAATCCATGTCTCTCTCTAGGGAAACACAGAGTGGGCACTGATTTCATCAAACCAGACCCAAGGTGGTCCTCAGAGGTAAGGCAAATGCCCATTTGTGGAAATCAGCCCTTAAGCCAGCTTTTATTCTCTCCCAGTTCTAGCAGGCACCACTCTTGGAAAGTGTGCTTTCTATAAGGAAGCTGCTATGTGTTACAATGCTAAAGCTTTTAATATCTTCCCTTCTAATTAGAGGTTAGTAGTCCAAAGATAAAAATAGACAGCTGTCAGCAGTGAGCTCACCGTACGGCTGAGCCTAACAAGGTCAGGCAATATCCTGCAAAATGCAGGACAGGAATGGTCGCATGGTTAGAGATAACCTAAATTGCAAGCTTTGCATCTCCAACATACTGAGAGAGGGGAATAAAACTGGATAGAAATCTGGAGTGGGGACTTCCTCGTATACAGAGAGAGATATTAAGGGCTAGTCTGCATTAGGGAAGGGAAGGAGCTGAGGAGATCACCTAATAGATATCTGTAATACAATGAATAATTCAAGAGTCTCCTTCAGCTTTGCTGCGTGCTACAAGCTTATGGGTAGCAGCCCAAAAATTCAGGGCTAGGAGAGAATTTGAGATATGAGAAGATCATGCTCAGTAATGGGGGCCCCTCTAGGGTAGGATGCTGATCTACAGAAGGGAACCATGTTTGGTCCCTGCTGCTTGTTCCCTGAAACCCACATATCCCCCAAACGCAAGCTAGGGCTGAGCTTGCTCCTCACCATTCGTCACTCCCGCTGCTGCGCAGGCTGAACTTCTCCATGGGGTTGACGACAAACAGCTTGTCTTTCTCTGTCACCTCTGGGACTGGGATGTTGTAGAGAGGATGCTCGAAGAGTGCTGCCAGCTTTGATCCCTTGGTCCACGCTGCATTCGCCTCTTCACGCTGCTGTTGGACCCCTGGCTCTCCAGCCCTTATGTGCAGCCCCGCTCTCTCTGGCTGGGAACTTTTCTCCAAGGAGCCGTTGCTTCCACTGAAATCCTGAAGGATCCGCAGGCTCAGCTTTTTGAGGCCAGCCGGCATGGGGCTGCCTGACGGGACACCCACAGCTTTTGATGCTTTAGTGTTGCAGCCACAGGACCTGTGGGTTGTGGGGAGAGCAAAATCCACCACCAGGTGCACGAGAAGGGCCAAGAACAGAAGAAAGAGAAAACTGATTTTAAGTTTCCTCTGGAGAAACATTTGCAGCCGCCACCGCATCCTTCCTCACACAAAACACTCAGCAAGGAATGGGCATGAACACAGGGTTAAAAATGTTGGTGTGGCTGCAGCCTCTGTGCAAAAAGAGGAGAGAGGTTTCCTGGATTCAGAGCATCCCAGCAAAAGACCAACTGGTGCACAGGCAGAGTGGCAGGAAAGATCTGTCACCACAGCACCTCACAGTGTGATACCACCAGGATGGGACAGGAGATTGTGGCAGGGCTTATCAGCACTGATAAGGGTCAAGCTGGCACTGCCAAGGTTAGAGTGAACGGGGCAAGTTCCAAATCAATAGCTGCAATGCTGGCTCAGGGACAGCAATGGCTGCAGATGACTCCTCACTGTCCTGTCTCTCTGTGCTGTCACCTGCACAGGGCTGAAGAACATTTCTTTGAATAAAGGGCATTAAAATGGTTCTGCCCCTCTGCAGCACACACCCTGCCAAGCACTGTGTAGTCTCATTCCCCATGTTCATCATAGCTGCATTCTCAAAATCCAGAATTTTTTTCCTATTGCTCAGCCATATCAATTTGATCACCCTCCCTCATCCATTGAAAATCAGTTGTACTCAAGCCCCCTTTCAAAATTCACTCAAACTGGATAAAATGAAGGGGATGTGAGTATCAACATTGCTGCAAGGGGAAATGCTGGGCTGGGAGTGTAAGGAAGGGCTACCAGGTGAGTTTCAGGGGCAAGGATGTTCCCAGGGCCTCTAAAGCAGGTAGGGGAGGTGGGCAAGCAGGAGTGGGGATACTGCCTCATGCATTGGCACAGAGGGGCAGTGCTGGGGAGGACTGGCAACTTGTGGAAGGGAAGAACATTTCTTTTTACAAGAAGTTCACTTTTGCAGAGACACCCAGGGACACAGAGCTGGGATGCGTGCACAAAAATGGTTCATGACTTTGATAAGGGACAGACAAGCACAGGACCACCTGCAATAAGTCTGGGGGCTGTGCTACAGTCTGGCACAATGTTTATTTTCTCTTTCCTCTTCCAAAGGATGCAGAAGGCATGTGAAATCCCGTACATCATGTAGTTCTTCCTTGTCGCGAGATGCACCAGCAGCCAGCTTGGAAATGCTCACTCCCAGCCAGGGAGGGTATGATGATCAGTGGGCTATTCTGGAGACCCCCTCCTCTGCTGCCATCCCTGCGCTGCCCTCTCGGCACCGTCCTGCGCCGGTGCCCTCCCAGGCGGCGCGCTGGGAACGCGCTGTCCCCGGTGTTCCTGGCTCGCGTGTCCCACGGCGCGACAGTTGCCTGGAAACCGCCTCCGGCTGACACCATCGCCGCCCCAGATTCAGCCGGCCCCGCGTTCCCCAGCCTTCTGCTGCTGGCAAGATGGCCGAGGAGAGCCGGGGCAAGCGAGGAGGAGGAGAGCTTTCCAGCCCGGCTGGCGAGCTCGAAGCCCCGCAGAAGGAGCTGGTGGAGGGGAGCAGATGGCTTCCCTGCGTGGAGGAACAGAGCGTCTTGCTTCGGGAAGTTTGCTGAATTCAGTCCGGACACACGTTTCAGACAGAAGGCCCCTAGGAGGGGCTGTAGCTGGAACACGGGATCATTAGGTCATTGCTCGGAAAAACAGCAACCAACCAACCAAAAAACCAACTCCCTGTACTAACTGATCGCATCAAGGGAGCTGGGCTCGGCTCCCGGAGCAGGGCCACAGCCCTGAAGAGAGGGCGAACTCCTCATTCCAGCGCCCCAAACCAGCTCCAAATTGGGCTGGAGGGGATAGAAACGTCCTTCTCATGTCCTGGAGTCAGATGAGCATAGGGACCCTATGGGCTGAAGCCACCCTACTGACTGTTAGTTCCATTCCCAGATAATGAAACTTGCAATCCTACCTCCTCACCCTGATTTAGCATCCCATTGCAAAGCAAAGGCAGGGGGCTTAGGTGAGGCATTTGCCACCCTTAGCACTTGAATGCTGGCATTAAATATTAACCAAAAGATTTTTCACGAGTCAGACGCGAGCCTGCAGCAACAGAGAAGGGCTGGAGACCTTCAAAGTCTGCCCTGATCACCTGACTTGTTGCCATGACATCATCATAGCGACAGGGCCGAATTTGCACCTCTTTCTTCTCATCTCCTCTCTCCAGCTCTTCCTCCATCTTCCCAGCAGGTTCAAGTCACCCTTGGGGCGGAGGAGGAGCCCTACATCCGAGGACATTTTCACTGCTGGCTCCAAATCAGGACTCATCGGCAGCTGATAATGATGTTCCCATCTCCCCTCAGCAGGGAGGGATGAAGTCATGAGGCACAGCCTCTGAGCCGCTATCGCAGCTTTAGGGGACGGGTAGATAGAAAGAGTCATTTTGGCTGCCACCCATCCATCACCCTGCGTTTTTCATCTCATTTTCTGCATCTGACTCAGCCTGATGCTTTGACAGGAAATGGCAGCAATATGCAGGGGGGCAAGAAATGAGAGGGAAACAATAGCAAGCAAAGTGTTGCAGACTTTCCACTGAAAATCCATAAGGAAAAATCCTCCAGCAACTGAGAGCAGTTTTATAGTAAAAAGTAGAGAGGCCTTAGAGGCTCCAAAGCCTCGTAGAATCATAGTTTGGGTTGGAAGGGACCTTTAGGGGTCACCAAGTCCAAAGTCCTTGCAATGACCAGGGGCACCTTGAACTAGATTGTATTGCTCAGAGCCTCATCCAACCTATCCCTGAATGCTTCCAGGGGTGGGGCACCCACTACCTCTCTAGGCAACCTGTTCCAGTGTTTCACCCTCCTCATTCTAAAAGACTTCTTCCCTTCCCTATATCCAATCTAGAACAAACCTCTTTTAGTTTAAAACCTTTAACCTTTGTCCTATCACAACAGGCCATGTCAAAAAGTCCCTCTCCACCTTTCCTGTTGACATCCTTTAGGTCCTGGTATAAGATCTCTCCAGAGCCTTCTCCAGGCTGAACAACTCCAACCCTCTCAGCCTATCTTCATCACAAAGGTGCTTCAGCCCTCTGATCATCTTCGTGGCCTTCTTTGGACTGGATCCAGCAGGTTCATCAGCCACAGAAGGGTCTCTTGTGGGAAAACACAGGACAAGATTCCATCTCTGATCCATAAACCTTACTCCTGTGAAAATTACACGTATGCCCAAAGATGTTCCAGCTCCATGGCAAAAGGAGGGTGAAAGTCTTTTTTTTTTTTTTTTTAACACACAGGGGCCAGCAAAGCATGGCTCAACATGCAACAGGCAGGACAATGGATCTGATTGAACACTTGCCTCAGGGCTGGGGCTCTGACATACAGCCACATTTTGGGAGGCTGTGCTTTCAGGTACAAAGCCAATGACAGGAATGCAAATCAGCTAACAAGGGTTTGCCTCAAGGTGACTTCCTGTAGGAAAGCTGTTACCCTTATGAATAAAAATAGCCTGCCACTCTCCTGTGAGCCACCTTGCACTTACCTGGTGAGAATGGCAGTGTGGGAGCTGACTTGCTGCACATTCACACCTAGCTCACCTCAATCTGTTTGCACACTCCGGCTTTGAGAAGGCTGGGGAGCACTCACCCTTGCCTTGTTGCCAACTGCAGGTCACGGAGACATCAGCTTTGATCAGCTGGTGGCCAAGAAGATAAACAGGCAGCAAGTCCAAGAGACTGTCTGCTGATGTCAGCAGCTCCCTGTGGTCATCTGCAGGTCACCACGACCCTGCAGGGATGCCCATGACCAGTGTGCCTGTGCATATGCACAGAGCAGTTAATTATTCATTAGTGTGAAGGAAGCACAATTAAAGTGACCATGGTATGGCTGGAGGCATCGTCCCACTCCAGCCTGGAGCATTTCAAAGACTTCACCTCTTGATATGAGTTTAGAAGAGACAGAAAGTTGCAGAAGAGGAAATAATCTTTTCCACCTGCCAGCTGTAAAAATGTTGTCAATAGCACTATCTTCACATAAAGGCAGCCAGCTGGAGGGACACAGAACAACTGCACGATGAGACAGTTCAGAGGATTTGGGCTCTTCCACACAGAACAGCAATCCTGATCATGGGGCAGGAATTATGGTACCAACCTACCCTGGCCCAGCCAAGAACAGATGGTCTAAATTTGAAATAATTCTTAGTTGTCTTCATATTACTCCAATTCCTGGCTCCCTGACACAATGAAATTGAGAAAAGACATCTCTAGCATAACACTTGAGGTTCAGAAAAAAGAACAAAAGGAATTGTAAGACCAGGTTGATCCACCACAGGCATTAATGCAGAAAGATTCTTCAGACTACTTAACTATGGACTAGAGGTGTCAGCTGGCAACATTCTGAGAGGAAATCTGAAAATTAAGGAAGCTACAAATATGAGACTCCAACAGTCAGAGTCGAGGCACACTTGTGAGGCAGCAGACACAGTTACATTCCCTTACTGCTTAGACAGCTGCCTGTCAAACAGGACACAGGGATGTGGCCAGCAGCACCACAGGCCTGGCAACTCTCCTCACCATGGTGGCTTGCACTGGTAAAAGGAACTGAACAGGGAGGATGAGAGTCACACAGGAAACCAGTAGGATGGAACTCTATCACTGGCCTCTGCCTGTGCTACACCATGGCTTACTCATTTCCATGTGTCTTGAACTACTTTGCCTACATAAACGCACGCAAAGACATTTTACTAAACTTTTATTGTAAAAACACAGTTCCCAGGTTTTATAAATACACCATACATGTAACATAGTTACGTTCATTCGATCCTCCAACACCAACAGATTTAAAAAATGAAACAGGCTAAAAGAATGCAAGTCCAGAAAGACATTAGGTTTCTGATGACCAAGTTATATTTCACATGGAGCCTCCTTTCTCTGTCAGCCTCCAAACAAGATGCTGAAAGTACACAGCACTTGCAACGCCCCCAGGAACTGACAGGGAGGCATTTGAGCCTTAAAAAGAGCTCTCACCCACTCCCCAGGCATCGTCAGCCGCCTGTGTTTTCATGCTGTCTCAGTTGCTGTGGGTGAGAAAGGAGGGGGCAGTTTGCATAGCAACCTCCTACACCCAGGCAGCTCAGCTGTTGTACCCTCCCAAAACAGCAGGGAAGGGCAAGCTGGGACTGCTTCCCTGTGGCTCACACCTCCACAGACAGCCTGAAGGGAGACCCTCGGTACTGTCAGATCTGCACAGACATCTCAGAAGAAAGGAAGAATGTGCAAGCAGCATCCAGAGAGGGGAAAGACAGGTGCTGGTCAGAGCCATACTGCATGATAGTGGAGAAAGCAGAGGAGAGAGGAAAACTATGTGGAATAAAGGGGAGTTAAAAAAAAACCATAGGGCTAGATGGCACCTTCTTGCTTTTGCTTTCCCTTGCTAGCGCTGCTGTGCAGTGTGTTGTGAGATCACCTGTTCCTCACTTCCCTCCTGCTCCAGCTCAAACACCAAGGAAAGAGCCAGACAGATGAGAAATCCCACAAGCAAGGACAGGACAGTTTAGCAACATTACACACACACGCACCAACTTTATGTATCCCACAGAACTGTTACGTCAGTATGAAAAAAAGAAATCTTGACATTTAAGTATTAAAAATAAAGCCCCACCTCCAGATAATACAAAACTTGTCAAAAGCAGGAAGAAATCTCTTGTATTCAAGCAAATCTGCGACCCGGCCAGGGGTCAGGAGCACTTCCAGACGCACACGGCCAGGCTGCCACCAAAGAACATGTACAGCAGGTTCTTCACCTCGTGAGTGATCTCAAAGCCAAAACCTTCCCCAATCACCACATGCCAGGAGGACCCAAATTTCTTGTCCATGGTCTCTTTGATCATCTTGGCAGCGCTCTGGAGAATGTTAAGGAAGACAGCATAGGGTGAGACAAAGCAACCAGAGAGGTTTTATGCAAACATCCCCCTAATCTTCTCCTCCCTTTAAGACTACTCATACCATGGGCAACAGGTATACAGCTGCACTGCAGGACTTGGGAGCTCCCCAGAGGTAAACCCAAGGGTAGAACTGGTCTCAGCAGCCTCCAGCCCAGCAGCTAGAACTGCATCACTTCTGTAGTTGACACAGTCTGAAGTAAGAGCTCTGCTTCAGATGCTGCTGGAGTTATAATGGTTGCAGTGACCATGAGAGCAGATTCAGGTCACTAAGCTGCAGCTATTTTTACAGGAGTCCATTTTTTTTCTCCAGCTAATTATCAAAACACTGAAAGTAGGCTGACTTTTAAAAGGCTTGCTTCTCCCAGATCACACCCTGCTTGATCCTAAAAACAGCAAGAGGAAAATTTTTCAGTGACAGGCAGTGCCCTGCCCATGAAGCAAGGTATGCATTCCCTTGATCGTTGGTCCTAAAGCCAAGAGGGAATACTTAACAGACTTTCATGAACTCATCCTCAAAACAAGAGACTCCAAGCAGTTCTGAACCAAGCCCTCAGGACACAGGGCATTTTATGAACAGAGTGGAAGCATGTCTCAGGAAGGCAGGATAAGCAAGGAGGCAAGGTCTGCGAGCCAGCACCACTACCAATCTCTGCAAAGTGCTGTTCTAGATCTTGCAGACCAAGGGAACTGAATCTGAGATCTGGCCAAGCTCTTTGCCTCCTTCTACCCTAGCTCAGTGCAGAGAGTAACAGGATGCCAGGATGCCAGTAACAGGATGACTCTTCTCTGCCCTACACCCCTATCCCTGCTCCTGCAGCATCAGCAGGGTGCCCGTTCTGGGAGGTGGCTAGTACCTCATTGTTGGTGGCATGCTTCTCACACGCCGTGACGCACAGCTCCATGGTCTCCACGCGCATCTCCTCCGGCATGTCCGAGTGCTGCCAAGGGCAATCAGACACACACACAGCTGAGCACAACAATCAGAGCTGCACACACAACAACAGCAAGCTGCTCTAACTTCTGCACTGGCTCTATCAGGGGCTTAGATGGAGTATTATTGCACTATAAATGAACCATTCCTCCAGCCAGTGAGGAATTCTTCTGTACCTACATGAAAATTAGCACTGTGTAAGCACAGCTTAAAGAAGGAAATTTGCCAGTTTTCTGGCTATAAGATAAAGGGGAAGCACACTAACACTGTTTCCACCACAGTCCTTAATTATTGCTATTTGAGTAACAAAGAAATCTAAATTACACAGCCTTTTCTGCTGCTGCTGCTATCTGGCTGGCTAGCAAGATCTTTTGCTCCAGCTTCTCCAGGACAAAAAGCAAGCTGCATCCAAAACACGAGAGAGCTCTGAAGGCAGTGTGCTCTCAATCTGTTTGATGGATCACTTTGCCCCAGGCTTCCTCTGGCTGTCATGGGGAAATCTAACACAGCTGTTAAGATTTCCCCAGGAGAGGTCAAGGACAGGGAGAAAGCAGCAGTGACAACCAAGATCTCCCCACAGGACCAGCACTACATGTTCTCACAGTAGCTATGCAGCAGGAGAAGGACAGTTAGAATGAAGACGGATTTTCATATCTCTGACCCTGGTAAATGTGTAATCCATCTCCCTCCATACCCTAATCAGAGGAAAACTGTGAAGCCTTTTATAATCAGCCTCGTCCTTTTTTTCCTCCTCAGCTTCTTCCATGGTCCTTCCACAGAGACTCCAGGAAGGGGCAGAGGGGCTACCTGGAGTTCAGCAAAGTGCTGTGGCACAGCCAGCTGAGAGGAACAGGGCTCTGTGCTCCTCTCTTCAGGAGGAGGAGTCTCTTCTTGGCCTGGAGGACACTGCTTCAACAAAAAGAAACACAGGCAAGAGACAGATGGCTTTCAATTAAAACACAGGGCAAATGAAACTGTTACGAGAACATCATGCTATCTCACTCACTTGCCACTTCCTCAACAGCACCTTCACACCCCCCTGAGAGTCTCAGCTCATAGACCATTAATGCAAACAAATTATTAAACTGTATCTTCTTCCATAAGTGAAGAGCACAGCACTTCCCAGAAGCACCAGTGGAGCTTGAGGGAAGAGCTGAGCCAAGGTACAGCTTTCAGGAGAGGACAAGAGAACAATATTTCAGCTGCTACCACTCTTGATTAATTCCAAAAGGATTTCCCAGGACACTATTATCTGCAGTAGCTTCAAACTGCACATGACAAGAGAAGGGTAAGAGTATTTTAGGCACAGAATCTGCGCACTCGTCTGGACGGAAATGTTTAACAGGAACATCTTGGTCTCGTTTGTGCACTTGCTCCTCAGATCCCAGAGCATGTGCCAGCTGGGGAGGGCCATATGGGAAAACTCTGGACGTGCCTCAGGGCCTCATTACCAGCCTGCCTCCACCCGAGCAACGCAGAGGCACAGCACTGACCGACAGATTCAGAGCCTCTCTCCGCCGTCCTCCCTCTGGTTCTTTCCCCCACAACAAAGCATCTTCTTCTCCTACCCAGGGGAGCAAGGGTGAGCTCATATTAAAAGAAAAATGAAACCAGCACGGTGGCAGGCGACACACCAATCATGTATGCCACATACAGAGAGCTGCTGGCTAAAGCACCGAGTCAGACCACCAGCCGTCCCACGGAGACCGTGGCACCCAAACCCCGACCTCCGCAGGACAGACCCCCCGCCCGCCCGGCGCCACCCCCGGGAGCCCCTTCAATACCCACCCCCAGCCCGGGGCGTGCCCGCGGCCACAGCCCGAGGGTGCGAGGCAGCGGAACGCAGCCCCAGCGGGCGGCACACCCGAAGCGGCCCCGCCGCCCTCGTCCCCGCGGAGGCAGAGCTGGGCCAGCGGCCCCGAGCGGGCCCGCGGAGCTGCGGGCGCGGCCTCACCTGCGCGGCCGCCGCGGCCCAGCGCCGTTGCTAAGGAAGGGCCGCGCTTGTCATAGCAACCGGCGCGGGAAGTCCCGCCCCCTCGGCCTCCATTGGACGGGCTGCGCCGCTCGGTGCGTCTGATTGGCTGTCTCCCTGCCGGCCGCCGCGCGGGGCCTCGGGGCGCTGGCGGCAGTGGGGTGGCCGCGGAGCGCCTGTGCTGTGCCGCGCCCCCGGCCCCCCCGCTGGCGTCTGGCAACTTCTGATTTTCTAACTTAAAACCCCTGAGGGACCTAGTTCTAGGTATTTTTTATTTTAAAAAAACAAGGATAAATATAGGAACAATGAGCGATTTGGGGCAATTTTGGGTTTTTTGGTTATTTTTTAACCACAGAATCAGGTTAGGAAGCCCTCTGAGATCACGGTCCGGCCTGTGACCGAACGCTGGCATGTCGGCCACACCATGGCACTGAGTGCCACCTCCAGCCTTTCTTTAAACACCCCCAGGGATAGAGGAGGCTCCACCACCTCCCTGGGCAGCCCGTTCCCATGTCTAACCACTTTCTGTGGAAAAATTCTTGCCAATGTCCAGCCCGAACCTCCGTGGCGCAGCTTGGGACTATGTCCTCTTGTCCCATCTGGTTGCTTGGAGAAGAGGCTGACCCCCACTTGGCCACAGCCTTCTTCAGGGAACTGGGGAGTGATCAGGTGCCTGAGCCTCCCCCTCTCCAGGCTGAGCAACCCCAGCTCCCTCAGCTGCTCCTCACGGGATTTGTGCTCCAGACCCTTCACCAGCTCCCTTGCCCTTCTCTGGCCATGCTCCAGCACCTCAATGTCCTCCCTGGCTGGGGGTTCCAGAACTGGACACAGTTCTCATTGTGTGGGAGAGGCAACAGCTCATGTTTGCATGTCAACAGGAGTGTAAAGAAGGAGAAAGTGATGCCGTGGGGATGAATCATGAGTTTGCAAACAGCTCCTGTAGCACCAGCCTCCATCCCCCACAGAGAAAATCACCTCCCTCCCGCCCTCCGTAGCTTTATGCTTGTATAATGTCTGTTTGTTTTGAGTTTCTTTGCTCTGGGCTTGCTACAAAATCTCTGTTGTCTCTGCACCCTGCTAGCCAAACACGGATTGGCTCTAAACCAGGGCTTAAACCATTTTCAGGGAGCTCTAGGGTTGCATTTGTCTGAAATTAACAAGGATGGAGAAGCAGCAAGCTCCAGTATAATACCAAGGGAAAGACTTCTCCTGTGCAAAGCCCCAGCTGCTGGGTGTGATACCTGGTTTTCCATCAGTGGCCATCCTTGTCTTGCAGAGTGGCTCATGGGTCTGATTTTTCATGTGGCGCTTGTGGCTGGTGTGTGCTTGAAACGTTCTTGCTGCTCACTGCCTGCTGAAAGAAGAATTTGCTTTCCAGCTGTTTGAGAAGGAAAAGAGTGGGGGAGGAACAATCTGAGCACTCTCCTGCCCCTGCCAGCTCAGGAGTCCTCTTTCCTTCCTGTAGCACCAAGCTCTGTCCTGTGATCAGGGGAGAACAGCACCTTGTTAATCTCATCCACCAGTTCAGCGGTGAATCCAAACTCCTGGCTGTCCTTTGCCTGACAGAGCAGTGCTGGGGGCAGGGAAGCTGCCTTTGGGCTTGGGAAGACAAAGCTGCAGTGATCATTTATATTTTCCTTTTCTGTCACTGCTGGTGGTGACGAAAATGAAGCACTGCCTCCTGTGTCACTTGTTCTCCTACCATTCCTGCCTCCTGGGCTAATTCCTTCTCCTTCCTCTTTTGGGCCTCTTGCAACAGAGCTAAAATTGTCAAGAGACAGATAATAGCTGGGAGATCATAATTTTTTCTTTTCAGACAAGATAATTAGAAAGAGAATCTCTGTGAGGAAGAAGATCTTTCCATCATCATTACTTTATCTCCAGGCAGCTACTCTAATCTCCCCAGGGACACGGCTCTTTCAAGCACCGTATTCTCGCTATGTTTTTTTTAATGCTTTAATCCCTGTGTAGTTCACCCACTTTTACTACCAAGCAGCAAGTGACTGTGAGCTGGGGTGTTTGTGTGCATGTGCAGGGCAGAGCACGCTTGCCTGTGTGATTCTGGGATCAATTAAACCTGCTTCGGTTCTGATCTGTGTGACCCCCCAGGAGTGTTTCCCTCAGGGAATGTGGGGGCTGCTTGTGAGGGTTATTAATCAATGGCTCCTAAGTGAGAAGCTAAAGGAAAATGGCCAAACAAAAACTGCACCAGGCCCAAGATAGGAAAGCACACGTTTTTGTGATTGTGGTGGGTGATACAGTGGGGCTGCAAGACATAGATGCCTCCTGGGGACGGAGAGCATTCTGCTGGCCTGCCTCCGCCTACTGTGGCTTAACAAAATGTGGGCAGTTGGTTTCTGGACCCTCAAGTGCAGAGTTTCCACAGGCTGACTCTGTATAACTCTGCAAGCCAGTGAGAGCCCTATTGAGCCAACAAAGGTTACGTGTACTGCTCTTTTTGCTGCTGGCTCTGACGGCACAGACAGCACATCACCCGATCTTTAATTTCCAGTACTAGTGGACCAGGAACCCTTCTGTAGGCGAAAGCAAGTGCAGAGCAAGGGTTCAATTCACCCCTGTGGGTCTGTAGGGAGCTGGAATTGTTGCTTTGCTCTGGCTAGTCTTGCCTTATTTGCCACTAATCAGAGGTAGAAACTCTCTGATCCCTTTGTTTTCAGCAGCCACAGTGAAATGCATTGAAACAAAGTACCTTTACTTTTTACCTTCTGACATGAGGGTGTGTTGTACTCCTTAGCTGAGCACAGAAAAGCAACCATTGGCTGCAAAATATACATATATGTAGTAAATATACTGCCTCATGCTTTCTTTTAGTCATCTTCATTAACCAGAGAGCAGGCTGACTCTTCATCAGGTGGAGGACTCCCTCCCTCCCTCCCTTCCTTCCTCCCTCCCTCCCTTCCTCCCTCCCTTCCTTCCTCCCTTCCTCCCTTCCTTCCTTCTCTCCCTCCCTCCTTCTGGCCAGGTTTGGGGACTTCCCCATTGTCCCTGTGGGCACAGGCTCTGCCGTGCCCCATCTCCTCTGTGTGGTAAAGCAGGGGGGCTGGAGCTTGCTGTCCAGCCTGCCAGCACAGCCCAGGGACTGGGCACTGCTCCACAGTGCCTTGGGTAGAAACTGAGGGCCAAGGCTGGGGGCAGCTGCCCCAGGATGGGGTGGGGGCAGCTCTCAGGAGGCTCTGTGGGAATGCTGAAACCACATTTCACTGGGATGAGAACCCCCAGCATGCTGAGCTGAGGGAAGGCAGAGATGGGGACGCTGGTGTGCAGGAATCGGTGGCAGCCTCTGTGCCAGAGGACAGGGCAACTCGCTTTGGGACAGCCTGATCCCCTGGTCTGCTGGAAAACACAGTGCCCCACGTGTTCCTATAGCCACTAGCTCTAGTAAGGACAACTACTGCTAATAAGGTCTGTTGCTGCAGCACTAGCAGCCGTGTGGGGGCTGTTGCTGTGCCAGATGCTCCGGAATCGTGGTGCATTCCCTGTGCGAGCACTGCACATGTCTTAATGAGCCTTCCTGGCTCTGGGAGGGAGCAAGGGATGCTCCCAGCAGGACAGGGAGGTGAAAGGAGGCAATTAGGCAGCATCCCATTGCTGAGCAGGTAGTGGGGACTTTGGAAGTCACCTCCTGGGGACAAGTATTGGCTGGCTTGACCTCGTTTGAGGGCACCAGGAGGCTGACACACTGCAGGGAGCCGTGACATGAAAACTCAGCTGAGGTTGCAGGTATTGGGGAGCACAGGTGATCCCCAAAGCCCACTCTGAAGTGGGGGGGTCCCAGGATTGCCCATGTCCCTGGGAATGGCCTGGGAAGTCCCTCTGGAAAGAGGGGCAGGGGCTGGAAGGGTTCATAAATGCCAGTATTATTTTCTTTCCAAACACAAAAGTTTTCAAACTCCATCAGGCCTGAAGGTTTCCCATTGCCATTCAACTTGGTCTTCTTCACTGCCAGACAAACCCCTTTGGGCGTGTGAGCTTGGTGGCATTTGAGTATTTGAGTCTGGCTAAGCCCCTGGCTAGCAGAAAGCCCTGCAGCAGCGAGTCCTGCATTTTAGGAAAGGAAATGGCAGTTCCTTTCCTCTCCTTGAAGCATGCTTACAGCCCCCTGGCAGGGAGATAGAGGACAGCACGTGGCAGCATCCATCACACACACATCAGTGTCTCCCACACCGTCTCCTCTTGTGCCAGCTCCTGCTGAGCTGCCAGAGCCCAGCTGTGCCCCTGCCCTGCACTGCCCAGCTCGTGGGTGCCCTTCTCCTTTCCCCCCTGTCCTGGATGTCTGGACATGACACAGCCAACCAGCTGAAATACCTACCACAAGCACAAAACCGTCTCCACACCACTGTTAAATTTCCTTCCTTACCCTCCTCTTTCCCTCAAGGCTGACTTTGTTGTTCCTCATCTCTTCAGTGCACAACATGTTGTTTTCCAACCAGCTGCCCTTAGAGAGAGAGACAGGGGGCTACTCCTGAGTGCTCCTGGTTAATTTAGAAGCAAGCAATATGTGTAAGTCATTGTAATTACTTCTTGCAGCCAGCAAAGCTATTGATTTGTTGTCCCTTCTACCTTTTAAGGCCTGTTGCAGGTTTGCAGCTCTTGCAAGGCTTGGCTTACTGAAAAGAAATGGTCTCATCTTGCTCTCGTCCTCCTCACACGGGTAAGAAGCAGACATTGCTTCCTGCAGAGAGCCAGGGCAGGATGGAAATCAAATATTTATTTCTGCTCTTCATTTGTGTCTCCCATCCAGTTTCTAATCTCTCCATAATGCCTTTGTTTCCTGAAGAGCCTTATAGTGGAGGCATTTGCTGGAAGCTTTTAAAAGGTTTGGGAAAATTCTACCAGTTTTTCTGTGTGTCCCCAGGTCTGCCTAACCGGCTGTGAACCTCTGGGGGAAAGGAGCTTGCCCTGCAGAAGCTCTGCCACTGGGCTCCCCCCATTTCCAGTTCCAGAAGTGACAGATCCACATCCTGGGGACATGCACATGGCTGGGACAAGGATCATGCCAGCATCATTGGGCAGAGATGAGGAGGGCAGCACTGAAGGCTCTGATCAAGCATCTCCTGGTGTCCCCTTTGTTCCTGCTTTTCTGGAGAGGATTTAGACACAGTTTCAACGTGGGCTGGGTTTCTGGGCTCCGGAGGAGCTGGGTGTTTTGCCAATAGCCTACATCAGTGGCCAGGCTGTTTCCATCCTTGTTCATCCTCTCACGTTTCTCCTGCCTTCTCCCAGCAGCCCCAAGAGCCCTCTCACAGTGCTTCTGCAGTTTTGATAGGAAGGTGTTCTGGGCCAGTTTCCCTCCCCCTTTAACCTCTTTCTGAGTTTATGATCCCATCAATGGTTTTTGACATTTCCTCCTCTAGAAAATGTTGCGCTCCTTAATTATGCTGCTGTTATTTGGCACACGAGCAGATGGCACCTGTTGAACCCTCTCCTCTTAGTGATGGGTGTGAGTCTCCAGATTGGCAAGGCCCTTGAACCAATGTTCCAGCTGAAGTACATACTTTTTCTTCAAAACCAGCCCTCACCTTTGTGAAGATGTGCTGAAGGTGAGAGTGCCAGCCTTTCTTTTATGGCATTAAATACCCTCCAGAAGGAGAAGTGGGGGAGAGGGGGCAGCTCTGACTCAGAGAAATGATCCCACCAGCATGCCAGCATTGGGAAAACTCAGTCCTCTGGCTTTGTGCTCTGTTTCCCCCAAATACTGGTGAAGCTGTGCCTTTCGTAGGAGGAGCAGGACCACCGAGAGGCAAAAGCACCATGCAGACCTGGTCATGAACTGTTCTACAACAGGAGCTCCAAGAGCCATGCCTGAACCATCTTGTTCCTAGCTGGGTCAGAAACTCATTACTGGTACTAAATTAGATTTACACTCAATATGAGTTCCTTGCTATCATGCTCTGACCTAGAGGCCAGGATTTCTCACTTGTTTCTGCTTCCCTCCATGGAGAGGTGTTTCCCTCAGCCCTCATGCCCCCGCCAGAAGCAGCTTGTTCCCCAAACTGCTCTGCAGTGGGGTAGAACAAAGGTGGCCAGACTGCGACACCATCCCCTGCCCCTCTGGGCAAACCCCTGTGCTGATATTCCTGTAATGCCAGCAGTGGGACCGGCCAGCTCCCTTCAGTGATGCGACCCTGGGGAAGGTCACCCCATCTTGGGCTGACCAGAACCATCCATCCCCCCAGCAACCTCACACTCTGCAGGAGGCTGGAACAGAAAACATCACGTTTATTGTCCACGATCAGCTTTACAAAAGAAATGTCCCAACACGGGCACGCGTCAGGGCCCTTTTCACAAACGTGCATTGGAGAAAGCGCGCGAGCGAGCGAGCGAGGCAGGGAGGGAGGGAGGGAGAGGGGCAGCTCCTCAGGTGCACGAAGGTCACAGTGTTCCCACTTGGCACACAGGCTGCTCCCCATCCCCGCCGTGTCATTCCCAGTGGGCTGAGCCACCCCAGCACTGGCAGAGACCCTGGGCAGGGGGATGGGGGGTGGCAGGGCTGTCCCTTCTGCCAGCTTTGCCTCCCCCAGGGGAGGGGGCAGCTGTCACCCAAAGTGGGACTTGGGGTAGGGGGAACACTGGAAGCTGAACACTGCATTGAGCAACCATGAGAGCCCTGAAATAACCCTCACACCCCCAGACACACACACACACACACACACACACGTGCACATACACACACTCACATATCGAGATGTTGGTGACCACGCAATGTGGAAACAGCGGATTCTCAGGCACTCCACAGGGAAAACACCAGCCTGCTCTTTCACCCTCCCAGTTTCAAGGCCAGTGGCAGCCCTGTTCCTGGCAAGGAGCAGCTAAAGAGGGGGACCTAGGTGGAACCAAGGGCAGTAGCCCAATCCAGTACCAAAAGACTGGGGGATGGATAGCAGGGCTCTTCTGACTGCCACCATCCTCCATCTCTCTTTTTCTTGCTTCTGCTCCCTTCGATGGCAGTGCTGCACTCCTTCCCCCTCGGCCAGCGCTGGGGGAGATGCTTTGCCCCTTTCCCCCAATTCCCTTGGTGGCTGACCCATTCCCCAGCTTGGAGGTGGTGGGGAGTGCTCTCTCTCCTCTGCCTTAAAAGCCTGGCTCCCCTCGGGCAGCCCTGCCCAAACAGGCAGCAGAGGCAGGGAAAGGGGTGCAGGGGGGCAAGTGCTGTGCCACTGATTCTCTGCCATTCTCCCTCAGCTTCCCTGGGGCCACATTTGAAAAACCAGGGTAGCAGGAGAAGGATGGGGCTGGAGGTGAGATCCTGGAATGCAGGCTCATAAAACTGGACAGTGAGGTTGCTAGAAATAAATAAGGAAATTGGATGTGTTCAGGTGATGCCTGCACCCTGGCATCCCACTGAGGCTGGACTACACTCAAAGTGGATGGAGTTCTTCCTACTCCCTGTTAGGCATGACAAGGTGACGACCCTCACCGTACCAGGGACACCTGCAGGTACAGCGAGTTCCACCCAAAACAGAAGCGGGGCAAGATGAGACTCAGGAGCCAGCCTGCCAGGAATGAGGACAACAGCACCAACACAGGGACAACAGGGAGGTTTCCAGGGGCCCCTCTCCCTCCTGGGACACCAGCACGGGGGGCTCAAGCATTGCCCCAGCAAGGCTTACTGGTCTGGGAGGGGAGAAAGGGGCTCCCTGCTCCAGGGCTGCCAGCGGGCTCCTCAGCGCTGGGGACAGGGCTGGGGCCACTCATGCCTTCCTCCCTTCCTCACAGGCGGCAAAGCCTGCCTTGCTGGCGCCTCCAAAGACCTCCACCGCCTGGTCATCCCACTGGATCACATTCCCTTGGAGGTGGGAGGTGCAGTTAGCCAAGGCCAGGATCTCTGCTGGTGCCAGCATATGGTCCCACACGCCAAACTGCGCCAGCTCTCCCACGAAGGCCTGTGTGGCATCAAAGCGGCCCCCCAGGGTGTCCTGGGAAAGAGCAGGAGAGGTGATTGGACAGGGATGAAGAGAAGAGGAGGAACATGCATCCAGTGGGAAACGGCAAGGGGGAGAGGGAGAGGTTTGGGGAGAAGCAGAGCAAGGTGCTTGACGGCAAGGAGGGGAGAGGATGGATGCATGGAAGAGATTTAAGATGAAGCAGGGAGGCCAAAGGGATAGGGAGAGGGAAGAGAAGACAATGAGGGCACATGGCCAGCCTGGAGGCTGGATGAACAGGCAGGAGAGCCAACTGCCCTGCTGAGCGCTCCTGCCCACGCTGACCCTCCCCTCGCCCCATCTGGGGGCTCTTCCCCCAGCCAATTCCCACCAGAGCGATGCTAAGTGGCAGCTCTTGGTGTTGAACGGGTACGTACCTGCTCCTGACCCAGGATGATGACACCCTGGGGCCTGATGGAATGCCAGGAGGCCAGGTTCTCACCGGCACCACCGCTGCTCCCCGTCCTGGTACGCTGACCACTTGCCGTCCCTGGTGGTCCATGCCACGCAGACGTGGTGCCAGGCCTTGTCCTTCAGACTCAGCGGCAGCTGGGCAACCTTGGAGAGAGGAGCGAGATCCCGGTGCTCGCTAGGACTGCTGGGGAAGTCCCCTGGAAGGGCAAGCACTGCACCCCCGTGGTGGTGGTGGCGGCATCCCAAAATCTACAGACATCCAGATGTGCTGCTTCTCCCTCTCAGAACTAACCCCAATGAGCCATCCTCCCAATCCTCCTGCCTCCCACCATAAACCTAGGGCCCTTTCCTCCCAGCTCCCCCACACCAGTGTCCTTAGAAATATAATTTCCTAGGGGGACTGAAGCAGGGAAGATGAGGGCAGGGTTTCCTCTCCCACCCCTCCTGCAACTGGGCTGACCTTGTCATTGATGAGCAGCTCCAGGGGGTTGGAGCCCCACTCCAACAGCACAATCTCGTTGGCTTGGCTCGGGACAGAGTAAGAGAACGGAGTGCCAATGCCTGCCAGGGCCTTTGACTTCAGCCACATGCAGATGGTGAAGGCGTACAGCTCCGGCAGGCTCTTCTTCACACGGGCATACATGTAGTTGTTCTGCACTGGGATGGTCACCTTGAAGGCATCAGGAGGGCTGTAGCCCAGTGGTCCTACGTATCAAGGGTGGAGAGGAGAGAGGAAGGTCAGTAGCTGTAATTGGGGTGAGGGTGACCCATCCTGGGGCTCTCCTGGCGATGTACCTCAGGGTAGGAACCCTGTGCCCCAGCTCCATCCCTGCTGGGCAGGACTCACCGTGCTCCAGCTCCGTCACCCGGTTCTGGAGGGAGTTCAGCTCCTTCTCGATGTTGTGCTGCTGCTGGCTGCGGTCAGTGCTGGCGGCCTGGCGCTCCTTCTGCAGGGTCAGGATCTTGGAAAGGAGCTGCTCCTCCAGCTGCTCCATCTTGGTGTGGAGGGCATCACGGGCCAGGGCCGGGGCAGTGGGTGCTGAGCCATTGGTGCGGGCTGGCAGCTCCTGCTGCATTTGCGGCAGCCACCACGGCGGGAATAGGAGGGACAAAGGAGAAAATTCAGCACAGTGTCACTATAAGAGTTAAAATAAGGACATGCCCAGCCTGCAGCACTACCGGTAGTGCTGGGATGAAGTCCCATATCCGCACTGGGGTCTTCTCCAAGAGCCTCCAGCTGACTTTGTACCTCCCCTCTTAGAGCCCCCATTGAGCTTATTCCTGCAAAATGAAGCTTGGCTGCTCTTAATGACTTTCTGCTGCTTCAGAGACAGAGCAAGGATGGGATGTTTGGGTCATCCCTTGGCTCTGCTCCTGCAGGCAGCCTCCCACGATGAGGAAATGATGCAGGCAGGACCTTGGAGCTCCCGGCCACTCCTGCTGCTCGTGAGGCTGCTTACCTATAGCCAGCACTAACATCAGTTAATGGGGCTGTAATCCTCTTAGCCGAGCTCAACTGGTGTGTGGGGGTGTGTGCACGTGTGCCAGGTAGCTCTCCATAAGCCAACCTCTCCCAGCCCACCAGGATGGCGGGGACAACTGGGACTGGTGCCAGGCTGTTGTGTCTCTGGCCCTCAAGGCATGAGCCATCACCTGGGGACATCGAGCCTGTCTTGTCCAATCCGGGTTAACACTCAAAACTCTTCCCATGGCAAATCCAACACGGCAGCTGGTGAGGATGCTCCCAGCTGCTACTGGGCTCTGCAAAGACCCCAGTTCCCACCTTACTGGGAGACCCCATCCCAGCTGGAAGAAAACCAGTCCGGAAGGGAGAAAGTGACCCTTTGCCATGCTCCTGGAGTTTCTCTGTAAATAGGAGTCCTCTTCTTTCCCCATGTCCTTAGCGCATTAGTGTCTCTGCCACGGGCTCTGAAAGATGACAACCACCTTCTCTGTATTGCCAGACCTTCGCAAAGGTGCTGGAGCAGCCATGGAGACCCTTGCCTTGGCTCCTCTGGCACCAAGGGATCTGCATGCCTGCTTCAGCCCTGGACATTCACAGGGCTGGTGCTGGCAGGACATGGGGGGTACCATCCCTGTCGATCTGAACAGCCTCCCTCCTGCCTCAGAGCTGGCCTGGGGGAGGTCAGCACACTCACCTGTGGTTGTGGTTCCCTGTTTTTTCTTACTTCTTATATCCAGCTTCTCCAGGCTGGACAGGACCTGATAATCACACACACAAAGCTGAAGGAGAGGGATGCCTGCCCACCTCACCCCTAATCTTCGCTATCCATTGGGAACAACATAGGGGAGGGGAAGGCTGGAAGAAAGTCAGGTTTGGCTGGGCAGGATGCAGCCTTGGCGGATGGGAACAGCAGGGAGAGGAAAAGTGAGAAGATGGTGTTGGTGTGAGCACAAATGTACCCACTCTGGACAACAACATGCTCAGGCTACAAATAAAATGGAAGTTATGATGCCCCAAGGTTGGCAAGAGCTGCCAGCAGGGTCTGACAGGGCAAACCCACAAGTTCTGTGAGGAAAGCCAACCTGGAAAAGCAAAACCCGGTGCGAAAAGAGAGGTTGTGCAGGGGACATCTGCCAGCCCTGACCAAATGCCAGTTCTCACTGCCAGCTTGCTCCGGGCAGCACTAAGGATGCTCTTGCAGTGAGAGCAAAACCTCTTTGGTAAGTGAAAAGTGCCCAGCAAAGAGCATCCTGCCTTTGGTCTTTGCAAACTTGAATGATTAGGTGATGGGAAAGGGGCTTTAACTGTTTTGCTGGGAGTTGTTGGTGTCTTTTGGAGGGGTTTGGTTTTTTTGGGGGTTTTTTTTTGTTTTTTTTTTTATTATTTTTAAGGGGTCTTGGGCACTGGATGAAAGGCAGGGTAGAGATGGCAGGAGGGAAGGGAAGTGCAAAGTTTAATTCTCATCCTCCTGGAAGGGATAATTCCCACCCGGGGCTGTCAGCATTTGTACCCAAGCTGAGCTGGCTGCACTGGCAGGAGGCAGCACAGGTGGGATGGGGTTGCCTTTGCCTCTATGGCCACATCCCGTGGGCTCCAGGAGCTTTTCTTGTCCTCCCAGGCTGCCTGGCTAGAGCGGGGGCTGGCACGCTCCTGTCTGCCGCACGCTTTGATTGCTCGAGCTGCGGGTTTGGAGCCTACGTCCCTGCTTTCATGCATGGCTCCATCTGTTAATGATGAAAAAAGAAAAAGCTGGGAGATTTTGTCACTCTCACTAGCCCCCGATAGCCTGCCCTACATTATTCAGTAGTGACTGAGTACTTTTTTTTACCTCCTCTTCCTCCTGCTTTTCTCCCTGTTGCTATTTTCTTCCCCCTGTAACTTTTCTCCCTATTTTTCATTTCTCTGGCTTTGGAGCATCTCTTCCTGTTGCTCCTCTCCATGCTCAGACATTGTGTTTTTCCCCCTTTGCTCACTTTCTTCCCCCCTCCTGAGTTTTTCCCCATCCAGCCCTCCCTCCAGCTCTTGCTGGTCCTTCCCAGTTGGCAGCCAGGGTACCACAGCCGGAGCCGCATGGCCGACTGAACCATTGCTGCCCCCATGTTCCTTCTGGAAAGGGATTACAGCCTGCACCCTCATCTGGCAGGGTTTCAGGGCCATCCCAGCAAACACCATCTATATCCCCACAGACAGATGATGGCTGGACAGGAGCCTGGACTCCCCATCCTGCCCCGTGCAGCTGAGTTGTGCTGGGTGATCCCCCTGATGCCAGGCTGGGCTGCATCCCTGAGCCACGATCCTCATCTCCGAGCTGCTGCTCGAGCATCTTTCTCACAAGGCAAATTATTTGCAAAATTATTAATGGTTGATGTGCAGCTGTTATTTACTGGTGATCTTTGGGGAGGGGAAGGGGGGGAAGCGCCTTCTCCCTGGCTGTTCGGCAGGCACCCGGCTTCCCATCTGCCACCGCACAGGCAGCAGGGGAGTGGGCAGTGCCTGTGGGGGAGGCTCCTTCCACGCTTTTTGGCCACCAGAACCGGCAAAAAAGATTGAAAGATGCCAGGTAATATTAATCACGTTAAATGTCAGCGGCTGGCAGGGTGGGGAGGGGGCGGCGGGGGCAGGGGCTGCGGCAGCCACGCCGGTGTGCGCTCTCTGGGGCCGCGGCCCTCCGTCAGCAAATGCACTTTGATTTACATAAGGAGATCAGAGCCTCATTTACTAATGCACCAGCAAATCTGGGCGCTGCTGCTCCCCCTCAGCCCCCAGCACACCAGTGCCCACCTTGGCTGCTGGGACAGGGCAGGCAGGAGCACAGGGGGATGCCTGCTGGATGGAGCCCTGGCACATCCCAGGGATCAGGATGCGCACACACGGCAGACCCATTCCGCTCCTTGGACCCATGAATCCTTACAGCCTGCACAAAACTCCTCAGCAGCTGCTACCTTGGGATACTCACTGCTGCAGGACAGCACACCTGCTGCACCAGGGCTTTTTGGACACTGCCACCTCTTTGAACCCAGGCAGGACTTTGGGGATCATTAAACTCCAAAAGGGACTGCATGGAGTAGAAGAAAAACAGGGATGCATCAGCCTTTCCCTCTTCCTCACAAGAGAAGGGCTCACTGTTGATCCTGTCCCCCTAAAATCTCGCTTGGAGGAGGGGGGCTGGGACTGTCACAATTTGGGTGCTTACATCCCTGCAGTGCTGGAGATGGAGACAAGAGGGAAGCAGCTTGGTCACTGCCATTCCCATTCCCTTACCGGAGGGTTTCCTGCCAGCAGCCAGGTCCCCACCTGCAATGGCACAGCCACCAACCAGCTGAGGAGCAAACAGGCTGTTGCAATTCCTCCAGGTCCCCTCAGGTCCCCTCCAGGTCCCCTCCTCAGGCCATCCCCTCTCCCCTGCAAGGGATGATGGGGATAAGGGGGGCATTTGCATCTCGGCACAGCCCAGGCAGCCAAGGTGATTCTCTCCCCGATCCCTTTCCATTTGCAGCAATAAGTAAAAGCATGGAGAAGGAGCGCCTGGGTCCCTCAGTTCTGTGTTCCAAGATGCACCAGAGTGTGCAGACATGAGCACATGCTGAGACAAAGGGGGGGACCCTCGAAACCAGGATGACAAAGCCTAACTAGGCTGCTGTGCATGAGGAAAGGACGATCAGTGCCGGGGTGGCATTAGGAAGAGGTGAGGGAAGATGTGTGAATGCTGCGCTGATGCTAGCCCAGCCCCACAGAAATGGCAGGGGACAAAGAGTGAGACCGTGGGGGCCCTCCCTGCATCCTCTCCTGGGAAATCCTTCTGCCATGCTGACAAAATTAAGGAACAAATGCCTTAATAGGTTTTTCAATGCATGAATAAATCTTGTTATGCCTTACAGACAGAGCTGAGAGTGCCCAGATTAGATCAGCAATCTTCCACCAGCCCCCTCCCTGCAGTCCCAGCTCTGAAGCATCCAGCAGTAATCCCTGCTGGCAAACCTGCCCAGAGACTCCCTGGGACGCAGCCTTCCCCGAGCGGCTCATGGCATTTTGTGTCATCTCTCTTCTGAGACTAAGCCACCACAGACTTGGCAGCATTTCCTCTCCTTCCCAACGGGTTTTGCAGTCTTCAGCACATGGGGGCCACCCCGGGACTATCCCCATCCAGGTCACCTTTTGGGACTATGACTGCCATGATCTAGGACAGCTGTGGAGGCTGAGAGTGCCTCCCATGCCATGGGTACCCCAGGAAGGCTCCCAGGGCTGACAGCCGAAGCCACGCGGGACAGAAGATGCAGGTGCCCCACCAGGAAGTTTTAGGTGTCTGCTCCTGGGGTGGGGTGGGGTGGGAGGCAATTTGGAGAGGGAGGACACAGGCAACTGTCCCTGGATGGCTGAGGTGTGACCACGAGGCTCAGCTGGCTGGGCTGCAGCCCTCACAGGGGTGCGGTGCACACCGGGGACACTTTTCACCGGGACAAAGTCCAGCCCACCTGTAACACACTGCCCTATTTCCTCACCTGGCAGGGCTCACTGAGCCTCAGGGTGCTGTGTCTCCCCTGCAGGGCGTACCTGGGACCCCCAGGCCCCTGGCAACACAAACCCGAACAGTTTTGGTCCTGTGCCACTCGGCTTCCCCGTCACTGTGTGCACGAGCCTCGTCCCAGCACCGCTTCAGGCTCCCTGGGCACATGTGACAGCCTGCTCCAGCCCTCCCCCTCTGCCCCAAACCTCCCACCACCCCCAGAAACCCCGGGAGAGGGGCCAGGGCAGCTCATGGATGGTGCTGCCCCACAGAGAGGAGGGAGAGCATGGCTCTGTGGCCTGATGCTCCCCGAGATCCAAACTGATGTGCTGGGCACCATGCCACATGCACTGTCTGGGATACGTGTGCAGAGACCTATTTCCCCATTTTATTTCTGGGTGAGCATACCTGCTGTGTTAGTCCACTGATGGAAAATCATTTGTGTAGGACTGCAGGGGTTTTTTGGGGGGTCTGTCCCTCCCTTTGGCCGCATTTGTCTCTGGGCAACATGTCAGACAGGCTGCACATCCCACTCTCCCTGCATGTGCCTGGCATGCCTGTGTTTCTTCTTGTGCCTGTGTGTGCATTACCCTGGCAGCACACAGGTGCTTCCTCTCTGGGCTTCCAGCTCTCTTCCTTCTTGTGCTCATGCGTTTATTTGCCTTTCTCTGTCTTTTTATTCCTGTTCGTATCTCCATTGCTTACAATAACCCTCTCTCCCAGTCTCATTTGTCAGCCAGTGACCTCGGTGGCTCTGAATTTCCCATTCCCATTTCCATTGCCTGCTGCTGTGCCCACATGTCTGTAGTGAGGGGGGCAGAGGGGCAAAGCTGAGGAGAGGGACACCAAAGGGTGCTGCATGACCTCTCTCCTAGCTGCACACTCCAGGGAAGAGTGGAGAGGGCAACAGGAAACTGAACAGGAAGATGAGAAGGTTGAGGACTCGCAGGAGGCTCCTTGCAGGTGGCTCTGACGCCTGACAGACCTCAGGGAATTGCTCCTACCTGGAGCAATTCCCACAGGGAAAACAGACAACTCTGCTCTTGCAGCTCTCACACGCCACAGCTATATCCTGCAAAGTCTGCCAAGTTCCCTGGGACTGCTGAGTCCAAATCAGCCCAAATAAATCAACACTCACATGCACTCCGTGACGTGCCCCACGACAGGCACCGTGGCAGAGCCTCTGGTGCCGCTGGGTTGTGGCTGGGCCAGGGCTGAGGCTGCCAGGCACACGCTGCCCAGCTGCTACAGAATGGGGACCAGGGGTCTGCATCCCAAGTGCCAACAGCCCAGTGCCACAGGAACGGGCACAGTGAACGACTCCAACTTGCCCTTCCCTCTCCAGCTCCTAAGGTCCGTGTGGGAAAGGGTGCCAGGCTCACGGTGGGGGGCACTGCACTTTACCTTGTGAGATGTCCCATTCATAACCATGATGGCATCAGAGGGGATTTACCTTTTTGCTAAAGGGCAGGGTCTGGCTGCCAGAGCTGCCAACCTGCTCTGGAGGAGTCCTTAACAGGTGCCATGGGGCAAGCAAGGTGTCCTACCTGGGTGCAGACTGAGAGGGAACCGGGGCACCCCTGGTGCTTTGGGACTACCCTGCATGGAAAGGAGAGAGGAGGGCTCAAGGTGAGTCCCTTGCCCCAGGGCAGAGATCTCAGGAAAGAGGGGGGCAAGGACAAACCTTCCTGAAGTCTCATGAGGGGGACAAGCTAGTTCGGGGTGCATGTGGCTGCAGACCTGGGGAACGGCACTTGTGGGAGCATCTTTCCCTGGGAGCATCCCCCATACCCCCAGGAGCATCCTTCCCTGGGAGCATCCCGCCCAGTCCCCAGGAGCATCCCTCGCACCTCTATCCGGTCGATTCGGTCCTGGAGGGTGCGGACAGCCTCCTCCAGCTCCCGCACGGCGGGCGGCTCGTCGGGAGGGTGGCCCATGGTGCCGGGGCGCGGGGCGGCGCGGAGCCCGGCGGCGGGGGGCGCGGCGGCGGGGGGGCTCCGCAGGCCGCCCTCGCAGCGGCTCAGCTTGCCGGTGAGCTCCCGGATGGTCTCCTGGTCCATGCGGATCCGCTCCTTCTGCTCCAGCGCCGTGCGGCGCAGCTGGGCCGCCGCGCTCCGCAGCGCCAGCAGCTCCTCGGGGCCGGCGGCGCTGCCGGCGGCGGTGCCGGTGCCGGTGGCCGGGCACTCGGTGCTCAGCGGGGTGCAGACGAAGCGGCTGAAGAGCGGCGGCCCCCCCGGCAGGCGCGGCCCGGCGCTGGCCAGCGCCTCGGCGGGGCCGTGCAGCGCTCCCAGCCCCTTGTCGGCGGCGGGCAGCAGGGCGGCGGCGGCCGAGTCATTGTCGGCGGCGGCGGCGGGCGCGGCGGTGCCGGCCGGGTGGACGCTGGCGATGATGCAGATGATGGCCCCGAGGAAAGCCAGCATGCCCGCCGCCAGCAGCACGGCCAGAAACTTCAGGGTGGCAGCGGCGTGGGGGGCCCGAGCCCGCGGACGGCGAGAAAACAAAGCGGGCGGGGATGGAGGGGGGGACGGACGGCCGGAGGGACGGACGGGCGGCCCGGAGGGAGCTGGCGGGGAAGCACGGTACCGGCAGCAGCACCGGCGCCGGGGCCCCGCCGCGCCGCGCCGCGCTTATATGCGCCGGGCGGCGCCGCCCGCACCGCACCGCGCCGCCCCCGCCGCCGCCCCCGGCCCGGCCCCGGCCGTGCCCCTCTCCGTGACCCCCTTGCCGCCGAGCACCCTCCCCGGGCTGCAAGGGCGGCGGTCCGAGCGCGGGGAAGCGAGCGGCTGAGGGAACGGGAAGGGCAGGGAGGGCGCCCGGGGGCGCCTGGGGACGGGGCCAACCCTGCCTCGGGCTCGCTGAAGTCAGCCTCTGGCGAGAGGATGCTGCTCCGGCACAGCCCAAGGGATGATTTTTGCCCTGCGAGATGCCTGGGCTGGCAGGAAAGGGCCGCTTGATACCCCGAGGGTGAGACCCTCGTAATCACTCGTACCCTGTGATGGTCTTTCGGGCCTTTTCCTCCTTTCTCCTAAAAATTAAACTAGCAAACTTCCTAGCTGTCTTGCTCTCCCACCTCAGACAGGACTGACGTGGGATGCCTCACCCTCTGCCCCACACACCCATGTTATCCATTTGGGAAACACAGACACACGTTTAATCTTCCCCCACCATCACTCTAGTCTGCGCTGCTCATAAACGAGCTGCTCCAGACAACCACTTTCTCCTTGCTCCAACAGAAGCTGTGCTGTGCCGTCTCCTGTTCCCCAGGCACACGGGGGCCTTGGCAGCCCTGCCCAGAAAAGAGGAGCAGAAGAGGGAAAACAAACAAAATCAATTTCAAGGTCTACTCATAATGGCAGGAAATCCTTCCTAGCGGGCAGGGAAGCAGGAGCGTGTGTGCTTAAAACAGCTCCAGTGCTGGGTATGAAACAACGGTAAAGATTACCTCTTCTTTCACCTCCAGGTATATTTGGGGGGATAGCAAGGGAGCCAGAGTTACAAAGACTCCTCAAATTTGGCTGTTGACAGCATACAGTCACCCTCTCTCCCCACAGAGAGCATTGTACCCCAGCCCCCCCAAAAACCATCACCCTGGAGCCAACAAGAGACTTGCCTGACTTGTGGTGCTGTAAAGCTGTGGGGAGGAGGAGAGGAAGACAGACGGGGAGGTTCAAGGAAGAGTAGAGATGAAGGGAATGCTGAAGAGGAAAAGTGGAGCTGGACATGGAGCAGTCTGGGCAGGGGGATGTGAAGAAAACCCAAGCAACAGCGTCTGGCCCTGGTGGCAAGGCTGGTGAGCGCTGTGGGATGGTGAGTGCTCGGTGTGATGGGACAAGTGGGCACTGGTGCAGGATGCAAAGGAAACAGAAGCCTGAACCCCATGACATGAGGGGAGGCCACCAGCCTCCAACCTGTCCCTTGCTAACAGTGGCAGGGGATTGCACCCTGCTGTGTCACCCCCTGCCTGCTCCATGCCCACCCTGGCAGTGCCCGGGCAGGAGTGGAACTGAAAGAAACCCATGTGAGAGCTGCACCAGGCCACCCCACCCCACAGTGTGCAGATCCTTTATCTGCTACCCTGCGGGGAAAAGTGCCATAGGCTTCTACAAAGCTTCTTGCCAGGGGAAGTGATGCTTTGCACTGTCCAGATTTTATTATCAAAGGTTGCAGGATCGTGGTGGCAAGGTTTGTACCTCTGGCTGATGCTGCTCTGGCGGTGAGGGGAAGGGTGAGCCCCTCTGCACCAGCCTGGCCCCCCTCACCCGTGCTGGGATGGGGACGAGTTGGATATCGCAGCAGGGCAGGGCTCACCTCTCCCACGGTCCAGACCTGTCCCTCAGCAGGCACCACAACTTCTTCCCAGAGACAAAGAGACGACAAAAATAGATTTTCACAGGGAGTGATGACTCAGACCGGTGAGTGGCCAGAGCAGCCTCCCTGTCCCATGAATAACAATTCAGAGATGCTCGGTGGGCAGCTGGCCCTCACAAGGATGGTGCGTGACAGGGTGGGGAAGGCAATGTGGGGCTTTTTTGGTTCCTGTCTTGAGCAGGATTGGTGACAGAAGCTGGATTTAACAAGAGCTCATGGATTCAGCCCAGAGGAAGAGGGAGAGAGCAATTAAGGGATTTTCTTCCATTTAATTAACACCAAAATGGTGTCTGGGACTAGCAGCTGTCCCCAGGGGGTGGCTGCAGACAGGGTCAAGGCAGGACAAGGGGTCACCCTGCTGTGCCCCCTGGGTGAGAGGCACATTTGGGATGGACTGCTGGCTTAAGGGGAAGGACACCTGCTGCTCCAAGGCTGCCCTGCATCCAACCCTCCCCACAGGAACCAGGCAGCTCCATCCTGGCCAGCATGAAACCCTGACCCATTCATGATGCTGAGGCCAGCAGGGTGATGGGGTGGGAAGGGGAGAAACCTTTTCTCAGGGGAGTATAAGCTGATGCTTCTGAGATGGGGGACTCCCTCCTCCCAGGTTATCACCCAGTGCAGGAATGTCCCCAGGGCCACCCTAAGGAGATCAAAGGGCTCCTCTGCTACTCACTCCATGGACTCAGCTCCACTGTCTCCTTCCATGCTATGTAGAACCTGCAGATCCCCAGTATCTGAAGGCTCCTGGGGATCTGCAGGTTCTACATAGCATGGAAATCCTGGCTTCTTTATTTCCAGGCTTCTCAGCCCTGCAGATGTGACTTGCATCACCTTGCACTGGTTACTCGGTCTGCCTGCACCGGGGTGCTGCTGCAGGACCTCACTGGATTTGTTCAGTCAGGCAGGGGTCTGTCTCTCCACCCTTCCTCCTGCTCCAGAAAGCATTGGGTGAGAGTCGGCTTCATTTGGCATTCTCAAATCCAGCCAAAAGCCCTCTGGCTTCTGGGCAAAACCAGGGGCAAGGGAGGAGGGAATGCTGGCTTTGTGAGTGTTTTCTGCAGAAGAGGCAAGGTGAGCCTGGTGCCATGACACAAATGACACCTGGACCGTGCTTGGCTTGGGTGGGCAGCATTCCCTGCTGCCAGCCATGCCACCACTGGAGCAGGCCCTGCTGTGGCTTCCCAAAACTGACACTGCAGAAGTATCTCAAGGCAGCAACTCTGTCCAAGGAACACCCAGCTCAGCCCAATCTCCCCTGCGGTGAGACCTCATCACAGGCTCCTGAAGGGCAGCCCTGAGGGTGTTTTGGTTGGAGCTGTGCCCAGACACTGCCCTTTCCCAGCACTCACAAGTGCTGCCTTCCTGCCCTTCTCTCCTGCCTGCCTGAAGGACCTCTCTGTCCAAAAGCAACTTGCTTGCCCCACCACATCTCCCACCGAGAAGTTCAGCTGAGCCTTTTTATGCAGCTGCTCCAGGCTGGAGCGTGATGGAGTGAATCTGGGGCTTCAATTACACACAGGGAGAAGATTTTTCACCATATTTCTTAGATCAGCTTGTGAGAAAGTGCACTTAAGTACATGTTCTTGAGTTAGGAAAGGCCTAAAGCATTTTTCAGCCGCCAACTGCTAGGTTGTACCCTGATCTCAATTCATTATTAAAAGAACAGGATGTGGGAGACCCATGCGAGACTCCAAAGCACTTGGGAAGAGGGTGTTCAGGTTCCACTTGCTACAGCTTGGCCTTCCCAAATGTTCCCTCTTCCCTTAACATTCTAGAGTACTCCTTTGTCTTTTTTCAGAGCTTCTCTTTGGTCCAAAGACCAAGCCAGGGCTGATCCATGGTGCCCACAAGATGCTTGTGTTTGACTGCAGAGCTGATCTGTGCTGGCTCAGGACAGCCATTTCCATAGCCCTCCTCCAAGCTCCCCAAGTCACAGCCCACCCAAGGAAAACAACAACAGGTTTTGGAATGTAACAATTTATTTGGGTTAATTTTTTGTTTTAATTTTTAACTCCCCATTTCTGGCATTGATACAATATTCAAGAGCAGCAGAAAGAACAAAATGTACAAGAATACAAGAGTAATTAGCACAACCCCCACCCCCAAACCTGGAGCAAACCAGTTTCTTGTAGGAAGCACCAAGGGAAGCAGTGATTCAATCACCCTTCCAGTGGCTCTGCCTCCCACCCATCCACTCTAGACAGAGTTTAGCCAGCTGGGAACTGGATTAAAAAACAAAACAAAACTGAACAAACACTATATTTAAAATGAAAATTGCAAGACAAAAAAATAATATATAGATATACAATTCATCCGTGCACAATCCTTAAATGCTTTTTTTCAAAATAAAAAAAATTACAAGATACATATTTAGGTTTATTTTAAATTAAAAAAAATACCACCTTCACTCTGTATGCCAAGTGAGGGGAAATGAAGAGACAGATGGGTTGCACCAGAACTATCAGCACTTGGAGTTAGGGCTGACCTTCTCCAAGAGGAAGGAAGGGCTCTGATGCTGCCAAAGCTCAAGCACAGGCAGAATCTGAAGCACCCAAGTACCACAGAACGCAGTGGGGTCACTCACCTGCTCCAAGTTCAGCGTTTGCAGGAATCTGCAGCATTTGAGCCTAAGCTTGGCACAGGGGAAGGTGAAAGGAAGGAACAGATGAAGCAGGCCCCTGTCCTCCACCACCAGCAGACAACTTGCAATGCAAAAAGAAAACAAACGGGGGAAAAAAAATCCCAAAGCAGAGAGTCTCCTCTATTCTTAGGGAGTGTACAAGGCTTAATGGCACAGGGGAGAAGAGGAAAGAGGACAGCACACACTGAGTTGATTTGCTTGGGGGAGGGGCAGGCATGACAACTCTTTTCTAAAAAAAGTCATCACAACGATTAATTTTTTTGTTCCATTTGAGAACTTGACCTAAGATTCTGCCCCCACTTTGCAGCTGGGGGCTGGAAGCAGCAGGGTCCCTCCAGGGCAGCTGAAGAGCCACCTGCCTGTGCAAGAGCACCTACCTGCTGCTCTGCCCAGAGGAAAGCCCTCACTATCCCTGGAGAGCAGGGGCCAGCTGGGGGGCTGCTTGGGAGCACGGGAGAGACCCCTTAGTCCTAGGAGGCCCTGAAGCCCCACGAAGTGCTTTGACCCACCCAGCTGTGTTCCAGAGGTTTGATGTGCTCAGCTGGACAAGGAATGAAGTAAAGAACCAGGGCCCTGTGATGGGAATGAACACTTTGCCTGCGTGTCCTACCACGCCCCTCTCCTCCCGGCAGACACATTTTCTGAGCCATTGCAGAAGCTGGCACCACTCTGACTGCACCTTGCTGCAGTTCTGTCACCTCATTCTCCCTGTGCCCCAGCACGCTGCTGGCTGCCCACTTCCCAGCTCCACCCAGCCCAGGGGCACAGAGGGCATCCCACTCCTCCATCCCAGGGCCATCTGCCAGTGCCTGGAGGGTGTGGGCTCAGAGCACAGAGCTCAGCTGGGGTGGAAGGACCATCACCTCAAGGACTGTGCTCTTGGATGGCCCCGGAGTCATTGTTTCCCACCACAGAGAAGCTGGAATGGACAGAAGAGCTGCCAGAAGCAGCCAACCACCACAGGACTCTATCTCCCTTCACTCCTGGAGAGAGAAATTTACAGAAGGGAAGAAAGAAGAACTCAGGGCCCTGCTGCATGCTTACAGGTGAGGCAGGTGGGACACAGGGCACCTCAGAATCACAACACAGGAGAAGCTCCTGGTGCCAAGACTGACCCTGCACAGAAAAGGGGGCAAATACCTCCGACCACATCTGTCTGACACAGGGCAATGGCAAAATGTGAGAGGAGCGGAGGACGGAAAGGCAAAGGTGAGGGTGGAGACAGACTCCAACATCTCCTGCCATCTACACCCCCATAAAGAAACCATATATATTGCACTCTGGGGAAGGATCTCGAAAATAAAAGTTAAAAGAAAATAAAGACACTTATTTTCTCAACCTCAGAGCACTGGTGAAATGAAGATATTTCCTGGAATTACCTGGGGAAGGAAGCACAGATAGGGAGCAGGGGATTTCTGAAGCAACACTGAGCACTCCATCTCTGTGCAAACACCTCAAGAGTTGGGCTGCCAGCACCCTCAGCAGGATGGTCTCCTCCACCCCATCCCCTTTGCATGAGGGAGACAGAGGCACAGGGCAGTGACACAGCTGGCAAGCCAAGAAGGAACAGAACTTAGGAGGCACCAAATCCCCGACCCCAAATTAACCCTCTACAGCAGATCACCTTCAGAGCGGAGATCAGGGAGGCTGCGCACGGGGTGGTGGGTGAGATGGGGAGAAAGGGGGGAAGGAGGCTTTTTATATTCATATATTTATATATAAGAAGTAAATAAGATCCCAGCTCTTGCGTGATTATTGGGCAGTTGAAAAATGCAGCAAAAGCAAGCGACATTGGAGTAAAAGGATGTGCCAGGCAAGGAGGAAAAAGTCTTGTCAGAAGGTGGGGAAGGAAGCAAAAGGGAAAACAAGCACTTAGCCAAACACACACTCCAGGTTTGTTACAGCTCCCTGGGAAGAAGGACCTGCTCCTGAGCAGCCCCACTAATGCCACGGCCTGGGGTGGGCAGAAGTCCGGGGAACTCAGCACACCATCCTTCAAGCATGGCAACCTCTTTCTGCCAGGATGTCCCCAGGGAGTGGTAATCTCCAAACGCTGGGAGCTGCTGAAGCCTCCTCTACAAAGAGGGGCTGGAGAAGGGAGTGATACCCCTAGGAAGACTCAGCTCAGAGACAGCTCCTACCTGGTAAAAGCATTATTGTGGTTTTGATTTTTTTTTTATTTGTTTATTTCACAAAATCTCCCTGGGAACTTCAGTAAGGGGAGACACAGAGAAATGCTCCCATTCTCTTTTGAAAACAGAATTTAAGCAGTGGCTCACCACACTATTCCTGTTTTTCATCCCCAAAGGAGCTTGTATCTCATTAGCTTCATGCCCCTCCAGTCCCATGCTGCTCATTGAGAGGAGAGCCTGAGACAGGAGGTTTCTGTTCCAAGTTGAAAGCCAAGAGAAGCACCGACGGTTTGATGGGCAGACAGAGAAGTTCCCAAGTGCAGCCCAGGCTATGGGAAGCATCGAGACATCAGTCATCTGCCACTGCAAAGGGCACCAGAGAAGTCCAGACAAGAAAAGCTGTTCAAGCGTCCCCGCCTACCATCTTCTGTTCAGACACCAACATCTGGTGGTTTCCCTCTTCCCTGCAGTCACTCCCACGTGCCAGATGAACACCAGAGACATCTTGGACAGGGAAGCCAGCACACAAGAGCTGCCTGCTCACTCTGAAGGAACGTTCAGGCAACTCTTCCCTACCACCCCAGAGGACGCTGGAGAAGAAGGCTGCCCTACTTGAGCAGTCCTGTCAGAGTGATCCTCTCCCCTCTCCACCCTAAGAACTTCCAGCATTTGCTGGCCTCGAGAAGAGGGTGCATGTCCCTCAGCAACAAAATCAGAGCACACGGGGCAGCACTCTCATCTGCCTCTAGAGATCTGGCCACTGTAGGAGAAGGGGTGCTGGAATACACAACAATGGGATTCAGTTTTCTGTCCTGATGTGGTGAATTCTATACAGAAAAATGTCACTCCCCACCCGGTATTGGAAGGTGTTTAAGAAACCTTACAGAGGAGAGGCATATCTGCTTCCCAGGAAATAAGCCCACCACGATTACTTCTGTTTGGATATAGGGGATGGAAAAGAGACAGCAACTTGGCAGGAAAGGTACATGCCAACCCAAAACGTTAGCGGCTTGCTGTGCATGCAAAGTAAGTCAACTGTTTCCATGTTGATGGCCTGATCCAACGTGACCGGCCATCTCTGAGGGCTGCTCAGCCAGAAAACCACTTGGAGACTCCACCTTAGCTCACAGGAGAGGTATGGGAGGGAAGGGAACTCACTCCAACACTTGGGAGGCAAGGACGGGAAAGGTTTGTAGACAGGGTTCCTCCAACATGCAACTTGCCTTTCAGCTCAGAGATCGCTGCTTAGTCCTAGAATGCCTTTCCCTCCAGTTCAAGCAAGCCAAACACCATCCCAGACACACATGCTTCGATACTACAAAATACTCTTTTCTCTAAGGACCATCTAATACCACTACAGTTTGTGCAATCACTGCATTTATTATTCATTTTTAAACTCTCTCTCGCTCTCTCCCTGTAGAAATTTTTTTTAAAAACTTTTCTTTTTTTATGCAAAACTAATCATTTCACTTTTTCCACTCCATCATAAAATCTCCTCTAAAAACACGACAACGAGAACAAACATGGCACAGACACAGAGAATATTTCCCTGTTTTTGTTGATTTTTTTTCCTAAGGGTTACGGGGAAAGGAAGGGGATACTTTCAAATAAACTCCTCCCTCAATTCCAGGCCCATTTTAAAAGGCACGGATGAATCTTCTTTCCTATCTCCATTAAGGAGCAAAGGCAAAAGTTCAGAAGGAGGAGCACAGCCCACGTGAATACGAAGGTAGGTTAGCTAGCCTCAAGTGTCTTGTCCACCTGAGGGAACTCGAGGCTACTGCTGCATTCAAGTTAGCAAACCTCTAACTCAAACCAGCACGGGATCCTCATTTCGGATCCAGAGGTTCAGGGTTTGGTTCCCACCTGGTGACCCACCCAGGGAGAGATTTGTCACACAAGCAGGTGAGCTGTGTCTGCAAGCCGGATCATACTCCTTTCTTCCTCCACAACGAGGATCTACCGCACGAGTTTCTCTGCTGCAACAAGTCCCCTCATCTCCTCACCGCAGGAAGGAGGTCCTTGCGGAGCATCCCTACAATGACCCACTATTTTACTCTTCACAGACAGTTCCCTTGCTTGCCACTCTGGAGAAAGGCAAAACCCCTTCAATTAAACAATTCCTGCCCCTTGCCCCCAAAGAACACCATACAAGAGACACTGGGGAAAAGAATTCTGCCAAGCAACACATCTTGGCCAAAACACATCAAGAGTTTCCTATTAAAGTTCCCTTTTATCTCCCACTTAAAACGCTTCAACACTTTTTTCAGAACCTTGATACCACAAAACAAAACACAGCACCACATACACACCAAACAGTAACTTAACAACCTAAAGTGACTGGCCGGTTTGCATCCACCCCATAAAGCAGCTCCTCTTATCTCACAGCCACAGATTAGTTCTTATTCGGAAGGGGGAGGAAAAAGAGAAGAATCTCCTCGCTATTTTCCTAAGAAAGAGCTTTTCCCTAAGCCTACAAACTGCTCATCTTTGAAGCTGCAGTCAAATGGATAGGCTATGCTAACATAAGGGATCTCTGGGTGTGGCAGGCACAGGAAAGATGCGCAAAAGAAAACGCAAACCAAAAAAAAAAAACCCAACACTCACAAAAAATACAAGCAGGTATTAACACAGACACGCACACAAGTCCAACAAGTTATAGAAAGCCTTAGCTTGGTGAATGGATCAGGGAAGTCTCTTTCTCCCTGCCCCTAGCTTCAGCTGTGAATGAAAGCACATCCCCGAAGAGTCCACTAAGCTCTTTAACCAAGGAAAGAAAAAGAAAGAGGTGTACCAAGGGTGGTGCTAACAGCACCTGGAATCCCCCTCAGACTGTCTGCACAGACACCCAACCACAACTGGTGTGAATTCACCGTTTCCCACAGCTTGGAATGCCACCCACTGCAAGGCAAGGTTTGTGGGGAGGGCAGCAAAGATTTTATTACACCAACCCAGGCACTGGAGGCAGGGAATAGACACGCTCTGGGCACAAAAGCCCTAATTAAGGTCAGAAGCTGGTCTATCCCTCTACCACCCTGACAATGTCCCTTGGGCAGACAAATATTACTTCCCTCCCACAAATTGCCTCCCTTCTATCCTCAGATCACTACAACCACAAAATCACTACTGCAGGAGAGCACTCTTCAGAGCCACAGCTCCTGAACATCCTTGTGTGAAAGCACCAGAGGGGCCAATTCCACTTGTGTTCACCCGCCCAGGGCAGGCTTGTAAGCAAATGAGCCCTGGCATGAGGAATTTTTTCCACCCTTTTCACCTCTGCAGCATGTTATGTAGAAGTGGCACCTCTCTGCCCTGTCCAGGGACAGGGCTGAGAGGGTGAGGCTCTCCCACCAGTTCATCAGCACCTCTTTTTCTTGCCTCTACGAGCTCAGTCCTGCGCAAGTAGAGGAAGAAAGGAGAGCAAAGGAACGGCTTCTCACCGTGAAGCTTAGGACCCACACAGAAACAGAGCAAGCCAGAAATGGCAGGCAAAAAGTAGAGCTTATTTTGGATGTGAACAAAGCTGGTCAAGGAAAGAGGGAGCTGTGGAATAAACAGCAAGCTGTGGTCTTGCTCCCTCCTACTTGCTAGGGGTGAAGAGAAGGAATTTCTAGATCAGCTTTAGGGGAAGAGATCCAGCGCACATGCATGCGATGTGAGAGACAGGTATTCCTTATGAGCACCTTTGGTTGACAGTTGTAAGGGCTGTTTCAGATGCTGAAAAGACAGAGGGGAAACCTCTTCCAGGCCACCCACCAGAGGGAGGGGAGAGCAGGAGGGGCACAACCGAGCAGGAGGGACAAAAACAAGCAGGAAGAACAACCAACCTGCCTTAGCATCCACCCCTCCTTCCTTTGGAAGGAGCAAGAGGAAGCAGAGAGGGCTGGGGGAAGCTTACGGGAGGTGGGAGAGCAGCCTCACGCGGCTGGGGCAGCGTCACGCTGCTGCCATCATCCTCCCACAGACTGAAGGATGGAGGCACAGCCCCCTCCCACTTCCGCCAGGGAAAGGCCAGAGAAAGGCATTTCATGTCCCTCTCTCCCAAACAAGTGCAAGTGATGAACCTCAGGAGGAAGATATGGGCTGGAAGCAGACTCCTCTTTTTTTCCTTCTCCTGAGGAGCTGAACAGATTGGAAGATGTGGAAGAAGAGGAGGGATCAGGGCACCTGAAAGCACCCATACAACTGCCAAGGTAGCACCAATAGTCAAAGGAAAGGGGAAGCCAATATGAGGCATAGGCTGCATGGGGCACCACTCAGCACCCCAGCTTTGTCTCAAGCACCTTCCAGGCATGACATTTAACCTGTCCTTCTCCCCCTCACTCTGAGGATATCTGGATCAGCAACTGCCACAAGGCAGATCCAGGCCGCAGGCCAAGAGGGGAAGGATGGCAGGATGGTAGTCATGACAAGGGGGAAACAAGAATGGAAGAGTCTGCATGCACGTTGTGGGAGAAGGTCTGGAGGACATGGGCAAGGGCTCCAACCCTCTTACATCCTCCCCTCACGGGTTTGGAGCTCCTCTTCGGTTTTTGTCAATAGTAGAGGGGGAACGAGGAAGAGCAGCACCTTCCTCACCACCTGCACAGGCACACAGACACATGCTCACTCATCCCTCAGCCCCAAAGGCTCCACCGCCCGTTGGACAACACCACATTCAAGGACAAACAACCACTCCCCAGCCCCACCACAACCCTCCCTGCCTCCTCCTAGCAGTACCAACACCCAGGAACAGTGGGTGCTCCCCACCCCCACTGACACACTCCAGCCTCCAGGCAAGAGGAATTGGGCAGGAGGAAAGGAGGAGGAAGGGTGGCAGTGAGGGCAAAGGGACAGCCAAGGGGAGAAGGAGAGAACTAAGGACAGCCATTCGCACCACGACTTCTCTCAGGTACAGCTCCCCCCACACCCCTGGCGTGGGGGGACCTGGTTGCTCACTTGCTGCCTCCTCCACCACTGCCCGCCGCCACCTTCTCAAAATCCTCTGCATTGCAGAACTCCTTGATGGTTACAGTGAGGAGGTTGCTGGTGACATCTGTGACCACCACATTAGAGCAAGGGGACATCTCAGGACGCCAGTCGCCAGCCTCCTGCTCCGGGTCAGAAGAGGAGAGGGACAAGGAGGGAGCCTGCCCCCCACTGCACCCTCCCGAGGGAGAACGCTTGCTGGTGGCAGCCGACTCAGGTGGGATTGAGAGGTCGAGGACCTCTGACTCACGCCAGTCGGGGATGGCTGGGCTGAGGGTCTCGGGGAGCAGCTTTGGAGGGGAATCATCTGGGTCGGAGGAGGAGTGGGGAGCAGGTGATGGGCAGCCAGAGGAGCTGGAGCTGGGGGCATCGTAGGGGGTGGAGCCCATAATGAGCCCACAGGAGGCTGCCTGAGAGCCTTCGGCCTCCCCCTTGCCCTCCAGAGAAGGGGTAGGTGCAGCAGACGGCTTATTGTAGAGCGAAAAGCTGCCAAACTTCATGTGGCGGATCTGAGTGCGCAGGACGCTCTCGCTGAACTTTTTGCTCTTGCCAATGACCCGGTTTCGGGAAGGGATCTTGGGCCGAGCCAGGCCCCCGGCCCCATTGGCTGGCTTCCCACCTTTGTCAATGACTTTGAGGTTGAGGATGATGCGGCTGCGTTTGGGCTCGCGGGGTTTCACCTTACGGTTGATGATGCGCACGGTCTCCGAGAAGGGCGACACAGGAGGACGAATGCCAGCCCCGCCACCCACGCTGCCGCCGTTCTGGGGATCCGGACGGGGCAGGGGGCGCCGGGACATGCGGTGGCACCGCCGGATGTCTTTCTTGAGCCGGTGCACGGCGGCGCTGGAGTGGAGCTTGGGAGAGGAGGTACTGGAACCAGGCTTGACAGAAAAGTGTACATCCCCAATGTGGAGGGCCTCCGCTTGGGCCCGAGCCTGCGGTGGTGGGGAGAAAGAAAACAAACAGGGTCAGAGAGGCAGCCTAGCTACAGCCAGATCTCCAATGGGGCACTGCTCACTTCAGGCCAAGCACTCACTGGCAGCACCATGACACATTTATACCCAACATCAATGACAAGCACAGGCACACACCTACAAACTATTGATAGCTCCAGCATAGCCCGCAGACAAACATAGGACACTGTCTGTACCATTTTTGGGCAGCTAATGTCTCCCTAGGCTGTACCCCTATTGACACATGCTTTCCCCAGGGAGAAACTGCAACTTCCCAGGCATGTGTGAGGGTTAGAGTTAATGGTCTCCAAAGCCCGCCTTGGTCGTCATCAGTCAAAGTGCACAACCCTCCACTGTCAGCCAAAGAAGCCAGCATCATCCTGGGCACTTGGGGCTGTCAGTGCTGAGACAGCACGCAAACTTACCAAGAGATTGTACCAGGTTCTCTACAAATAGAGCATGAGATAAGAGGGAAGAGGCAGAGTAATGTCCAATGCGAATTGCCTCTGAAAAGGATGGCAGAAGGGGGTCTTGAGGAACGCAGATGGAGGCTGGCGACAATGGTCTGATGGAGCTGTCTTTGTTAAACACAAGAAATTTAGAGATCTGATTTTTAACTAGGATCACATGCAAGTCATTCATTCTTACTGTGCTGTGGGAGCAAAGTCCAGTGTTTAAAGCCAGAGATGAGGCCAGCTGGAATTCAAGTAAAATTTAACTGCACCTCCAAAGAAGAGATTGACCTGTCCTTTTGAGCACAACACTTGTTTGAAACCTAGCACTGGACCAGAGCAGGAGGAATAGCACCTGTTCAACTGCTCTGTGCCAGCCCTCCTCAAGAACCAGGCCAGGGAAACAACATTTTTAAGCTCTTCTTGTGCCAAAAACTGTCCTGGTTCATGCAGCAGAGACAGGAACATTTCCTGGCAGCAGGAACAACAGTTTCATTGATAAGCTGGTGCTGTATGACCTGTGGGCATGGAAACCCAGAGTCTATTCTTACACCACATCTCATCAAAGCACTGTTGCTTGCATAGCTCATCCTTCCACCTGCACCCCAGTACTTGCCCAAGCCAATCCCCTCCACATTCCCTCTCAGCAGTGGTGACAGGCAGAAGTCACGCAGGCCTGGAGGGGACAGGCGAGCCCCCACCCTGTGACTGCCCATCCCGCGAGCAGCTTCCCCCACCTCGTGGGCACAGAAAGAACTGCAGTGCTACAAGACGACAGCTGCTTTTCCTCCCCAACTTTTCCATCCCATTGCCCCTTGCACACGCCAAGATCGGGATGGCTTCTTGCCAGCTAAGAGCTTAGCACTCAACTCCATCTCCTTTGTCACCCTGCAGGCTGTGCCTCCTACCAGAGAAATGCCTGGGGAAAAAAATGTGCGTGTAAAGGCAGGGATCTAGCAGATCTAAGCGAGGGGCCCAGCCAGCCCCTGCACAAAAAGCTCAAAGTCCTGGCCCTACAGCTCCAGAGCTTTGCTGTTTGCCAGATCCCCTCTTCTCCCACAGAGATACCCATGGGAACCACAGAAGATCCTGAATGAGCACAGAATGGAGACATGAAGACATTTTGTTCTTCTCTCGACTAATACTGGATGATCACAGCCTTCAGTACTACTTGTATTCTGGCTTCAAAAGAACTGCAAAAGTGAGGCCTCCTTCTCTGACTGTACAAGAACACACAAACTGAAGGCTCATCCTGACTGGGGACCTAGACTCCGTGTTAGCCGACTGACAAAGAAACAGACACGAGTTAGCACAACCCCAAGGCAGGCACAGCCACTCTGCACATTAACAAACAGGGCCATTCCCACCTAGCTAAAGGGAAGTGTTCCCAGCACATACAAACCCCAACACTTTTTCTGCTGTAGCAGAAAGCATCCTAATGTCCATCTAGTTACTCCTTGCTCAGCCTCATGTCTTACTCCATGCCCCAAACTGTTGAGAAAATAAGACACAGTTCCTGTCACAGGCATAGTACAGGCCTGGGCACGGCAATAGTTCCAGATGAACTCCCTGCACCACACATCAACTCCCCCCTCGCATCAATACACAATACACAACTTGGAGACACTGCAGACCTGGTCAGGAGGTCACAGGTAAATGCACATTTGGGCTGTGCTTACTCCATCTCTTCATGGGTCCCTCTGAAGCAGATGGCAGGCACAAGGACAAGCTAAAGTTTGCTTTCTGACATTACATACCAGCACAGCCTGAATTAACAAATTTGTTCCTTTTCATCCTGCTCCACACTACAGCCAGCACTTCCAGCACTGCTGCTCTCATGCCTTGGGTTTCTTACCAATTTACCACTGTTGAGCCAAGAGCAAAATGCAACACAATGTCCCATTCCAAAACACAGGACAGGGAAGCCAGGCCAAGGCTACAGACAGATGCATCACTGAAAATCCTTCTAACAGCTTCAGTGGATATACACAGGTGTCCTTCGGGGCCTCTCCCATTGCCAACGCTGCACATCTTTCAGATTAATTGCCTATGCCATAATCATGCCTTCGAGTGAGGAGTTCTGCCCCCTCTGTGCCATTCTGCTCCAAGTCAAATCTAATTGCCACCTTCCACCAGCACCGCCTCCATCACCCAGGAGAGAAAGAAGGCAGCTTCCCAGAAGTGTGGGGGAAGCAGTCAAAAACACCCTCAGTTTCCTTATACACCCCAAAAATTCCTGAGCAAAGCTTTCCATCAGCCACATGAAACAAAGTGATAATGCTGGAATGGTTACTACCTGGCCACTTCCACAGCCCTGTTGCTTTTACTCTCTCTTTCTGCACACGTTAATCAGCTCCTGTCCTGTTTTCAGAGAGAGACCAGTCTTGGTTTTCTGCTTGCTCAGCAGCTACTGCAGAGCCCTGGTATATGGCTTGGACTTTTCCAGTGTGCCAGAACCAGCAGGTCTCATTTACATGCCATGTGTCTGCGTTTCCAGTTACTTCTGGGGCACTTTCTCAAGGTTGAAGCAGTTTCTAACTCATGTTTCAGCTATCTGCCTTTATTAAATTCCAGCTTCAGCAGTGTCCAGGTGGTCTACACACAGCATTGATACTTTGGTCAGATTATTAAGAGAGAGGGTTAAGTTAGGGCCCAACAGTACTCCCCCCTACTGCTACACTGCTATCCCCAGCGACCAGCTTCAATGCAAGTTCCAAAGAGCATTATGCAAATATTCAGCTTACCTTGAGATTGTTTTTCCAGGTAAGGTTTCAAGAAAAATCGTATCAGATGCTTTATCTAAGACCAGCCCCCAGAGCTTTCCCACTTGGGAAGCTCAGTATTCCTACCACAGGATCAGGTTTATTCAGGCATCACCTACATGAACTTGTCCCTTCACTGCAGAGGACAGCACAGAGGCTCTCCTTCCCCTGCTTCCAACTTTAGATTGAATAACTGGCTACCTTTGGTTTGGAGAAGACTCAACACTCAGTTTTACCTGCTGGAAATGCACTTCTCCCTGCTCTGGGCCCATTCCTCGATCATTCACAAGCCATATGCGGATAATGTCTTTGAAAAACAAACCCCCTGAATCCTTTCAGCTGTGTCACCACAGTTTGCTCCTTGGCTCACAAGTTTTCCACACAGAAACCACCTCTGTAGGTTTTGCTGCTTTCACCAGCAGGATGTGCTCACTGCTGAAGAGGTACTCAGCATGTATACGAAGTAATTCACTCTCTGCTTACAGCTCAGCCTACATCAGGATGCAGTTTCTGGAAGCTTGCTGCAGTGCTCCGTCATGAGAGCAAGCCAGTTGCTGGGATTGCTTCCCTTCCCCCTCTTCCCGTCTGGGATATGTATCACCTTTATTTATCTTGTACAGCTCTCCCTCGCTGCCCCTGGGAACTCGTGTATCTCCCCCATTCCCTACTATTTCTGAGTAAGTGTCCCTCGAGGCCCAACAAGCATATTTGTTCATTCATTCCCTTAATGCACCAAGGCACACAAGCACGTACACAGACACGTGCTTAGAAAGGCCTCTCCTACCTGATTTGTATCAAAATCTCTACGATTTTGAAGAAAAAAACAAACCAAAGACCTTGTAAGGCAATGGATTTCTAGTGAATTATTTTAAAATCTCGCCGATTCCAGTAGTGCTGCTGCACTATAGTAGCGCTACTCTCTCATAAATTACTGGCTCTGCTTTGTCTTTTATTCTCCACCTGCATTCCCACAGTCTTTGCTCCCAAAAGCATTTGCAAGAGCTCTTCTTTCCCCTTTTTGGCTGCCATTCTGCCTTTTTATCACCCTCTTTCTTCTGCAGTCTTCCAAGTGACAAGGCAAAAGCAAGCCAGTTCATAGCACAGCTCTCCCAAGCAACACTGCCATAAACTAAAGTTTCCCTCTGGATTTGGAACAAAATGCTACAAAAGGGGAGCGGTCTGTTTTCAAATTACTCGGGATAATTTACGAACAGGGAGGAGATCAAAAGAAACCCAATTCCAGCTTTGGAGTTCAAGAGAGGGCGAAAGGACAGAGCACCACGCTGCTCAGCCCCTTCTTCCCCCACTCTCCTACTAAGAATCCCTTTACCCTTTTTCTCCCTTACTTCTTCCTTCCCATTAACCTTCTTCACTCCTGTCACCTTAGTATTTATGGCCACCCCAACTAGGGGTCTTTGCCAGCCACCCACTGAGCTTGCAGATTGGGCTCTGTCTCTGAATAGCACTTGCTAGACTTTATTAGATGAGTTGGTGAGGTTTGCATTCCACACAGCAGAGTGCCTAGAGAAAAAAGTGAAATAAAAAGAATGAATCGAGCAGGAGAAAAAGAGGAAGATCACGACAGCTCGTGCTATATCTCTCTCTAACCTCCCAGCAGCATCCCTGCTGAAGGGCCTGTCCGCAAGGATGACTCTGCCAGACACCTGAAGAGCCTTGCATACAGTGCTGCCCATTTCAGACTAAGAACTTTGTTTCCCATCTGCTCAGCAAAGGGCTGCAACACACCAGCAGCCTCCCAAGAATCACAGCCTCCTGCCAAGCCTGAGCTCAGCTGTGGGAAAGTTTGCCCCTAGCATGCAAAGGATAAAGACCCATTTCCTGCCCAAAACTTTGCAGTTGAAGTTTGCAGGGGTCGCTTTCAACACCAGCCATCTTGACAGTGATATTACAAAGCCTGGACTGTGATGTGCCTCTGCAGTCTGATGGAAAGGGCAAGTGTTAGACAGCTCTCAGAAACAGAAGCCTGGCTTACAAAGCAGCAGGTGGTCAAAGATGCAGCTTTTCAAAGCTTTTCCAAAGGCGTGGGCCACTAACCTGCTGGAATGCTTTCTGCAAATCCCCCTGGGTGCCTATCTGCAACTTTTGAGAACTAATCCCAGGATAAACCTAGTCCCAAGTGCAAGCTAAAACACCCACACAAGCCAAGGGACTGAGTGGCACATCAGGGCACTTATTTTGATGCCATTCTGGAGACTCAGGAGCCTAGGTTTAAGCACCGATACACATGAAAAATCCTAGCAGCCACCCAGTCAAGGGCAGACTTCTCCATCAAAGCAGTCCTAGGCCAGATTTCTGCTTAAACATCATTGCATCCAGGCCTAATCTGTTCAGTTAACAGATCAAAAAGAATATTGTTCTAACTGCCAACTCCAAATACTCCCTCTGGGATACAAGAATTAAATTTCTTCCCCTGCTTCCGAAATTCTCACTGGCAAGAGATTCTGCAGCTGAAAGAACTGAAAATACTGTTAGCAATGCCCGAGGCAGAACCCAATCCCACTCCTCCCCCAGCAGAACCGGTGCTGCAGGGCTGGAAGAGGTGAAATGTGCATCTTCAGGGGTCAGAAGAGCTGAGTTACAAGCCATCTCGCTGTCTCTGCCGTAACTCTAGCCACAGTTGTGCCGATTGTGGTTTGCCTGAACAGAGCTCAAACAAGTTCAGATGGGGCTGGCTCAGACAGAGTTACTTCTCACTGCCTGGTCTGGGGTGTTATTTTTAGGGTAGGATCTGAAGTCGCAGAGGAACAGCAAGTCAGAGCTGCTCTGTTTCCCAGAGGTGCAAACCAAGCAGCAGTGGTAGCGCTCTGCCCTGCCAGCCTCTCCCACAACGTGGCACCAGCCCTCAGGAGAGCTGATCTTACTCCCTATCACGAGTCATCTTCTACAAAGTACCAAGCCAGCTCTGCAAACCTACAGGTTTCCATTAGCATTTGAGGAGCTGGCAGAAGGAAGATGTGCTACAGAAACGTGTCACGGACGTGATTCAAAAGGATGCTGCTGAATAATTCACGTTAAGTTTAGGGGAGTTTTAAAGGGTAAGGGGAAAAGAGAAGCAATGAGTAGGTTTTTAGTTCGGGGGTTGGTTTTGGTTTTTAAATGAGTGAGAATGAGTAATTTTTTTTAAATGAGTGATATGGCAATAGATATGGCCATATCACATTCAGAATCAAAAATAAAAGAAAGTGATTACACATAGCATAGTCACCGCTCTACAGCTCTGAACAGTGTGAGGTGTTACAAATACCAGTATTTTTTAATGCAGGCAGAGGACTATTTCAAGCTGGTGATTTTCCCTTCAAGTGTTCCTTTGCATTGTTGGAAATTTAAACACAAGAGTTACATTTAATGCATGACTGCCAGAAAGAGGAAATCCAACTAGTCTGTGTTCCCTCAATACAGCACAAGAGGTAGTACATTATCAGATATGTTTGTAATTCTCAGGCTACAGATACAGAACACTGTTAGCAGAAAAACAGGTGACCAGGGAGGACAGTTCCATCAGCAGGACTTCCCAAGGATTACCATGGTCCCCTGGGTTTCACGCAGAGCATCAGAATACGCCTGCTCCTGCATTTCTTCTGTGTGCTTCATTAAGCCCTCTCAAAGCAGAGAAGAGGTGACACCCTACCCCTCACTGTGCTTTCCGGTGCTCATGCAGTTAAAAGTGCTGCGCTGACTTGAGTAAAGCTCCTACTGCTGCCAGGCAAAGGGAAGTATTAACCTGTTTCACAGATGGGGAAACACGCACAAAGCCTAAATGACTTGCCCAAAGCCACAGGATGACTTGGTGATAGTGATGCCTTACTACAGGGTCCACACTGGCTGTTCCAGGGCTTCCTATCAGAATAAAGCCATGGGAACTCCAGACTTGCTCATCTCTCTAAACTGTACAAAGGTGTGTTCTTTCTGTGCTCATTTGAAGCCAGAGACTGTGACAGCTGGAGAGGAAGGGGAGGGAAGAGGGGAGTAGAGCAAGCCATTTAATCTGCAAACTAATAAATTCATAGAGCTCACATAACAGTCATGCAGCTACCAGAGTTCTTAATTTAAAAAAAGACGGTAAAAATACAGAGCAAGTAGGCCTGCACTAGGGACTACCTTCCTTGCTCTTCTCTGCAAGCAAACAGAGATGCTACGACATCTTGCAGAGATGCTGAGTCTATCAGAAAGCAACTGGAAACTTCAGCTGCCTTCCTATGCAGAGGTGAAACACTCCTCCTCCTCCCAGCCACCCCTCACCCTCTGCAAAAGCAAAACAAGCCTGCAGTTTACAGATCAAAGCATGAACCCTTCATGAAACTCCCGTGGAGCACCCACATCCTTAAATGCAATCAGAGGAGCACAAGTGGCAGTGGGATTCCCGCCTCTGCTGCCTGACCGCTCAGCACGCTGCTAAGTTGCAGGGCACGGGTTGGATGGAACAGCCTGCTGAAGGAAGAGGGAACGAGACTGGCTAGCTCTCCACTGCGGCAACAGAAGGCCACGAGAAGGAGAGGATATTGAAAGAAGAGACTGCAGGCTCACCACGCACATCTGCGTGCGCTGACCGTCCTGCTGAGGCCCCGTCGCACGCACACCGCCCTCCCCTCACACGCTCCTGCGCCTCTGCCCACCCCCCTTTCCTGCCGGGTTTTCCCCGCGCTCCCAGAGCCAGGCATCAGGCACAAGTCACTTGAAAGTCCAGTCCTTCCAAGGGCACGCACCAGCAAGGTTTGAGAGATTTTTTTTTTTTTTTTTTGCTAGGCCTAAGTTATTTAATTAAGAGTTACCTTCAGCAGAAAAGTTTTAGGTTTAGGTCCTCTCTTCTTGGGCCCGTACAGCTCACGTTCTCGTTCCCTTTAGGGAATCAAATTTTTCAAGAAGTTAAAACTTTTCCCAAAGGGAAAAACAGAAGCATACAAGTTAAAGGGAAAAGAAAAAAAAAAACAAGGAGAAAAGAAAAGAAAAAAAAAAAAAAAGGGAAAAGGAACGTCTGGACGCTGTTTCCCGCTCGCCCACCCAAAGTCAAACCTGCTGCTGCAGCCCCCCCAGCCCAGGGTGGGGGATGAACACTCACTTCTGCTCGAAGGCGGCGATGAGGCGGGAGTCCAGGATGTTCTCCTCGGGTTCCCAGGTGCTGTACCTGCCGGGCGGGAGCAGCGGAGGGGACAAGCGAAGCGGTTAGCGCCCAAATCCCCCCGCAGCCGCGCACACGGATACCTCCCCCTCCATCCCACTGCGCCCCATCCCATGCCCCCATCCCCACAGCCCGGGCGGCACAGACTCACTTGATGGCCCAGCCTTTCCATTTCACCAGGTACTCGATGCGCCCCTGCAACACACGGGGGAGAAGACGGGTGGGGGGGGTGTGTGAGGCGGGGGCCCGGCGGGAGGGCCAGCGGCGCGGCCGGGGCCCGGCAGCGAGGACCGAGGTTAGGGGGGGGAGGGGGGGTTCCGCAGCCCCAGCGTGGGCGGCCCCTCACCTTTCGGATGCGGCGCTTGATGATGGACTCGGCGGCGAAGACGCGCTCCCCCACTGCAGACAGCTCCATCTTGCTGCTCCCCCTCGGCGGCGGCGGCGGCGGCGGCGCCCACAGCCCATAATAATCCCGCCCGCCCGCGCGCGCCGCCCCGCCCCCTGGCCGCGGCCCCGCCCTCCTCGTGCCGCCGCCGGCTCGCGCACGCCCGCGCGCCCCCTCCCGCCGCGGCCGCGCGTGACCCGCCCCCCCGTGGGCGAGGAGCCTTAAAGGGGCCGCGCCCGGGCGGGGCGGGGGGCGCGGAGCCCCGGGCCCGCGGGCCGGCCGCGCAGCGGGGAGGGGAGCGAACGGCGGGGAAGCGAGTCCCGCCCGGCAGAGCCCCGGCATGGCGGCGGTATTGCCCCTTCCCGCCCGAACTGGGCCTTTTTTTTTACTTAAAACAATGGCGGCAGCCCCTTCTTCTCCCGCTGCAGATGCACCGTCACCCCCTCTCGCCAGCGAGGAGGCAGGCAGCCTTGAAGCACGTACCAAGGCAAAAACTAGCAATAAAGGCGCTTAAATATTTTCTTTCCTTTTTCTGTGTTTTATTCTGTTTAGCTGGTGTGAGTGTGTGCCAGCACAAGGTACAATTTTTGAGCCAGTGTAAGGTACTGCGAGGTAAATGGGCCAACCATGCTACACAAACCTGTAAGGAAACCAGAAAAATGTTAAGTCACTTAGAGGAATTCCCTGCCCTGACTACTACTGCAAACCAACCCCTAATTAATTTGCAGCATACTTTACTCTCTCTTGCAGGTGCTAAAAAGACAAAAATCTCAGTCAAAAATAGTTCTCTGTGATTCAAAGTGGAAGTTCACAGCCCTGCAGCTGTTTTTGTGCAGAACGCAGGGTCCACCCTTACCTGGAGGACCTTATCTGGCCTGTTCTGCTTTCTCACCTGGTTTTTGGGTGAGGAGGCTGTGCATTTCAGATACCCTCTGGAAAAAGTGGGAGCTGTGATGAGGGCTAGGGGGAATGGTTGTCCTGCATTTGCTGCTCTTTCTAAACTCACCATGACCAGCAAGGTACCCGCAGAGCGCTGGAATCTCTCTGCTACCTGCTCCTCAGCTGGGCTGGCAGGGACACCTCAAAGCCCCTGGGGCCCTCACCAACCCTTTCTACATTTGCATTCCCGTTCCGTTTCCACCTCTTGCTCAGGGGTTTCATCCAGAAGGAGGAAATTCTGGAAACGGCTATATTATGGCTATAATATCAGTTCTAGTAGGGATGGATTTTCCAAAGTCAAGGCAGGCAGTTATCATTCAAAAATGAATGTTTTCCTCACTGCCTGTGATTCAGACAAGATCTGTTCAGAGTGTTCTTTTCTTTTTCACCTTAGCAGCTGAAATATTGCAGCCAACACAAGCTCTCTGCCTGGAGGAAAAGTGACTCAGGAGAGGATGTGCTCCCCACCGCCATGTCCCCATTTGCAGTGGGGTTGGTGGAGAGGTTGCTGGATGCTGATGGAGACTCACACAGAGCCCGGTTCAGAACACGTGACCAGTTCGGAGAATGACGTGTTTCCCAGTCAGGGACTGAAACACAGCATGCTTCATCACTGCTAATTCTGCATTTAGGTCATACCCCTCACTTCGAGCATAGGCTCTAAGAGGCCCTTTCTCAGGTGTTTGGCATCACAGGCCAGGCAAGAACAAAAGTCCAAGACTCTCGCCTAGAGTGGATCAAGTCCTTCAGGACTGCCCCTTTTCTCTAGACACCACCTTTTTTTAATCTCAGTTCTTCATGTGCTTAAAGGTGACTCCAAAAGAACAAGTCTATCACACCCATTGCATTTTGCTTTTCAGTTTTTTAACTTTGCACATTAAGTGTTCATTAACACCATCCACATTTAAATTAGTGTTTGTTACTCTTCACTTTGTTTAAACAACTGCTTTTACATTTGTAGCTGAATGTCAAGCAACTGAGCTTTCAACCACCAACATCATCTGCTCCCAAAAGCAGGCACCCTGAAATCAAAAGGGGAAAAAGTCTTTACATGGCTACACAAACACCTGTGCAGCAACCAAGACTGGTGGCCTTGTCCCAAAACAGATGTGTGGGTCACGAATAGCACAGCCTGCCTCAGGACAGGAGCAAAAGGCGCTGTGATCCGCGGACCAGAAGGGGCAGCAGTTTTTCAGAGAGCTCCATGTGCTCTTTCTAGTTATTTTCTCCTTCCACCTGTCAGCAGAACCTTCTTTCCAGCCACAGCCACTGCTCAAATCACTGCGAGCTGCCATTGCACAGGTATGGCCTAACACTTTCATCTACCTTGTACTCTCACAAAGCAAAATAGTAGCAGAATATCCAGCTGTTCAGGGCATTGTTGGGCATTTCCTTTGTTTCATTCACATTTCTAGTAAAACACTTTAAAAAAATCCCAACCCACCTGGGAAGCCAGCCCGCCCCGAACAAGCTATTGTTCACTACAGACACTGAAATAAAATATTTTTCTTGCAACTCGCTGCCTGCAAAACCCTGGTGCCATAGGATACACTGTAGCACTTACTAGGAAGTCAGTGCCTGGAAGCAATAAGCTTTAGGAGACTAGCAAGATCTTTCACATCAAAACCCCTGGTCAGTGGTGTAGGGGCACGGGGGACAGCAGCGGGTGCGAGGGAATTTTCATGTGTTTTTGAAATGACACTTAATAATGGGAAACTCACCTGCTCAAAGTCGGTAGCTGCCTCCAAGCTCATTTTTTGTGGACCTGGCAGGAGAAGCAGCACTTATCTCCAGGAGAAAAGCTCCAAGGGTTCATTAAGTGACTCTGCTGCTCTTCACTCCAGTGAGGTCACTGTTAGGAGCAGCAGATTTTGGAAAGCAAATGGTCAGTCCCTCACCTATCCTAGTGGGGGGGGCACACAGCCCAGCCCCCCAAGCCACTGCCGTGTACATTTCCAAGCAAACCCTTGGCACTACGGGCATCCAGGTGAATGTGTGCTGGGACTTCTCTGCTGCAGCTCTGGAACACACACAAGCAAAGGCAGGTCCCTTGGAGCTGACCCTGCACACCAGGGACAGGTGTGCAGCATGGCCCAAGCAGTGGCCAGAACAACCAGCCCTCCAGCCCAGTAACAGTTTGATGCAGCAGAGAGAGAAGGCCCATGGTGTTTGTGGTGTGCCTACACCAGTGAGATGCTATGACATCCCTGGGGCCTGCCTAGGAGATCCCAAAGCAGGCCCAGCTGCCCAGGCTGCCACTGGCTCAGGATGATTACACAAGTCGCCCAGATTTCTTCATTCTCGTTTCAAAAGCAGTTGCTCAGCAAACAAAATGCTGTGAAGGGCCGGGAAGCTGTGTGGCACTGAACAGACAGGAAGTGACTGCCATCACAGGGGTCACACAGGCTGCATTTCACTTTCTGCTTCTCAGAGAACATACAACTGCTCAACCCTTGTGGTTTCCCCTTTCGCCAAGTGCCCTTGTTCTCAGGCATCCAATGGGGAGAGCTGTACAAGGAAAGTCGGCTGCACTGCACGGAACAGAGGGGTGGCATAGCAACAGATTATTAAAAAAAGGACTGCCCAGATTAACCTTTAATCCAGCCAACACATGCATGCAAAAGGACAAGCTGTTTCTAGTACCAGCCAGCCTCTGCAGCTTTGGCAGAGGTAGGAAGACACAATCTCCAGAGCAGGCTTTCCCGTAACTCTGCACTGCAGTTTCTTACAGCTTCACCTGACCCTCTAGCTGCTGCCAGAAAGTAAGTGGCTGGCTGGAGTCCTGCTCTGATGCCATCACTCAGCTCAGCTTCCCTGGCTCAAGGCAAGCACGCTGACGGCCCTTTGGTAGCACAGACAAGACCTGACCACGCTGCCTTGAGCCATGACTGAGTCAGGAAACACACCCCATCCCCCTCTGCTTTTGCTCCACTCGCTTCTGTGAGTGATGCCATAGCTGCATTCAGGTACAGGGCTCACCCCCACATTACATCCACTAGAGGTATCTCACACAGCCCCATTCTTTTGGCCAGGTACCTCGATGAACACCTGGCCTCCCCCTCCACAGGGATGGAATGGGACACACCTTGAAGGAGCAAGCCAGGCACCCAAGTGGACTAAATGACATCTGGGATTTCCTCCATGGAGTATCAGCAGTTCCAGGACTTGAGCTCCTTGGCTAAGTCCTGGGGTGAACCAGGGGCCACACTGTACCCAGGAGCATCTGTGCTCCTGAAGAGGTCCCTGGAAGCCTTGCTGGCCAAACCATTGGAGGCTTTGGCTTGGAGGAGAACTGCTGTCCTGCTGGCAATCACAGCAGAGCATGCCTGGCAGCCCAGGCCTCACCTCAGACTTTCTCCATTCCAGTGAGATGCAGGATGTGGGGCACACCAACACTCTCCTGGTGCTGGCAGAGCTGTCCTGGCACTGCAGCCTCATGAAGGATGTAGAGAGCTCCCTAAACCCAGAGCAACAGCCACCCTGCCATCAGTGTTCTGCTCTTCAAATTATAATCCATCAAAGACCAATCATCCCAGGTCAGCCCCGGACAGGTCTAACTTACCCAGTGGGTTAAAAATTAATAAAAACTCGACCTCCTCTAATCAAAGTAACGAGTAATGTCAGAAGCAGCCTCTTGCAGACTCAATTCTTCCTCAATCCTTCTTTACTGATCTTCCTCACATACACATGCATGTTCTCCATTCTTTTTCCAGCTGCACTGCATGTTTATACACCAATAGTTGTGACTGTTGGAAAATAATTCAGCTGTAGAATTAAAGCAAGGAGGGGGTAAATGACCACACAAACATACCATGAGGTAAATGTCAGTTCTCATATTTAATATTTTAATAATTTTGTTTGCAACATTTACCACATAAATCATCTAAATAAATAGATGCTGTACAGTCTCTTATCCATATCAGTACAAAAATAAAACCACACTTTGTGTCAAATTATACTTGAGCCTGCCCTCCCCTTGCTATTACAATCTCCTTTTACAGCACATACTTGCTCAGAAAAGGCATTATACTCTGATTGGTTTGTTTGGAATTGGTTTACTCCCTATTTCCCCCCCCTCCCCAAATACATTCAATTAGTCTGTACAAAAGCTAGAAGCTCATTCTGTGCAAAAGAAAGCTTTCTGTGTGCAAAGACTCCAATACTCTAGCGTGCTTACAGGAACAACAGCAACAACTGAAGAGACAGGAACAAAAGTAATCAGGGACCCTCCCCTCTAACTGAGCCCACTGTCCCCCATCTTCCCCCTGCAACAGAAAGGGAGCACACCAAATGAGGTGAGTCAGTGTGCAAAAGCGTTCTAACGATGTGCGTACGCTGAGGGAAAAGGTTGGGCTGAAAACCCAGCGAGGGAATCGGGGTGTTGTCCCCCATGCTGTAGAGCTGACTAGGTGAGGGAAAAGGGCTTTCTGCCCTAAAAGGTTATTGAGATACACAGAACAAAAGCTTGATCTAAATTATTTTACGTCTTTTGTTGCTGTTCTGTTGGAGATGAGGTGAGGAAACAGCCTCTGGAAAAATCCAGCAGCTACTGAAGATAGCTGCTGGTTCACCTTCCCTTCCTCTTCCCCACTCCCTGCAGAAGGACAGACATCTCCTCGTTCCTCAATTAAGCTAATAAGGTGCAATTTTTCAGACAGGAAACTTTATGAAGATGTCTCCAGAGCTGGAAGAAACAGTCAGAGTTCCAGACAAGGACCACTCAAACTGAAACTCAACTTTGTTTTTCCCTTTCCTCGATCAAAGGAGGTGGGGAGGGAGGAAGCCAACCTGCGCCCCAAAGGCAAGTGAGGGATTTAGCAGGTCTCCTTTTCTCCCTTAGGGAAGCCCCTGCTCCCGACATGGTGGAGTACACTCTCCCCCACGGGAGGGAGGCAAAGGGCTGGGTGGCAGCTCTGGAGAAGGAGCAGCCAGCGGCCTGAAACAGATACATCTTTTGCTTTTCAAATGCCACTTTCAGACAGACGATAAGGAGTACTTAGCACTCCTAGTGCTTTGCATTTCCAAAGTGCTTCAAAACATACTTCAGATTTAAAAGCAAAAAAAAGCTGCTTAACATTTTGACAGATTTGCAAAAAGCTTCTTTGTGCTGACACTACATTTTCTGGTTAAAAACCAACAACAATAATAAAAAAAGGTTTTCCACCTCCTCCTCCTCCAAAATTCCCCTCACAGCCAAAACTTTGATACCCCAGTAATGAGATAAGCTGTGATGGAGGTTCCAATTCTTAGGAATTCTTCCCCATCCCAACTTTATAGCAATCCACAGCAGCCCCAAATGCTCTCATGGAGCCCTGCACCTCAACCATTCACGGTTAATTAAGGATCATCTCCTGCATGCTCCCTGTACTTCCAGAAGTTAAGGGGGAAAGAGAAAGAAGTGGAAGAGAAAATGGGGTCATCTCTACAGCAAGTGCTAGTTACAGTAAAGGATTCGAAGGGTCTGAATTCCATTTTAAGTGATTGCTTCTCTCTCCTTCCAGTTGTCCTGGGGCTCTTCTACAAGCCTTCCTATCTTGACCACCTCTGTGTGTGCAATCCAGGTGGTTTGACACCCAGAAGTTCACACTTTCTCTGTGAAGACAGTAAGTTTAGGCGCAGAACATTGTGGCCTGTTGATCATAAGCTATTTTCTCAAAACAAGTTTATCATGCCCTTGGAGAAAACCTTTACAACAGGCACGGCAAAAGCAACGTGTTCCAATGCTATACATTTTAATGTCAAAATTGCCCTATGCAAGTTGCCAACGTACACATCTCCCTTGCATTCCCAAATGGCAGAAGACTGATACATAAATGCAGCACTCACGTCTCTGCAGGCCCATTCAGAACTCCACTCACAGATGCAAGGGATCAGTTTCACTACAAGTTCTTTGCTTACAACACACCTTCTCTCTCAACTGCCAGCTGACCCAAAGGCCGCTCCTCAACCACCTAGTGAGAGCAGTTCTAAGGCAACTCTGTCCCTCCCTTCCCTGACCAGTATTTGTATCTATTATTTTCCCAGAAAGGCCCACCGCCCTCTTCTTCCTGGGCTGCAGGTAAACCAGGGGGGAACAGAAGATGGGTAGATACCAATTCGCTCTAGAAAAGGAGTTTTTGTACTTTCCCTGCTTCTGAAAACAAAAGCTCAAAGCTTGAGAGGAGAGGAAGAGGTGGAGGGGTGGTGGTAGACTTTGCTCTGCTTAATACACAGATGTGGCTGGCAGCCCCCACGGTCTTCCACACCCCAGCCTCTGTTGTGGCCACCTTGGAGGGACTTGCCTGAGCTACCCTACCTACATTTTGACCTGTGTGAGGCCTTCCTTCTCTATTCCAGTGAAACCATCAAGCAGCACTAGCTGGCGTACAGCATGAAACAGTACTGGGACCGAGGGCCCCCTGTGAGGTGAACAAACAATTTTATACATCCAGTCACAAAACACCAGAAGAACAATTCTGGACAGTTTCACAACACTAATAACAAAAAAAGCCATTCATTTCTCAATAAGCTTCTCTATGTCTGAGCTCTGACATAAACAAGAGTCAATTCACTAACAAATTTGGGCTTATTTTGGCAAATGGAACTGCTTTTGAGTGTTCTCACAATAATATCCTGGTCTTGCTTGGAAAAAAAAAAAAAAAAACAAGATAAAGAGAAAAAAAAAATCACCTTAGTCTGACTTCACAAGCAGAAGGGCCCCCAAGCAAAGACAAAAAAAGAGCATGCAGGAGGCTACTTAATGCCACTATTAACGTGTTAAAACTTGCTGTTCCAAGGCATCACTTGTATATCAGAGCAATAACATCTAGTTTATAACCAACCAGGAACAGAGGCAGTTCTTTCCACATAGATTTTTTAAACACAGTGTTCACAAAAAAGGCTTTCCAGTCTCATGAAGTCCCCCAGGTCTATCACACATACAGTGAGTTCACTGCAAGATCTATAAAATAAACACTTCTGTCCCCCAACACTGCTGGTAAATTTTCACATGGAAACAGTTCTAAGAATGACTATTAGAGCAGTTCTCTGAGAAGGTTGTTTCTTGTGTACAGTTCAGTAATTTCCACTGGCTGAAGTTTATTTTTCTTGTTTACAGCCATGGAGCCAAACAAGGTATGGGAGAGTTAGCCCATTTCTATTCTCGGCTTGTGCTTCAAATAGAATTATTAAACTCAGCTTCAGCTGGATGCTATTCTGGCTCCTCTAATCAAACGGAATGCTTAACAAAGATCCAAACACAGCATCTGATTTTCATGATATGTTAGCACAGGAGGTCCCAATTCACCTGCCAGATTTTGGGTTGAACTGGCAGATGGACAGTACTGGGGAGAAGAGACAAATCCAGACAACCTGTCTTTCCATCACTAGTAAAACCCTCTCGACACCTGCAGAGGTGGAATAAAGCTAATTTTAAAGTCCCTGAAGACCAGCTCTACCAAGGAATTTTACAGTGATATGTCTGTAGACAATGTGGAACAGAGCCACATTTTTAAAAGATCAGGAGAAAAATCTTCTTGAAAAGTTCTTTGAAATAGACAAGAATTCATGAATGTCAAAAAAAGTCCACGCCAACAAAGTAACTGCTTAGTTTCCTACCACAAACTCCTCTTCACACCCTCCCCTCCAAACCCACGCACATGCAGCTTGTTGTGTCTTAACCCCATTATGGTTAGCTCCTTGTTGACACAAAGCAGCATGGCAGCCAGGTACTTTGTTCCACACTTTGTGTAGCAAGATTAGTCACCAGCAGAACACTAGATAGCCTGATCCAAAAAAATGATTAAGATATAAAGCTGTGGGTGGATCCTCTTTGAAAGACCACCACAGGTCTTTGAAAACTCCACTGCAAGAGAAAGAAAATACGCTTAAAGAAAAATGCCAAAACAAAGCGTTGAGAAGTGTCAGGTGGAGAGTGGAGAGAAAAGCAGAGGATGGAAATCTAGTTTATTAGGACAAGCTCTTTCCTGCTGCAGGATTGATATTGTTTCCAATGTCAGCCAAAGCCAGGAACTTAGTAAATAGGAAGCTTTTTTTGGCGCATTTGTACACCGAGATGAAGACATGACAAAGGCAGCAGTTGCTGCATTAGAATAAAGAAAACAGATTTTATAAATGCCATGAAGATTTAGCAGGATGAGCTGCAGTTCAAGACTTTTTTTAAAATAAGCTCAAACACTATGCTTCTGCAACCATCACTGCTTGACCTGCTCCAGCCCACAAGAGTGGAATGGGCCATGTGGTGTATCCACTGGTCACAACAGAAGAGAGATGCAGGTATTCAGCATATTTGGCAGGTGTCAGGAAGAGGGGGTGTGTGGGTGATGGTAACAAAACCGTCTGACCCCACATCCTGCAAAAAAGGGTGCAACTCCAGACACAGAAGCCTCGCTCTGGACACCCACGTTCAGCAAACATCCTGCGCCTGCACGCTTACCTCATCAGCTTGCCCTTGCTAGCTATTGCAAGCTTCTTTCCCACTCACTCTTCCTCCCACCACATAATTCCCCCCCAGCTTCCACTTCTCATCCTCTCAGATTTCCCTATAATAAAACTCCCATCTTACTTCTTTGACAGACAAAAGGTCAGTCCAGAAATTCAAGATCTTCCCAGCGATCCTGAAACTGCTCTGATGGCATCAAAGACAGACCTGCTCCAACAGCTCTGAGATGGAAGGGGAAATCCTAAATCTACACTGAGCTGCCATATCCTAAATGAGGTAAAAAATTGCTTCTAGTAAAAACCCACAGTGGCAGTCCAAGCACTTTATAATAAGTAAATGTTTGGAGGACCAGAAACCCTAGAGCTCCCAAATTCTGCAGGCCAGGAGCCAAGCCCCTCAAACAAACACATTGAGGATTTCCACAGGTGACTTTATCTCAGAGCTAAGAAGGCTCCTGGCTTCATTTTGAATAAATACAGCAGATAAGAGATGCTTCAGGTGGGGTGGAGTAATGAAACATAGTATTTGAGGACAGTAATCATGACAGTAGCCAAGGTTACCCTGCAGCACTCTGTCCCGCAGTTCCCACTTTAGACTACCTTACTTTTCTTGTTTTCCATTGGAAAAGGTCTATATTTAAAAAATCAAATTATTTAAATAAAATTTGCTTTTAAAAATGGAAGAGAACATGCATGTGCAAGAACAGATGCTATGCTAATCTACCAACTCAAAATACAGCAATTCTTCAAAAACCTCAAAGTGTCACAGGCAGTCCAGCACAAGGCATTTTTAAGTGCAAGATCAGGCGGGTCTATTGAAATGCAGACCACTTTCCTTGGCAAAGATTTTTAAGCCTTCCAAGGGGAAGTTCCTATCAGTAAGGTAGTACAGGATCACAGATACTGTGAGGATACTGGAGTCATGGAAGAGTATCACTCAGGCAGCACAATCCAAGAATTCTCATTGCTAAGAATTAGGAATTTTTCCCCTCCTCAGATGTAATACATGCCTTCCCCACATGTTGTTTATTTTGGATCCCTCTATGGGATCCAAGATCAGAATTTGCTGCTAATCAAGGTCCATTTCTAGCTCAGTTCTGTCCAATTCCTGAGTCCTGGGCCTGTGCCAGTATCTTGGATATCTCTGCAGTGCCAGGCAATGCTTCAGTTGTCCTATTAGTCCCTCCTCCCAGGGGAGAGGGGTTAGTTTTCAACGAACTTATTACCACAGATTCAGGGCAGGATTTGTTATTAATACTGAATTTGGCAAAGGGTAAGAAGACCCTGCTTTCCATAACGCATTCCTCACACAGCAGAGCCAAGCCTGTAAATCCTGTTTAGCATATAGAGAATGGTATGTCTCAACTATCCTGACTTTCTGAGCTTTTAATGAGGGCAAATTGAATTTATGTTGCCAGTTTGGATTTCAGAGATGCATTGCAGTCTTTCCGCATGATCAACAATCAAAGGGAGAAAGCTCTGCTGCCTATATGGACCCACACTGCAAAGACTGACTTACCGCAGACAGGCAAATATGCTGCTGAAGTCCTGACAGCAGGCCAGAGGGAAAACAGCACTGGAGAGAAAATCTTAACATGCTGGAGTTATCTACACAGGTAGGATCCATCGCCTCTCACTGCTGCAGGAAGAGAGGGGGGAGGAAGGTGGGAAGAGCAATGTACAGAGATGTTTCTTTATCCAAGGGATATCAATTGCAGAACAAGGCGGCAGGCTAGAGATCCAGCTCTCTTTCCACCTCCACATGCCCTCTCCCCACAAATGCAGCTGCCACCACTTAACAGGATAAAAGGCGAATTGTTCAGCTTGCTGCTTTCACATCAAGGAGGGGAGTCTTTGCCAGGGAAAGGGCTGTCAGTTTTTCAGCTGGACAAAGCAATGACAAATGCACACCCCCTACACTGCCCTTTTTTGCGTATCTGAAAGAGGAAAAAGGAGAAAAAAAAAGGGTCTCTGTAAACATTTTAAGAGGAGACATTTTGAATTTTTTTTCTCTTAAGGGATAACGTAAGCCTCCCCTAGCCCCACCCTAAAAGCACTGGTTTTGGGGAGCACTGCAAACAGATTCAGAACTGCGCGCTCCGGTCTCGAAAGAAGCCCTCAGCCACTTGTGCTTCTCTGAAAGTGACGGTGACGGAGTTTGCCGTGATGTCTGTCACTGTCACTTCGCTGGGGGGCACAGTAGGGATCCAAGGGAGACTGGCATCCACATCTGCTGCAGGAAGAAAGGCACATAAGAGCATGTTAGTGAAACAGAGAAGGTGAGGGAGAAGAAAGGAGGAAGGGGAGAGGGAAGGAAAGATGGAAAAAGGGTCTCCTTTCTGACAAACCGTAGGTGAAATCAGCCTGTACAGACTCTGCATGTACACAGCAAGAAGGAACATGTGCAAGCCCTGCCCTCAGAGGCTGAAGGAAAATGGAGGCTCAGGTGTCCAGACACATAGTAGTATCAGAGCAGCCTACGCAGGGGTCAGAAGACCCTGTAAAACCACCGAGTTCATCTAGCCATCCACAATTCCCCCAAATCCCTCATCCCATCTCAGCCCCTAATTTGGTTTCGTATCTGCAAAGCACACACACCCTGGTTTGAGCTCACTGTCTTCTAAACGCCCTACCCTGCTGAAAAGGCAAAAATTAAAATCTCTTACACACTCTTCAGATACTCCTAGGGGAGTCAAAAGGAGACAAAGTGGAGTACAAATGCCTTGTACTGCACCTGCAATGCAGCCTGGGTGTGATGCTCTCAAAAATCTCTCAGTAGTGCTCCACGTAGAAGCTGCTCTTCCTTTCTCATATGCCTCCTTTACTCCCAGAAAGCTCCATACAAGAAACCCAAGCACCCCTGCACTTTCTCACTATAAGAATAATTATTAGCCCCTCTGCCACCCAAAGGCTAACTTCCCCACAGCCCCCAGAGACTGCCATGTAAAAAGAAAGGAAGGAAAACACACCCTCTCCCTGTCACTCTACCTGTCCACTCTGTACCTTGTTGTCCCAACCTGGGCAAAAAATGAGACCCCCTTTAGAGTGTATTTCCTGGCCTCTGTCCCAAACACCAGGGGTATCTACTTTCCCCCAAGAAAGAGTCCAATTCCCCCTAAGAGTAACTGGGATTCCACACAGGCCATGTGTCAAGGGGAGAACAAAAACAGTTTTACAATTCTCTAGTGCCACTCACTCTTCTGATCCCCAAGTGCTTTAGTGACACACACTTCTGGGGAGAACAGCCCCACACATTTCCTCACTGTCAGGATGTAACACTGGGCTCCTCTGTGCTACTCCCATTGTTCTCTCCCTGGATTCTGAGCACCATTCCAGTCTCTCTCAGAAAGGAGGGAATAGCGCTGATTCCCAGAACACAGTCCTCTCCCTAAGATCCTGCCTAATCCAGCCTGGCTAACATCTACTCCTAGCAAGGAGTAACAGGATTCCCTTAGCTACTACAAGCAGCACAAGCCCCAGTTTTCCACTCCTCAGGAAAGCTACGCCTTCAGAAGCTCTAATAATGCAGGGATAGAGTTTCCCTGGTAACTGAGAGCAACACACACATCCCACAGCCCTCCTGCACAAGATACTGGTATCCTTCCCCAAAATGCCAAATGTGCTTGGACATCTCCCATGCCTTCACTCATGCTGCCTACTCAGTGGGATCAGGCAGGAGTTACCATCCTCACTTCATCTCTCCCTTTCTCACGTATCTCTATAGCAAGAGGCTTTAAAGGGGTGTGGAGAGGAAAGGGAAGGAGGGGGCAGGGAGTATATTGTGAGTTCCTAGCAGCATTCCTGTATGCTTCTTAAAGCAGCACTATGAGAGGAGTGCCACTGCCCAAGCTTGTCCATTGCCAGCCAAAGCCCTTTGAACCAAGCAGGAGGCTGAGCACATGTGGATAATGTGGACAGAGGCAGAATTCATCTGTCACACTTGTGTGTCACCTCTGCTGGGAGGAAATTTTAAGAGGAGGAAAACTTGCAGTATCTTCTGCACGTTTTCTAACACTGAGAGGGGTATCAGTGATGTAAGACTATATAGAGCCAACAGGACCAAAAAAGAATTAATCTGTGCTCTTCAAACAAGAAAGAAACCTGCAAACAAGAGGGACATAATACAGGCCTGACCTAAACCACAATCCCAGGAGGATGTAACCAAGGTGGAAGGGTGCAGAACATCCATCATGTGCCCTAGAACTTCACCAAAGGGTGACTAGCCTTACCTTCTTTGCTGGTGTGCTGTGTGGCCTCCCAGTCCTCAGGGCTCTGCCTGGCCTCCAGGCCCACTGCATCATTCAGGAAGAACTCATGCCTGCAGTTTCGGTTCTCCAGGCTCGCCATGCGTGGGAACTTCTTCCTTGACAGCCGTAGGTACTTCTGGTTTTTGCGTTGCTTCCGGAGAGAGAATGGCAGGACTGCACCCCCAGTCTTCTCGGGGAACTCTGCCTGCCCTGTCTTGGCCCCTGGCAGGCTACTGTCTCCTCCTCCAAACCTCCGTGCAAGAGAGAAGCAGAGCTTCTCCTTTCCCTTGTGAGCACTCCTCAAGTCCATGCCATAGAGCCGCTGCCAAGACACCAACGCAGCAAGGGTCAGAGCAGACATCTGATCGTGCAGTGAGGGCTCCCCACCGGGAACCAGGAAAATATTCTTTGTTCAGTCTCTGAACCTCTAGATGAGCTAGGATAAGGTGTGCTGCTTCTACAAGAGCGTTTCTCTCCCCTCTTCAACTGCCTTCTAAGCTCTTCCTAATATCTGCTTCCTAGGATTAGCTGCTTTTCTTGACAGCAGTAAAAGCATGCTGAAACTCCACTTCCAGCTATGGGAAATCTTTGATTTGATGGAAAATCCAAGTTCAACGTGAAATTAAAACAACACACTAACCAGGTAAGCTGCAGCTACCCAGGCCCACACTTTGTAAAATCCTAGTTCAGAGAGAAAGAGCTGTTGTTTTATTCTGTTTTGCTTTTTTAAAGACAAATTAGCTAGCTCTTCAGCTAACAGGTTAAAACTATCTGCCTAAACACTGATTTCATGTTATGATGTTAACTTGTTACCTCCAGTTTTGTCCATGCAACAGCAAACAGACAGTTTCCACCTCACTGAGAGCAGGGGAGCAGCACAGCAGCTAAGGAGTTAGAAATACACAGAAGAGCAAAAGGCTACCTGCAGTAGGAGGCGCTTTGGTTTGGGGCCTCTTTTCCTGTACCCTGATGCACGGTCTCTCTCTTCCCTGTGAAAGAAGAATACAAATCAGACTGAGTATTAAATACCACAGCATAAAACCTAGTTGGGACTTCAATCTTTTGCAGCACAGCTCCCCCAATTTCCTTCAATAAAACCCAATGGTGACCAGTGTGAGCTTGGAAAACATCCCAGAATTGCTTCCTGTAGGAGTGAAAACATTGCAAGAGGGGAATTTCTCTGACACAGCTAATCAAGGATGGGTTAGAGAAACTTCCCACCTCACATAACTCTGGTCCAGCTCTTGCCCCAATTAAAACCTCAGTCTGATTGTTCTCTGGCTCAGTGCTGCCTGTTCTTGGCCTCATTGCCTGAAAAGTGCCAATCAAAGCTGCTTTAACCCTGTCTTTTCCATCTCAATCAACACCAGGGTACAAAAATCAAGAAGGATTCATTGCTGTACATCTCATCTTTGACTGAAGTAGGGACAACAAGGGGCACTTTATGCATACAATGAAGTAAAGACACTATTTCTTTTCCTGTGTCCAGGGAGAGAAAGAACATGTGTCCTTACTTTTCTTCATAAGCCACTACCAGGCGAGGATCCAAGATATGGTCCTCTGGCTCCCATGTGCTGTATCTGAAGAAAAACATAAGGAATAAAAAGTAAACAACGTTTTAATGAAACATTCTCTCTGCAGGCCTGCTACCAGTGTGCTGCAGCCCTGGATACTGTCTTCACAAGGGTCGGTGGGGCCTGCCACAACATTGCGAGAGCTCTGAGGAATCCCAGCCATTCCCTCCCCAGCTTCCCACAGACACCACCTCCCCTTCCCAAAACAGGCAGGGCCAAGCATCAAGCGGCTCTTTGTATGAAAACGGGGAAGACTTTCCTCCCCAGGGCCCCCTCCACACTGTCTGCAAAGCCTGTGCAGACACTCACAAACTGTTTTTAAGTCCATGCCTAAAGAGGTCTCATCTGCAGCACTCCCTCAAATCCCACAAACCCCATGGAACAATGAGGCACAGTCTGATACATCTTTCTGAAAAATAGGTCTCTCTTAATTTAGAGTGCTCAAAGAGTAAGTACGCTTTCTCACCTGCATTATTAATTACTTCTAATCACTGAAGCTGAAAGGATTCATTTAAGAATTTAATTTTTTCCACTGATGCCGTTCAACCAAACATGTTGGGAGCTGGGCCCTGGGGCAGGCTGATGGCCACTTGCCAACGGCTCCTGCTCCTGCTCGGCTCCCCCTACAGGCTGTTCCTACCGAGCGGAACTCAGGGATGCAAAGTAACCCAACCGCACTGCGGGCAGGGCACCAGCACTGCTCCGAACAGGCTTCACACTCCCCAGGTAGCCTGGGAACAGCGTCACCCACTGCCCCAGCTCCCTCCTCGACAACCAGACAGCTGCGACAGGAATCAGATGCTCAGGAAAGGACTGAACCCACCTAGCAGGCAACTCCAAAACCAGTTCCCAAAGAGCACAGATGCACTTAACACTAGGGAGAAGCAGGCAAAATGCTCCCACTGTGGAAGCTGAAAGAATCACAAAGTGGTCCTTGGGGCATGTTTACTTCTGAGGGGTCATGCTTGCCCAGAAAAGGTGGGTGTTGTGTCTCTACCATACAAACTCTAAGGCAAGAAAGCAAATCTGTATCCTCAAAAGCCTCAGAACCCTAACTTTCCTGAAATGTGAGATCCAGGCCTGGAGGCAGAGCTCATCCCAGGCCCCGGGGAGGAGGACCAGAGAGGAGTCACATGCAGGTACAAAAGGGTGCATTTGTATCAGTGCCTTTAAACAGCAAGAAAGCATTTTAGGATGTTTACATTTCTGGATGAAGCACAGACTGCATCGGAGGACATGGGGTACACAAGGAAGGTGGTTTGGGAATGCTTTTCCCTTTTATCTCTCCGTTAGAGAGACGAAAAGTACTGTAATACAGGAACAATACTGTAGGATGGGTCTAGAAATGAAAATAAAATTCTTTTACAAAAGAAAGAAACAAAAATATGACATTCAGATATCCCAGAGTGCAGCACAGTACATCAGAGAGTTAAGAACGGACATGTCTTCATAACGAGCTGATCCCTCCCTCTCTCCCTCCCTCCTTTGCTCATGCCTCCTGCAGCAACCTGACTGTGAGCTGTCAAAGCCAAGATACTGTTTGAAAAGAGGAAGGTTTCCTCCCAGCTGCAGGAATTCTGGCACTCATCCTACAAATTTAAGAAAAATAACACCACAAGGGGAAAAAAAGTCATTGGATTGCTTTTCATAGGCAGGAGAAGAAAAGGGATTTGCTTAAAAAAACACCCTGGTGGGTGTTGCCTTCTTCTCTGCAGCTCAGATTCTGGCTTCGCTGCAGTGGCAAAACACTGCATATAAAAAAAACATGGTTGAGTTTGCCACGCGCGCGCGCACACGGAGCTTTATATATGGTACACACAGCCCGGGCTGCAGCAAACTGCAGAGAGCAGGCACTCTGGAAAACACAGATCATATGATCTTCCTTCCCCCTCCTTCTACTCCTCCTCTTCCCCCTCCTTTTAACTCCAACACAAGTTGTAAACAAGCTTGTAGATAGAATCAGATTGTCACTCCTCCATTCCCTGACTCCTGCAGTGCAATCCATAAATCTGAGGTGTAGGGCATGAATAAGAATTTTTTATTAAGAAGAGGAGAAAAAAAAGTGAAATGAGAATTGCATGTGAAAGCAGTAATCTACTGACCTATCCTTATTCCCTTTCATGATACTTCCAGTGGGAATGATGCGATAATAGGTACAGAGATTACAAAAAGCAATGCAACAAGGTTGGTAATTAAGGAAGGGAATGATGTGGAATGAGGAAACAGACACAAAGATACAAACAGCTTGTGGTGCTGCATGCCATCACGGGCATATGTATGTTTAGAAACAAGGAACAGAGACTGCTAGTGGGATGAAAGTGACTCCAATGCTCTGAGCATCTTGAGTTTAAGTAATTCAAACCACTGAGGCCACAGTTAAAGTGGAGGCAGGCAGGAGGAAGGAAAAAAATAAACAACAGTCTTCAGATTTAGAGTTTGGGGTAAGAGGGAAGATGCATGGACATGCCATACATCAAAACAAGAGAACTCTGACATCACCTTGCACCCAGGGGAACTGGGTTTAAATTCCCAAAAGTGTTTTTGTCTCCCCCAGTATTCCAAGGTGCAGGACAAGGACAGGCAGCAGTTAAGAATGAGGCCTGCTCTGTCCAAGAAACATTACGCCATGCCTCAGCCCACCTTCTTGGCAAGGGGCTTTACAAGAGAAGGACTTCAATGCGTTTGTCGAAAGGAGAATGGGATAAACATCAGTATTCTGGCCAAGAGGGGATGAGGTCTTGCAGACTCCAAATACATTTCCCACCCTCTATCAGTGATTAAGTAAGACTTGGCTACTTGAGGATGAAGCAGTCCAACAAGTGACCCATGCTACAGGGCGGCTGGTGCTCAACAAGTGCACAAGGTTACACTCTGACAGCAGAACTCTCAAGAATAAAGCCACCCTCTCCCACCACCACCAGAGAGGGGAAGCTGCTTATCTTCACACATGGCCTGTAATCACAAGGATTAAGTATGGCAGTTAGTTAGGCCCCCAAGAACACATTTCAGCTTCTTGGACACCAGGTACAGCCTGACAGAACCACCCTGGCGGGCCTCACTTTGCAGCTGCGAGGACGAACCCGTACCAAGTGGCTCCCTTTGCTTAGCAACACGCAGAGCAGCTGCGTGTGTAACACTGCTGTACCCACACACATCGCCTGTGTACACACACAGGCACAAACAGAAAAGCAAAGACAGGGCCCCATATGGGTTGGCCAGGAGGCTGTTCCACTAGACTGCTAGCTGACATAGTAATATTCCCCAGTTGCCTAATCCTTTTAATCTCAAAGCATTTCACAGACTGCTTAAGCACAGAGAAATCGCTCTTCTTGAGGAGCAGCTGCATTTTAATGAGAGAAGTGTCTGTAAACAGTGCACAGCAATGCTGAAGAAAACCCAAACTTTTCTTCCTTTTTGCAATGGAGCAACCAAAACAAAAGAAGAAAAGGCACTCAAAGTAACAGGAGGTTTCAGACAAGGAAATGAAGGCATGGCGGGAATTTTCAAGGGACAAAGATCCCCTGCATTTGGCTACAATCAATAAATCTGAAACATTGCCCCTTTCCGTTGGTGAATCGCAGAGGGGAAGCAGTAGAAGAGGAAGACAAGACCATCAACACGTTTTCTATTTTAAAAGACTGCAGACAGCTCTAAAAATAAAGTGGGGTCCTCTTGGTGCTGACTCAGAAAAGCAGGAGCTATTCCAAGTTCAGAAGAATCTGGGTTCTTTGTTAAACTCATAAGGAATTTAAAAACATTTGTATCTAGAAAGCATCTCAATGAAATATTTCAGTGGTGGCAAAACCCAGTCAGAATAGACTGGCACACAGTTTGTATTCCTTAGCTGCCAATTCACAAACAGATTTGGGTTTGGTTTGTGGCTCTTTGATTCTGTTTATTGTTGTTGAAATGAGGGACAAACCATTACCCACTATGAATGAAATGCTCAATTGCAGACACACAGTGCAAGCTATTATGGAATATTAAAGAAAAAACAGAGAAGTAAACACAACTTACTTTGGGGGCCATCCTTTCCACTTCACCAAGTATTCTACTTTACCCTGAGGGTGCAAAAAGGCAGAAGAAAACAGGTGAACTATGGAACCAAATATGGACTACAGTACAAGATGCAACCAATCAACACACTGAACTCTGCAACCAAAGAGCTTGTTTCTCATCACTTTATTTTCAAAACACAGCCACTTCCCCATTCAACTACACTTGCTATACATTTTTCTCCAAAAATTGGGCACACAGGGGTGTTTAAGCATGCCTGTACTACCATCAGCTTGGAGCATAGCTTTGCAGAAGGCTTGCAGGCAGAACACTAAAAGCCAACCAGAGAGCAAGACTGAACCATCCACACATTCACAGGCGAACCTACGAGAAGTCAGCACACATAAATGCAGGAAGGAGATGTATGCCAGGAGCAAATGTCAGAATAATTTTTTTTTTTAAGCAGAGAGAAGAAACACAGTATATCAGAACCTATGAAGCGTCTCTGGCATGTTCTTCTCCATTTGCTACACGTTCTACTCAAACACTCTTCCATCCATCACAGGCACTCATCCTTTCGACCCAAGCAATCAGCAGCTCACAGCTGAAGTTCAGAGCTATCTTTTTTTTTTTTTTTCACTCTAAGTACAAGATTAAAAAAAAAAAAGTGTAGTGATTGGAAGCTGCACTCAAGGGCTCCGCAAGCAACGTGAACAACTATCAAAATATTTAATGTTATACTGAGGGGTTTGTTAAGCACTGCCCAAAGCGTGGCAAAGGCCTTTGTGCATGCAGGACGACCACTCTCCTAGAGCCGCTGCTGCAGCCAGACACCTTTACAGGAACAGCCGAGCAAGGGAAGCACTCGGTACTTGAGGCAGAGAACCAGTTTCATTTTCCTCCCTGGGGGGCTCATCAGCTTCCCAAGCTTGGAAAACACTGCCCTATAAGGAACTTTCCACCGGAGGATCTCTACACACTGCATGCTTACAGGTTAATCCTTGCAACTCTGCGGGGACGGGAGCGCTCCACGGCTGGGGAAACTGAGTCACGGGAGCTTTCCCAAACCCTCTCCGGTTTGGGCTCTCCCGTTCGGTGTCACCAGCGCTCATCCTGCAGAGAGGCCAAGCCCAGCAGCGGCAGCCGCCCCTCCGCCCCGCACCACCTCACGGGCAACACGTGTGTCCCCCGCCCGCCAGCCTCGGGCAGGTGCCGGTGACGCCCGCGGGTGTGCGGGGACGGGGACCGGGGCACGGCGACGGGCGGCCGCGCGCGCGCCCACCACGCCTCCCCCCTCCCGGTGCGCGGCGGGAGGGGCCCGGGGTGTCCCGGTGCGCTCCCCCCGCCCCGCCCCGCTCCGCTCCGCCGCTGCCCACCTTCCGCACGCGCTTCTTGCGGATGCTCTCCACGGCGAACACCTGCTCGCCGATGGCCGACAGCTCCATGCGGCGGGCGGGCCGGCGGCGGCGGGCCGAGGCTGCGCCGGTGGCGGCCGTTCCCCGCCGCTCCCCCTCACACGCCCCCTCGCGCGCGGCCGCGCCCCCGCCGCCGCTTTAGAACCTGCGCAACGTTTTCCCCGGCGCGCGCGCGAGGGGGCGGGAGCGGGGGGTGCGGAGCGGAGGGAGCGAGCGAAGGAGGCGGGAGCGGCGCCTCAGGCAGTGCCCGCCCCGGCCGCGCCGCCTCCGGCCCGCCTCCCGCCGGGGGCAGCGCCGTGAGGGAGCGCTGCCCGCCGCCGAGCCGCGGCGTCTGCGGGCGCTTTCCGCAGGAACGCGGCCCCCGGCGCTCGCGTGCCGGCGGCGGCGGCTGGGCAAGCGGCGAGCGGCAGAGCCAGGAGGCGGGAGCGGCGCTGCGGCAGGAACCCCGAGCGCCTCCTCTGCCCGGGCAGGTGCCTCAGCGCCAGGTGCCCGCCGCGGCCCAGCTTCAGGGCGAAGGAAACAGCCGGGATTCGTCAATGCTCGCCGTGGAAAGCAGCGACGAAAGTCCGAGGGCACGCAAACGATCAGAAAGTTTTACTAGTAAATTACACACTTGGCGTGGTAGTTGGTATGTTACTCCCCGACCTACTGTATAAGCACACGGCAGCAGGTTTTAGAAAAAGGAGTAAGATGAGAAGGAGGAGAGAAAAGATGTATTAAGGGGCATGGGGAGATGCGGGGCAGGGGAGAGAGAAAGAAAGAGGGAAGTATAAAAACGGGAGAAAAGAGAGAAAAGGGGATCACCAGTCCTGGTTCCAGTGTCAATCCAGCTGATGGGATGTCAGTCCTGGTTTCAGCGTCGATCCAGCTGCACCCACCCGGCCGATGAGGCATCCCGGGTCCTGGGGGTGCCTCTGTGCCTCTGCCAGCACAAAGGGGCTCTGTGAACGTAGCACACGTGTAGCTATCAGTCATTGTGGAACAAGCGGGACCTCAGGCCACCTCTTCAAGGCTACTAAGGCTTTCTTGGGTGAGGCATGAGGAAACAGGGACATCATGAGCAGGCATTCAGGTATCCAGGCTTCCTTGCACACCAGTCTGCAGAAACGTGCTTTTGCTTCCCAACCACTGCTTCAAACAACAGACTGAGGGTTTTTTTCTTTGAAGTCTCCTAGGAAACTTTTTAAATCAGAGCAGGGACTTATTTCTACATATGCAACTACCTACTCTCCCACAAGTGTGCTCAGTTGCTCCTCTGCTGTGACTGAGTGTCACTGGGTGCTGTTTGCACTCAGAGACAGGACAAACCTTACTGCAGAAATGGCAAACACACAGTGTGAATGTGTTAGTCTCAGTCGTTTATTCTGCATGTGTTCATTTGCACACAACATACTGTGTCCACAGGTATGGATTGGGTAACTGGCAGAGTGCTTACCCTTGCTGAAGCCATCTAAGAACTCAAAGTCCACTGGCAGCGGACGGTGACCCTTTGGATAATCATTAGGCAGAACTAGCAGTTTGTTACAGGGTTTTGGTATTTAATAGCATAGCTGTTGCATATTCAAGATGTTTATACTATATTACAAAATAATGTTAATAATAATAATAAAAGCTTTGATCTTCTTTTTAATTCTTCCTTGTATTCTGTGTCTGTGTTTTAGACAGAACAGGGAAAATATTTAAGGTAAAATTTTCTTTGTTTCTCAAAATTAAGACCTTCAAAAAAACTAGACACCAAAAGAACAGAACATTTCTCTGAGTTGCAAGGATCTTCTTGTATTCCTTTCCCTCACACCGGAATCCACTTGCTGAGGTGTCAGACTGGAAAAAGGAAGAAAATGTGCTCCAATGACCACATTAGGATAAAATAAAAGAAAGAAACCTCCTAGTCACAACAAACTTTCAGTTATTATTATTTCAATTCTTGATAAACCTTTTTACTTCTTAGCCAGGATGTTTGCAACTCGTTATTTAATATATGTCTCCTTAAGGCCAATAGTACATATAGATATATTAACTTTGCTAATGGATACCAAAGGGGTTCTCAAAAACAAATTCTGACCTGCATTTTGATCACAAGCTCTAATACTCTTCTTCCAAACAGAGATAGATAGTAAGAACCCATATGCTTGGTATTATCAGTGTAATCTCCATGTGATTATTCCCTTCTTTCTTTCTGCTTTTCCCACACCAGCAACTGACTCAAGTGAAATTTAAGCAATATTTGCACCAGTTGTGTCACAGCTTTCAGAAAAGCGCTCCTTTGCCCTAAAGTACTTGTCACAAAATGCTGGAGTGGCTCACTGCCATCTGGTCGGGGAGTCGCCTTTGCTTGGCGTTTATTTTGCAACATTTTGGACAAAACGTTACCTTTAAAAGCTGTTCCACCACAGTTACTTTACCTTCTACTAATGGTTATAATGTAATTTCAGTAGGGTTTTTTTTCTTTTTCTTTGCGTTGGCAGCCAAAACCCGAGCGCTGAAGGCAAAGAGCAGGAACATTTCCCATCCTCCCACCCCATCCAAGTTCTGAATTACCGAATTAAGCGAATTTTGCTAAGCCATTCGTTTGGGCTAGAAATAATTAAGACAAACAATTTAATCAGTCAAGGTTTTCAGATCTTACAGCCTGTTTTAGCAGTACTTTAAAAGCCATTCTGTGATAAAAGACCTTTTCTGAAGTATATCAAGAACTAGATTACAGAAATCTTTATTGGAGTTGTTCTTGTTACCACTAATTGTACAGTCGCACTAATATATAGCAGTGAACTTCATGTGCAGAAAACCAAAGCAAATATTGAACCTTCCTTAGTACAAATTCAGAGACCCAGATCCAGGAGGCTTTAATCAAAATTCCAATTAACTTCAAAGAGTTTTGCTTGAGTAAAAATTGCAAGCAGAATCTAGTACAGAAAAAAAATTACCATTTTAATTGCTGCTAGCCTGATTAAGCGATTCAGCTTTCAGTTGATACAAGCACTTACACTAACACTAAAAATTTATTAATGGTCATTTATATTCTACAAAGCCTAATCCTGCCAAAGATTTTTTCTTGTCCCCCAGAAGGCTGCAGCAAAGATCAGCACAGCTTCAAAACCACCCGGCACATCCCCGAAGAAACGCTGCTTGGTGAAGCTTCAAGAGGCGACCTCGCAGCAGAAGGCAGCCCTGGCAGCCCCCGTGATGTCCCGAGGTGCAGCCCGGAGGAGCCGGCCTGTCGATGCCGGGTGCAAGGCACCGCCGGGCCGGGGGGCGAGCCGGCCTCTCTCACTGCGGGGCTGAGCGTCTGAATGGCAGCAGATGGCTCTCAGCCTGCTGCCCTGCAAGCACAGGTCCAGTTGGTTTGCACACTGGTTGGGCAGGCAGCCTGCGAGCTCATCGCCGGAGTACAGAGCAGTGAACACGGTCGGTGCTGCCCGGGCCCCGGGGAGCAGCCCCGTCTGCCCCATGGAAGCACGGAAGGCACACGCAGGATGCACCGGGTATCAGTGCAGTCAAGCCCAAGGGCATCAGAAATCTACCCTGTCGGTACGCTCACATCAATTAGTACTTTTAATGTTAGTTTCTTAAAACGCGTGGAAGGAATGCAGCCGCCCCCTGCTGCCAGTTGGCAGCTCCTCGGCTCACCCGGAGCTCTTGGCACCAGCAGCCAGCGAACAGTGTGTTTAAATCTGTGATGCTGTGTGTTCAAATCTGTGCTGCTGCGTTGTGTGTTCCTCACCTGGCTCTGATCTGCTCCCAGCACCAGGACTGCCCCATGCTGGATGGCCACTGAGCCCCAGCCCAAAGCAGTGCCCTGCCTCTGGGTGTTACACGGCAGACACAAGGGAAACAAATGTGGAAATCCCCCAGCCTTGCCAAAGGAGATAGTCCTAGAGGGTAGAGGAAAGGCCATCTGACCCAAGCAGAGGAACCCCTGAGAGCGCTGGTTGAGGTCTGTCATGGTTTCCATGTAATTTTGTTCCCATCCATAACCAGTTTTTGCCCAGCATGGGGTTTCTGCACTCCTTACACAGCATACACAGCTGTTAACAGCAGCCTTCCATCCTCTTTAGATGTGAGTGCCCAGCACTTCTCTTGAAATGTGGCCATGCCTTGGATGCACATCTAAAGCCCTTAGAGGACCGTTTTAGTGGGATGGTAAGCCAGAATGCCAGACTGTGTTCCTCTCAGTCCAACACAGCTGGCACTTGTCCTTTAGTCTTAGATCAGCCTGGCGGGCAGCTGTTTTCCTCTGTGCCTTGTCTCAGTGCCAGGTGTGGCTGGGAACCACCAGGTTGGTGTTTCTTCCCAGAGTTCCTTGAAGAGCTCAGCTACTTCCCAGAGCAGGATCAGTGCAAAAAAATAGCAGCTACTGCATTTGCAAATGCCACTGGAAGAGGATTTGTTGTTTTCGTACCTTTTAAATGATAGCTCAGCAATTGTTGCACAAATCCAGTAGTGATCAAGGTCCTGTCCTTCCTCTGTCTTCAGAGCCATAAAATCCCACCTTCTGGGAGACTGCCCCTGAACACCAGGTTATTTTCTTTGTCAAGGGCAAGGACAATACATATTCACCCACTGAACCACTTGCTGAGTGCAAGACAATTTCAGAGTTCACTGGGCCATGGAGCAGCTGTGGCATGGTGCTTTTCCTGGGCAAGATGAGATTCGTGTCCCGACCACAGCTCCTGGCTGTGTGTACATGTCATCCAGTGCCTGATTCATGCAAAATTCCTAAACCTGTCCTAGGGAAGGTGCTGAAATGCTGAGTTCTGCTTTCCAAGATAAACACTTAGCTAGAGATCAGTCTTCCTTCTCTCTGGGCAACTTTGACTGGCACAGCAAGAGTGAACCTTGCTGGTTTGGTACACAAAACACACACTTCAGATAAATTCCTCTACAGGAAGCTGTAGTAGGATTTTCATTGCTCTTAAGCCTAGTCCAGAAGTGTGGGTGGGCAAGAGAAAATAAGTGCTTTTGTGGTTTGTTTTCTTTAAAAATATTTTTGTGGTTTCAATGAAATTGAGTTTTGTTGTTTCAATTAATTTGAGTTTTGTTGTTTTAGTGAAAGCCTGCCCATCTGTGGACATATGATATGTCTTTGAAAAGCCTTGGCTCCCACATGCTCTGTGGAAACTTCTTCAGCTGTTCATTGCTTAAAACTTCCAAAGACTCCCACTCTCACGTATGATCTTCTCCTGGCACCGCCTGTTTGTAGAGCATCCAACCCTAAAAATGTTTCTTTTCACGGAGAACTATTTGCATTGTGAGACAGTGTATGTCCCCTGTTCCTTCCTTTGTGAAGGGCCAGAGTGGCAGTACTCACTTCCTTCACCCTTGAAGCACTTTGAAAAATGTGAAAGATTTCAAAACCAGCTATGGGGCTAGAGCCCGTTTCACACTTAGCTGAGGGTTCAGCATCTGTGCAGTCACGCCACGATTGGTGTTTGTGGCCAGGTCTGCTGCTTTGGTCTGCGGCCGGAGTTGGGCTCCCAGCCTTCACACCAAGACATAACCCAAGGGTTATGCCCTTGGGATGCTTAACCTGGGTTATGCCCTTGGGATGCTGAAGCTGGGAGCTGCTCTCCACCCATGCTACAGACCTACCACATTAAACCATGCCCTGCTGTGTGGGGTACAGCAGACCGGGCTGCTGGAAAGAGTGTGTTACAGTCCCTGCAGGCTGAGGAGAGCGCTCAGCTCAGACCCTCCATTGCTGGGGAAGGGCTCTGACCACACAGTTGTCGTTCACACATGTGCTGCACTCTGTGACAGCACATTTACACAGGCCTCTGCTCTGGTGGGTGTCTGAGATCTGTGACAGCACCTTTACACAGGCTTCTGCACAGGTGGGGGCCTGACCTGAGATCATGGTAGAAAAGGTGAAGGGAGAAGGAAGGATGCTGCAGCTCCCTGCTGCCTCAAAGCAGATCCCTGTCCTGAGTGGTGGTTTGTCCCCTGGGATGCCTCCTTGCATCAGCAGAAGTCAGAAACCAGAACACAGTCCTGGGGAGCACCTCAGTGTTTTGCTCTCTGGATCTGAGAAGGCAGTTGCTGTGATCAGCATGAAGCTTACACTTTGTGTGGAATATTTGTTCTCCTTGACAATGTCCTATGGAAAAGCCAACCAGCAGCTGGTTTCTTCCTGAGGGAATGTCCTTTAGCACCTCATGCCTGACCACCGTCCTCATGAACCAAACAGAACCAAGCTTCTGCCTCCTGAAAGACAGGAGTTCATGGCTCGCCACCCAGGTGGGTCCTGTTGCTGCACAATGAACAAGCCAGTGAGTCCCAGGAGAAGGGTGCAAATTACAACAATGCACCATGTCACTGCTTTGCCCTGTCCCTTGGAAGCACTATTTCCAAAAGTGACATGGAACAAGGAGTTAACTCTCATTTGTCACTCAACTACTCTTGGCTTGTTTTGCGTATTAGGGTTTGTGTATTTGGGCTCAGCAAAAAGGTGCTCCTCAACTTGTTCACGGAACAGGGTTATTATTATCTGCTGCCTGACAGCAGGGTTGTGAGGATCAAATAAGTAGTTTTTGAAGCACTGGGAGAGGGATGAAAGGCATTCTAGAGTAATGGATGAAAGGCATTCGAGCCCTACCAAGTGCCTTTGCCTGATTTCCCTGCACACAGCATCATCCATGTGGGCTTTGCGCTGCGCCTGTTCATTAGGTGGCACTACAGGCCCAAGATTCCACGTGTGAGAGCGGTCTCCAGAGGGCTCTGCTGGGTCTGGACAGGGTTTTGTAGGCTCCAACACTTAGCTGCTCTATTGGCATGCATTTTTCCTGGGAAAACATGCTGTCCTGACAAATAGTGGAAGAACACAGGCTTGGTATTGCAAGCGCAAAGCAGCAGCGACTGAGACTTCTGATATAGCTGTCTGGGATTGAAGTCTCCAAGAACTGCATGGGAAGCCTATAATTGCTTGGGTAAATCCCATACCGGGGACCTGCACCCCACTCTGCTCACCCTGGTTGCACTAAGGCAGTGCAACGGGGCTACTGCTTTCCTCTGTACTGGGAGACAGCACAGTCAGTCCTCTCAAAGACCTTATCCATTCTCCACTGGCCTGTGGAGAGGCCTCAAAGATGATCCAGAGACACATGATCTTCAAGGAGAGGGCACCATGCCACTGTACCTGCTCCTTTTGCCTCTGCTGCAGGGCTGGCAGTGGTGCCTGGCACCCGCCCCAGGGCCTGGAGCCTCCTGTGCTTTTGAGTAAAAGATACACAGCACATCTCAGGTTGTGCCTTTTCCACTGAAAAATCCAGACCTGAACTCACATTAGGAAAGTGCCTATATTCTCTTACAACCCTTCCAGCCACCTTCTTCCTCACCTGGATTTCCTTGGCATTTCCCTGGTTAAATGTTTACACAAGTTTTCAAAGCCAGGGAGTGTGCGGGCAAGATCTGGGAGTGCTTCCCTTGAACAATATGGTTTGAGGTGTTTTAACTCCCTCCTCCCATGTTGCCAGTTTTTCCTGGCCTGGCACAGTCCTGGCTCTGTTAGGGCACACCTGACTTGGCTGACAGCTGACACAGCTGTTCCCATCCCAGTGCTCCACTAGAGCTGAGCCCGGGCTCCTCCATTCCAGCTGGCAGCTTAGTCATTCTCTAGCCCTGGGTCAGTAACCTGCAGTCTACTCAGTGCCCCTCTGTCTGAAGCTGAAAGATAAATGCCCTTGAAATCTGAAGTAACCACGATAATTTTATTTTGAACAGGAAAATGGACTGTTTTTTCCCCTTATCTAATTGATTAGGAATGTCAAATATTCTTTTCTGTACACTGTGCATGCCTCTTACTTATGTAGGAAGCAGCTGGTCTAGGGAAGGAGCCAAATGCTTTTTTTAACTAGAAAAAAATTGAGCTTTCTTTTGGGACTTGGGGGGCTGTCACTGTATTTCATTGTGAGTTGACAGATAGAATCCATCCCTCTGCTTTTCCTTCTGCGTCCTGACATGTCTCTGGGAAATGCCTGCCATGTCCCTGCTTCAAAGAAAACTGCAGGTGTCTGGGAGAATGGAGGCGAGGAGGGGTCGCTGGGGCAGTCAGGCCAAGGGGATGTTCAGCTCAGGAGCCACGTCTGGGCACCTGATTGACATTAGAAAAAAATCTTGGCTTTTGTCTGGGTGGATTTCTGCCTACTTCTATTTTTGCACATTGCTGAGCAGCACTAGATGCAGCAGTTACTATCTAGAGGATGATATTAGCTTTGCATCCGCGTGACTTTCTAATTCTTTCTGTAATGGGCTTAAAATGGAGTGTATGTTCCCGTTTTTCTCAGTAGACAGTTATGCTTCCCATCTGAAATTATTCAGCCTTACACTGCACTTCAGAAAAACCTTTCTTAGGAAGAGCCTGAAACTGCAGCGTAGGTAGATTTGTTTCTGAGGAAAACTGTTGCTTCAGCAAGATTGACAGGTACAGCACTGTCTGCTAGCTGATAGAAAAACCCAATAGAAAGATGGTTCTTGGCACAGTTTGGCCAAATGGCTGTTTTAACCCCCTTAAAAGATGCAGGACTCTGTAGCATCACCAGTCATTGTAACCCCTGGAAATTCAGGTTGAGAAAGTTGCCAATGAATACAATTATTTTGTAGGATAACTTGTAAAAAATAAAGAAAAAGTAGATAGTCAGTGTTAGAGATGTCACTGTAAAGCTGTCACTATGCATGTGCCTCATCCCAAAGCAGACTGCTGCAGCTCCTCATGACCATGACCATGGTATTAATTGAATCCTAGAATGGTTTGGGTTGGAAGGGACCTTTAAAGATCATATAGTCCAACCCCCTTGCAATGGGCAGGGACATCTTCAACTAAATGAACCTGCTCAGGGACCTGTCCCAGCTAATTGTGAATGTTTCCAAGGATATGTCGTGTACCACCTCGCTAGGCGACCTTAGTCAGTGTTTCACCACCTCACAAAGCCTTCTATCTAATCTGAATAGATCCTCTTTTAGTGTTGGGAGTTGGTAGTTTGTTAAGAGGGGATGTGCAAAAGACATGGTAATGAAAACATTAGGTAATTTTATCTGTGTTCACCAAAGGAGAGAGGAGCAAGGGGTCATGTACTGGTGGATCATTGAGCTACTGGGGTTGGCATCAGCTGCAGGAGGTTTATACCTGAGTGAAGGGAGCAGGGAGGTACCAAACAGTGGGGTAGTGTCTTACATCTCCTTTTATAAATGTTCACATGACTTCTCAGCAGCACTCAGCCATGGCTGAGGTCACCACCACTGCTTCCCACTTTCTGTGATAGAGATGAACCCAGCATCCATGTGAACATCACACATCCCAGATGTGTACCTGGTGCGAGTGGGGGACAAAATAGAGCTAGGGATGGACTTTCCCAGGCAAAATAGCACATACTCCATGTGACAGGTTGCTGTGGGAAGTGATCATTCTGATAGTCACCATGAAAATACCTCAGTTTGGTGAGCTGGTGTGGCACTGACACAGCTCACACGTGAGGTAACCAGCAAAACCCACCAATTATCTACACAGGCCTCCAAGTCTGAGTCCTGAGGAACATTAAAAATGGTTTAAAGAGCACATACACAGCCTGATCTGAATATGCTCCTTTCATATTCTTGCTGTCTGGTGCTTCCAAGTGCCATTTGAAATGTGAATTCATGGTTGTTATCGGGGCTCTGGCCAGAATGACGCTCTTAAAGCTAAACATTCAGCAGTAACTGAGCTGCTGAATGCTGCTTGATGAGCTTGTAAGGACCAGGGAGCTGAAAATCTTGATTTCACCTGGTCTGGCAGAAAGCACTGGGATTTATTTAATCAGCTAGACAAACAACCTTCAGCATCTGCTCCCTTAATAGAAGAGGCCAAGCAACAAACATTTGCTGGCTAAAAGTTTCCACCAAGGTCTCACTGGCAGGAGGGAGATCTGCCAGCAGTGTTGCTCTTTGTCACTGAGACCTGGTGTCCAGGGGCTGCCCTGGACACAGCGGCAAGTATGGACAAGCTGGTTGTTCCCACCAGGCACGAGGACCCCTGTATGTACACAGTAATCTGGCCTAAGTGTTTGGATTTGTCTTTTCCAGGTTTTTACTTGCGTTATCTGGAGCTGGTGAATTGCCAAAGGTTTGGCAGCTGATAAAAACAAGTGCCATGCCAGATCCAGGGAAAACCCCACTCTCAGATGTGAGTTGCTAGCCCCAGCAACTCTTTCCTGTGTTTTGAGGTCCCTGAGGGACGTATTCTTTGACAGCACTGTTGAAGGACAAGGCATACTCTGCATGTTGAGCAAGACGGATTTTGCTGAGACAGTGGTTCCCATGATCAAGTTTAAGCAATAACTGTAGCTGTTAAATAAATCAAGAGAGGAGCTGTGCTCCCAGACTTGCTGCTGCTTGTCATACACTGGTACATTGTACTCCTGAGGTGGGATTCACTGTTCTTGGCATTTGCCAGCTAAAATTTAAGCACCTTAAATTGAACCGAGTGAAAATGAAATAGTCAAACACTAACAGCCTTTGTCTTCTTCTCTAGATAAAAGGGAGTGTTGAGCACTGCCACAGCATGATTCATCCCAAACTTAAAAAGTTTAAGCCAGGGCATCAAGTTCTTTTCCTGGACATGCCCATCTCACTCTGTAGATTATTGAGAGAGATGAGACAGCTGGCTGAGACTTCAGAGCCAGTGGTTAGACATCTCTTGTAAGGTGAATCCCACTGATGTCCACCACACAGATTTGGGAATTCATGGAGGGCACAGCAAACACAGGGGCAGTACAAACACTCAGACTTCTGTAGGGCTGCATGCTGGGTTCTAGCCCTGCCTCAATTTCCTTCCTAATTCCCACTAAGCCATCTCCAGCACCTCTTTGGCACGGTTAACTTTGTTCAGAAACCATCTTTCACTGACCAACCTCTTACTGATGTGACTGACCACACACACCCTTGTAGCAGTGGACAGGCTCATCTTCTGATGGGAGAACAGACCAAAACAGCATCAAGAAGAACTCACCTTTACAAAGCCTTTGGTTTTGCCCAGAACACAAATCCTTACTCAGAGGCAGGAACTGACGTTTGAGCCCAGACAATGCAGGTAGGTGGGACCTTGGATCTGGCTCTTCTGGATTGCCTCAGGAAAGTCAGCGTGCAAAGTCAATCCTTGGAACAAATGAGTTTGCTCAGCTTCAAGTGTCAGTGGGCAAGTACACCAAATACCTACTAGACCTGTCACCTGCTGCTCCACTGCTGCATCTGTCCTTCTTGCCTTGTGCCAGGACAAGGCTGGCCAGTTGAGAGAGCTGTTGACTGAGCATTGAGCCACTGAATCCATTTTGCCCAGCAGCCTGTGTCTTCACGTAAGAAAGCAGAAATCTGAGGACACACATATACAGCTGAAGTGATGTCATTTTGTGTGCAAAGTCCTCCGTTTGGTTTAAAGGAGGGCAACTCCTTTCTTTCTTGCACCTGTTATTTAATCAGCAATCCCAACAACCCTCGGACAAAAGAGATATGGATCTGATCAGCCCCTTGGAGACTGTTGATTGACACTGCCAACAAAGAGAGGCCTGGTATCTCAGATGTTAAATTTTTCAGGAAAGAAGTTAGAATAAACAAACCTAGTTTTACTTGGATTCTTCCACAACACAGACATTTAAATACAGTCAGTTGGGTGCCAGTGACACTGTCATTGGGAAGAGAAGTCCCGAAGGAAAGAAAACTGACCACAAGCCAAACGGGAACTGAAGAGCCAAGGTGCAAGTAACAGGAGTTCCCCTCATCCCAGTCGAGAAGCCTGAAACGTCATGAAGCTGTTCATCCCCCATGTACTGTACACTGTTCTCTTATTCTGTTACATTTAATCTGGCAATAAATCAGCACGTGTGATATGGCTGCTGCGATTAGCTGGTATGGATGCCTCTGTAGCCTGAGAATGGTTGCACAGCAATGGTTTGGGATGGCTGCCTAGCTTCCCTGGAGATGTTATCCGGCAAAGTGGTGGGAGAGGTCAGGAGAAGCGCTCAAGGGCCTGCTGCTCCCCACCAGAAGGCTGAGGGGGAGGCGAGCAGCCCAGCCCCAGGCCCTCCCTCCTCTGCAGTGATGGGAATGGGTGATGCACGGCAGTGGGGATGAGCAGCAGCCCTGCGGGGTCGGGAGCCATGTGCGCTCACCGACCCCCACACGGCAGGGGAGAAAAACAAAAACCGGCCCAGGAGGGCCTTGTTGTGAGAAGGAAGTATTATTTAACGTGCATTGTGTTGGGAAAGAAAAACAAGGGTCCTGGCGCTGAGCCAGGTCCATTGGCCTCTTTTTTTTTTTTTTTTTCTCTTTTCTATTCTTCTGGGCAATTGTTCTACTGAGGACAATTTTTTTTTTTTGGTTGTTTTTTTGCTTTGTTTTGTTTTCTTTGGTGTTTTTGGAGTTGACAATGCACGGGGTAATTTCTTGGTGCTTTTCCTGTGTTTTGGCACAGGGACTGCCCTAATGCTTGGCCATGTTTCCTGTGGCAGAGCTGCCACTGCCAGGTCCACCGGCACCAGCACCAGCACCGGTCCGTGGGTTGCATCACCAGTTAAACAGGGGCTTCTTGACTGCCCCAGAGCTGGGGGGCAGGAGGGAAAAGCAGAAGTGTGGGCAGAGAGGTGAGTCAGTGTGGAAAGGCAGCACACATTTCTGCAGGGTGACTCACCAGCCCTTAGGAAGAAAAAAAATAATAAAAAAAAATTCCAGCCAAATTCTTTCAGGGAGGTAAACAAGGTCACACAGCGCGGCGAGATCCTGTTTACCTGAGACAGGACGTCTTTGCAGAGCCTGTGCTGGAAGCAGGGACATGTTGACATGACTGAGGGTGGCCAACATAGGGAAATGGGGCTGGGGGCAGCTCTCAGCCTGAGCACCCAAACTTCACCACAGCAAGGAGGGGGCGAAACCTTGCACCAGGGTGGACGCTCTGCTCTGCAGAGGCTCTCCCTGCCACCCTGCGGCTCTGCCAGGAGGGAGAGCAGGAGGAAAGGGACCACTGGGGGTTATGGCAGGGCTGTGTTGGCACTCAGTGCTCACCTCCAGCCTTTGCCATGCTGGTGGCCTTGGAAGATCTGACCCATTGCTGCCCACTTGCCCATATCCCGTCATGAGCAAGTGCTTTCCCCACGGACCCACAGGGAAGTCCTGGTGGCCACAGAGTTAATGAGAGCCCATTCCAGACGCTGACTGAGTGTTTTTTCCTGATAACAAGACGTGTGTGAGTGTGTGTCGCTCGTCGCTCGGGTGAATATCCTGTTCTTGCGACGGGCCAGGGAAGCGGGGGGCAGCCGGGGGGGGGACAGACGGACAGGACACAGGGCAGTGCGCCGGGATTTCGCATTCCTGGCATTCCTGTCTTGGCCTGCAACTGCAAAACAGCCCAGTGGGAAGAACAGGGCACCCACTGGATGAGAAAGTCCAGCTCTCTTTCCCAGTGGAGTGTGTGCATGGGGAGGACGGGTATGAACTGGAGCAGAAGTTCCCCTGGTGTGAGCACTTGAATTCAGCTCACAATAATCATATTTCTGATGCTCTTCCACAACCTGCAACTCATCAGCCAGACTGCACTTCTCACTGTACCCAGACAAGTGGAGGATGCTTGGCATTTCCCCTACTCCCAAGTGGCTGTTGGGAGCCAACAGGATGATGGAGGACACCACTCTCTTTCTCTCAGCATTGCTTCAGTGTCGAGACTACACTTTAGCTCTTGGGGGTGCAGGAAAACCCCCACAGTCCTGCTTCATTCCCAAAGAAAGCACAGAGCCCAAGAGTGCCCCTTTGTTGGCTGCCTCAGCCTGCTCCCAGCTCCTCCACCCTTGCAGAGGTGATCCAGGATCAGCAATTCAGATATTTCAAGACCTCTTTTCTTTCTTTCTGGCTTTTTTTTTTTTTTTTTTTTTTCACTGACACGCCAAACCAAACAAGGCAAGTGCTGACCTTCGGCCAAAGCTATGTCATGATGGTTTTGTCCCACAGTCAAATCACAATCCTCAGGTCTTGCACAACCAGGTACTTGGAAAAAAGAAAGAGTTCTTTCTTCTTTTAAAGCACACCCCTGTTCCACCTACTCCAGCATCCCACTTTCCCCTTTCACAGCCTTCTGTGGTTTGGTACCTTTCTCAATGAAAGAGGCGCATGTCATAGCCCCATTGACTACTGAAAAAGAAGGAGAAGGAGACTTCCTGGCTCCCACCACCAGCTGCACACACATGTGTTATGGGAAGGGGAAGGGACCCCAGGGAGGACAGAGGACAGTGCCTTTGGTCACACGCAGAACATTGTTTTTGAGGAATTGAAAGCATGTTATGTCTGCAAGATTGCAAAAAAAAAAAAAAAAAACCCCAAGGATGCTTCTACATTTTAGGAAGTGGCCAGCACAGCCATTCCTAGGCCTGGACAGGCTTTTGGGAAGCTCTCGAGGGAGTCCTGGTGACACATTTCCCTGCAGCAACTGGGAAGAAAACCTGCTGTGTGCAGTTTCCACACCCATGGCTGGGCATGCAGCAGGGGTCTCAGCCTCACCCCAGAGCCTGGTGCCTCTGCCCTGGCACTGGTGGGGTGAGGAGCTGGGGAGGTTTGGGGTTTGCTTGTTGCTTGGTTGGGGCTGGACACTGGCCACGAGCACTGTGATTTTGGTCTGTGTGTTTCTTTGCTGCATGGCTGGTGGAGGAATCCCTGCAACACCAGGTCAGGGAATCTGTGGGGACTGCAGTCAGCACCAGCTAAGGGGCCTTTGCTCAGCAGGGAGGCAGGTCCTTGCCATCTCAGGGCCTGTTTCTGTAGGGAAGAGCTGCTGTGCATCAATCCCAATTTCTTCCCAGCATGGAAGGCCTTTTTACCCCTCCCTGGGAGGGGACTAAGCTGTGCTGCAGAACAGTGCTGAGCACAGGACCAGGCAAAGGGGGCTTCTGCACTTAGAACTCAGCCCCCAGTGCTGCACAGAGCCTCCCTCCAGAGCTGTGAATTCCTAAATTCATTACATTCAACTTCTTTGAAAAATGCCTTTCACACCTGCAGCTGAGGAGAGCCCGCTTATGGGGGGAAAGGCAGGCAGATTTTGGACAACGTGTTGACAAGTGCCTTAAAGACATTTTTGGGTCTGTAGGAGAAATGGTGTCAAGGTGTGACACTTGCTGGCAAAGTCAGTCCCATCCTGAGATTGCTTGGGAAGGGGAGTGCATGTGTCCTGTACTGCCCAAAGGTCCAAAGATCAGGAGCTTAATCAGAGGCACAAAAGCTCCAGGCACTCAAGGATTTCAGCCCAGCCCAGAGCTCCCAGGCAATCCAGCTCCTTGGGAATGGGAAAACCCCAGGAGGGATTTGCTGGACTCCCTGAGGATTACAGTGTGAATGACTAAACCTGTTAGGTCACTTGAATGATCTGATTCCTTTTATGGTCAAAATCAAGTGTCAGAAACACAGATTTCCTCTTTCCTTAGAACTGGGTTTTCTCAGTACCACAAATCAGAGGATGCAATGCTAAAATTAAGTGTCTGAAAGCACATGCATAGTGTTGCAATCGTGCTGCCTTGCCCACTGGTCTGTGTAATGCATGAGTTGGGTAACAAACAATAGAGGTTGGAAATAGCCAGGACGGAGATTTCCTCTTTCAGCTGGAGAATTGTTTCCTTGACTGGTGCGTGCATAAGCCAGGTGGCAAAATGCTTGCCCCGACCAAGTTTCCTGGCAAGCAGGAGGGGTCTTTGGGTGAGGGGTGGAAAGGAGTGAAAGAAAAAGTTCCCAAAAAGCGAAATCCTTCCTTTGGGCTTTACCTTCATCCTCCCACTCCTTTACAAGTTCACTGTGTCTCTCCATAACTGGTTCTGGCAGCTCCTCACAAACTCCTCAGGTCCTTTATAAACCTGCGGATGGGAACTCTGGGCATCCCATACCAGCCATGGAGAGCTGAGGTGCAGATGCCCATATCCAAAGCCTGGCACCGTGACCTCTCCCATGCAATGACACGGAACCCAGGGAGCCAGGTCCTGCCAGCACTGGACCTTGCTGCTTCCCCAGTTCTAGCAGTGCAGTGACCACCTCTCCTCTCTTAGCCTGCAGAAGGGCCAGATGGACCCTGCTGTGGCTGGGCACGGGCATCCAGGTCTACAAGGCCCTTGTTTTCCTCTACTCCAGTTCCATGAGGACTGATCACACCTGAAATGCAGGACCCACTCACCTTACTCCCAGCTCACACTGGTGACACTTTGGATTTGTGGCCACAAGTGTCCCAAATGCCAGGGACACTGCCAGCAGTGATGACACCCTTCCCCATCCGCACCAGCCAATGCATCACAGTGGGCACAGCAGCGCCGTGCCAGCTCCCAGCCTTTGCTGCCTGAGGGCCTCCATTTCCTCGATGAGCATGCACATGCACCCAGATTCCTTGGAGGATTTTTTAATCCAAGCTTGAAAATATCCATGTTTTCCAGCTAGGAAAAAAAAAATAAATCCCCTGTTGCTGGCTGTCCTTCTTCAGGGATTAGTGGTGTCTGGCACCAGGAAATCTCCAAGCACCCAAAGCTTCTCCTACACCCTGCCACCCAACCCTGGTCTATCCCCAAAAAGAGAAGCAGCTCCTTAACCCAAACCACTCCAATCAGCTAACCTCTTGCTTGGGAAAAACCACACAGGATGAACTTGCAACAAAATATTCCACTTTCTAGGTTAGAGCAAGGAGGGAAGGAAACAGGCTTCAGTCCTGGGTTTGGGGGTTGCACCTGGCTTCTCATCTGTGTTCAAAGTGGGAAACTGGAGCAGATTTTGTGTCCCACATGGCAACAGCATCTGGCTGCTCCTTCCTGGCCATGAGCTTTGAAATCATCTACAAGATCTGAGTAAATAAATAAGTACAACAATAGGTCACAGCATACCCAGCGGGACTATCCATGGAAAAGGGAAAATATGTATCATGGGGAAAAAACTGCAGATCCTGTTCAGCTGCTCCTTTCTGTTTCATTTAACACACTTGAAGGTGGCCATGCTGGGAAAATGCCTTGTTCAATTCCTGGGCTATTCACACCTGCCTCAGTGGAGCCAGGAGAGCCTCATCCCAGCCAAACCTGAATGCAAGGAACACCCGTTTCAGTCCTTTTACAGCCATCTGACTGCATCTCACTGCAGCCGGAGAGATGCTCTGATGTGTGAGGCATCCCCCATCCCTCCCAGGGGACAGTCTGCTCCACTGGCTGTCCCCTCACTGCCCTTCACGGAGCAACAGCCTCATCTGGATTTGTGCATCCTTCTGGGAGGGAGCTGCTCCTCATCCAGCCTGGGATGCTGGAAAGCAGGGTCCCCTGTGAGTGAGAGGTGTGCTCCTGCTTCGCTCCACTGGCCAGAACTGCCTCAAACTTTCCAGGGCAAGGCTGTGCTGTGATTGTGGTGTTTTGTCCATGGCTACCAGGTTTATGGGACACCAGGGAGACCCCCTTTTCCTCCCATCCCCCTCCCAGTGCAAGCATTTTGTTTTTCTTCTTAATTAGTGGAAAAAATTCCTGAACCTGTTAGAGGGAAGGAAGGTCTTTCCCTCTCTCTCTCTCTCTCTCTCTCTGTGTCTCTCCTCGGTCAATTACTGAAATACAAACAATATCCATGGTCATGGTGAAACATTTTTTCCACCTAAATGTCACCTCTGCAGATTTTAAAGGCACAGGCCAGTGCACAGCCCCTCAGCATGAGAGACGCCCAGGAGGCATTGCAGGCCCCCCACAGAAATGCAGGCACTTCCCAGAACTTTTCCTCACAGACATCAAGCACACATGTGCAGCATCATGGCAAACGCCCCTGCCCTCCTTTCTGGGAGAAGCTAACAACCCAGCATGCCCAAATGTCAGCTCTCCTGAGCACCCTCCCAACCTGCTGGCATCCGTGAAGCCTGCTGGCATCCCCACCAAGGCCTGGGGAGTCCTGGAATCCCCTCAGTGGGGGGATGCAGGTGTGAGGAAGGGCTCCTTTCTGGGAGCACACCTTGGTTCAGGCATCAGCACTTTTGCTGTGCTGACCTCATTTACTTTTGTCTCTGATGTTGTTGCTCATAGCTGAAGAGACCAACAGCAGCTGACACCATCTCCTCTGCTCTTCCCTGGGTCTGCCGAGATTCCTGCTGAAAAATCTTTTCTTTTCACGCAGAAAAGAGCCAAGCAGGGCCTGGGTTTGGGGACCAGAGCGTGCCTTCACTGACTGCATAGGTCAGCTTTGGCCAGGGCCAAAGTCCAGGACATTTGGGAACTTGGGAGTTTCCAAAGCTGCTGCGACAAGACCTAAGGCCAAGCTGCTTGCCTGGTGTTTCTGCACCATCCATTGAATTTTTGCAGCATGTGCAAAAAAAATTCACAGCAAACATTTTGAAAAGTGCATTGACTGTCAAACCACAAACTCCCTGCTGCCTGGGTCCCTGCTGTGTTTGGGTTGCTGCTTAATCCCTTGCAAACAGCTTTATTGAGATAGCAATAACAAAGTAATAAAAAAAGGGGCTTGTTTCCCTTGAGGCTGCCTTTAATCCAGACTTTGCTGTGAATCCAAGTCAGTCCATCATGCTGGAGTCCTATGTGGAATCTGCCTGACTGGGGGAGGAAAAATAGTAGGTGAGCCCTGCCATAATTTTATATTTTGGTATCTTTAATCTCCTGGCTCCTCTGCCAAGAGCTTCACGGACCCACTGCTGTGCCTGTTAACTCCTTGTGTTAACCCTTGTCTGCACTCCCTGCAGGGAGGCCACAGCATTTGGGGTTACCTCCTGTTCCCCTTAGCACTCAGTTTTACACTCTGCCCTGTGACAAAATCCACAAACAGCTGAGGCTGCCTGGCTTCCCTGCAGTGTCTTTTAAGATGGGAAATTCCCAAGCCTGCAACAAGTTGACTTGGTCACGGGCAGATCGTGGATCAGGGAGGGGCAGCACCCTTTGGTCACAGGCTGGATGAAGGCGAGTGAGGAACAGCTGCATGCTCAGGCAACGAGGTTTTGTTGTGGGGTTTTTCCAAAATAGCTTTCAATTCTTCCTATTTTCCTCCTTTTTTGTACCCTGCTTTTCCCTTGGCATAGCTGGCTTCTCCATCCCTGGGGCCTGCCAGGTATTGGTGCATGGACAACGAGATGGGACCACACTCCAATGCATCCCTATCCCACCCTGGGATAAAGAGGGAAAGCACTGGTCTCCACTGAGCTGTCTCCAGCCAGGTCTGGATCCTGGGCCAGTGAGGCAGCAGGACACAGTGGCTGTCATGCTGGGGGCACAGCTCGTGCCAGGGAGGCAGGAGCTGAGCACAGGGAGGAGAACAGCTGCATGGGCTTTGTACCACATGGCTGGGCTGGAGAAGGCTCTTCCTTTGAGCCACAGCCAGGTGTGGAGAGAGTTTAAGCTCTTTGTATTCCTGAGTACCAACAAAAGAAGCAGTCAAGGGTTTTCCCAGGTCTGTTCTTGCAAACAGATTTTTCACTTCATTTACCCACGAGACAGATTTAGTGTTGCAAACTGTCAATCTAAAAACCAGGAAGTCTGGCTCTAGAACACAGGACTTTGCTCCTTGTGCCTGAATAGCCCCCAGCCTTGCTCTCCCATCTCTGTGCTGCTTTCAGGAGCTGTGCTGTCACAGGGGAATACACTGCTGCAGCCTCTCTCCCCTGTCTGGAAGGATGGATGTGTTTTCTCTACCAAAAGATAAAACTCCTGTTGAATGACATATCCCAAGACTGGGCCTTTAGGTAAAGTAGCAGTTGAGCAATTAAACCAGACACTGTTGCCAAAACTCCCTGGCATATCTGAGATCACCTGTAGCACTGGGTTCAAGCTGCAGGAGACAGTTTCCAGCAGATGCTGCCAGGATTTATTTCCTGGCTTTATTAAAATTTATTTCCAGGATTGATTAAAGCCTGGCTTTGTGGGATGGGTGTAAACCAGCTGCTCCAGCCTTGAGAAGTGGCACAGGTCCCTCCTTCCTGTGCTCCATGCTGAGCTGTGCTGGATGTGCACCAGGCTGCTGTGGTGAGCAAGCAGCACCTCAGCAAGCCCCTGGACAAGCCTCTGGACAAGCCCCTGCACAAGCAGCTGCCAGACACCAGGCAGAGGGTGGCTCCAGGTGCCAGGGCTCACAGCCTTCCAGTGCCAGTTCATTCCAAGCTGTTTAAAGCACAGGCTGCACTTGCAAATGGGGCTGCCTGGGGACCTCCATGGACAGGCAGTGTGCTGGACCCTGGGACACCAAGCCCCTCCTCCCACTCCCCAGTCCAGGATGATGCTCCCATGTTTCCTTTGCGTCCTGCCCCTCTTTGCACCCTTTTTTTCTTGAAGTCCCTGCTGAGAGGCCCTCAAGCCCAAAGAAGTCTTGTGCCATTTTTTTTTCTTTTGCCTGAATTATCCTCTGAAAATCAAAGTGGGGATTGTCATTTTGCCTGTGTTTTCATTCTTTGGGGCAAATGGAGCTCACTGTTATTCCCTCCCTTTGGGGGATCTGAGAAAACAGATCACCCCAAAATGAGCCATGTCCAGCAAAGTGCACACCTGTGAGCATCGAGCTTTTCCTTTAACGACATCCTGGATTACTCCTGCACACTGCTGTCCCCAGTTCACCACTGCAGCACAGATCTCTGCTGGGCTCTGTGCTCCTCACAGGGATGCCAAAATTGAGGCACAGGCGAGGACCTGCCTTTGCTCCCCACAGCATGGCCCCCAAATGCAGATGTGTGAGACCTCCCTTGCTGGGAGGAAAGGGAAATGCAGCAGCCTCTCTGACCAAGGAAAGGACTGCTGTTGTCTAGACGATGTGACTGAGGAGGGAAGGAGCCAACTGTTTGTACAGCTTTGGGAAGTGTAAACAGCACCCACTGTCCCAAGCCCTTCAAAGCAGAGGAATCCAGAGATGGGATGAAAGCACAGGGAAATTCTGGCCAGGTGTCCTAGCAGAGCAGCTCAGGAGAAGGGGACATCTCCAAGACAAAAATCCCAGCACCTGAGTCATTTCAAGCCAGCCCAAGTGAGGAAGGAGGAGCACACAGCATGGCTGGCCATGGGCAGGGCTGTGTGTGGGCTCTCAGGGCTTTCCCAGCTTTGGTTGCTTCTCTCTGCAGTCTCAGAACAAGTGTCCTGAAAAGGAAACTGGAGGCCCTGGATATCCTGCTGTGCCCTGCAGTGAGCTGGTTTGGCCTCTGCTTTTCATTCAGCTCACAAAAGAAAGAGAAAATGCTGTTCAAGAGGTGATTTCCTTTTTTTTTTTTTTTTTTTTTTTTTACAACTTCAAATACAGTACTGAGTATAAATTAATCTTACATTAAAAAAAAAGGCAAAAAAAATTTAAAATAAAATAAAACAAAACCTCACCATATTTACAAACCAAAAGAAACAGATTTTGGAACAGGGTAAGAAAGTGTCTTAAGACTTGGGGGCTTGGGGCTGGAGGGAGGGAGCAATGTGCTGCCTTGGCAGTGGTATGAGAAGCGCTCTGGGCTTGCAGGAGGTGAGGACTGGCTCCCTCCACAGCTTGTAAGAACTCCCAGGCTGTGGCTTTGGCTACTTTCCCCATCTCCCCCCAGGGCTTTACCCCACAACAGGGGTGTGTGTGCCAGGGGAGAAGTGCCATGCGATTGCTCTGGGCAGGCATTTTCTTCATGTATGCAGCACCCAGCACAGCACAATCCAGGACCCTGATTCTAAGGTGATGCTGGGAATTCTATTCATATGGAAGAATTCTTCTAATGGTTACTGACTATTACCTGTGCAAAACCAGCCCTTGCCCACACAGTCCTCCTCCCTCCTCGAAGACAGGCCGTGGCCCAGGAGGGACTCTGCAACTGACCCTCCAATTTTTCTCAGAGTCCTCCTCACCTAGAAGAGCTCATTTCTGTCTCAGATGGCTGCTGCCAGCTGTGAAGACCATCCTCATTTCTTTCTCTATACCTACACAGAGCTGTCCACATTGTGGATCAACTTCCAAGCTAAGTGGGTTGGGAACATTGGCAGGGAAAGATTAGTGGAGGCATAGAGGGCAGGACATCCAGGAAGGGGTTAAAGACCTCATGGGAATGACATGATTCTGCTTTCAAGACCACAGAGCAGGCAAGGACAGCTCACTGAGATTAAGTCATGCTTCTAAGTTTGGCTGTCCTTGGTCTTGTTGTGGTGCCACTTCACCTCCTGCAAGGAAGTTGTTCTGGGGAGGGGGGGTTGGTGCAGAGTGAGAGAAAAGGGTAACAAGAAAGAGAGAGATCAGATGATCCCTCTGCCTGCCCTGTCCCTGTCCCTGGCCTTGCAGGCACGTTGCAGTAACAGTGTGCTTTTCTGCCAGCCCAGCGAAGCCGATGCACCCACGTGCCTCTGAGCTTCCTGCCACTGGGGAATGAAACCCATTTAAGAACATATATATATATATATTTTATATATGTATGTATAAATACACATACACACGCACACACATGCACACGTATATATCTATATATACACACACACACATATACACACGCACACATCCAGAGTGACTTTAAAAAATAATTTGAGTCCAAGCCTGGAAAGTTGAATTCTCCACCAGCATGTGCAAAGATGGCTCTCCTTGGCAGGGGCCGGGGGCGTGGAGACGATTCTGCCGCCTTGTGCTCCTTCCCCACGATCCAAACACCTTCCAGTCAGCACCAGGAGCAGGGGAAAGAGGGAGTGGGGGAATGCATTTGGCTTCTTTGTTTTGCTTCTTTGCTTGTTTGTTCTGTTCCCCGAGATGTTGTATACCTTAGTGGTTTTGGTTTTTCTTTTTAAAAATAAAATATACACACGCACGTTAAAAATATAGATCTGTCCAGGTAGGGCCATGAAAGTCCTTAGTGCATTTTCCATCCTTGGTCGCCGCTCACAATCTGAGATTTGCCTGCTGCCAAAAGGCAGGTTCAACTCAAAAGTAGATCTCAGCTGGGCCCTCCCAGCCTTACCAGAAGCATAAGGGAAAGGGAGAATATTCCCCTTCTGGCCTCTGTCCATCTGTTTTTCTTCTTTTCTCGGAAGAAATTGGACCCGCTTTCCTTTTCACATTTTCCATCCTGTCCTCCGTAGCAGGGAAGGAATTGTCCTGTTCTCATTGCAAGCTGTGGCTGTTGGCATTCACGGTTTTATTTGTACTTTGTTCTTTTCTCATATATATATATATATGCAGGTCATCCTTGTCCTTTTGTGTGTGTGTGTGTTAAACTTTAAAATTATGCTAATAAATGAAAGGGAGGCTTTGGTGGGAGAAGGTCCACTGATGGAAAGGGAAGCACCAATTGCCGTCTGAATCAGACGTCGAGGCAGATGGACAAAGAGGAAAAGTTATCATTCCAAGGACCCCATGGGGGCTATACAGCAAATATATTAAATAAACCTGGAAGTGAAACAAAACCAGACACAGCATTAGAAAATGTAACCTTTTGCCCCCTGCAACTCCCCTCCTATCCCCTTTTCTCCTCTGGAAATATTTGTGCCAAAAAGTCAGACTAGAAGCCTGGGAGGGATTTTGACCTCCTCTATTTTTTTCCCCTGAACAGCTTGAGCCAGAGCTGAGATTTGCATGGGTTTGCATCATTTCTACCCTGGGAACTTTAGGCTGGCCAGGAGAATCCTGGGATAATCAGAGCCCTCATAGTGCTAAGCGTGGGAATCCCAGTCTCAAGGCACTGCTCGATGCCCCTTGTCCCCAGATCCTGAAATGCCACACACGGAAGCCTGCTGTCCCCTCTCCCGGGGTGAAGGGAAGTGAATGTGAAGCGAGGGCCCAGGCTGATTCAAGTGGCTGTAGCAGAGCTGGAACTGCTGAGCTGTGGGCCACAGCTCTCCCTGTTAAGCTGTGTCACAATTCAGCTCCCACCATTCTGCACCCTGACTACTCTTGCCCTCTTTTCCACACCTCTTCCTCTCATGGGGAACTAAGGCTTAGCCTCCTTTTGCTTGTACCAGTGAAATTCTTCTGGTGATGAGGGAATTACTCCTGTTTACACAAGTCATAGAGAGAAGAATCAGACCCTGGCCTGACAAAGTCCAGATCTCTTGCCAGAGATTCCAGTTCTCCTTTCCCCGGTATGACCTTTCTCATGCACATAGGCTTCCCTATAGGAGAGTGATGAACCAAAAGTGTTGCTGCTTTTCAGTGTTTCTGCCAACTCAAGTAAGGAAATAAAAGGAAAAGGGATCCCTAGAGCAACATTAATTCTCTGTTTTCAATGGAGAACCAATAGAGAAACTAGAACAGGAGTTGCTCACAGAAGAGATGAATTACCTGGACCCTGAGGGGATTTAGGTGAAGGGAGAAGCCAGGCTTGTTCTCTGCCTGAAAGGGAGGCAGAGAAAGGAGAGGGCGGGGCCTGGGAGCAAGGATGGCTGCAGCATGATCATTCCAACTTTGCAAAGAGCCTTAATTCCATAAATAGAATGCACATGTTGGCACCCAACCTAGTTCTGCCTCCTCCTTCAACCCAGGTTTTGTCCTGCAGCAGCCCCACACAGAACGAGTGGCCAGTGGCGTGGGAAGGGTCTGAGATGCCATGTCCCAGGAGGACATCTCTCCCGGATGGAAAAGCAGCTCGCTGTTACCTGCCTTGTGCTCTCTCTCCCCTGCCAGCACTTCTATGCTATGAGGATTTCTTTCAGCACTTTCTTATCGTTGACATGCTTGTACTTCTTATGTTTCCTCTTCTGTGCCGGCGGCCGGCGTACTCGCCGCCTCTGTGAGACAGCGGCTGTGGTGAACGCTGGGGACACGCCTGCCAAAACAGAGGGGAGAGTGTCTGTACAGCCAGGGGCAGACGGCTCCTGTTGAAATATCCTTCTCCACACACTGTCAACAAAGAGCTCTGCAACAGCAGGACCACAAGGCCTCTTTCTGTTCTTCTGTTCCTTGTCCTCTGTTCTCCACAATCTCTGCCCTCTCGCTTTTCCCACCATGCCCTTCCCCTCACCTATCACCTTCCCCTCCTTCTTTTCCCTCTGTTTCAGCCCCTTCCCAGCAGGCAAATATCCTGGGAAAGGTCCCTCAGCTGGTATAAACCAGCGAAGGCCCTTGGGATTCACTGGAGCTAAGCAGATTGAAAACAGTGGAGGTCTCTTTTCTGTCTCCCCAGCCCCTGTTCTCACACCTCCCTTCCTTCTACCAATGCCAAGATCCTTACGTCTCTGTTCCCATGGCCCTGGACGGATGTTCCTGGGGGGCGGTCGGAACACGGCTTCACACCGACACTGCACGTGGTCCTCCAAAGGCACAACGACTTTTGTGAATTTTGGCTTCCTCTGGACAAACTCAATCTTGTTCACCTGTTTGCAAGAGGAAGGCAAGCAAAAGATTCGTACAGCCACAGCTCCCACTCCGTAAAATTAGTCAGTGTCAGTGCACTTTACTCCGGGCTTTCTTCCTAAAGGGTCAGAAGGTTGCTCACAGAGCCCTGTTCAAGCTCAAAACTCAAAACTCAAACTCAGACTCAGGGGCAGTGTATATGGGAGATAATTCTGAACATGGCAGCAGAGCAGACCCAGACCAGGCAAGTTTGGATATCTCTGGTTGGCTTCCCTGATCCTAACTATTGACAGGACTTAAGAAGGATGACTGGTTGATCAGAGACAGAAACATGGAACATGCAGGAATGCCAGCCTGTTTCTGACAGATGCAATGGCAGAGACCTGGGGCAACCAGGATAATTCCCACAGGAACCTACAGGAAGGGCAAAAGGAGAAGAGCTCAGGTCTGAAGCAAGCTAACACAGCCTCACCAGCTCTGCTGAGGCCTGCCTGAATTTGTCTCAAGCTCTTTAATAACTCGCAAGGCTGAAGCCCTCGGCTCTTCATAGGAAAGGCGGTGCTCTGGAAATTCCCCCGGACTCTCCACCAGTGCTGACTCAGAGGGAAGACTCATTGCTCCACATCCCACCACAGGGCACAAGCTTTCTAGGGGGTCCTCCCACTCCATCAGCAGCCAGGCCTGACCCCACTCAGCTTATCTAACAACTCTGCGGTCCCTGAAGTGCTCCACAAGCTATAAATACTCGCTCTGCTGTGCCTCTGGGATGGAATTCCTCTAAACCCACTGCCCCCAGCAGCATCCCTCAGCCAGCGCCAAAGCAGCCAGGCTGTTTATCTTTCCTTGAAAGCCCACTCCACACGCTTCAGACCACACGCTGCCTGCTAGACAAACACTTCCAGCCAAACAATAGAGAGACCTCTGTCCTCAAAGAAACCATTTCCAGGTCACTTTTTCGGGCTGGCTTTTGACCTCTCACTTGTTTTTTTCCAGAAAAACAACTCCTGCTCCCCCCCATTTTTTCCTCGTTCAGCCTGGCTTTTCTGAGAAAGGAATTTCCTGATGAAAAGGGCTGTGTGTGAATACAATCTCTCCCCGCCAACCTCTGCTGCCTGCCTGGGGGAGTCTCTTATGGCTCAGGCAGAGGATTAGTACGGGATGAATATTATTTTTAAACAAGCTGTCTAGGAGGAAGCTGTGAGGAGATCACTGGTAGCTGTGAGAGGAGGATCAGAGCAAGAGGTTAGCTGTCAGGTGTCTGCTGGCTGATGGAGCAGGTCAGGAGGTAACTGTGGGCTGAGAAAGAGAAGCTGTTCCAGTGCACATCTTGGAAAGAAGCTGCAGCAGCAGCGGGGAGATGGAGACTGATGCTGCAAACCCTCCTCGTTTTGCATCCAAACCAGTTCCCACGATGAAAGCACCCTGTTTCTTCTGCTCTAACACAGCACACAAGGCCGCCCCGAGCCACAGGAAGGGCCGTGGCGTGGAGCTGCAGATGGGGACAGTGCCCTGCAGCTCTGCCTGGTGACAGTCCCCAGCTGCTGGACAGCACCAGCCCTTCCAACAGCTGGCACTGAGGTCACCCATGCGGCTGTGTGGCCACACAGAGGGCACAGATGGCTGTGTGAGCCCCGCACCCGCGCGTGGCTTTGGGGCACAGGGATGGCCGTGGCGTGGAGCTGCAGGGCCCTGCAGGGCAGGTGCCTCACCTGGACGGGCCGGACGCGGATCTGCGTGGGGCGGCACTGCACGTTGCGGTTGTTGCAGCAGCCGGAGCAGCGCTGCACCTCCACGCAGGGCGGCCACACCACGAAGTTGGCGTTGGTGCTGTCCACCATGGTGCGGGAGATTTCGAAGACCACCTCTCGTGTCTTGCACTCCGCCAGGACAGCCGTCTCTGCTTCTGCTAGAGCATCTACAAGAGAAACGGGGTGAAATGGGCTTTGCAGCTGCCACCAACCCACCACAGCCACCTCTGCTGCAAGTGAAGGGCCCCACATGGCTCTCACGTGCACAAGCACACGCAAGTGTTCTTTCTCCACCCCTCTGGCTCTCTCCCTGTACAGAGCCATGCCCTGTGGAGGAAGCCCCAGTACAGTGATGCTTCTCACTGCAGCCCAGACAGCAGATGACACTTTAGAGCAAACAAGAACCGTTGGGATTTAAGGCAGAGCAGTGCACAGAAGTCCAGACTCCCTCTCCTGCCCTCCCAGGGTGAAACACCCTGCTCCCACTCCAGGCACAGACCCTCATTTTTATGCCCCCACATGTGCAGGTACACTATAACCTCTACCCTTACATCTGTATCTCAGACAGATATCTGGACCACCCACAGCTGCTCACCCATGGCTGCTCCCCAACAATCACAAGGTGCAAGACCCCCAGCTCACCTAGGCTTCGTCGCTCTCGAGACAGGGCCACAGGGTTTTGATCAGGCTGAGATGCATTCAGGTTCAGGCTCGAGCTGTCCTGCTCTGCAAAGGGGAAGACATGACCTAATAGCACCAGGTAGAGGCAGGAGAAGACAGCAGGCACTTGTGCTCAGATCACCAGGCAAAGTGCACGGACACGGGATAAGCCACGGACCCAGGACGTCATGCTAGGTGTAAATCCACAAGCAAGGTCACAGCTGTTCTGGGACACAGACACTCTTTGCTCAGACTGGACAGCTCAGAGCAACAAGCCTATCATGACTGAGGGGACCCTAGTCAGGTCTGGGCGAGGAAAACTCCAGCTCAAAAAAGATAAGGCTCATGTCAGGACTTTCTGGTGTCAGAGAGGAGTTGCAGAGGGATTCAGATTGGCCAGCTGAGACCAGGATAACACTAAGGAGGATCAAAGACCAGACAGGACAAGCAGAACACCTGGTATTTAACACTGAGGTGCCTTGCTGGGATGGCTTGGGACTGGGAGAGTTGGGAGGTGAGAGGGCAGGTGAAGGGGGGAATGGGTGGTAGGTGGGGTGCTTCCTTTCTGTCTCCTGGCTCACCTCACTTGCTCTAGGTTAGAGAAGTTTTGTGACAGAAGAACAGAAAAATAAAGTTAAAATTACTTTTCCTTCAGGCTCCTCTAAGGTAAGAGGCAGGATCTGGAGGTGGTTCAGTCGGCGATGGGAGAGGAAGACCGATAGCATTCAGGCCAGCCCTGAACGGTTCCCTCCCACCCCACTGCTTTTTCCCATAGGAAGTGCTGAATAGAGAAATGCCCATAATCCCCATGGAGCACTCCAACACGCAGCCCCTCCTGAGCTCGGGACAATGGCTGCGCTCGGAGATAGCTCCCACCCAGCCACAGCTCTTTCCTTCTCTAACCTGCTTTAGCAGCTGAAGGAAACCGAATGGACGTCAGCATCCAGGGAGCAATTTTCTTAAAGGGAATTGGGAGCCAGTGGAAGATCTCTGTTTATCAGATGTGTGGTGGAGCAGACTTCCCTTACCTATCATGTCCCATTCCTCTTCCTCAGCCCTGCCCTAGTGCAGCCCTCTCATAAAGGGAAGCAGGGACTTTGCTCCCTGCTCAGGTCTCAAGCAGTTGCTGACAGATTTGGGGTGGGTGCACAGAGGCTGCATTCAGAAGGCAGGAATCATGTGCCTGCCAATGAGCAGTCCACATCTATGTGTGAGGTGGACAGACAGACACCCTTTAAAGCGGCTGGGAAGGTGTGATCAATTCTAGGCACCATTGGTCTCGCCCTCAGGCAAACTCCCAAAAGGAGAACTGCGGACCACACTTTAGAATGGCCTGCGGTTCTCTTTGGGCTAGAGAAGGTGTGTCTGCATGACTCGTTTACATGGGCAGCCACTGCTTTGTGGGCAATCACAGTCAAGGAGACAACTCCCACTGTACACTCGTCTGCTGCTGGGTCTGCAGTAGTGCCCAAGGTCAGGAGAGCACTATCTCAGCCCATCTGCCTCCTGGAGCTGCCTCATTCTGGCTCCTTGTGCAACCAGTGGAGGAAGCAGCTGTGACACACACAGGGAGCACAGACAGCACAGGGAATAGCTCCAGCCACTTTGGGATTATTTTGCTCACACACTAATTTTCTAATTTCTCACAGGGCAAGAGAATGTCAGTGCTCCTCGCTCAGTACCTGGGAACAGATGAGAGCCACGGGATGAAACAAAGAAACAGCTTTACAGCACCACTTTTTGTTTCCCTGACCAGCCTTTTCTATCTGGCACCTGAAGTGAAACCAGTGACTCAAAGCTCTGCAGTCTTCTCTCATACCCCTAGGCTTCTGGAGCCAACCAGATAAGCCCATTTTATTTCTTAATCAAGAGGCTGGTTAATAGCCACGATAGAGATGTATCTGTTCCTTAGACACTGGGCCATGACAGATTGGATGCATCTTCTCAGCTGCTCCTTGCCCACCCCTCTCTCCTGTGGCATTTCATCAAATGAAGGTGCTGCCTTTGGTGTGCAAGTTGAGTTGATGAGAGAAACGGGGGCAAAAAAATAGCAACAACTGTTGACTCAAAACGAATCTGTAGAGAACCATGTCCCTCCCTGCTCTAGGTTGTCCTTCTACACCCTGGATCAGTACTGAAGACATTTGGGGGCGGGGGGGACCAGCCTGGGACAATCCGGCACGGCTAATTTTGGAAGTTGCCCCATTGTGTGGCTCGTGGACAAGGAGGAGGGAGCTGGTGAGGGCAGGGAGCGGCCCTGGCAGTGGTGGGGAGCCCGGTCGCCTCTTTCTAAGACAAACAATAGCTGAACGCAGCTGGTGCCCTCCCCCTCGCTTTCCCCCCTGCCCCTCCAGGGCCGTTTTGAAAGGCAGCGGGAATGCTTTTGAGACTGCGCCAGTGGTTGGACTGGCATAGGAAACAAAAGCAGGAAATTCTGTTCCCCCGTAGATAGTGTCTCGGCAAGGATTACAAAGCTCAAAACAGACAAAACACGAGAGAGAAGTCGAGCTGGGGGGGCTGGGGGACGACGGGCGGGAGCAGGGTTAGAATAGAAAGGAATTTGCTCTGAAGAGACCGTTTATAAATAAATTCCTGGGCCGGCCCAGCCGCCGCGGCGCGTGCTCCGGTTCCCACACGTGCCGACCCCTCCGCGCTTCGCCGCGGCCGCCGCTCCCCAGTGCAGCCGGGCCTGGCCCGGTGACCCCGCGGCCTGCAGCCCCCGCAGCTCTTATCTACGGGCCGGAGGCACAGCCACGCTACCCTGGCTTAGCCCCTGCCCTGTAGCTCACCCACGGACACGTGCTCCGCTGCTCTTACCCGAAGGGCCTCTGGGAGCCCGGGGCCTTTTGTGGATGCCAAACCTGGAAACCCACTCAGCCCTTTCCTCCTCTGTCGCCCTATTTCCACCTCCCATTTTGCAGCCTCCTAAACTGATCCTTGTCCAATTCAAGCCATGCTGACTGAGCGTCTTCCAGGGTGAGGAATGGGGATGTCAGTTCCTGGCACTGACCTTGGCCATCTCCTACCATTTTTGGAAGCCGGCGTCCAGACAGTTAGGAGATCTAAAAAAGCATCTAGTTGCCTCTAACTCCCATAAGTTTCAGGGGGACTAAGTCTGTAAACAGCCAGGTCTTGGCTCCTGAGCGGTTCCTATATTTATAATGGAGCCTGTTGATAGTGTGCCCACTGAAAAACAGAATATCTCCTCCCAGCCCCCCCAAAGACTTAATTAAAAATAGAGGAGTGTTTGGTGAAGAGGAGATTTACCTACGGAGTCTATCCGCAGGGCACGCTGGAGGTCGCTGATGGAGCGCACTGAGCTGCCACCCAAAATCTCATAAATGTCTTCGGGTATGGGGTCCCCCTGCCAGACAACAAAAACAAAAGAAGGGGAGAAACAAGCATTAGAGAGATGATCTGTGAGTCCTGGCTGTGTCAGGAGCAGGGAACAGGAGCAGGGAATCAAGCACGGGGGAGACATGACAGAACCGGCGAAATGCAAAGATGTGTGTTGTCTTGTGCTGGCTTCGAAACCTTGAGGGTTTCCTCATGAAGACATGAACCTGAAAAAAAGCAAAAGCAAGAGAGACCCTCTTGCTTCCTCTTACAAAACTGTCAGGACACTAAAATGCCCAAAAATACTCAGGCTGTGCAGCAGAGCCCTGGACACTATGCAAGCAGCCAGCAAGGCTTCCTTCTCCGGTGGTGTATGACTTCTCCAGGTGGCTTCTCATTCCTGCTGCCTGCAGTAAAGGCGTTTTAACAGACTTCCCTTACACTATCAGATAAAACCTTCCTAATATTTCCCTCCGTTATGAAACTCCTTCACGGGCTTTGTCAGTTATCGTGTGTGTGTGCGTGTGCGAGCGCGTGTGTTTTCAAACCACAGAGGCCCAATAATATACATCATTTGCATACTCTTTTTTAAGGAAAAAAAAAGGCAGAGGGTGGAGATGAAGATTGACCTTGGCGGCTGAGGCAGCCCCAGCGTGAGCCCACGGTGAAATGACAAAAGCTGCAGGGAGGTGATGGGCTGAGGAGCTGATTTGGAGGAAGAAACATATGGGAGTTTGGATGTCATTGCACACCAGCACGAAAAAACCTTAAGTAAGCAGGGGTAGCAACATCAGACAACGGGCCAAATACAGAGTTTGTGCAGGCAGGTGCAATGCCATCAGTCTCTTGGGAATTTTACTCTGGCACTAGGCTAGAGCGGGCCCCGGTGACAGCACTTAATAAGAGTACAAAGGAGGGGTGTGGGAAAGCAAGTGCTGATTAAAACACACTTCCGAAAGACTGGAAAAAGAGACAGAGGAAAGGACTGGCCGAAGTGTTTGCTTAGCTCCCAGCTCTCTTCATTCAGGGCTACTCAAGCGGAAAAGCTGCTCTTTCAGCCGGGTGCTGGCCGATGTCTGAGGCACAGCCCTCCACACGTCCCTGTAACTGAGAGGAGAGCTTGGCTTGTGTGCCTGTGAAATGCAGGGATTTTCGTGTGGGTTTTTATGGACAGTTGGTGGCATGTGTGTGGTCCTCCTGCTGTACAGCTATTCCCTCCCTGTCTGTGTTCAGAGCAGAACATTTTCCTTCCATTTGCAGCAGAGAAAAGCCACCAGGCAGGTGGCTAAACGTTGGCTTTAAACCTTGAGGGCTTTGGCTCAAACCTGCAGCCACTTTTGGACGGCTGCTTGAGCCTGGCACTCTCTCACACGTGCCTGTCCTTGGCCACCCACCGTTTGCTTCCATAGTAGGACAACAGGAGTGCTCCCTCCTCAGCCCTGCCAGACCACCCTCTAATACTATAACTTTAACTGGGAGGCAGTGATGTGAAGGTTGCTGCAGCCCAAGGAGGTTCAGAAACCTCCTGAAGAGAGCTGCAGAGCAGACAACACCCGTGTCTCCTAAACCTCTCACAGCCAGATCCACCAGACACCTTCAGTCAGACCGAGCTTTCCTGGCCCGCTCCATCCCTGTCACTGCCACATCTCACCACAGATCTGGCTGTCTGCCTGCAGCAAAAAGCAGATATTACATCCCCAGGCATTACTTCCTCAGTCTCTGAGGGAGGGGGAAGCAGCATCAGTGATGAATGCACAGCGAGAGAGAGACTTGTATAATTCAGGGATCACTGAATAGCTGTGAAATGAAGATGCCTTCTGACATCTCCTGCTGCGTGAGGAAGAGAGGGACCAACAGCCCCGTGCTGGAGAGGATCTGCAGCACTTCCCTGCCTTGTGCCACACACATTTACTGGAAGAAGGATGATTTGCAATTCCCAGTACTTGCAGTCAGAGCTCAGTGCTGGGTGGTGAAATTGCAGGCTTTCAATGTTTGCACCTGTCAGCCAAATGCGTTTGTGTACAAATGGTGCTCTGCACGGATGCCTCTGGACCTTCCTGACACTTAATACATGTAGGAAATGGAACTTTATTTTAAACTCTGGCACTTGCTGGGGGGAGAGCGTGGGCAGGTGTTACGAGACTCAGACTCGGCGACTTTGGAAGCGAGCTGGGAGGTGTCACCTTGCTAACTGAGCAGGAGGAACAGATACGAATCAGGGGTTGAAAATGCAGGCCCTCAGGAGCCGTGCTTCTGGTGACTGCCTGTAGCAATAAGCTCCACTCCCTGCTCACGGCAGCAGTTTTAGATGCCAATTTTGTCATGTTGCAGATACTACCAGCATGGCTATGGTGTAACACCAGCCCACACGGCTCAAAATCCTGTCCTCCTCCCCCATCACTGTAAGGCAACTCTGCCAGTGATAACTGCAAGCCTGTGAAGCTCCTTACCTTACCCTTGTAAACCAAGGCCAAGGCTGGCCTAAGAGCAGCAGCAAACCTGAGCTGCATGCCTTTTCCTTGCTCCCTCTGGGGTCTGTCTCTGGGAACAGCCATGCCTCTGGCCCCTGCCCCAGCCCTGTGCCTGGGAAGCTCTGACATGGAGCACTGCTCGCACCCGGGCTGGGGCACTTGTGGGATGAGACACAGGGAAGCAGAGGTCCATCAATCACCTCCACCTAATCCCATGGGGTCAGAAGGGAGAGGAGCATTGGGAGAGGTGGGATCCCTGAGAGACCAGCCCAAGCAGCTGGTGCTTTTCCTGCTCAGCAGCTCCTCTGGAGTTATTTGTCTAACACAGGTTAACAATCTCCTTTTTTAACTCTGCGGCAGATCAAAGAAGACTTTTGTCTCAATGGACTCTTGGCTGGCTGTCAAGTGCCCCAAGGCCTGGCCTCGTATTCCTGCGAGGCCCTGAATTCTTAGAAGAAAGTTTGCTCTTCCCTCCCTCCTTCTGCTCCCCAGTTCCTGACTCTGACTCTCCCCTGAGTCGCAAGGGCACCCCCCAATCTGCCAATCCCCTGGCAGGGACGTTCACTTCCCTTTCTTGTGCTGGTTGCTGGTGCTATGGCACATCCGAGAGAAGGCAGCAGAGCAGCTGCTTGCCTGCACTGTGGCTGTTGCACTGGGGCCGCTCAGCACATCAGCTTTGCTCCCCTCCTCCGAGATGTCCAGCAGCATTGTTTGGCAAATAAATGCAGGTGCAGCAGTTCCCCTGTTCCTGCTCCCCACACATGCACTTTCCCAAAATCTGTCTCCTCCCTAGCCCCACCACCTCTTGCTCTGGAGTTTTTTCCCAGCTTATGCTTTTGAGCACCAGGGATGTTGAAAGGTCCCCTTGCCATCAGAAGCTGCCAAGCTGGTGCAGGGAATAGGCAGTGTTGTGGTCTGCACCCTCTGGTGAGGCTTCTCAGTCTTGCCTGAAGGTGTGTCTCCTGCTAGGTACAGAGGAGGAGGAGGGAGCAAAGATTGTGCAACCAGCAGGGAAGGCAGCCCCTCAGGGCTCAAAGAAATGAGACAAGGATATTCCCGAGGTGAGGACTCCTCCAGTTCCTTTTCCAAGCTGGTGTGACTGCACACAGAAGGACAGAACGGTGTCAGCAGCACCAGTTTGTGAAGGGCAGGGAAGCACCCACCTATTCGCTCCTCTGCCCAGGAGAGGAGAACTTTCTGAGCACCTCCACACCGACCATGGCAAGGGATCTTGGCAGCAAGGTCTCAAGTGATCAGTCAGGCAAAAACCCCAAACAAACAACATTTTTTAATTCCCTCTGAAGCTGATGTTTGGACCCTGAAGGGAGACTCCACCGCATTCCCTGGCAGAGGGCAAGACCAGCAGCACCTGCCACCAGCGCTCCTCTGGCACAGGGTTCCACCCTTCCAGCCCCACTCCTGGCTACAGGGGTACACTGACAAATGCCTGCCAGAGCACTCTGCAGCAGGTACAGCCCTCTTCACATGAACCCCTTCCGCTTGGAGTCACGGCTTACGGTTTCCCCCCCTTGAAATAATCAAACAACGTTTGATCTAGTCCATATTCCTAAAATACAGCCAGACCTACCCACACTTTTTCCATTTCAAGGGGGACTCCGCTGCCCCTCCACACTCCCCCAACGAGGGAGGAGTGTGGAGGAGCAGCGGAGTCCCCCCTGCGAGGGCTGGAGGCATTTCCACCCCCGGGGCCGGCTGTGTACCAGTGCTCTGGAAGGAGCGCAGGAGCGCTGTCATTCCCTCCTGCTGCTGCACATCAGCTGACAGTGAAAGGGAGGCAGGGACGACTCGCCTGGCTCCTTCCACAAGCTCACCCCAGACGTGTCATCCATCCCAGCTTCCACTGCTTTGTCCTTGTCACTGCCTCGTGCTAGGAAGACTAGGGAAGAACGCGGGAGCCTTGCAGCAGGAAGATGCAATGGGGAGCTGGGTCGAGGCTATAAGCAAGCGGCCAGCCGCACCCCATTCCTTGGGAATTCCAGAAAGCGCTGCCAGTGGGGCTTCACCCCGGCACAACCACGGCTGGCTCAGCCCAGCTCTGTAAATGTTGCAAGGCAACTATTGCAGCCCGTGGGGCAAATGCAAATGGGCTTAGCATCCTCGCTTCCCAACTGGCAAATACCTTCCCGCTGAGGCTTGTACTCCCTCCGGCTGGAAGAGCTCCAGGGCCCTCCAGCTCCAGATGGGTGTGATCAAAGCGGGAGAGGGACTCAGGAGGCTCCATCTCTTTGCTCAGGGCCTCTGCTGATCTGGGGAGCTACTGCTCCTCATGCACTTTCTCCGGCATGGCTGGGGAGGAGCTGCAAGCCCCTTTACGAGGATGACTCTGGTTCAGCAGCCCGGTGGGAGCTGTGCTGTCTGTGCCTGGTGCAGAGAGTGCAACACACTGCCCTCAAACTAACTGTGAGCACTGGCTGCAGCCTGAAGCATCTACTCAAGCAGAAATGTCCTCGCTTCTCCTGTCATACAGTGACAAATATCACAATTCCTCCCATGAAACCTCGGGCCAGAATTGCCAAACTCTAACTCTACTAGGCTGTCATAGAGCTGTGCAGTATTTCAATCTGATTATGGCAACTGAGGGACAGCTCCTTGGGATCAGACACTTCCATCTTCACCCTTCCCCAGTGCCAACCCTAGCTGATGTTTCACGCTGCATGGGAGAAAGAGATCTGAGCCATCCACAGAGGAAATACCATGCTCTGCCCGAAACAAGCATGACCAGAGCTGGGTAGCCCACAGCTCAAACTGCTTCCTTTTGCGGCTGGGGCAAGGGCAAAATGGGCCCACAGTGAGGTGACGTGATGCTTTGCACCCAACCTCTTCTTTGCCATCTCACGAGGGGTGCACCCACTTACCCTGCCCAAAAATGAGGAAGGAAAAGAGAAAAATGATGCAAAGAAGGGAAAGTTTTGGTGGAAGGATATTTCCTGCCCCTGACAATCAAGCTGCAGATCCAACCCACAGTTTTGCCATCTTGGGTAGAGCTAAAGTGGGAACCGAGTGCTGTGTGGGAATGTCAGGGGCTTTCTGATCCCCCTCAATCCTCATGCAATCAGACGATGAAATGTGACAGCAGAGGTCAAAGGATTTGGGGGTTTGAGGCTCCTTTTCCTCAATGAGGGCTGGGGATGTGGGTTCAATTTCCACATAGGGAAACCAAAGTGGGTTGGGGTGTTTGCTCAAATCCACCACCTGGCCCTTACCCTCTGCTCAGCTTCTTCCTGAGCAGCACATTCAGCTGGCACGATGCTTGTGTTACCGGGGAAGCCCAGCAGACACTCACCTCCTGCCCCTTCCCCCAGCTGGGCACACACTTTGCTGAATAACCCTGCCACTCGGTGTCTCTGTGTCCCCTTCCTTCCCCTTTCCAAAGCCTCATGCCCTTTCTCCACTGCCACCCTGGCAATGCCAGGGTGGATTTCACACTGTGCGTTATTCCAGAGGCGTCAAGAGGGCCCCGTTCCCTGCTGTACCCGCACTGCCGTGGTGCCAAAATCACGGGGTGGGGTGAGAGGCTGGAGGGAGGGCACCCGCCCCGGGGCGACAGCGCTGGGCGAGGCAGGGCAGGAAGCTGCGGGTTCCCGGGGCTCGCCAGCAGCAGCATCCCTGCTCCCACATTCACCGGGGCCGCTTCAGCCTGGTCCCCCCTGGCCCTGCCGCCGGGGGCACACACGGGGGTGGGTGTATTCCCAGGTGAGCCCCCCTCGGCGGGCCTGTCTCGACGGGAGCGCCCGCTCCAGAGAGGTGCCCGCTCCAGGAGAGTGTTCACTCCAGAGGGGTGCCCACTCGAGAAGGGCGCCCGCTCCGGAGGGGGTGCCCCCTCCAGAGGGGTTGTTCACGCCAGAGCGGGGTGCCCGCTTCAGAGGGGGCGTTCACTCCAGAGGGGTGCCCGCTCCAGAGGGGCTGTTCACTCCAGAGGGGTGCCCGCTGCAGAGGGGGTGCCCCCTCCAGAGGGGTGCCCGCTCCAGAGGGGATGTTCACTCCAGAGGGGTGCCCGCTCCAGAGGGGGTGTTCACTCCAGAGGGGGTGTTCACTCCAGAGGGGTGCCCGCTCCAGAGGGGGTGTTCACTCCAGAGGGGTGCCCGCTCCAGAGGGGGCGTTCACGCCAGCAGGGTGCCCGCTGCAGCGGGCGCTGCCCTCCGGAGGGGCGGCGGTCGCTGCCCGCCATTAGCGCGGCCGGTTCCCGCCGCAGCCCTTCCCGCGGGGCCGGGACCGCGCCCCCGGGCTCCGCGCCCCCGCCGCTCCCCGGCCGCCCCTGCCGCACCTGCGGGCCGGGGCCGCGGCCGCCGGCGCTCGCCCGGAGCGGGGCTGGCGGCTCGGCAGCACCGCCCGCTGCCCGCGGCGGAAACTCACCTCCATGCGGGCCAGGGGCAGCGAGAGGATGAACGCGAAGACCACGCCGAAATTCATCCCGACTCCAGGCCCCGCCGGCTGCGGGCACATGGACGGCGAGCCCCGGGAGGGAAGCGCTTCCCGCAGACAGCCCCGCGGCCGCCCGGCCTCAGGCATCGAGGGCGCTGCGCGTTCCCATGTCCCCTGCGAGCCGGGAGGAGGTGGGAGAGCCGCGGGAGCCCTTGGAGGAGGACGTGGAGGTGCCGGTGGTGGTGCTGAGGGGAGACAGAAGTAATTCTCGGTGACTCGCCTGCCTCTGCGCTATCTCATAAGCCCGGTGGGAAAAAAATGCAGTCCCTCGGAATTATACACATCCAGAGTCTGGGTCCCCCTTGCCGCAAGGGATGTTTCAGTGGTGCCTTTGGCTAGGTGGTCCACATGCTATTCTTCCTCTTGGTTTTCTTGCTTTTAAAAAAAATGTGTATCTGTAAAAGCTTTTACATGCAGGTAACAATGTCTCAGTGTTCTTAGAAGAAAGCGCACAGGATAGTAACTAAAAGGAGAAAAAAAAACTTTTCCAAAGTTTGGAGTGAAATCCAAAAAATGAAATCTTCTTCCTTAAGTTGTCCTCTTCTTAAAATGCTCCTTTCCTTCCTTTTGGACACTTGCTTTTTGGAGAAAAGTTGCCAGTGTGCACTGAATTTCTTCCCCTTACATTAGATTCTGGCTCGGGTGCCTTCTCCTTCCAAATGTTGGCGTGGACAGGAGGTTTGCTTTGGGTTTGGAGACAGGTGAGAGCAAATGTTTTTGCTCTGGGTTGTGAGTGTGTGTTTGTGTGCGTGCGCTGAGCCTTGACAAGCCTCAAAGTGGAGCCACTGATGCTGCCTCCCGCACTCTGTTGCAACAAGAAAGGAAAAACAAAACAAAAAAAATAAAGGCAGAAAAGGTAAAATTGCAGGAGGGGGCGAGTGAGCCGACGGGTCTTTATTTTCTGCGAGCTGCAAGAGAGACTAAGCTGGCACTCGGGGCTGCTCCTTTTATGAAGGAGAGGAGATGGGTGGAGCATAACTTGCCATCCTCCTCTTTGGCTGGGTATCAAGGAACAAATCTAGTGAGGGAGTAGCAGTTCATTGCTGACAAAATAAAAAGTGTGTTAATTTAAATGATAAATTAATTAAAAATGACTAATGCTGCAGCAACCTGTATAATGTGGCTTTAATATCGCGTGAGGAATGGGGACAGAAATTCCTGCCTCCTCGGCAAGAGATAAGAAGAGAGGAGTTCCCGGCACGGTAGTTTGTTATTTTTTTTGGCCCCAGGTTCTCGCTGTTTCAGTCTGGAGCCCATTCCTCTAAGCTCCACTCGCTGCCTTCCCTGCCCTGCTGCACCACTAGCTCCAGGGAGAGAGATGACTTCAATATCTCACATCTCTTTGTGTGCAGGGGAAAAAAAGGAACCAGAGAAATTTACACGTTGCTATAAGACAATCTGGTGTTGCTCGTGGCACCCGGAGGTATTTAGCTACATGATTATCTCCACGATGTAATAAACATCTGAAGGGAAATTAAGCCAGCAGATATTTGCTGTGGGGGGAGAGGGATGGGGAGGGGAAGGCTGCTAACAGGTGAGTTCAAGAAAGAGTCATATCCTATTGAAAAAACACCCTCTCACGCACACAGGAGCGCTCTCCCGGCGCCGACTCGCGCACTCCAGGCAGGAGGGATCTCTGCTCTGCACCATCTTTGTGCAGGCTCGTATCCACCGAGACATTCCTGCACCGTCATGCACCGCAGGCGCTCGGCAGGCGCTCGCTCTGAATCCCAAGCATCCCCCCTGCCTTTCCTATGCTGCGCACACGCTTCTGCTCGAGCTGCTCGCATGCACAGCTACGTGCAAATTTTGCCTCATTCACACATCCCTGGGCATCCATGTGTTCTCCTTCACTCTCCCCCTCTCTCTTCCCTTCTCACATACATACACCCACTGGCATACCGGTGGCCTCATCTCACAGCATCACACATGCTCCCTCAGGCTCTCTGGGTGCCTGTAAGTCTCCTGCAGCCAAGCCTCCCTAAAACACACGGTCTCGCACCTGCACTCCAAAGTGCCCGGGTGCAGGAGGAGCAGCCCCTGGCACTGAGCAGCAGGCAGCCCCCCAAATGCTCCTCTGCAGCAGGCCCCTGAAAGCACACCCCAGCTTGGCCAGCTCTGCCCCTGAACCTGGTTTTGGTCTCATGGATGTGGGTGTTGGTCAGGAAGCACAGGGACACAAGGAATACTGGGGGTCCTCCAGGTAGCTAGCTTAAGTGGCCTGGGTCCTCTGGGGCAGCATGTCCAGGTGCGCTTGGGTCACAGGGGATCACCTTCACTCACCCTAACCCAGAAGAAGAGTGGGCAGATTTCTCCCCAGCTGGGGAGCTGGTCAGAGCCGGGTCAGCTCCAAAGCCCAGGCCGTCTGAGGTGCCTGAGTGCAGGGATAAGGAGGGTCCTGGGAGTCCCTCAAACCGAGTCTCAAGTGGCTCAGTTCCAATACTGGAGCTCAAGGGGGAGGAAGTAGAAATACAAGGCATACCTTTGCTCATTTCCCCCGCCAGAGACCTTAACAAGACTTTATCTTAGATGTTCCAGCCATGATAGCCCTGTCCCACCCCAAATTCCTCAGGACACTCTTAGAATTCCCCTCATTCTCCATCCTGGCCTGCCAGCAGTGTACCAGCCATTTCAAGTGATGATAATTTGGCTCTAACCCCCCAGTGGGGTGGAGCTGCAACCCTGATGTCCACCTGGGTGCTGAAATACCTTTTGAAATCTGTAGAGGGCTTCAAAAAAAGAGTTTTAAAAGGGCCTTGGTCCATTTCACCTCTTTCCAAATGGCACCAGCTAAAGAAATGCTGTAGCCTTGGGCTCCTTGGCAGTCAGCAGGGCAAAAGGTGAGGATTTGAGAAGTCCTTCTGCGTCCGTAGAGGGCTCTGGGGATAGCTGGGTCCTGAATATCCATGACCCCATTAGGCATTTAAGGTTCCCAGGGGGTCACTGGAGGCCCGGGTGCCTTTTGAGGATCTCTGCCCTCAGACAAGCTGGAGTGGCTCCACCACCCTGGTGCCACCTGTGCGGGGAGTCCCCCACGCTGCGGTGGCTTCCTGGCCGGGACAGAACAGCCTGCGTGTGGGAGGGCTGATCAGATTCCTCAGCAGGGAGAGATACTGCTGCCAGAGAGGAGAAGGTCTCAGCAGAAAGCTAGCAGGGACTGCTGCAAATTTCTTGCTTGGTAGCAACAAGAGCTGCTGCAGGGCCTGATTTTGGGGGAGATATGGTGTGCTTTTTTTTTTGCCTTTTTTTTTTTTTTTTGAATATCCGGCTCTATTACATGCTAGATGGGATAGAAATAGAGTTATTTATTTTCATGTGGATGATGCTGGGCAGTTTTTAGAAGCTCAACATCAGAAACAAAAAGCTAATCCCTGTAGAACCTCCAGACAGCAAGGAAGAGGATGTTTGGAATTTGACTAATCATCTACCTATGACCCTGCCTGGAAATAGAGCAAAGTGATACTCAAGCTGCTCGGGCTTCTGCACTTTTTCTGGTTTTAAGTCAGAGACAGATTTTTCTCTAGTGATGTCTTTAGACTGGGTGGGTTGGTCTCACTGGCACTGAGTTTGATAGGGGTGCATGCACCTAAAACTGCTGTGCCTTGAGCCTGCTGGGGGCTCCCTTGATTCTCTTACTTCTGTGAAATTACTTTGAGATGTGTCCCACAAACCCCTAAAACTAATGGGGATAACTGGATCTCCCTCTCAGCTGGCCTGTGGGGTAGGGTGGAGGCCTGTGGGGCTGTTGGTGTCCCAGATGTCACAGGTTAAGGTTTGAAACCACCATGGCATATACTGGGGAAGGTATTTTGAGGCTACACGAAGCATCTGGAGCATAAAAACGTCCCATTAGAGCAGCACGACTTGACAAGATGTGGTTGCAACTGTGCTGGCTGGCAATGGCCCCGCAGACAAACCACAACAAAACAAGATTTCCTAAGAGCCTGCACCAGGATTTCTTATTAAAACACTTTCACCACCACTACAGCTCTCAAAGCTGCAAACAGCTGAACTCATCTCCCCGGTTATTCTGTTATCACTAGGGAGGAGAGCCACACGTGTCTGAGGACAATAGGCAGTTCCTTGCTGCAAGGCTGCTCTCCCCTCATCTCGTGTTGATGGAAAAAATGATCGTGCTAGCCACCATCCACAGCAGCAGCATGGAGTGAGGGGTGATTTTTTTTTTAATTTATTACCTTTTTTTTTCAGAGGGGGCAGGTAGAGAATTATGAAACAACAGGAAGAAAAACAGGGCTTACAATGGAAAGCAAGACTCAGTCTGAACAGCTGAGGTGTCTCAGCCTCTCCATGATGAGTCCTATTTTGAAAACAATCAATGGAAAGAAATTAGGAGGTGTTGACAGCCAACGTGTAGTCAGCCCGCCCACTCAAGGTATGTGGCTGAGGTGCTGCTGCTGCTCCGGTGCCGGGGTTCGGGAGGAGGATGAGCAATCCCGGCGCCCACGCCGCGGGGCTGCCGCAGCCGTCAATGGAGGGGAGACGCCGCGGCAGCGAAAGGAGGCACCTGGAGTAAGTTTTACACCTCGTTTACACCCGGAGATCCGCTCTGTGGGCGAGTTGGTGTTACACACAGCCCTCCCGGCTGAGCGGGGCTGATCCCGGCCGTCCCAGGGGATAAGGACGGGGTTGCTGCGCCCGGCTCACGCTGTGTTACACGGCGTTTGCCCCAGAGCTGCTGACACGAGAGCTGCCCCGACTTCCCTGAGGAAGCACTGAGCTCGGTTTAATGGAGGAGGAAGGAGGAAAGGAGAAGAGAGGCCGAAGGAAGGAGACAGAGACAGGCACGGAGCTCGGTGTTTGTATTTGGGGCTGGAGAAAGGCAGAGCCTCAGGGTACCCAGGGCTTGCATAATTCGCCTTCCCGCCCCTGGCACTGGCAGGGAAAATGCTTTCAAAGGATGAGTAAAACCCTGACAGAGCCAGCGGCTCCAGGGGAAAGGGAAGGTGTCACCTGGGGAGCAGGCGTTTGACGGGACCTGCCAGGCTTTCCCGGGGAACCACCTCCTCTGCCTGTCTCTCCGTCAGAGGGAATCCCCCAGCCCCTCACCACCCCCCTCATCTCACCTATTCCTGGCAGGACCCTGGCAGAGAGGAGAGGATGGGGAAGGGAGACGAGCATGCAGACAGATGCAGAGGGCAGAGCCCAGCCCCTGACAACGGCAGAGGGGGAGAGGGCTCCTGTCGGCGGTGCCTTCCTGCCCCGTGCTTTGAGATGAAGGAGAGGGCGAAGGCATTTCACATCTCTGCGGATGTGCAGCTTGTGCAGGATTCAAAGAGAAAAGGCAAGGCTGGGGGGCACCGATTTCCCAGCACTTTCCCGTGTGCACACACGTTCCTGCATCAAGTGGGGAGGAGGGGATGCAGCCTTCTCTGATCATGCTCCATATATTTCTCCCCCACCCCAACCCCCAAGTTTAGGGTAGAAGGGAACAATTTCCTTACACTGGCAACCATCCATTATGTCTATGGATCTGCTCCCCACCCCATTCCCCCTCTCTTTCCTGTTTTGATGAAAGGAAAAAATGTTCTGCTTTCCTTCTTTATTTTTCCAGACTGGTGAATAGCACTCGAAAGGAATTTCTCTCCCTCCCCCCTTCCCCTCTCCCAGTATAATAAATACATACGTATGCGTGTGTGAATACACCACACATCGCAGGTCATCTGTTGTTTTTCAAAAGGCATATGCTATTTTTGTTTCCAAATTGATTAGGTGGGCAGCGGTCCCCCTTTCCACTGACACCACCCCAAACACTGCTTCCCCTGCCCTCGCCCTCTGCCACTCACCATGTCCCCATCCTTTGCCCCCGGCTCCGCAGCGAGCGGCGGTGGCGGTGGCAGCAGCGAGAAGGAAGCTTTGCTGAGCTGGAGTAAAAATAGCCCCAGCAGTTACTCAGCTCAGAACGTAACATGACTCATGTGAAACGAAGATGAGGGTCGAAAACCAAAAGCAAGTGGCTCTCCCCCCCCCACCCCGGCCCCTGCCACCTGCTGCTGCTGCTCACGTCACAGAGCAGAGCCCACTCAGAGTGCTCCTGGCCGGGGGTCAGGGCATCGGCCAGGGTGGAAAGCCCCGCTCGTGCTACCTGCAACCACCGCTCCTCTCGCCTGCACCCAGCTGGCGGTGCTGACCCCAGCAGCAGGCGGGTTTGGGGATGCCGCAGCCGACTTTCAGCTCATTTAACCTCCCTTAAGCTGCAGGCCCTGAGCAAAACTGACACAGTGGGACCAAACACTGCAGAGGCACCTTTGCACCAGCAGCACAGCAGCGCAACTGCAGCCAGGCATCCCAGTTTGCTGTGCCTGCTGTGGCCTGAGCCTGGAGAGAGCAGCCAGGTCATGCCCACCCCCAGCCCACCCCTGGCACTGGGCAGGCTGCCCCCCATGCCATGCCCTGTGGGGGACAGGTTGCCCCAGGGATGGGTGGGTGGGAGAGCAGCACGCCTGGCCTGGCAGGAGGCAGGCCGCGCTATCTTCTGGCCTGTGTAATAAAGGAGGGAGTTTAAAAATAGCCTTTGAGCTGCAGTGCCGGAAAGGCAGCGAGACGTATAGAGAGGGTGTGTGTTTATCCTACACGCCCTGGGCCCGGTGCCTGCTGCCATGGGGAGCTGCCCCAAAGCACAGGCACTGCTCAGGGCTCATGGCTGCCCGCCTGGCCGGGCAGTGCAGGGCTGAGGGCAGCCCTGAGCTCTGCCTCACAGGTGCCAGAGCTGCTCAGAGGTGCTCACCCACCTCCCCATCCCAAAGCCATCTGGAACTGTGGGACATGCGCCTCTCCCCCATGCCAGACCAGATGATGTGTGGCTCCTCCACCCCCTATATCCAGACAAAGTGGCATCTCTCAGGACAAAGCCTTTCAATAGATCCCCTGCCCTCTGCCCTCTCCTGAACAATGAGAAATCAAGGAATATTGTCCGAGCTGAATAAAAAGATCTAAATTTAGAGTGTCTGATGTGTTCTTGGTTTCCTGCCATAACTCCCCTCCTCCCCGTCCTCCCTCTTCATTGCTTGCTTAGCCTTATGCACAGAAAGGTTTCTGATGGGGTGAGATCACCACCAGGACCCTGTCTCCCCAGTGATGAGACAGAGGGGAATTCCAAGTTTGACTCTAGTCTCTGTTTTTGTAAGACAGGGAGGAGGGGAGCACACTGGTTTTTTCCTCACCAGCTTAGATGTGAAGAAAAGGGAGGGAACCTAAGATCAGGAGAGAGGAAACTTTCTCTCCCACTTCAGCCTCCTCATGCCATGGCCCTGACCTGCCCCAAGCACTGTCCATATGTTTCCATCTGCTCATGGCATCCCCTCCTACAGCTCTGCCACAGCAAGTCCCCAGAGCAGTGCTGCCCCTGTGCTGTTCCAGCCCAGAAGCTCAAGCCTGTAGGACCCTCACTGTCCTCCCACTTCCCCCAGGTGGGCCCAGCCAGAAGCAAGAAGCTCAGAGAGAGCAAATGAAAGCAGAAAAAAAGCCTGACACAGCCCCCAGAAATGCCCGGGGGGAGGGAGAGGAGGGGTGTTATCCAGCAATGTACTCCTGATGTTTAAACAAGGGACTCCCTTGGGTTCCTGCCTGATAAGTCTGGGTGTCAGGGGAATCTATTCATTTGTTTTCTTTTTTAAACAAAAAGGCCTTCCCACAACCACAGTGAGGAGGGAGCCAACACCTCTTGACAAACAGACATGTCTTAAGTGCACACATGGGAACCCTCTCAGCCTTGCTCCTGGAGAGGAAAAAAGCCTAGACTGCTCCTGACCACATTGCTCGGTGTCAGTGGAAAGGAAAGCATGGGCCAGCAGCATTTTCTGCACAAAGATGGACACCAGCAGCTAACTCCAGCTTGCCAGCATGTCTGTGGGGTGTCTGGAGGTGCAGAGATCTTTTCCAATAGTGGAATCCAGGCAGGTGGGCTGGGACACTGACTCAAAAGCAAGGAAAACTTTTCTCACTCTCCTTTGGCTTCAAACAGTGTCTCCCAAGAGCTTCCTCTGACCCTCCCCAGCTTGGTCACTGAGTTGACAAGCAGGTGGAACAGGACTTTGAGGCCAGCCAGGCCCTCCCTGCTTTGCTCTCTTTCCTTGGCTGCATAATGTATCTGGGAGGATTATGGGTCTTTTTTATCACTATTTCTAATTTCCCTTTTGCCAAGTATTCAGGGACAGGGTCTTCAGAATGACAGCACAGCGAGTGTGCCAGAGCCATTGCTGGGACAGGAGAGGGGAAGGAGCAGCACCTGGGGCTACAGGGAAGGGGAGAGCAGCCACAGCCCACCAACACAGTGTGAGCCTGCAGAGAAGCCAAGCAGGGCTGGACCCACTGGGGCAGAGAGAAATGCTCCCCTTCCTTCCCTCTGAGAAAGAGGGAACAGCACAGGGGGCTCAGCAAGTGAGAGGGAGAGCAGGGACCCCTTTGCTGCTGGAGTTTAGTGCCCATTCCCAGCTCGGAGGGATTGGCAGGGCTGGAGGCTGGGGAATGGAAAAGTTCAGGTCTCCAGTTCCATGTGCAGCTGCTGCCAGAAAGCATCAGACTAATGGATACAGCAGGGTGAGAAGGGAAAATCCAGCACCAAGGCCCCTGGAGAGGAGGCTTCCTACCATGGTCTGGCTTGTCACCAGCAAGGAGAGGGCTGTTCCACAAGAGGGGACACTGCAGGTGTGACTCCAGCCCAGGTGTGAGCCCCTGGTCCAGGGGTAGTTCCTCAGTACCTAAGCAGAGACAGAGATGAGGCTGGAGATGAAGTGATCCACAAAGCATGTGTCAGGTCTGTCTAGGAAAACTGCCCAGGAAGCCAGGACAGGAGCAGGCATGGATGTGCCTCCAGCACAGCTGGGCTAAATGGAGTGTAACATCAAGGTGTGTTCTCACACCTCGTGGAGGTCTGGGCTCCGGGGATGGCTCCTTGTGAAATGCTGGATAACACACAGCAGGGTCATGGAACTGGGTGAGGATGGTGGCACAGGACCAGTTTAAGGTCCCAGTGCAGGGACAGGGAACTTGGAGCCAGGTTGGGATCATAACTTGGAAGCAGTGCAGGCACATGAATGTGCTTCAGAGACACAGAGATGAAAAAAGGCTCCCAGAGGCAGGCAGACATGGGGAGGGGTGCCAAGGCCCCACTGTGGAGAGCCAGGGAATGGGAGGGGACATGGGAAAGCCAGTGTTGAGAAGCCACAGGGACAGAAAAGGGGATGCAGTAGTACCCTAAGGTCACTAGGGAAGCAGTGGGCGCAAGGTCCATGGCCTTCCCCCAAGAAGGAGGTGTGGGTCTGGGTCACACATAGCTCAGGACCAGGCTCCAGCACAGCTCAGGACCGAGGAGAGCCCGGCTCAGGCCAAGCACAAACCCAACAGGGTCCAACAGGTGATCAGCACCACGAAGGTGACAACAGGGACAAATTCCAGTCCCGGTTGTAGGCAAGTGAAGATACTGTCAGGAGCAGCAGGAGACAGGGCTGCAGACAAGGCTGCAGCACAGGTCCAAGGGCCATCCTGGACACCAAGCTACCACCAGCTAAAGACTGGAGTCCACTTGGAACAACCAGTCAGGATCCAGGGCAGTTGAGGACGAGGCTGGGCACAGATGACCTGCAACAGAGCTCAGGCCAGGAGCAGGTACCTGGACCTGAGCTGAAATGGAGCTTACATGGGGTGAGGTTCCCAGGTGAGCCTGCCTGTGCTCATGGCACTGCCAAGCAGGAGCCATTCCCATGGCAGGATATTTCCAGCCTCTTTAGGGTGTGGGACCTGTAAATCTGTCCCTGCTGAGGCTCACCATCTGGGCAGGATATTGATTACCTAAACCAGCCAGAGGGAAAAGAGGCTCAAAAGCCAAGACACACCTGAGCAACACGTAATCATGCTGGACTATCCTTGCCTGGCCTCATCCTTCTTTCCCTCACTCTCCCTTATTCTCTGGAATGACAACGCAAGATACTGCCTCCATCTCTGAAACCTATGCCAAGAAACTTTTATTTTTAAATTCACAAACAATGACCTAGCAGCTGGTCCAAGCCTTTTTTTTCCCCTTGCTCACAGAGTGGAAATTATATATATATATTTAATTAGCTCATCGGAGCTAAATTTCCCTTCCCACCATTCTTCATTAAAGGCAGATGTAAAATGACCCCCGACTCCAATCTCTATTGAAGGGGGTGTGACCCCTCGCCATCTAACAGAAGTTTCCAGAAAGCCAGTTTCTCCCATCCTGCCTCTTTGCTTTGTCCAATTGTTGGTAGAGGGAGCCAAGAGTTTAAAATGCCATTTTGGCTGCCTCTCCATTATCTTGGGCAGACGGAGGGTTGAGATACCTCAGAGAATGGAAAAATCCTGATAAAGGGCTGTGGTACAGATATACCCTCACGTCTCACCAGCCCTTGGACCCAGCTGGGATCCAAAGATGCTTTCTTGCTGTTAAAAAAATAAAAAAAATAATTTTTTAAAAATACCAGCCATCTCAAGTTCTGGCTGGACTTGAAGTAAAGGCCAGCCTACAGGTCTTTAGCTTCTGCACCCAAACATTAGCCCTTCCCTATGCACTGGCCATGTGCCATTCCAGGGCAACTCTCCTGACCTCAGGAGAGGGGGCTGCCTGCCACCTTCATGCACACCACGCTGCCACCAGTTCCACCAGTGCCACCGGTGCCAGCAGAGGACTGTGGTCACTGCATGAGGACTGTCTTACACAGGTGCATGCCTTCAACCACCTGAGGCACAGCAAGGGGATTCAGTATTCTCTTCACGCCTCTGAAAACTGTGCTGAAACCTGTAAAACCCCGTGTTTTCTTCATGTTCCCCCTGAAGATATTCCCTGAAGGCATTGCTTTTCTTCTCCTGGCCCCTTTTTTAGGAAAGGTACTGGGCTGACTGCCCTGGTCCCTAAAGTCCAGAAGTGGTGAAAGGAGTACATGTTCTCTTTTTCTGCCCATTCCAACTTGCCCAGATATTTGTGTGAGCAGCAGGAGACAGAATCCATGCCACACATATCCTGTACAACCACTGCTCCTCACCTTGAGAAGGGCCCTGTGCTCCAAGGTTCAACAAGGCCTCCTCCTTTCCACTGAGCAGCCAACCAGAGGTAACTGAAACATGGATTTTGGTACCTTTGCTACATCTCAATCTTTCTGCCATCCTTCTTCTCATTGCCTCCCCTCTCCCCACAATTATTTACGACCTGGATCTGGACTTGTCTTAACTAAGCAGAAAAGAATAGCACGATGGATCCTTCTGGCATGTTTGGGTGCCACAGTGGCCTGGACTTGACTCCCAGCCATTGGTGGTGGTTGGCTCTTGCTTGGAGAGCATCCTCCAGGATTTTGAGATGAACAGCCCCTAGATGCATACGCTGTAAGACCCCCCCAGCTGCCCCAGACCCCCCGGTCAATCTGCCTTGCATAGGGCCAGGACAGGACATTCCAGAGGGGCTGTTTTGGACCTGGCAGCAAGTCTGGGCTTCTCTGCATGGCTGTGGACCCATACTGGGAATGTCTCAAAGTTTGGGAGTTGTTTGATCACTGCCATAATCTCCTTCAATGTTTGAGCCACAATAGAAGGTCAAGACAGACGTAAAGGCCGGCTCCTGCTGCTGCTCCGGAGTGACTGCGAATAGGTCAGACTTATCTCAAGAAAAACAGCTCCAGGAATGGCACAGACCCTCTTGTCCACCTGTCTGGCCTCTCCTTCTCCCTCACTCACTCCCTGCAGGACTCTCTGCAGGGATGCAGGAATCTCAGCAATGCTGGTCACACAAAGCCCTCTCCAGTGACAAGAGCTCCTTCCTTCCTTCCCTCATTCCTCCTTCCTTACCCTATTCCTTCTTGCACCTCTGAGCTCTCACACATTCCCAAAGTTGCTCCCAGGGGTTTCCAGAAGCTCCTGAGCAAAGCCCACTGCCGCCCTGCTCCCCCAGCATGGCAGGCCGTGCAGAGCAGCCAAGGGGGTGCTTCTGGGGAGGAGGGGTGTCCCCACGAAGCAGCTCCGCTTGGGAACAGACATATTTACATCTCTGTCTGTGACTGAGGGTGTGGTTTCAAAAACTGGCACAAGTCACTTGGAAAAAAGCTTCTGGAGAAAGCAGCTCTCCTGCCTTCTCCCCTCTCCTTCCAGCTGTGCATTCTCTTTTTTTTTAACTTTTTTCCCCCGGTTCATCCATTTTGCAGGGATTGTTTTTAGCCTGATCAGCTCCAGCTTGCCACCCTGCCACCTGTTCACTCACACTGACAGAGGAAGCTGGAGAAGGCATGGCCAGGCTGGAGGAGCCAGCCCCTCTGCTGCCAGCAGAAGCCAAGACCAGCAGAAACCAGTCCTAAACCCACTCACTCCCAGTCCTTCTCACTTCATACTGGGAAGTGTCCACACAGCTATGTGGGATACACGTACCTGTGGCTGTGCCTCTGAGCAAAAGATGCTCCACACATCTCCAGAAGGCCACCTAAGTGTGTGCAGGGAGAATTTTGCTGTATAATTTCTTATGTGGGAATGGATGCCATGCAAGTGGCCTGAAGGTTCTCTATGGACTCACGTGTCCCTGTACGAGACACATGGCCTGCGGGATTATGTGTGTTCCTTGTGTGAGGCAGCCGTACACAACTTTGCCTTTTCCTTGCCCCCACAGAGCTAGATGGGGCTGGAGCTGGGAATCAAACCCACACAAGCTGCTTTGTTCTCCTGGGACTCGGCTGAGGGAAGCGAGTCTGGAAGAAGCAGCAGGGTTGCTATAACCCACTCTCTTCTCCCCCTCCTCCTCTGCCTGTTTCCTGACACAGTTCCTATATAGGACAAGTTGCTGCTGCAATCAACTCTTAGGTTAATAAAACCCTGAATTAACCCCCATTTTCTCCCACCTCTTCAGGGAAACTGCCCAGCAGGCAAAACAAATCCTGGGTATCTCTTCCCTGCTCTGAGGGAGGTACATTCCCAAGGACGTGTGTGGGAACTCGGGCTGGAGTGGCCTGCAGGTCGAGGACCAGTTGATAAGGACCTTTAAACCTTTAAACCTTTAAACCCCACTGCACACAAGAGCACAGGGACATTTACCACTCTCATGGAGGATGGTAGGAGGAGAGGGAGGGAAAGGTTTTTGGGATTCCTCCATCCAACAGACAGAGCAGCAGCAGATAAGGGGCAGTGAGATCTTTCAGATATTGCCAGCAAGGTGTTTGCTGGCCCCAGACACGCTGGTTCACTGGTGGTCTGAAAGGCAGCCTGGCTGACTGGCTTGGAATAAAACACTGGGTTTGGAGAGAGGGTAGTCCCTTCCTTCTTGAGCTTTTCACTCAGGTGCAGGGGGACTCCAGCTGCTGGCTTAGCCAGGGGTGGTGAGCACGTTTAAAACCTGGCTATGCCGGACTGATCAGTCCGTTTTTCCAATATGGTGTCTTTCCTCATGTAAAGTTTGCACTGATTTCCTGCCTGACTCTACACGTTTCCAGAGCTATTTTTTTACCTTTAGCACTGATGGAAATTACCAATCTAGAGATTTCAGTACGTTAATACTATGTATATGTTTTCCAGCCTCTTCTTCAGGATTGAGAGGTTGCAGTTTAGCTTGTGGTGGGGCTAGCTAGCAAAGTGCCTCTGCCTGTGATGTTGATGCTAGGACATGGAGGGAGCAGGCCTCCCTCTCATTTGCACCTTTGCTGCAGCCTAGATCTGGAGTGGTGCTGACCTCCTTCTGCTGAGGGACTGGGCTTGTCAGGAGTGAGATGTTCTCTGGTGCTGTTTCAGCTCCAGGCAGGGAATTAGCAATGGGTTCTGAATCATAAAGACCTGTGATTTTTGCTGAGAGGTGGTGCTGGGTAGGAATGTCAAACTTGGACTGATGTTTCTGTAAAAATGCAGGGAAGCTGGAAGGGCCCTGGGGGAGGGACCATGAGTTATACAGAACAGATCCTTTGGTCTTGCATGGCATTAGCACTTTTAGCAACAATGGTAATATTCATCATCATCACAGCATTCAGATAGCAATTTCCATCTTGCAACTGCTGTGTGTGCACTGACTCATTTATTTCCCCTGGTGAGACAGGGAGGAATTGTTATCCCATGGCTGAGATGTGGGGAAGCAGACATCCCAAGCCCTGCAGAGAGGGTCAGTCGTGGGGTGCAGTCGGTAAAATGGTCCTTGCCTTCCAGCTCCACATCCAAAAGACTCTGTGTGAAGAGTGCCTACTAAAACACAGCTACACTGTCACGGCACCCCAGCCACAAAGGATTTGGTGAATCAAAGCGTGCATCTCTCCCAAACTATGCGAGATTTTTTCCTCAGCAAAGCTGGTTTGGTGCGTGGGCACACGGGAAGGATTTCACCACCACTGTAAGCTCCTAAAGTCCTGTTATGGGCTTTAATTTGCAGCACTGGGGTTCTGGCACCTTGCAGTGGGACTAAAGGGGCTAAGAAGCGTGTCTGAGCCCGGAGCCACCCGTGTGACGCACAGGCCACCGAGTGCCATGGAGGGCTGGAGCCTTTTCCCAGGCTGCCTCCCCCGCTCCCAGCTGTGCCGGCCGGACCCTCTCAGCCGGGATGGGACCGCTGTGCCACCGCCGGCTCTGTGTCACCGCCGGCTGTGTCACCGCCGGCCGTGCCTGCCCCGTCAATAGCAGCCTTTGTCCCGGGAAAGGTCACCCGAGCCAGGCACGCAGAGGGCAGCGAGCGGGAGGCTGCTGCTGGAACAGCTGAGCCTGGGGAAGGGAAGCGGGGCAGAGGGCACACGGGATGAGGGGATGGAAGGGGCAAGGACGTCGGAGAAGGTCTGGGTTGCTCCTGCTTGGGGGAGGTTTGGTGTCCGCACGCAGTGATGAACTGGCCGATTTCCACAGGGCTAAGCTTGCATTTGTGCGGGCAGCACCTGGACCCTCGTTGGGAAATATATGACACCATAAAGCTCAGGGCTTTCCTTGGCAATCTGCTTTTCCCATAGCTGGCTGTGCTTTTCTCTTCCCATCCCGAGCGCAGCGCTTGCAGGGCTTTAATGGCTTTAGCACCGCACCTACAGCCGACAGCACCTGGTCTCCTCTTACACTCTCAGTCCCCAGACAAGGGCCGTGATTTACTCTGTCTGACCTCCTGCCGTGCCACACGGCCAAGGAATGGCCTCTGCACGGGATCCCATCACCTTTATCCCCTTTATCATCCCAATGAAGTGCTAGTTCATAGTGCCAAGGATTTTTACGCCCGTTGAGCAAGACCTTCGCTCCCTGGCCTGTTAGCTTTGGGTCATTTGTGCTTTTTTTTCTGAAGCTTCACAAAGAAAGTGGGGCTGGAGCCATTCTGGCAGTCATTTCCTTTCCCCTCATCCCAGCTCTCTGGAAAACACACTGGAATTTCAGTAACAAATATTCCTCCAATTTCACGTTTAGATGTCTGGGTCGTGAGTCCCACCCTGATTTCTGAAACACAGGCTTTACCAGTCCAGAATGGGTGTCTGCCTCACCAATTCCTGCGAGGATATCCATGAAACCACTCACAAAGTCAAAGCAATTGCCAGCATTTTTTCCTAATCTATTCATAGTTCTGTAGGGTTTTAGTCAATGCTCTGGAAGCATATGCCATTGGGTGATCATCTTGCATTTGAACAGCTGCTAATCTCTGCAAATTTGCATTCACCGGGTTTTTTTGGCCTCCTCCTTAATCTCAAGGCATTTGGTTTTGGGGTTTCTGTAACAAGTATTTTTTAATTTTCCAAAGCAGTTCTCATTATCAGAGGGATCACCCTGGGACAACCATTCTCCAGGGAGAATAGAATGGAGATAAATTAGAGATGCGTTTAATTTTAATTCATTTAACATGCCCAGGATGAGCTGGAGGGTGGGCAGGGCAGCAGGCAGGGAGAGAGAAGAGTGAGAGCAGTTTGCCCCTGGGTACCTCTTGAAAGAGCCTGGCTCATTACCTCATGAGACATCCTCATATAGGAAAGATCACAGACCTGGGTTTGCCCCAGACCCTGTGGAACCTCACTGTGCCCCTGGATATCCCTGGATATGCAAATCTCCACAAGGCTTTGGGATCTTTCTTCACAAACTACAGCCTTCCAACACTTTCCATGCCCTTTTTCTGCAAGCCAAGGGAATGAAGGATAAGGGGGGAGGCAGAGCTGCTCTCCCAAGCCCAGCCTGCAGAAGGAGGTCCAGCAAGGCGTGCTGCCAGCAGAGACCCGGGAGTGCAGAGCTCTGTGCTTGCAGGAGCTGGTAAAGCCTCCAGAGCCCTGCTGCCCCTGGCTGAATCTGCTCGAACCTGCCCCTGTGCTCTGCCAGGCTTCTCCACATTGGCACCGTCTCCTGCTCCACGGAGAAAGAAGGGGACTTTCCCAGGCATTCCTCCTCCTGTAACGGTACCAAAGGAGGCGGCTCTGAGAGCTGGCTGCTCTCAGCTAGGAGATTCCCTCTGCAAGGAGCCCTGGTGGCTGCAGTGATCGCGCCAGAGTCGCTCTCTTTGGCTGGTATCTTCATCAGGCTCCAGTTGTGATTTCTGATCGATTTGATTCCAAATCAGCCTGTCAGCCACTGGCATTTCTCTACTCTCAAGTCCTTCATATTCTTTTTATATTCTTTAAGACACCTCAGTTACCAAGAAAAGGGCCAATTGCAACATCCAGCATGGGAAAATGGAGTGGAAATATTTGCACTTTCTTTGACTTTGACTCTACAAAGCTTTTCTCCCCCAGCCCTGTGCTGAACAGACCCTTTTACTTTGATTGATTTATGACCACTTTGTTGGAGGTTTGCCTACCTCAAATCCCAAAGGTGCTGTCAGAAAAGGGCAAAAATTATGCAAAATTAAATAGTTTCTTCAGTGTATTCATAATCCTGGGATCCTGTTGCCAAAATGAAGCGGTTTAGAGTCATATGAGATGTCTTAGAGTATCTGAGACACATGAAGGGGGCTGCCAGATCTGCCATGGAAGTTACTGGAGCCCAAGACCGTCTGGAGTAGCAGCTGGAGGCCAGGCAGGATACACTACTGCATCTAAAATGAAACTGGAAACCAATATTTGGGCAACTGCATCAAACCACAGCTGAGTGAGTTGTGAGTGTATCCCCAACCCGAGAGAAACAACCTCAGGATGAAGACAAATCTGAGAACTGAACAAATGTGGCACTACCAAGTCTTGCAAGCACCCTGTCTTCTCTGCCAAATCAAATCTGGTTCTTGCACTAACGCTGAATTGAGCTGCTTGTCAGATCTGCTACAAAATAATTTCATCCCCGCTCAGGCTGGCCATCTGTTCACTCTTTGGATTCACATGATTTTATGCCACCACTCTGTAACCTGATGATCAATAGCTTCACCATTTCTGGCAGCTGCCGTGCTGCGTAAAATCTTTCCCAAGCGCTCTGCTTACAGGGATGGGTGCAAGGGGCCTTGAGATTCCATGATGATGTTGACCAGCATTTTTCCCTGCTCTAGCAGAATGGAGCATGGGTCTCCTTCATGTCTGCCTCTCCTCCGTGCAGCATCAAGGACTATTTCAGCTCTTCTGCCTGTCCTGAGGACTTCATTGCTGCAGGGGCATCCAACCACCTGCCCTCAGCCCCCGAGCCTGACCTGCTCTGCTTCTGTGGAGGGTTAATTGGGAGGGTTAATTGCTTTAGGCCATGTGGAAGCACCCTGCCACTCGCTGCAGGGCTGATAAGAGCCTGAGCTTTATTCCTTGGCCTCAGTTACCTGCTGCTGATCGGGGGTCGTGTGGCTGGGGCCAGCAGGCATTGAGTGTTCTGCCACCTGGGTGTGTGCTGGGAAACAGTGCTCCCAAAGCAATGCAAAGGGCTCTCAGTTACCTGGGGCCCCGTTGGTGTGTTGGACGAGGCTTGCAAAGCCCAGAGGGGCTGCGGTGGGCGCTCGGTAAGCACAGAGGTTCAATTGTGGAAGGGAATGTGTCCCTAAGGGTGGCTGGAGAGCTGCGGGGCCGGGAGCCCCCATCCCATCCCCACGGGAGTGGGAGCAGGGAAGGAGAGGCCCCCTGGGGAACAACGGAGCATTGAGCTGCTGCCCTATCTCTCCAGGGGGAGGGAAGCGGAAAGGTGATAAGAGCCCTCTCAGATGAGGAATTCCTTCTCACTTTCCCCTTTTTGTTTGCCTTGCTTCAGAGATAATGTGGGTCTGGGGCAGCTTACCTGGGTGCTGAGCTGCGGCAGAAGGGGCAGCCACAGCCACCCCGTCCCCCGGGTACCCCTGGCCCCAGGGCTCCACTGTCGCTGGTGGGTTCCCACAGGAGCAGCCCAGCCATGGCCCCTCTCCTTCCCCACCACCCGACCTGTGTCCTCCAGCCTGCTTGCCTGACACCCCCCTGATTTACATCAGCAGCTGTAACCCGAGGAGCAATTCGGAAAAAGGGAGCAAGATAATGGGCAGTAAAGCCGAGGCTGATAAAGGTGGCAGAATATTTGGGTAGCATTTCACAGCACAGACACTCACCTCCTGAGAGGGAGCAGGAAGCTCCAGAATGCCGGCCCATGCTGTCCCCGGCCTGGGCTGTGCAGGCTTTGCACGGCCAGGCCATGACCTTAATTCTCAGAGGCCCCGAGTCTGTCTCCTGCCCCACAGACGGGATGGGTTTGAACTGAGCACAGCTCTGGGAAGAGAGGCACAGAGAAGCAGCACTACCAAACTGTAAGTCCCTTCTGTGACTGTGTGAACAATCTCCAGAAGGAGAGGCTGATTTCCAGCTGCCTTTTCTAAACCCAACCACTCTGACTGCTTAGTCCAGTCCCCTTGTCCTCTGCGTGACACAGCCCAGAAAATCTTGCTTGCCAAGCCTTTCCCCAGCCTGTGTTTTTGTGGCTGTGGTGCCTCCAGTGACCAATCCTTGCAATGTGGCACAGCGAGGTACAAGCATGCAACGGGATCCCTGGGAAGTGGGAAGAAGATGGGAGACGTGCAAGCAGTCGGACCCAGTGTCCTCTTTTCTGCAGAGAGGCTCAGCTGCACAGTGCTTGGGAACCCCAGAGCAAGACTGGACTTGTCCCCTCAGCAGATGTGACTGACAAGGTTTGTCTGGAGATTTGGGCTGCGGTGGTGCCCCAGCTCCACACCTTCCTGCCTACACGCCCTCGACAAGAGCTGGGACATTGGTCATTGGGTCTGGCAGCTCGAGAGGGACACCCTGTCAGCTCAAGGTGGGCACAGACATCCAGGCCAGGGTCTACCCATTGTTGTGAAGAAGAAAATGAGAGGGAAAAAAATTGATAAAACTGTGGGTAATGGAGAAAGACCAAAGCATGAAGCTGGTGTTTTATCCTTGGCCTGGGCTCAAACCTTTGGAGCAGGAGAGGGATCCTTACTCTGTCCAGAGGAAGCTCTGGGAATGTCCCTTTGGTGCTGGAAGAGATCACAATTTGAATTCAGTGCTTTTAGGAAGGGACTTCTTAAGCACAGCTTCCAGTGAGATGGTTTGGAGATTTCTCTGCTGCTGGGATCACCAGTCCTTGTCACTCAGGGATGGCCAATGTCCCCTGTGGTGCTGCAGCTGGGACACATATGCTGGGATGCCCAGGGATGGCCTTCTGGTCCCTCAGCTGCCCTGGGCTCTGATTCATTCCTGCTGTTTGTTGCCAGTCCTTGCCAAAGGGAAGGCTGAGGAGAACATGGGAAGAGAGGTGACTCATCCATAAAGCCCAGGTGGCTGTCCTAGCTGAGGGACACCTGAAGGCTTCCGGCATCACAGGAAAGCGGTAGGAAGGGCAAACATTCCCAGAGAAGCCATGCAGAATAACAGTAGGAGAACAGGGTTTCCCTGCTGCATTGTGTGCCGGTGCATCTGGGAATCTCATCAAGCCCACACGGCAGAGTGAACTCAGAGCCAGCGTGGGAAGGCAAACCCAGAGCCTTTGTCTGCCCTCAAATCCATCCAGCCATTGCCCTGGCTCCCTGTTGTGCTGCCAGGGCTGGTAACCACAAAGTGGCATCCCCAATCCACTTGTGGTGGGTTGGGGAGGGAGGATGGTCCCCAGGAAGTACGTTCCTGAAGGTGCAGGGATTCCTCCACCAGGATCTGTCACCTCCCTGCCACAGCCACCCCCGTGCCAGCACCTCCAGAGACCAAATGCTCAGGGGAAGAGGGGAGGACACATGATTTGGGAGAGCAGAAAAAAGGGAGGAGAGGTAAGAAGGTATGGATGAGGGCAGTGGAGCTGGTGGTGCAGTTGAAGGAAGCTGGAGCCAGCCAGAGATAGCTCGGGGCTGGGTTTTGGAGAAGTAGATGGGATGGAGGTGGAACCACTGCTAATGAATACTGTATTCGACCTGGCAATTGAGAAAGATCGTACACAAGATTAGAGGTCATGGAAAGTGTATTACAAGCTCTGCATTGCTTTTATTCACTGGAGACTTTTGGAAAAACAAGCAGGAAGGCAGCACAATGGGTCCCCCAGCTACGGACATCTCAGCACACATTCGAAAGACAATGGAGAAAACTATTAACTCCAAGAGTCCTCTATCCTGTCTCCAGTAAGATGCATTCCTTGTTTGGCCTGGATAGGAACTAGGGATCAAACAGACAAAGCCAATTAAAAAAAAAAATCTCGTAGAAATTTCTTCAGGGGAAAAAGGGGGTTGGGTAGAGGGGAAGGATGACGCAGCTGCCAGGATCAAGCACAGCCTGAGTAAGGGCCTTCAGCAGATGCTGACTGGCAAAGAAAGGCAGGTTTGCACATAGCCTGGCAGTGTGGGATCTCTCTGTCCTGGATATGGAATATCTGGTTTTGGTCTGGCTACTGGTTCCCAGCATCCCCAGCCAGGCCTGCAGAGCAATCCCATCCAGCCCCAGAGGGGTTCAGGCTCTGGGGAGCAGCAAGGAGGGTCCTGGGGACCCTCAGCTTCTCTTCTCACTCTGGCACTTGGCCTTGACTGGAAGGACAAGGTCAGAAGCATCCTTGCTTGAGGTCTCCACAAAGGTCTCTCCAGGAGGGAAATCTGCATCCTGTCACCTGTCTTAATTAGAGAGATTATCTAATGAAATTGCTCTTCCATCAGCATTCCTCTTTCTGATGACAGATGGTGGCTTCCTTTCCCAGGAACCAGCAAAGCTGTGCATCTCTCCAGTTCTGCCACATTCTTGCTCATGACCGCAGCCCCCTCTCTTTGGATAACCACCAGCATTTCACAGGGCTTTACTGTGGATTTTAAGGTTCAAACAGTCCCATTTGTCCATTGGGTGACTGAAGGGACCCTAAGGGGCTGCACCACCTTCCCTGCCTGAGGTGACCTGAGTCCTTCAGCCTTAACTTTTCTGCTAGACAGGAAAGCCATAACTTTTCTGCAGGCCAGGAAGCACAGGCACAGCCCCTCAGGACTTCTGATCCCAGCGCTGGCAGGGCTTCCCCCACCTCCCTGGGAAATTCCTGCCGGGGTTCACAGTTACTTCAGCAATGGCAAACTCTTGCTCAGATGGGCAGTGGAACTGGACAGTCTATCGTGCTTGAAGGGTTCAGCATGATGTTCAGGCTGCCTCCAGCTTCCTCTGCTGCTGCAGCACAAGCCTGTTTGCTCTTCCAAGCCCCAAAACCCCATCCCATTGTCCCTTTGGCTTCTCGCAGGTCAGCAATCTCATGACCCTGCCATTACAGCACCCCCCGCTCAGTCTTGACCCAAGTTTATCCTGTTTGTTTGGGCTTAAAAGGTTTCACTTGCTGCTTCTCATGTTGAAATGAAAGAAAAAGGGACAGGGGAAACCAGTGCTGTAGTCAGAGGAAGGCCAGGAAAGGTGATGGAGCTGGGGAGAGGTTTGGGGCAACCTCTCCTGCTGAAGCGACCCTCTCACCCCTGCTCCCCATGGAGCCCTGGGGAGCTACTGTCACATCTTGGCTCTGGAGGAGAGGGGATATCCTTAACATAATTTCTTAAGGTATTTTGGCCAAGCATCCTGTCCCCTCTTCCTCTCCCTGAGTTCCTGTCATCTGCAATGGCCAGTGACCTCAGCTTGCACAACGGGCTGTTGAATTCAGAGGTATGAGGCCATGAAACCTCCCCATGGCTCCTTCGGGGCCTGTGGGCTACTTGGTTCATTTCCTAAGTCTAGAAATAACCTGTTATTTCAAAAGATCCATCCCAGCCTTGAAATTAGCCTCCTTGAGAGTGCTGTTTTTGTTGTTTTGACTCACATCCCCCCTTTCCTGCCCCAGCCTGGAAGGTCTCAGACCCTAATTTAACCACGGGTTGGTGGGGTGCTGTGAGACTGCAAAGCACTGGAGAATCTCTTGTTGAACAGATCCTCCCTGGAGAAAAACCAAGGTTTTGCCATTCCCTACCTTCCCGGCTTTCCATCACATACCTCAGCAATCCATTTCCGTTGCCCTCTATTCCTCAGTCTTGCTTTTGGGGGTATCTCTGTCCCAGGAGGTACTCTGAGCACCTACACAATTCCCAGCGTGGTCTCTGGAAGAGAAGACTCCCCCAAAAGACCCCTGCTCTAAGCTCCATTCAGCACATGCCGTTGCTGATCTCCCATTCCCTGCATGCCCTTCCATGTGTCCTTTCCCAGCCCTGCTCCTGGACACATGTGACAGTCCCAGGTTTGTTCTGCAGTAAAATGCCTCCATCCCTGCTCTACAAGACACCCCAGGCCCTGACTGCATCCCTGGGAGCACCTCATCTTCATGATTCCCAGCCTTCCTGAGCTCGGCAGCCTCACCCCTCCTCCACCACTTGCCCCAGGAAACACTGCTCAACACGAGGAGCAGCAGTGCTGGATCCTGCTTCCAGATCAGCATTTATCCCATGCTGGGCTCCATCCCTCAGAATCCAACACACATCCTTAAACCTTTTGTATTCTGCATAAACATCTTTGCCCAGACCCCCTGAAGGGCCAGGCAGGAGAGGAAGCAATAGTCTCCAAGAGCGTGAAGCTTTGCGTCACGGCCCTGTCCCCCCATCCCTCACGGATGCTGAGAGACCCGGCTGTGCAGCACTGCATGGGGAGCCACACCAGGTAGGTAAGGTTGGAATGTGTGTGAAAGGCCAAGATGTACCCGTGATGGATGCACAGCATCGATTTCCTACATGCTGAGTCCCCAGTTTCCCTCCTGGGTCCCACAGAGCATCCCACAGGACACCCCACACCTGCAGCATCCTCCCTGTGACGGGAAGCTCAGGAACCACCCACTCACCGTGGCTTTCCCTGCCTTCCCTGCCTGCCTGGCAGAGCTGGGCCTCTGGATTCACACATGCAGAGTGAATGTGGCCCATGCAGGAGGAAGAGCAGGTGTGGATAAATTTGGAGCATGAGGAGGCGGAAGGGTCCTTGCAGCCTGGAGGAAGCCAGCTGCCAGCGCTGGGGTAGCTCCGGGGAGGCAGCAGCAGCAGAGCACAGGGCAAGATTGCAGGAGCTGGGGGAGGCTCAAATGAGGAAGTTAGTGAAAAGCATCTGGAGATTGGAGGTCAGGTAATTCCTCATATAGCAGTTCCTGCACCGCTCTGGGAACGGACAAACAAGGCCTTCCTTCCTCCCAGCTTCCTCCTCCTCAGCAGCTCTCCTTTTCAGGAGAGGCAGGCAGCCAGCCCTCTCCTCCCACACGGCTGGCTGCATCCCTAGGGTGACTCACCTGGGCCTTGCTGTGTTCCAGGGCTGCTCACACCTCCCTGCCCGCCTGGGACGTGTCAGCAGTGTGGGCACAGGGACGTGCCCAGGGCCACACAGGGCGGTGTCCTGCCGCGGCACAGGGCGGCCAGGCAGCAGCTGGCACTGCTCGGGGCAAAAGCTGGAAAGCACCTGCCAGCCTCCCAGTGCAGTGAGGTGTGGCTGCTATTTTAGGCTGGGAAAGCACGGGAGGATGGATCTGAAATCTCCCTGCAAAGCTGCGGAGGGCACTCAACCAGGTGTCAGCTCCAGCACTGGAGAGCCCAAGCGGTGCTGCTATTTTAGGAATGTATTCTTTTTCCCTGCTAGGCTATTTTTGGAGGCTGAGTAGGTACCAAAAGGACCCAGATACGTTGCAGATAAGGGACTGATGACATTTTGACGCTTATGTTCCAGCCACAAACACTGCCCACGAAGGCAGACCCTGGGGACTGGAGGCACTCCTGGCAGCAGCAGCATCCTGGCTGTGCTGCCCTTTCTGCAGGCAGCAGGGTAGGGGTGCTGTAAGCTTCCCCCCAGCAGTGCTGCCCCAAATGGTTCTGTGGTCCCCAGTGTCCCACAGCGCCACTCAGCTTCGTGGCATCACTGGTGGGGAAAATCCTCCTCCCTGGCTCTGGAGCAGGCAGTGCACGTGCCATGGGGATGGGGTTGTGGAAGGGAGGGGGTTCTACCTCTGATGGAGCTGGAATGGGCTCTCACTCCTGAGCCACAGAAGGATCTGAGATGTGAACACTGCCCCTTGTAACAGGAAGCGTGCCTACATTACTTACAGCTTTGGTACACATCCTCTTCTTGGAATTAGGGATATGGGAGCTGGATGGGGCAAATTACCTTGGCACAAGTCTGTTGAGGAGAAGGCTGTGTCCACTGTCATCGCACTCCACTGCCACAGGCAAGGCCAGGACTTAGAGAGCAGCCCAGCCCAGCCCAGCCTGGCTGAGGCACTTGCACCCCATAGGGCCAGCAGCTAGGAGACCCAAGGTCTCTGTTCTGTTCCAGGAGAGTGGATTTCCTGCCCCAGAGCCACATGAAAGATCCCTTGCATTTGGGATTCAGCACTCCTGACCTGCACCTTCCAGAGAGGAAGCACATGGGGGCTTCCCTGGGACCTGGAAGGTGCCATGGATGGGGATGAGGACAGGGGCAGCTCGTGACCCTGCTGAGCAGGGGTTTGCCTGCTCCTCCTGGCCCTGGGTGAGATGGATGCCAGGCCCTCTGACCTTTTTACTCAGAATTTCCTTTTGTGCCTGTGGGACAGAGGGCCTGTTGTGTGTGCAAGGCTTGGGGACAGCCCCCTGGCACCGGGGGGTGCTGGAGGGGAGAGCTCTGAGGCAGCGGTGAGGCAGGCACCCGCACTGCCAGCGAGTGTTGTGCTGTTCCCATGGCCACCATACCAGCCAAAGCTTTTGCAGCAGCTGGGATAGAGTAGGGGACATCCCCCCAGGTCATCCCCTCCAGGGATTCTCCATGGCAAGAGCATCAGGCAGTGTTAGTTCACAGCTGCCTCCTCTCCTCACCCCGAGGTCTCTTTGCACCCCAGAGCTCAGTGCAGGAGGTTGGGCTGGGGGAGATGGAGGTGCAGCGTGCTGGAGGGATGTGAGGTCTGCCATAAGCTGGGACTGAGACTACTTGTCTGGGCTGTCTCCAGCACAAGCCCATGTCTAACTTCTTCTGAATGTCTTTGTTCCCCTCAGTGGCGTCAGCAGCTCTTCGCTCCCTCCAGGAGATGATTCTGCTTCCGTCGCTAGCGTTTCCTGTGTTTCTCCCCCCTCACTCCCGTAGAGCCAGGCAACACCAGCACAAAAACAGGATTCGAGTGGCTGGAGAATTATCCTGATAACAATGACCAAGGAGACAGTCCTCTGGACGGGACCCTCCCTAGAGTCAGCCCTCCAAACAGCTCACACCAACCTTTGGCACCCCCTTCTTCCCTGCTCTTGTGGCTACACATGCACAGGGGGGATTTCAGGCAGGGGAGTGAGCAGCCAGAAAATGGAACTGCTCCATGCTGGCAGGTCCTTCCATGCCCACACCTTGGCCATGGTGGCCGGGCAAAGCAGCTCTGACACTGCCCCCAGCTGCTGTCCCCATCACGGGTCAGCAGAGCAACAAGGTACTGTGCCATGCTCTCCCTTGCCATCCCAGCTCCATTTCCCAGGGAACAGAGTATTTTTGGGGAGCAGGCAAGGGTAATTTGCAATCTGTCTTCATCCATGAACAGAGCTGAAGGCAGCTCTGGCTTACAGGTGGGACCAACGGAGCTAATGCCTGCAGACATGCTCCCATGCAGCAGCAGTCCTGGACCTGTGTGTCTACCTCTCCACCCCAGGCATGGCCAAAGGAGAGCTGGGATTGCTTAGCATCCCACATGCAGAACTGAAATTCTGGGAGCCCTCACTCCAGGCCCAAAATGTTGGCCTGGATCTCCTGGAGGAGGTCCCATCCCCAGCTGCTGTCCACCCTTTCCTGACGAGGAGCTGCCGCCTCCCCACGCGCTGCCGGCAGAGCTGGGGCAGGGGAGCCAGGGGCCCGAGCGAGCGGCTGACGGTGCCTGGAGCGAGCGAAGGAGCACATGCACAGACGGATCTGCTGGCAGGGCTGGAGGCAGCAACAAGCACTGGGAAGGAGCTGCAGAGCTGCAGTGCAGCTGGAGCCTGAAGAAGGTGCATCTGCAGCCACGCTCCAGCTTGTTGAACAAGCCAGGTCTGTGTCTGCGCCGCCCTCCCCCTCCCAGGTGCTGGGCTTGTCCCTGACCGAGTGCTCCCTTTGCCTCACACGGCAGGGACCTGCAGACTGACAGGGGGACAGCAAAAACTGACTCAATGTGCGCCCAAGGGACACCCCCCGGCTTTATCGTCTGGAAACCTTTCCACTGCGCTCCCCTCAAACATGGCATTTGCTGCCCGCTGGGGCTCTGGGTGGCTTGGAGATGGTACAACCCAAAAGAAATTGAGGAAGTCCTGCCTGCTGAAACATTCAGTGAACACCAGACTTGCAGAGCTGATGGAGGGAGCAAGACAGTGCCTCCAGCCTTACTGCTTCCTCCATCCTTACTGGGCCTTCCAGCCTCAGCCCCGGCCTTGCTGTCCCTCCACTGCCCTGCTCTGTAGATGCCCAGCAGATGTGCTGGGCCTTGGAGCAACTGGTGGGACTGAGGCCAAGTGTAGACAGGAGTTTGTCCTGTCAGGGCCAGGGGGTTGTGATTCCCTTGTTACCATCAGTGCTGCTGATCCATAAATTCCTGGCAAGGGAGGAAATCTGATTTTTGGCCAACACAGGAGGCCTCTGACCAACAGAGGCAGGAAATAGCTACGGTGAGCGAATAAATAAATGGTGCAACTGTAGCTCTGCCTTACATGGTCTTCATGGGGAGTTTTCCTTTGTTTTTCAGGTTGGCTATTTATACCGCAGAGTGTGAAAATGATGTCAGCAAAGCCTCTGCTCCTCGCCACAAAGAAAAGCAGACTTGAGAATTTTTGCAGGGCTGAGAGACCTCCTTGAGCAGAAAGGTTCAGAGGCTGTTCACAAGGCTGGTGGACCTGGCAGGAAACACCAGCTGCCATGCAGTTCCTGAGGAGTCCCCTCTACTTCCACGCATCCAGCTCAGGGTGACAGTGGTCCCAAACCCATCTAGAACATGGCTCTGCCCTGTAAAAGTCCATCTTGCCTAAAATGTACTCACAACCCCTTCCTAGTACCCCTTCACAGCCTCCCTTTTCTCACTGTCTCTCTTTTGCTCCCTTTTTATTCTATCCCATTCTCCATTGCAGCCTTTAAGGGTTTTGGCTCCTGCCTGCTCATCCTGGCAATGTTGGTCCAAGTCTACCCTGGAGGATAGGAGAAGAAGGAATGGGGAGTTTTCCTTGTGGAATGTTGCTGCTCCCCTGGGAAATCCCAGGAGATATTTCAGAGAGCCAAACCCCAAGATGGGTCATCCCCATGCTCACAGGAGGCAGGAAAGAGCAGACTCAGCCCAGAAGAGGAAAGTCCACCAAGTCTGAGCTGAGCTTGTTCAGCTGTGGATGGTGGGCAGCAGTGGTCATGATTTGTGAAAGGAAAGGAGGAATAAAGCTTTCCTTCCCCCGTGCCTGTCCCCTGCAGCTGGGAGTGGCCACAGCAAGCCCACGCGAGTCGGAGTCGCTTGGGTGCCAGCAGAGCCTCGGTGGTGCCCATGGGCAGGGGCGGCCGCGGGCTGGGAAGGGAAAAGCCAACACGAGTTCAAGGATTGCCGGTGTACTTGAGACAAGAAAAACTCTTTCTGGTGACACATGCATCAGGTGTTTCCAGACGATAACAAAACCTGCCTGAGGTCATCGATATTTAATTAGCAATGAGCTCGGTTAAACATTATCCCGGGGGCAGGAGGGAGGGGAAAAGGTGCTGAATTGGAGAGAGATTTAACTCTTTGCAGAGAAAAACAAGGAGGAGGGAAGGTTGCCTCAAGGAGAAAGGGTCCCCGGGGTTGGACCCCATCAGATTTGCACACTAGACTGGGCCCAGGGGTGGAAAATCTTTGGGGTACGTGTGTCTCTTGAGTCTCCAGGAGAAAGAGGTGCTTTTTCCCATGGAAATGAAAAGCACTAAATGTGAAAGCTCAGTGCACCCCAGCAGCCCCGGGGCAGGAGGAGCAAAAGGCTGGTGAGTGTGAGGCCGGTGCCGTGTCTGGTTTCCCCTCTGCCGTGCCAGAGCCGGGGCAAGCGCGGCGCTTGCGCTCGGCTGGCTGAGTCACAGCCCCGCTACCTGGGCGCCTTCACACCTGGGCCCCTGCCCCGCCGCCGTCTCTGCTGCTTCCTCTGGCACACATCCCGCGCTCCGCACCGCACAGACCCGGCCCAGCACCCTGCGGGCAGGGAGGAGGAGCAGGAAGGCATGGGGGACAGTACTGAGGGTTTCCCTTGGGGTGAGGAAGAAGGGATGCCGAAGGCTCGATGTGCGGGTGACGTGCATTTTGGCCCTCCAAACCCTGGCACGCTCCGCGAGGAGATGCTGTAAAGGTACCAAAATCCAGCTATGGACCACCCTGCTCTGTCCTTCCCCAGCCACTCACACGTGCTGCGCCCTGCTACCTCCCCCCCTCCAAGATCCCCTCTTGGCTGCCCCAAACCTGACACCCATAATTTACCCCTAGATCACAGGGACCTGCTGAAAGATTGAGCATGAGCTGTGCTGTGAGGGCGGACATGAAAAGCAGCTGTGTCTCCTGCCCACAGCCAGGCTCCCCTACCACACCAGCAGCCTTCCCACCTGGGAAGGCTCCTGCTTGGAGAGGGGAATGGAAACCTCCTTGGGAGACGGACAGGACAGCACAGCACAGCATGGCTTGGGGTATGGTCAGCCACAGCTTCTATCAGCTGGCTGGAATCCCTGGGCTTGTTCCTGCTGGCAGGAAAGCCCCTCTTGGAGAGAAGGCAGGTGAATCTGGGCTGGTATTTGCCAGTGGCTGGGTGCCAGGGGATGGTTCCACTCTGCCTCAAGCAGTCAGCCTTTCTCAGTGTTCAGTGTCACCTCCCTAGAGATGCTGCATGCTGTCTCTCCTGCATCTCAGGCTGCAGTGGTGGTGGGGGGGTCTCCCCTTGCTGAGCACCTGGGAGGGATCCCCAGAACAAAATGGCCTTTGTGGAAGGGTCTGATGAGATCCCCAACATGGCTGTGTGCTGAGGGCCTTGGGGCTGGGATGAAGCCAGCAGCAAGAGGTTCCAGCAGCAAGGATGTACATCCTGCCTCCACATCATCTGTGAAGCAGACAATCTGCCCAGCACAGGTGTACTGCCTTTCTAGAACCTCATCCTCTCCTTATCCCTGCTGGTCACCAGGGACAGGCACCAAAGAGGATGATGGATGTGTGGGACAGATACAGACTCCTCTCAGGCACCTTGCCCTTGGGTGAGGTGCCAGCTCCTGCTTTCCTGCTCCAGTTGCTGTGACATCCACGGGCAAAGTCCACATGAGACCCATCAAGCACAGCTGAGGCCCTTCAGAGGTGGGAGAGGGAAGGAACCCTGGGGTGGGGAAGGTGCTACAGTCCTAGTCCTCTACCCCCTCGCCCATAGGCTCTGAAAATGGTGGGGAAAATGAGCAAATCCCTAGTTTAGGGGCAGAATAAACAGCAGCAGCAACCCTACAGGTCTTGAAGCGAAGGAAGAGGCTGCAGCCCCAGGCAGGGCGGAGCAGGTCGGCAGATGCAAGAATTTCATCTGCAAGGAGCAAGGAAATGTCCCGGAGCTGTTTGATCTCATTGTATGAAGGGAAGCGGGAGTGGGCGTCCAGCCTTGCTGGAACCAAACAAAGATTATAAATACCTCTGCCATCAACAGCTCCTCGCCGACCTGGCCTGCCAGAGCCCCGGCTGCTGGCTGATTCCCAAGGGGAATAATGAGCTTTGGTTTCCATCTACCCTCGAAGACAGTGGCAGAGCACACAGCAGACAGCTCCAGCCACAAAGGTGAGGGGGAATTATCCTATGGAATGATACATGTGGGGGTAGCTTCTCTCACTGACTACCTGCAGGGCTGTGCCCAGCAGCAACGGCCCCTGTTGGCTTAATTCAGTCTCTACCACCACTGGTGTCAATAAAGAAGTTAAAAAATACACGTTTTTAAAGCCCTGTGGTGTGGCATTTGGGTGTGAAGTGACGCCTGAGCCTGGTGGACAGTCTCAGAGAGGTATCCCTTAGATCTACAAGCCAGATCTAGGTGCGTGTCTTTCCCTGATTCAATCCTTGGGTTTGAATTTGATGCCATGCATGCTATCAAGAATGCTGCCTGACATCGGAGTGCTTTGGGGCTTGTAGGGAGCTGGGTGGCACCTGGGCATCCAGGGGGACCCCGGCACAGGAGCTGTTCCTACCAGGGAGGGAGGACAGCCCCACACAGTTTTGGGGAAGTTGGGAGGCTGTAGAAGATAAATTTAGTCTTCCCTCATGCGCCCATTGGTCGCCACAGAAACGTGTGGTTCCCCAGCACTGTGCTGAGGGAAGGAATGAAAAGACTTCCCAAAACTCACATGAGCTCCATAGGGTCCCGTGCCCAGCCAGGGAGCAGTGCTGCACCGGGACTCACGACATCTCCCTGGCAAGAAGGCCTGGTGGCCATGGGAATGGAGAAACTTCAGCTTTGGCTTTGCTTTGGCACGGGGAGCTGCAGTCCTGGAGCAGGGCTGCCTGCCACCCCCTTGGCCCACGCTGGGAGTGCCTCTGCGGGGAACCACTCCCCACCACATCCATGCCCCCAGGTCCCACAGGCACTTCTAAGGGTTGGTGAGGAGCCAGCAAGTTGTCAGGTACAAAAGGAGTCCTCGGGGCCGGGGGGGCTGCAAATCAAACGCAGCGCGCCGCCCTCGGAGCAGCGCCCTCGGTGGAGCTGCTCTGGCAGAGAAGCCGCCGCGGTGCAGTGCGTGAACCCGGCCGCCGCTCCCCCGGGGCACCTTCCTCAGCCCTGCCCCCCAGCCAGCATACTTGAAGCTCCCTGCTTGTCACTGGGATCAAAGGCAGGGGCCGGGCTGGGAAGGCAGGGTGTCAGCTGGGCCACTTGTGAAGCTGACTGCGGGAGCCAAGACCTCCAACTTGAACCCAATTTTTCTTCCCCCCCCCAGGCATCCTTACACACTTCTAAGGTCTCCGCTCCAGCATCGCAGCTGCATCTCGTTTCATCTTCGGCGAGGAAGAGAGGCGGCAGCGCTGGCTGGGGCCAGATGCCGCGGGAGGAGCGGCCCCCGGCCGGGGAGCGCCGGGTCCCAGCCCCGCACCGCCGGCAGCTGGGCCGGGGAGCACCGGCTGCGGGGGAGAAAGCCAGCCCCGCTTCCCAGCCACAGCCCTCCCACCGCCAGCTGGGACAGGGCACGTTCCCACGGCTTTTGGTGTTGTTTCAGCGGGGCCAGGGCTGTGCCTGTCCTCCTGTGGCTCTTGGGTTGGTCTGAGCATCACCGGGGTGTGGGATCTTTTCTGACTGGATTAGGATGTTGTTGGACATTTTGGAGCAGGGAAGATGCAGTCATGGAGCTGTGGGATATGAGATGACACTGCCAAACAGAGAAACTCAAAGTAATTAATTATAAATGTAAGTCACCCTAAAAATGCTGGCTCTCAGGAGCTGCTGGACCAATGTGTGATGTGCAACAATTGCTGCCTGTCGCTCTGGGGACTGTCCCCCAAACGGAGGACGCGTGCTTTACAGGAGCAGGAAGGCTGGGAGATGAGAGTTGCAGGGCGGGCCCAGGCTTTAGGAGTGGGATGCTTTGCCAAAGCCAGCTTGGCATCCCCTGGCACAGAGCTTGGCAGGGACATCCCTGGCAGGCTCCCAGGAGCTGCCCAGCAAGGCAGCCAGGAGTTATCCTGGGGCTCCAGGAGACCTAAGAGGGGCTGAGAGGACTCACACAGCCCGGGTGCCCGCTAAGCAGGGCTTTTCCCCAGGCCAGTCCCACCAGCAAGCCCTCGGTGACAAGCGTCTACAGAGGAAGGAGCGCCACCTCCTGACGCTGGATATCCCTAGGGTTCCAGGAAACCGCCTTCGTGGGGTTTTTTTTCCCCTCACCATCCTCTGTTTTATCAGTCAGCAACAATCGCTTCAAAAATAAACAAATCCAAGTCTGGTACTGGGTTCCAAGACAAAGAAACTCCTCCTGCCAGGGACACACGCCGAGCATCTTCAACAATGACATTCCTCCAGGACTGCTTCCACCTACTTAGGCGCCAATTTGACTAAAAATTCCCTCTGCTATCATTGTCACTTAAAATCAGCAACATCCCAGAGCTCCCACCACAAGGTATGGTACAATTAGGTGTTTTTAGAGATTTTCATCAAGGTAGTTCACAGTTGGTCAATGGATGCTCACCCCCAGCACAACCATTTATCCTGATCATCCCAATTCCCTTGGATGCATCTGACTGCTGAGATAGAAGCAGCAGCAGGCAGGGCTGGCTCAGAGCCATGTCCTCCCTAGTCAGCTAGTACATACCAGCTTTAACAAGTGAAAAGCCCACCTAAGGCTAACAAGTGGAGGGGAAAAACCTCACCCCTCAGAGCTTCCCATTAAACTGCAGGCTCAGGCTGGACAGAGGCTGGGAATTCCACTTTTCTGTATCAGAGATTTAAGGATCTTCTCCACCTACCTGCCAATTTGAGACTTGTGACAAGGGAAAAAGAATTACTTATTATTTCTCTCTTATTTCACTTGGCTGAAATCAGCCAGCAGGTTCATGTGTTAAATGAGGCTGACAGTGAGCCAGGCAGCTCATTCAGTCACCCAGTCTGGTTTCTAGGGAAACAAGGTAAATGTTTTTCCTCCTTCTTGCCACCTTTTAACTCTTAGAAGGCTCTCATTCACCACCACATGAAAAAATCTCGACATCCCACCTTTCCCCACTTTAGATAAGAGCAAATAGGGCCAACCCAGGTCTGTTTCAGGGCAGTGCTACACTTTGGTGTGAATGTCTGCAGTAATTGCCTCAATTGCTGCCACGTCTCCCATTATGGTCAGGGAAGGACACACCAAACCATCTCCCCAGGAGCCAGCAGGGTATTTTAGGCCAGTAACACAACACCAGGGGCACTCACAGCTCTCCCACCTCCTCAGAGGGTGGGATGCAGATCACCCCCCTCCCTGCCCAGGCAGGCCTGCCTCCTGCCACCATTCAGCAGGCAAACTGCATGCAGTTCTGAAAAATCCAGCTGTTGTGAGGCTAGGATTTTTTTTAGGGTATCTGCTGTCTTCTGCTGCACTCAGGGACAGCAACAAACTGTATTTGCAAAGTGTGCAGGCTACAGCCCCTGCAATACAGACACTGGAAGGTTTCCATGGAAACAACCAGCACCTGCCAGCTACCTAAAATTTAGTGGTTTGAACGTCTGGGTTATTTCAAAACCCATTTGACTCAAAGCTCTCTGTCCACCCAGCTGGGGCTTGACAGGTGGACCAATATCTCAGCAACTGCAAACACATTTAGGGCCCCTGCTGCTTCACTACTTCACACACCCAGAGACATCCTGCTCTGACCCACAATCTTTGCTCTGCAAAACCAGCAACAGCAGCTTCATTTTTTTAGAGCAACCCTGCTGCTATACGGCAAGTGCTCATAAGCTAAACCTTTACATGCTGTTTTGGTCTGATCCACATGTAGAACCCACAGCCAGAGTACCAGGCTTGTCACAGTGATGGATAACAAGAGGCAAAATTAATTTCTTTAAAATATTTATTTTTTGGTCTGAGAGCACGCAGGCCATAGAAACCATTCCACCCATTAGGCTGCCTCCTCCTTTGCAATGCGATCCTTCTTGAGTGGTCCCTGGAAAAAAAACACAAAAGACACAGCATCCCAATCACAAAAGCTGTAAAGAAATCACGGCAAAAAAAGCCCTCCATGCTGCTGCCCACTGGAAACCACATGCCCCAATCCCACAGCCAGAGGTATTTGGAAAGCTGAACTGGGCTGGCTGGGTGACTCCGGATGCGCCTGAGCACAACGCTGGTGCCACCTGGTGGGGAAGCTCCTGCTGGGCCCCGAGCCCGGCACTGCTCCCACCCTGCCAGGGCCTTCACAGAGCTCCTGGCTGCCTTCTCCAGCCAGTGACAAACTGGGAATGCCACCACCACTGTGAGCACCCTCCTCACAAGCTGCTCTTAGGAAAATGGAGCAGTGCTTGTTCTGTGCTTCAACAATGAACAACTTGTGCCCTAACACGGCATCCATCACCCCTCAGACACTGAGAGCTGTCACTGGGGAAGTGAGACCCCAGGCTCCCTGCAGCTATAACCAAGCTGGCAGGAGGAGGCCTCTCAAGTGAAGTTTCTGTTTCACAGAAACTTTGGCCACATGACAGCCCAAAGGCCAACCTATCAGCTGCCATGAACTCGAAGACAACCCAGTGGTACAGCAATAAATGTGCCAGGAAGAGCCCTTACCATGAAAGCCTTCTTCTCCTCAGCTGTCTGGAAGCGGCCATGACCAAATTTGGAGGTTGTGTCAATGAACTTCAAGTCAATCTTCTCCAGGGCCCGGCGCTTGGTCTGCACAAGCAGGGACTAAAGAGAGAGATGCCAGGTGAGTAAGCAGCAGTACCCTTTTAGCCTCCAGTACACTGGCTACTTCTTGTCCCCTCCATGGCTAATGCCCCCTTGGTCCCTCTGACCTCAGCTGCTACATGTGCAAGAACACCTGACCAAGAGCCATCTACCCTGCACCTCTGGCCTCCCAGGCTGAAGACTGGCCAGCTCCCGCAGCACAAGCCCCATTCCCCCAGTGTCCTTCTGCTCACAAGATTTCTCAAGCCTTAACCATGTCCCATCACTACACCTGCAGAAATGACCTCATGTCACTCCCAAGGCCATTACTATGAGGTGGGTTTGTGGGGAAGGCATATTTCTTTCTAGCAAGGCACATGACTCCCCAGAACTGCACACACCCCACCTGCACCAGAGGCAGCACAGTTCCCATAAACCGTCCCAGCCCACCACTCACCTTGCGCAGGGTCAGGACCCTCTTCTTGGTGCCCACAACACAGCCCTTCACCATGATGAAGTCATTGGTCACCTCACCGTAGTGGACAAAGCCTCCCTGAGCAAGGAGAAAACAGTCAGTGCTTTGCACCAAGCAGGACCAGTGATCACACATGCCTACAAGATCCACACCATTTCTGGGCCTTGGCCATTCCCACATCCACTGAAATCCAGTATTGCCTTTCACTGGTCAAGTTCTTGATGCAGCTGTTTACTTGCTGCTGTAGGGCTTTTATTAAGGACAGCAGAAGAGGCTGGCAAAAGCTCTTCTCGCTAAGTTATTTCTTGTACAAGTACCATTCACGGTTTGCAACAACTCTGTCCTATTGCAACATAACAAATTCCATTTTCATGTTATACAAATCAATACTGAGGCTGACTAAACACCACCACCTCCAACAGCAGCTGACTTATTCAAGAGCTCTTTATTTAATAATTTTGCGACTTACACCAGGGCCCATTTGCCTCTCAGGATTGCAGCTTACAAGCAGACTCTTGGCACAGAGCTGCAGCAACTCACCAGAGGGTTAATGCTCTTGTCAGACAAGTCATAATCAGTTGATGCATTGTTTTTGATCAGCTTTCCATCCTTGATTTGGTAACCTTGGCCAATCTTGTAAATCTAAAAACATAAAGAAAGTCTACTTAGCAAAAGGTAAGAGAAAGAGCCGGTCATCAGATAAAATGTAAGGAATTCTACAAAGCCTCAGAGGAAACAGTCTGCTGCACTTGGGAAACACGTGGGCCATCCAAGAATTTTAGTTCTCCAACATAACTAACCATGGCCACTATCCCCAAGACAACATTCTAACACAGCACAACACCCCAAGCAGAACTCCCCACTCTGTCTGTTCACTGTCACAGAGCAAGTGACATCAGGGAGCTCACTCCCGGCTAGCAGCTGAGAGACACCAACCTTCTTGTTGATCTCGGTGCGGTGGTGGTAGCCCTTCTGGCCCGCCCGGGCCACGGAGAAGGCCACGCGGGCCGGGTGCCAGGCGCCGATGCACGCCACCTTGCGCAGGCCACGGTGAGTCTTGCGCGGCAGCTTCTTGGTGTGCCAGCGGCTGGTGACACCTGCAAGGGACCAAAGCAGTCTGCTGTCAAGCTGAGATGTCGCTTCAGTCTTCAATCGCAGTTTAAGCCACTTTTCAAGCTGTAGTCCCCAGGCAACCAAAGGGAAGCACAGATGCAGCATCCCAGGAATCACCATTTCCTGGTGAAGCTCCCTCCCTGGCTGTCCCTGGGCTGTGTTCTCAGAAGGAAGGCAGCATGGAATGACTCCTCATGGATGTCAGGCGCTGTGCCCAGCGCTCATTCCATGGTCTCATCATTGAACTGTGACAGCAGTACAGATTTACCTACCCAGCTCTTGGTACACACACTAATAAAAACAGAAGGCCAGCATTTCATTAAAAACTGTATCCTATCACAAAGAGAAGGACTTCCATGTTTACCTTTATATCCCTTGCCCTTGGTGACTCCAATGACATCTATCATCTCATCCTGGCCAAAGACCGTTGACACAGGCACCTGCTGCTCCAGCTTCTCCCGGGCCCAATCCACCTTCTCAGCAACAGTGCCACCATTCACCTGAATCTCCATCAGGTGAGACTTCTTCTGCCTCAGCGGGAGCAAACGCATCTAGGACACAGAAAACATAACATTCAGCTCCTGCTCTTCTGACATGGACCATGTATTAATAAGCCCAGCCTCCTTTTAGCCCTGGCCTAACATATTTCTCTAGTATCCTTTCTCCAAAATACAGAACTTTAAGAAGTCCCTACAATAAGGTGGAAAGGCTTGCAAGTCATTGCACCTGGACATTATATGCCACTCACAGTAGCACAGAGTTCTCTAACCCCACAGCCACCAGCAAAATTCCACTGAGGAGTAACAAGAAACAAGGGGCAATCATTTTAAACTGAAACAGAGTGGATTAAAATTTGACCTAAGAATGATTACTTTTATTATGAGGGTCATGAGTCACAGGTTGCCCAGAAAAGCTCTGGATGCCCTCCCCCACCCCTACAACTTGTTCAGTCAGGTTTGACAGGGGACTGAGCAACCTGGTGTAGTGGAAGGTGCCCCCGCCCATAGCATGGGGGTTGGAACTGGATGATCCTTAAGGTCCCCTCCAAGGCAAAGTGTTCTGATTGTTTGATAAAAGCCTGCTACACTTAAGGCCATTTTGGTTGGATTGCATTTACAGTCACTTCTGCTGTATTTAGGAGAGGGAACCAGTGAGAGAATCAATAGATGTTGCAACACTACTGTCTACTACAGGAAATTAAATCTAGTAAAATTTGCGATCTTACTGCACTGAGAGCCAACTCAAAAGATTTAATCCATCTCCCAAGAAAGTCAGAGCACTGAGCTGGGGAGACACCACATCACTCAGCAGAACACCTCCTCCAGCTGAGCAAGAGAAGCTGCCAAAAGTGTGAGTGCTCACAATCCCAAAAGAATGCAGCCTGAAACTATGCTGAGCACACAAACCCCTGAGTTCTATGTTCAGTCTGGTTTTATTTGTAGCTGAAATTAAAAAAGACTAGGTCTACACTGTATCAGCAAAGGACTGAGCCCAGAAAGTTCCTACTACAACTCAGTCTCTTTTGGACACTCCTTCAAAACCAGCCAGTGGTTGCCAAGGCTCTTTAAACATCCAGTGAGCACAACTCTGTAGAGAATGAATGTGTAATGTGCTTGAATAGACAGCATCAAGCGGCAGGGGAGGGCAGAAATCTCCCTACAGAGATGGATCAAGTTTCAAGCCTGCTCTCTCAGCGACTTCCAGCATACCAGAGCCCACAGGCACTTACCTGAGTGTGAGCCATGACTCTAATAACCTGGCAGTACTTCTTCATGCTATTGAAATCTTTCTCCAACTGCTTTTTGCCCTCCTCATCTTGCCACTTCTTGCAGTATTTGGTGAAGGCCTTCTTCTTGGACTTGTGCCTTCAGGAGCAGAGCAGAGACAAGGTTTGGCTAAGCCCTTCATCAATCCCCAGGCAAGTGGGGTGAGCGGAAGGAGTTGCCACCTCAGTTGGCTTTGGCTCATTGCCAGCTTCTAATGACTCTTTTCCACTGGCAAGCGGAGCCTGGAGCTCATCAGACAGTGGCAAAATTGCCAAAGCTGAGCGGAGCTGCCGTGAATTCCAAAGCACATTAACATTCACGCTACAGAAAACAAAAGACTGTAAGGAGATGTCAAACAATAACAGAAAAAACCCAGATCTTTAAAGCAGTTGTGAGATGACTGTGATCTGCTTCAAAACACCCTAATTTCCCCCCCTTGTGTGCCCGACAGCAAGGTCGTTACTAAAACACCCTTGAGAACCTTATTGCTCCACTCTGACGTCTTTTCAGCCTGCCAAGTTCATAAACAGGCTGGAAGCTCCAGACACACTGGAGCCACGCTTGGGCAAATGCACACTTTTAATCACAACAAGAGCGCCTGGAATGGCAATCACAAGGGACACTTGTCTTCCCCTTTCCTGAGAGAACAGGGCTACAGTCAGGACTCGACACTCATCAACAAGCGCCAGAGACGATTTCCTTATGTCCGCCCGTCGAAGTCTCATCACGTGTAGCCTGTTAGGGAGCACCTGGGCAAAGCCAAAGCCACACACCCACACCAGCACTACCTGAAGTTATGGTGGCACCCTCACGGAGCCACTCCTACAGCCTATCCCATTATTAGGCCAGTCTGTCAAAGCTAAACACTAATTGCTAAAAAGCAGTGCTAGCATCATTGCAGCCCAAGAGTAAAAATGGAAATCGTGGCCTGGGAGCAGGCAGGGCCCTGCAGTCTCACCAGTTCTTGTAGAAGCGGCGCTTGCACTCATCGCTGATGTGCTCGGCAAAGATGGTCTTGAAGCTACGGAGACCACGAGGAGTCTGCACATACCCCACGATGCCCACGATGACCATGGGAGGGGTCTCTATAATAGTGACTGCCTCCACCACCTCCTTCTTGTTCACCTCTGGATGCAAACAGAAACACAGCGCCATTAATTCCAGCAGCACCTGTTTCTCCTCACTCCAAAGTCCTCCGTGTGAAAGGTTAAATGACTCAAGCTCTTTTCACAGACATGATGCAGGGTAAAGCAACCAACTCTGAAGTCATAACTTAATGCCTTGCAAAACTCTGAGGCTGGCTCATGAGGAGAAAGGTCAGCCAAGCTGACTAGGCAAAATGGATGGCAGCAAAGACTGGACAATCTCCAAAAAAACACCGAATACAGCTGACTGATGTCCCTCCATCCAGAAGAGCCATGCCAAGGAGCTTGTTACTGTGCAGCTAAACCAAACCAGTGGTTACAGCAGAAATACACCTCCTACTCGGACTTGGAACAGGGTGAAGTCAAGCTAGGACTAAAACCCAGAGCTGCTGCTGAAGGGGCCACGTGTCACCATTGCTGACCAAAGCCACCTCCTGTTCAAGAGGAACATTAATACATACTGGATCCAGGTCTGTCCACCTCCCGGACAATGTGGGTCATGCCGGCTTTGTAGCCCAGGAAGGCGGTGAGATGGACAGGCTTGCTGGGGTCATCTTTGGGAAAGCTCTTGACCTTGCCCCGGTGCCTGCTGCTGCGCTTGCGGGGCAGGAAGCCCAGGGAGCCGTGCCTCGGGGCCGAGAACTTGCGGTGAGACTGCGGAGAGACAACCAGCACTCAGTGCTTGCTGCAGAGGTTGCTTGCGCCCACTCGGGGCCAAGGCCGGCTCTGTCCTTGCCTGAGAACGCAATATTACACATATCCAAGACATTCTGCGTTCCAGAAATTCCCACTATCACCTGCTGGGCTTCTGGACTTCACTACGTTACAGGAAAGCAATCCCCATGCAATAACTGTGTACTTCTCAGATTCCTTTAATGCCCCTTCCAAGCTTATTCTAAGATGTCGCCACATGTTCAGTCCCCCCCCCCCCAAATCTAAAAAATCGCAGCACAGACAGCTTGACATTTTTCAATGAACCGGTACCAAAATAAGCATTACAGAGACAATTTCAGTTTGAAAAACTGCAGTAAAGCAACACCCGTCTTTGAGCCAGTCGCTCTGGGTGGAAGCATAGTATTTTTTCCAAATATTTTCCCCTCGAGTACCACCCCTACAGCCTCAGAGCCAGTAAAGACTGGCTTCCACCCGGAGAACTCTGAGCCCAAAGAGATTTACCCATCCAATCTCACACGCAAATTAAAAAAATATACCGTGCAGCTGTACATGGAACTAAAAATAAACGCGGATTTATTTAAGAAAAAAAATACTCCACGTGAGTTACCCTGAAAAGGCCATAACCACAGGAGCTCTCTAGAGAGAAGCCACCTCCCTTCTTAGAAAACAGCGCCCCAAATGCCCCCACAGCTGCCCTCGCCACCCACACCCCGCGGCCCGCCCGGCACCGCACTGGCCCGCCCGGCCTCCCGGCGCAACGCCTCGCCCGCGCCCCGAGATGAGCCCCGCACGGCATCCCGCGGGTGCCGGGGGCGACGGGCGCGGGGCCGTGCGGCAGACGGGGCCGGGATGGCGGCGATGCCCGCGGGATGCGCGGCCAGGCCCGAGGCCTCCGCACCCACCATCTTGTCCACGCGCCGGGCCGGAAGGGCCGCCAGCTCCGCGCGCAGCCTTTATAAGCGCCCCGGCCCTCGGTCTCGCGAGAAGCCGCGCAGCGCTACGGGTGGCGAGCACGTCCAAAAAGGTGCGCGGGCACTGATGCGCAGAAAAACAAGACCGCATAAACCACCTGGCGGGGCTTGTGGGGAACTTCGGTCATTACAGATAATGTTTATTTCACTTCATCCCATTTCATTCAATGACATTTCATTTCATGAAAACTTGACATGTCGTTTCATTTCATTTCATCAAGCTTCATTTCATCGTTTCATTTTGTTTCATTTAATTAAATTTTATTTTATGATGTTAAGTTCATTTCATGAAATTTCAAAATGTCACTCAGTTTCATGAAATTTTGAAATTTCATTCCATGAATTTTCATTTCATTTTCTTTTTTGAAATGGAGTTTCAAAATTTAATTTATTTTAAAATTAAAGTGAAATTTCATCTGGATTAATGGGCCTTAATCCACTATCGCTTGTGGTAGAGAAGGGGATGCAAACCCAAGGCAATGGTATCAGTGGAAGCCAGAGCTCGGTGGTTTGGAGCCTCCCACACATGGGGCACCCTCAGGATCTCCTGGGGCTGACAAATAAGGATGTGTTTGACACAACACCCCGGGGAGATTCCTGCACCCAGAATGAACTGGAGAGCTAAGGATCCAGCTGTGCTGGCACTGCAGCTCATCTTCCTAAAACAGGGATGCTCCATCCCTGGAAAGATCCAAAGTCAGGTTGGACAGGGCTCTGAGCAGGCTGATCTAGTTGAAGATGTACCTGCTCATTGCATTGGACTAGATAAACTTTAATGTCCCTTCCAGCCCAAACCATTCTAGGATTCTGTGGCTGGATGTGATCGAGGAATGTCCATCTTCTACCACCAGCCTGTCCCTCAAAAGGAGCCCCACAAAAGGTGAGGAATGGCTGCTCACTCTTTGGAACTCCCAATGGGAGCTCCTGGCTTGGCTGTAAATGCTCTTCCATCTCCCTCATATATTCACCTTTTGCTCTTGTACATTTTTGGCTTCCACTGCTGAGCTTAGGGAACCATGTCGCAACCCAAGGGCTTGCTTTCCATTTCAGATTAACAGGGACTCTGCAGCAGCCAGCAGAGCACTGGTGTGCAGCTACTCTGCCCAACAGGCATGGGCCAAGGAGCTGGAATTGCTCCTAAGGCTGGAGGGTTTCTCCCCACACATCCCTTCCTGGCTGTGCCAGTGGCCATGGGGGTAATGTGGGCAATGGAGAAGCCCAAGTTACTGTCAAGGTTGCAGCCTCTGGAGTGCAAGGTGTGTATCTTGCAGTCTCTGCTTCCTAGAGTCAGGGGTCTCCCAAAATCCGGACTCTCCATGTCCACAGAGGGCCTTTTCCCATCCCGTCCCAGTGTGGGTGGGGTGGTGGATGTTGGAAATGAGAGCCCCAGCCTTTGCTGCAGAGTGATCCTGAGGCTCACTGAGCACCTTTGTCCAGGGCAGGCACCTGGTGAGGGATAATGAGTTGTGGCCAAGGGCCCAGCCTTAGCCCTCTGTGGGGGAGCATCCCAGAATGACAGGACTAACTGCTAAAAAGTCCCTTTTAAAAGTCCCTAAAGAGGTCCCTTTTCTCCAGGGTCCTCTGGAGACCACCTCGTCCTTAGGCAGGGACACCTGGGGCAGGTGACATGGGGAGGCACCCAGGTGTCTCTGGATCGGGAAGCTCCATGACCTCCCTGGGCAGCCTGTTCCAGTGCCTCTGCCTCCTCGAACGCTAAGAAGTTCTTCCTCATGTTGAAGTGAAATTTCTCGTGTTTTAGCTTATTGCTCTGCTGGGCACCACTGAGAAGTGTCTGGCACATCCACCCACCTTTGAGATATTTATATGCATTAATGAGATCCCTCTCAGTGTTCTGTGCTCCAGACTCAACAGGCCCAGCTCCCGCAGTCTCTCCTCCTAAGAGATGCTCCAGACCCCGAATCATCTTTGCGGCCTCTGCGGGACCCTCCGGCGGCTCCTTGTGCCCTGCTTGGGAGTCCAGGGCTGGGCACAGCTCCCTGGGGCCGAGCAGAGCCTGTGGGCGGGCGGGGGGCTGGCCCTGCTGGGCCCCACAGACCCCGAGGGTGGCATCGCCCCCATCCCTGCCCCGGGGGTCTGGGCGTCCTGCCCTGGTACCGGGAGGTGTTCCCCGCCCCGCAGTGCCCGCACCCCGGGCAGCCCGCGCCCTGCGGCCCCAGGGCCCCGCGCTTGTCCCCGCAATGTGCCGCGGGCGGCCGCGGCGGCGGCGGGGCGGGGGAAGGGGAGGCTGCGCGCTCCCGGCGCGGCGCGTCCCCGTGGGCGGGCGCGAGCGGCTCGTCGCCGCCGGGCTGCCAGGCACGGCTCGGCTCGGCGCGGCTCGGCGCAGCCCGGCTCGGCTCGGCGCAGCCCGGCACCGCCCGCCGAGCCCCCCGCCTGCCTCCCGCCCACCCCCGCGCCGCCATGGACGGGGGCGCCTTCGGAGCGGGGAAAGCCGGCGGCGCCTTCGACCCGCAGGCCTTCATCCGGCAGCCGCAGACCATCCTGCGGTTCGTCTCCTGGGTAAGGCCCCGCCGCCCCCGCGGGCAGCACCGACACCGGCACCGGCACCGACACCGGCACCGGGGCGGGGGGCGGCCCGCCGGGCTGCGGGGGGCGCGGGGCTCCCTCACGGGCGGGCGGCCGCCACCGACCCTGACCTTCCTGCACACCTGCACACACGCTCACACACTCACACACGTAAAATCATTACGCTGTATGTTATATAGCATTATATGTTATTATATGTTGTCATCATATGCTGTTATGTATTACATATTTATTATTATATGCTTTATATATGCATGTGTATGCGCATGTAGCCACATATATATATATAATATGCATGTGTCCGTCAATATGTCTCCACACAGCCTGGGTCTGTACACAGAGGTATGTACGTATATGCTTCCATAGCATTTATGGCTATGTCTCTGTTATAGAGATGTTTGGGTATGAGGACCTGTCTCTGGATTTATATATATATCTGTATGTGTAAATGTCCAGGCATATCCACACGTATGCATGCACATAGATGCACAGCTGTATGCACGTATATCTGTGTGTGACTATAGGCCCATGTAGGGTGAGAGCAGGCTGGTTTGGGGTTTCTCCCGTGGGGAGGGACAGGGTGAGTCAGGTTGGACCATGACCCTGTCTCCATCTCTGGTGCTTTCCAGGGTGGGCTGTCTTCTCACTCTTGCGTGCCTGTGTGTTTATGGTGGATGCAGGGAGACGGCAGGATGTGGGGTGACAGGGGGAACCCAGGAGGGGGGATGCTGCAGTCCTGGAATTGCTTCCCTGTGGGTCAGAGGGTGCTGGGCTCAGGCCGTGCTGAGGGAATTGAAGGGGCTGTGGGAGCTGCTCTGCGTTTTATCCCTATCCTCTCAGCCACCCAGCCTGCTTCCCTGTAGCGTTTTCCTCTTGGTAATTCGCAGGGAAGGGGGCAGGGGGAAAGAGCAGCCTAACCGGGGTGTCACGGGAAGGTTTCTCCCTCTTCCCGTGACGCTGATCCATGGCTGCCCATGGGGCTGGCGCGTTTGTTCAAGAAGGTCATTGGGATTAAGGGAGCAGAGCTGCAGCAGCGAGCTGGCGGGGGAGAGATTGAGGTCTGAGCCGGGAGAGGAGAAGGGAGGGCAGGCAGAGCGCCGGGGAGACACATGCGCACGGGAGCTGGGAGGCAAAGCGGCAGGCTGGCTTTGGAAAATGAAATAAAATAAAAGCAGTGCCAGGTGCAATCAAGGAGGAAAAGGGAAGGTGGCCTGGCTTGCTGGTGGTGGTGGAGAGGCAGCCCTTGCCTTCCCAACCGGGTGGGTGTGTGATATCTCCTCCGGGCGGCTCGGAGGGTGGCTGGAGAGTGCCAGGACAGCTGAGGACTTGATTAATGCGGGCATTCTGTCTGTCTGTCCATCTGCCTGAGCTTGTTTACAGTACAGCACATCACGCCGGGAGGGTTTGGCTTTGCCGGGGCTGCTGCTGGGCGCCAGGCGAGGGGGTACGCGTGCCCCCCGCCCCTGGGAGGCTGGAGTGGAGCCAGCCTGTGTGCCCAGGGATGATGGACGGGATGTGACCTACAAAAGCTCTCTCGTTGATAATCTCTGTGGCAGAATTTTATCTTTTCTCTATCTGCCTCTCGGTCTGGTGGGTTTTTTTCATCCAAGCACTGCAGGATTTTGGCTTCCCAGAGGTGCCAGGTGAGGGAGAGAGAACAAGAAATACATTTGTTTTTTTTAATTAGGCACCTAATCTGCTTCATAGTATCTCAGACACTGTTGGCTTGATTGCTGAGCTCATTTCTGTGCCCTGCAAGGTCTCCCCTGGCCAGAAGCACTTTCTACAGAGCAGCATCTCCTTGGGACCCCACACTATTTCTCCCTGCCCATCTGACCTTGACAGAGGACAGTATGAGATCTACCCCAGGCACTTCACTTAGCCCTGGAAATTAAAGTTCTTTTGCAGAAGCTGGAGATGCTCCAGGTCGGCAGTTCAACAAGGGAGGGTGGCATGGCCATCATGGTGTAAGGCTATGCCTTCCTTCTCCTGCTTTTCCACTGGCTTGGTCTTGTGTGTCCTCCCGAGCATCTCTCCTTTAACAAAGCAGGGAAACCAAAAGCTCACTCCAAATATTTAGTTGTAGTTTTGGTCTTTTCTTTAAACTTGAGACCAAGAGAGGTCCCTGTGGGCAGTGAAATCCTCTCTCAGGCTGTCGCAAGCGTCAGACCCTTTATGGGCCCTTCCATAAACTGGATGAGCTTTTCTGAAAAAAGACTAATTTGTGGTTTTCTTCCCTTCTCACTTCCTCTGAGGGAGGGTTCCATGGTTCCAATGGTCAGAGGCTTCCCATTGTAAATCTGTGTGGTATCTGTTTACTTTTGTGATCTTTTGCCCTTCAGTTTAAATGGTGCTTTTCTGTCCCTGGTGTTTTCCCCTGGGTATTTATAAACTGATTGCATCCATACTTAGACTTTGCAGTGCCAGGCTCTATGAGCCAAACTCTTCTGGTGGCCAAGGGCTCTCCCTCCTCGTGGTCTCCCTGAGAATCCTTCCTTTCACATGCTTTTGCACGCACTGAAAGTATTTTGCCTGCCATCTCCTGAGATCTCATTTGCCTTTATCCTGCTCATGGCATGAATGGTGCATTGTCCCTCCAGGGCAAGCTGGAGGCTCCTTTTGGCATGTTTCACGTGATGAGCTTTCACTGAGCAGAAATTCTCATGATTGCTTCCTTAGGCAGTGACCTTGTGCTTGGGTCAGGCTGCCTTTTAGCAGACTTCATGATGGCACAGAGGTGCACATGACTTTTTACTAAGAGGCACCAAAACTGGCTCCTGCCCACAGAGTTTGCAGCCCATCTGAGGCAGCACCAGATCTCCAGGGAGAACTGCAGGATCAGGAACAGATGGGATGACCAAAGATTATTTACGTTGCTCCTTGCTGAAGAGGAGATAGGATAAATTTGACAAGGAGAATGCTAAACTGTTTAGCAATTCTGGAATTGCTAAAGAGTTTAGCAATTCTGGAACATCTGTCCACCACGACAGTGTTGTGAGGCAGCTCAGGTTTCGTGGGTGCTTTGGAGGTCAAGCAGGCACAGCAGAGTGAGTGTCTCCCTCCAGAAAGGTTGCCTGGTGTGTGTGTGTTGGTGATCAGTGGTGGCTCTGTGTGGTTCCTGTGTCAGGTTTGGATGTTTAGGTGACCCAGAAGCTGCAGCTGTTGGTGCTACAGCTGGAGCTGGTGGCGTTGGGTGACCCACAGTGAGCTAGGGCTGCACAGCTCCAGGATTCTTCTTGAAATAAAGCAGGCAAGTGTGAGCACATCCCTACGTATTCCCACTGTGTCCTGACCCACAGGGCAGTGCAGCAGTGCTCTCCACAGCTGGTGCAGGGGAGCTGGGTGGCTCCTCTGCAACCCACAGGTGTTGGATATAGCACTGGCGCCATAAATAAGTAAAATGCTAATTGAAACAGGTTGTTCCAGGTGCTCCTGTCTGCTTGGAAACCTGCTTGCTGGAGAAACTGAAGTGCTGCTTGATGTAAAAGCCTAACAAGGCAAAAGTAACTCAGGTTTTGGAAGCAGGCTCAGCTTGTTTTGATGTGGGCTTGAGTAGGAGTATTTCTAACCAGAGCTGCACAGACAAAGCAGCCCATTAAAACTTGTCACATAGGTTGCGATGCCAAGTCCCCCTCTGACACCAAGGACACTGCCTCTCTGAAGGGAGGTTCGGTAAGGAGAGGCACTCAGTCTCCTTTTCCATCACTTGCTGCTGTTGCCACCATGTCCTCTGGCTGATAGGAGCATCCAGAACATTTGAAGTGGTACAGGAAGGGCTGTCCCCTGTGTCTACAGGCACTGCACATCCCAAGCAGCTCCAGCTGAGCAGACAAGGCAGGTGAAGGACAGGAACCACATTCCTGGCTTCCCCATGAGAGGCTGGCACCTGAAAGCTGGAGGATGGGAGCTAGTCACCGGATGGCAGAGAGCCCCATCTCCTGCCTTGCCAGCAGGTCCCTGGCTTGCCACACTCATGCTTGGCTTACAACACCACTAGTCTCTTCCCAAGGACACATAGTATGGGCTTGCAATGGCAGTTAAACTGAGCCTTAGAGCCTGGAGGCCTTGTTAGTCTAAAACCAGCTGCAACTGGGCTCCCACCTTCCTGCTGTCCCTAGCTAATTTAGCTGAGACCTTGCCCATGTTCCTGACCCCTAGCTCATGCTTTCTGCCTCTGCTCCTCCACTCCATTTTGCTGTAGCCCCCATGCTCGCTGGCTGCGTGCTTGTGAGGTAAATTGGTGCAGATGAAAGGAACATGGAGGTTCAAAGCACGTGTTCTCAGTCAAGCCCTAGGGACAGTTCTTCATGGGATGCCCTCGCCTAGGTCAGCTTCAAAAGGATTTTTGGGGTTTTGCTGTCATTAAGATTGGGTGAAAGAGTGTGTCACAAGATGAACAACAGATACGCACAGTTGCTCAGTGATTCAGGTTTGATACAGCAGGTTGTGTTGTTTCCAGCACAGCATTTCCAGGAAGGATCTTGGAGCAGAAACAAATCTCTCATTAATGATACTTCCAGATAAAAATCTGAGAAGTAGCGATAGGGACCAAAGACAGTCAGAAACATGAGCAAAAAATAACCATATGTAGTCTGCTGTTTGAAAACATGAGAGGCATACAGGGGAGAAGCAGAGGAGCTGTGTGGTGATGGGACATGGCTAATGCAAATATTTGTGTGAAACAAGGCAGCAGAGAGGAGCTGGGTGGCTGCAAGAGGAGCAGGCACTGCAGGTGGCACGGCGTGCAGTTCTCTGCCTATGCTGGCACAGCCAAGCCAAGGAGGGGGAGATGTCATGCTAGAAAGAAAACTGAACTTTTCATCTGGGAAAAATGCAACTTTTGGGCAGCCACTTTGCTGACCAGTGGCACAGCAATGTAGGGACCACCTAAAAAGCACAGAAGAACCTGGATACTGCCATGGATATGGAACTGTGGAGGGCTGTCACCAGCAGTGGTGGGACAGAAGATGCTGTTTAACCATGGGAAGTGCGTGAGACCTGAGCACAGGTCTGGTGAGAGGCAGAAGAGTTAATGGCCAGGCATTCTTACCATGTGTAAAAAAAAGGCTGGCTGGCCAGGAAAGTGTGTTCCAGATCCCATGGCAGGAATTAGGGATGCGGAGCCTTTCTCCCTTCAGTCACCTGCTCCGGCTCAGCCCTGGCTGGGGAGCTGGTGCCACGTGGCTGATGGCCAGGGAGGGGGAGCTGGGAGGGAGGTACTGGCACACCCGTGCTTTTCCCCTGTCCCATGTTCAGGGAAATGGAGTCCAGGGAGACTGGCCTCCCCCAGCAGCTGCACAAGGCTCAGACTGTCGAGACTGTGGGCAGGAGTTGTTTGCTGCCTGCGTGGTGCTGGCTGGGGGGAATAAATAGAGGCTGCCTGTTTCCAAGCTGCCAGTCCCATGCATCTCAAAAGCTGCATGTGTTTTCTTCAAAATGAACTAAATACAAGTAGATTTAATGACGATAATAATAATTATTATATTCCATGTCTGTGCAGGGCACTCCAAAGCTTTCCAGAGACTCCATTTGCAAGTGGCTGAATGAAAATGAAAGCCTGATCATCTCTGCCAGTTTATCATTTGCACCGTCTCCTGCTCTTGCTTTCTTTGTAAACAGATTCATTCCTGGTCATTACCAGATCAAACTCAGAAGAGGTTATGGCTTCATTCTGCCGGAGGGGGATTTGATTTAAAGTCTCATGAGGAATATTATGTCATTAAACTATTTCCTCTCTATAACAGAATAAAAAAGGGGGTATGTGAGAGGGAGAGGCAGCACGCAGTGCGACAGAGGCTGTGACTGGAGGACATTGCAGCCAGCCCGAGCAGGCAGCTCGGCAGACACCCTCTTCAGCCTCATCCCCACCACAGCCATCATGGGGATCTTGGGGATGAAGTCAGGAAGGCAGCATGACAAACTGCTGGGATGAGGTACAGGAAAATCCTAGTGCACTGCCAGAGGCTGGCCGTGCTTTGCATCCATCACATGATGCTCAGGAGCATCTGATGCATGGCTGGGGATGGGCAGCGTGGTGGAAAGCGCCTCACATGATGTTCAGGAGGTTTTGCCTGGCTTTCTGCAGGGTTGAGCCTGCAGTGGGGAGGGACTGGAGAGCCTCTCTTCTCATCTCTCACCTTTGCCTTTGGCAAAACCAGATCACCTAGTTTACCAAGTGGAAAATAAAAGGTGTTTTATGACAAGAGGCAGAATTTTGCCTGGTTTGCACTTTTCCCACTGTAATGAGCCTTTACATGCTTGTAGTGGCGAGCATGAACCCCTTGAGAAACAAGGAGAGGAAAACTCTCAGCTTCTCTGTCTCCTCCCTGCAGTGCTAAGGATTAAGTTCATTTTGCTGCGTCTCTTGGCACATTGCTCTGCCTGTGTCAGCTTTGCAATGCACCTGGCTCTGGCTGCACTTGGTGTCCTCAAAACTCTTGGATGGAAACAGGAATCGAGGAAAATGATTGCAACAACCTATATGGACATGGTGTGTAAGGAGCAGTGAAGTGGAGCAAAGCCCAGTCCCAGCAGCAGGGCTCAGTTGGTCAGATCTTTTCCACGTGCTCCTTTCTGTCCCTTTTTTGAGTGTAGCCAAATATATTACTGCTTATTAAATGAGTACCTCCAGACAGGCCACACACCTGCCCAATTGATGTTGCTCATGGAGGCTTAAAGAAACCCTCTCAACCTAAAAATCTAGTTAGTTCAAGTCTGTTAACTGACTTAAGTAGCCTTGCTGAAGAAATGAGGCAGCTTAAGTGCACAAAGCTGGGAATGGTTGGTTGGTTTTCGTTACGAAGCATAAGAAAGTGGCCAGTGATCTCCCTCTGCAGAGTGGAAGGATGGGCTGCATTTGGGAGCCTTGGGAGGCCTCCTGTTGGCCTGCAGACAAGGCACTTGTCTGCATCTCACTGCTCAGTCAGGAGAAGACTTCTGCCATCTTCTTGCTTCCTTTTTGCAGTTGAATGTGTATTTTGGGCTGCTTTATCAGTGGCTGTAGGCAAGGCTTTGTGCAGCAAGTGCCAAATGGGAGGAGAAGACACAAGCAACAGCAACACAGAGCGGTAAGAGGCTTGTGCCAGTACTGGTGGTCACTGGTATTTCCTTACAAGTGCTGCAGATGTGCCAGGAACAGGAACATAAACATTTCATCCTTGAAACTTGGTGCTTTGTTTATAATCTAAGCAGTCATTCATCCTGTATCTGCTGCCTGGATCATCTTGCACAGCATGGATTGTGAAATCAAGGAAATAAAATATATTTGCTCTTTCTAAGATGACTTGCCACATCAGTGAGCTTCTACCCAGCTGCTCCCCTACCAACAAGGAATAGCTGTCATGGATTAAGTGTGCAACTGCTTCTCCTAAAGGCTGCAAGATCTAAGCTCATAACTATGATTTTTTTTAGACAATTGTTTGTCACAACAGTTTCCAGGTATGGACATCATGGGAATGAAAGAGGTGGCATTGCCTGTCAGCAGCAGCAGCAGCAGCAGCAGCAGCAGCAGCAGCAGCAGCAGCAGCAGCAGCAGCAGCAGCAGCAGTTGGTTCTTTTGCTGTCCAGCTCTGCCTGGAATCTCTGTTTTGAGCTTGCCCATTCTTTCCCAGTCAGTGTAACCCAGCCCAGCTCAAGGCTTCTGTGCACAGTGGGCCCTCACAGCATTTTGCTGTGCCACCAGGGCGGTGACAGGCTGGCAAAGGGAGCACACCCTCTTTTTGCCCTCTCTGCAGTGCCAGGGAGTGGGGAGCATGGATCAGAGCTGATGCCAGGAGGAAATGGTGAGGAAAACACAGAGAGGAGACATCTTGTAATCTAGTGTGCTTTGGTCCATAGAAAGCTTTCCTAAGGACAAAGACTACTTTGGGCTGGCTGTTTCAGGACAGAGAGGATAAGTACCCACAGTGTCTTATTCTGCTCACAAGTGAGAACATGCTTAGTGGAATCTCCCTAGAAAACTCCTAAGATCATCTGAAACCAGATGCTTGCCTGTAAATCATCCCTTGGGCACCTCCAGGCTGTGAAACAGATTTCTCTTCATAGGAGAGAAGTCTGGCATCTCAGCTGACTGCAGGTGGAGAAAGGAAGTTAGGAATGCCACCTCTGCTTGAAAATTAGGGAGAGGGAGATATTCCTCTAGTCTTGTGACTCTGAGCTGTGCCTTTATGATGTGCCAGCATAAAAAGGTATGAAAGAGCAAATGTGAAAAGAAATTATTCTGTCCAGCCCAGCAGCAAACCAAAGGTAGGAGCAGAGAGGAGATGTGTATCAGGATGTATCTCCACAGATGTGTCTCTGGGGAGAGACCATTGCAAAAGTTCATTCATCCCAAATGAGTGAGCAGAAACTTGCAATAAATCTCATTGCAAGCGTTTGTCTGACTCAGGGAATCAACATTTTTCTAGTTTTGAGTCCTAAACCAAAACTGAACACCAGACTATGCTACTTTAGAGGCTGTTCCTCATCTTCCAAAGAGAAGATAGGCTTTCTGTCTAATGCTGCAGAAAACAGGGCACCCCTTTGTAAGCTCAATATATGGAGGTTGGTACTGTCAGCATCACTGCTGGTCACAGCCTCACACTGGGATGTCCCTTCAGGAGTCTGTCAGCTCTCCCTTGGGTCAGAGGAGCAGGGTGTTATTGCCAATGACCCTAAGCAGATCTGCCAGTCCAGCCTGTTGTGAAGGTATATGAGACATCCCACTGAAAGAGCCTGGCTGTAATTTTCTGCAATTTTGCTTCTCTCCAAACCGTTCAGGCTGAAATTTTGAGGACTAAATCTTTGCTTCTAACACAAGAGATTCTTATTTAATTTTCACAGGCAATTTCTGCAAAATATGATCAATCTCAATTTGCAAGAAGAAGGAGGAGGAGGACAAATCAGTTATTTTACTTCTAAACTTAAATAGCTCTTATGATTTTCAGAGAACCCATATAGCTCCTACGCTTAGGAACACCAGCTTCCAGCTTTTTTTAGTTTGCTCTAGTGTGATACACCCAATTTCAACAACCCAAGTGTGACCCAATTATGAGACTTGAGGTGAAAAAAATAATATTGGTGTCAGTGGATATTTGATGGAGTTTGGCAGGTGAAATGTTGTTGATGTTGAGTGTCTGCCCAAGGGCTGTTGGGGGACTCTGAGTAAGGCTTTTCCTCTGGATCTTGATGCCCCAGGCCAAGTGGCAGAGGTCTGTGCTTTGGATCTTGGGTATCCCACCTCACTGATAACAGGTGGTGTATTGGGTTGGCATTAATCAGCCATTTTCCCTGCACTCACAAAGCTGTTTCTCTGCTTTCTGGGTTGTCTTCTGGTGCTTGGTTGGGTTAAGTGGAACTGGGGTCCTGACCAGGCATACACTCAGACCTAGCTCCACTTCCTGCAGGACACTTGGCCTCATCTTCTTGTGTGCTGCTTCTCCTTGGGGATGGGAGGGTGGTTTCAAAGGTGCCAAGTCTTGTTGTGCAAACATCTCCGAGGCTGGCAGAGTACCCTGGTGCTGCCCTAGTGCACTTCATATGTAATTTCATCCCATGCTTAAGGTCCCATTCCCATTTCCCTGAGGCTCTTCTTGCAGGCAGCATCCAGTCAGCTGTTCCTAGTGAGGGTCTCCAGATGCCCTGCAAGGAAAAATCTGAACATGCTGCCTTAATATTCCCCTCCTTCTTCTGTGGGGAAGGGGAAGCTGTTTATTTGAGATGCAAGGTGCAGGACTGGGGCGCTGTAAATAGCTCTGTGCTTTGGTGAACCTGCTCTGTCAAAGAGGGACAGCCTTGTGGCAGGCGACAAAGGCTAAGCCCATGAGCAAAGATTAGACCAGCAACTGCGGATTAGGGCATTTCTACCTGGACTCATCCTTAATTCTACCTGATTTAAAATAACATGCAGTGGCAGTGGTGGTGACAGGTAGGGAGGACTTAAAGTGGCCCTTACAAGTGGACCTGGAGTAGGGATGTTTGGCCCCTGAAATTTATGGGGATGGTTGGAGGGTGTTGGCATATGGGTGAGTGGACAGGATAGGTGGTGTCATGGAGTGGGCTGATGGAAAACTGGTGGAGAGAAGTGTGTGGTGTGGGGAAATGGGAAGATTGGAAGCCCCCAGCAGAATGGAGCTGCAGAGCAGGCAGGGCTGTGCATTGTAGGAGGGTAGATGGGGAAAAGAGCGTAGTAGCTTGATAGATAAAATCAGTGAACAGATGCATGGTAGAAACAATTAACCTCTTGAAGAGAAAGGAATGAGTGGGAGAGGAAGTGCAAACTAAGAGGATTTCCACTACTTGAAGCCATTGTATGCAGGCACCCACACCAAAACCATATCCCAGTTTACACTCCATGTCATCTCCCTGTGTGTCTGTGGGAAGCCACTCTTACTCCAGACTGCAACTGCTTTGCATCGCTTTAGGTCAGATGGATAAAAAGGTTCAATCTAAAAATGTCCTATTATAAGTTAATCCTCAGAAATAAAATGAGACCATGTTCCCAGTAAATTCCCTGTGGCTACAACCCAGGCGAGGCAGCCGGGCAGGAGCTCAGCAGAGCAGAAAGGTGCTGGTGAAGGGTGTCTGTCCCCTGCAGAGCTCTGCTCCTTTCTGCTGGTACAGAGAGATGGGGCTTGCCCTGATGTGTGTCCGGCCTCCCTCCTCACCAGGTGTTCTCCATCGTGGTGTTCGGCTCCATTGTCAATGAAGGGTACGTGAACCGCGTGGATGAGGTAGAAGAGCACTGCATCTTCAACCGCAATCACAATGCCTGCAACTATGGCATTACCGTGGGTGTCCTCGCCTTCCTCAGCTGCCTTCTTTACCTGGCCCTGGATGCCTACTTCCCGCAGATCAGCAGCGTCAAGGACCGCAAGAAGGCAGTGCTCTCAGACATCGGCGTCTCGGGTGAGCTTCCCGGCCCTTTGGCCCTGCTGGCTTATTCCAGCCGTCAGGCAAACTGCTCAGTGTCAGGTTCTCCCTGGGCTATGTCAAAGGGGCCGGGAATGGAGTGAGGGCAGGAGCAGGTGAAGCACCTGGATTTGCTAAGGACTTGGGGCTTGCAAGTTCTTTCACAGTTAGCCCCTTGCCTAGCAATCCTATGTACAGCTGACAAGAGAAAGTTGGGGGATTCTGCCCTGCTCTTCTGTTGCTTTGGAATGCCCATTTCCCTCACTGCCAGGTGTCTGCCTGTGCTTGGCAGAGGGTGAGTACCTCCTACCTTCACCCCGTCCCTGGGGGCACGGTGTGTTAGTGATCTTTCAGCACCTTTCCTTGATGTGAGTCCCTGAGCTGTTCTGTCCTGAGCACAAGCTGGTCTCTGTGTAACTGCAGACCAGCTGCTTCCCACTCTTTTGCAATTCCTGTGGAAGGAATTGCTCTTTGCTTGTCCTTGCAGGACAGGATTGTGAAGCAGTGGCTGTTTCATAGAGCCCAGGTGATTGCTGTAATACTGGAAGCCCTTCAGGCTCCCTCCCAAGGCTAAATGCAAGTCCTATGATCAATCCAAACACAAGCAAATGAACTCTCCTGAGGTGCTCTCTGCAGACACCTCTTGGTCACCTTGACAGTTTGTTGTCAGGGAGCCTGCCGGCTCACTTGGGCTCAGACTGGCTGAGCAGTCAGTTTGGCCCAGTCTGCAACATAGTGGTGGGTCTCAGAGGGTTGAAATTTCCAGAGAAATGTAATATGTATGTTATGCTCACGCATATCTTCTTGTTGTTTTTGTCCTTCCCTTTGGCACGCTGGTGGTGGTCCATCCCAGCCTTTTGGGCATTCCTCTGGTTCGTTGGCTTCTGCTTTCTGACCAACCAGTGGCAAGCTTCGAAACCAGAGGACAACCCACTGAATGAGGGAGGGGATGCAGCCCGAGCAGCCATCACATTCTCGTTCTTCTCCATCTTTACCTGGGTGAGTAAAGTAGCCACGATGTGGGATCAAATGTCCTCTGTGCTGTATTATCTTCTGAGGAATGAAAAGAGACTGGCTAAGAGTGGGGCCCCTGGGATCACAGTTCACATGGCTTCTGAGGAGGAAAAGCAGGAGAAGAGGTGGTTGGGAAGTAAGTTTGGGACTCAAAAACTTGCATGGAAAAAGGTTTTAGAGCACTAATAAGCACAATGAACAAGAGAGTCTCATATCCCTGTAAGGAGTGTTCTCAACAGACCTTTAATATGACCTTGGACAAGCCAGCTCCCCAACCACCATTGTCATAGAATCATACAATAATTTGGGTTGGAAGGAACTTTTAAAGGCCATCTAGTCCAACCTCCCTGCAAAGAGCAGGGACATGTTCAACTAGATCAGGTAGCTCAGAGCCCAGTTCAATCTTACTTTGAATGTTTGCAGGGATGGGGCATCCACTACCTCTCTGGACAAGTTGTTTCTGTTTTCTCTGTGTGTCAGAGGACTTCAGCAGCATTTTCACCTCACAGACACTAAACAGAGAAGGGAGCTTCAGACCAGGGGTTGCACCCATCTCCCTCCCACCTTTGCTCCCCTCATGCAAGTTGTCATCATTGTTCTTCTGGATTCTGCACCCACCACTGGAGTGCCACCTCACTGGGTTGCCTTTTAGGAAGGTGATAGTGCTGTTTTAAGACTGCCCTTTCCCCAGCAGTTATTTATTGCCAGTTTTCTGGAAAAAACTGCTGGGTGAAATATAAATATCTCTGATGACTTCCTCCTGCCTCTGAGAGCACCAAGCACAAGTGATTTTTTTCTGAAGTGACAGGATAGTGCCAAGCAGGAAAGCATTTTAACCGTGTCTCCATGCATAAGCCCTTGTGGCTTTATCTTCTCCTCTTCCTACAGGCCCTGATGTTGGGCAGGGGCCAGATAGGAAAGGTGCCATAAGACCACAGAGCTGTCCAAGAGGAAGGGGGGCTGCAAAGGGTTGTGCTGTCAGCACCCTTGCCATGGTGACACCGGGCATGATTGAGGGACAGCAGTGTGTGTTCCCTTCATAAGCTGTGTCCTACACTCAAGAGCTGCCAAAAGCCCCTTGCAAGCTCCAGCAGAAAGTGAGACAAGCAGCGGGGTTTTGTCAAGGGGTCCCTCAGGACACTTTTGGAAGTGCCATCACCTGCAGTGATCCTCCCTCTCCCATGCACAGGCTTGCAAGTGGCCAAAAAGTCATCCTCTTCCCCTGGTTCCTTGGGTTTTTTTTATTTCAGTCAAACACTCTGGTTTGCTCTACCTTACTGATTCTCCTTCCCACAACCCTCTCTCTCCTCACAGGGCTCCCTCGCATTTTTGGCTTTCCGGAGACTTGGAGACATTAATTTTCAGGAGGAATACAATACCCTGTTCCCTAACTCCCCATCCTTGCTGCCTTAGTGCCCCTTGCTGATGGGAGAATTTGGGGGAAGGGGTGGAGGGATGCAGTTGGAAGAGGTCACTGAGCAGAGCTGGTTCCAATGCCCTGACTATGAGTGTGTGCTCACTGCAGGGCATGGGATGGGAAGATATGGGCCATGGAATTGGAGTGGGGTTGTCCATTAAAGAGGGGATCTCCCTCTGGAGAGTTGGAACTGGCAATTTCTTCTCCTCTTCTGCTCCCTTCTCTCCTTCACCCATACCCTAACTAATACTGTGTAACACCACTGTGCCTTTTTTTGATGACTGCTCAGACCTAATACTTCAGCCAGGAGATGCCCTCTGCCCCCACTTTTTTATCTCTTCCAGTTCTTCCCAGACCTCATTCCCCAAAAACCTCTCCCCTGTCACTTGCTAGACTCCTCACCTCTCTCAGGGATGCTCTGGGACAATGAGCCACGCCTGCTGAACCCTGAGCCCAGGCCCCTGAAGTTGTCCAAAAGGTGCTTGAGACAGGAGACAGCAGTTTGCTTGAAAACTGTCCCCTGGCCTGGGAAGCAGCTGCCTTGCTTCCTGCTGCTCCTTCCCAAGGTCTGTGCTACACCTTGCAGATGGTGACTGGTGAAGGTGTTTCAGGGGGTGATCTCTACCTCAGTACATTGTGTCAAATCCTGCTCTCCTCACTGGCCTTTACAAGTCAAATGGCCTCATGGACACAGCCCAACAGCCAAGACCTCAGGTGTTGCTGAGGCAGATTGCCTTCCCACAGCCAGGAGGGGCTGACTGGGATAACCAGTGCCAACTGAGCCTCTGCCACCTGTGCAACGTTGGTGAAACCCCACTGGCAGACAGGACGTGCCCTGAACGTCCCAGAGAAAGCAGGGAGCCTTGGCAGGCTGCACACAGCCAGCTGGTCTTGCAGCCATGCCTGCCCAGTCCTCCTCTCTCCCTGTGGGCTCGTGCTTTCTGTGGGAGAGCGCGGACTTCCATGCTCATGGGGCGTTTCACCGGCGATCTGCCAGGCAGGCCTCACACACTAATCCGTAACCACTACTAACCCACTTTTGTTTGTTTCTCTTTTTCGGTACGTTCCTCCTCTTTTTCCTCTTCCGTCTCTGCTTCCCATGTCTTCCCTCTGCCTCCTCCCTTAAAGGTGGGCCAGGCGTTCCTGGCGTATCAGCGTTTCCAGCTGGGTGCCGATTCGGCCCTCTTCTCCCAGGACTACATGGACCCAAGCCAGGACTCCGGCATGCCTTATGCTCCCTACACGAATGAGGAGGATGCTCCAGATGCGGTGGGGACGTACCAGCAGCCCCCTCCAGCAGATGCTTTCGACACCGAGACACAGGGGTACCAAACGCAGAACTACTGAGCCACCGATGCCCCTTTCCCTTCCCCTTTCCCTTCTGCCCCCGTTCCCACTGCCGGCAGAAAGCCGAGGCACAAACAAGACACGTGCATAGTGGTACAAGAGGTGGCTCTCAGCTATGCTCCAGCCTTCTGGGTCATCTGTTTTTATTTATTGTTTTTAAAAAAGGCAAAAAAAAAAAGGAAAAAAAGGTTTCCCCATCACCTATTTCTTCTCCTCTCCCACTAAGCTACCTGCCAGAACCAAATTCTTCCAAAATCCGCATTTTGATAGGAAAGTCCCTCCTTTCCTCCTCTCCCTCTGCCTTGTTACAGAGGGCAGAGTCTGTCATGTGGACAGGAGAGGAGCTATGGCACCGGCAGGGCAGGGGAGAGGGTGTTGGAGGCAGAAAAGAAGAAAGGAGAGGGACTGGGGACCTTCCTAGAAGAGATGGTATCGCTAAAGGCTGGAGTAGATGTGGGAGCATCCACATCGGTTTGGAGCACCTGGTGGCTCAGGGAGGAGAATGGTGTTGGAGTCAATATTCAAGAGTGTGAGGAGGGGCCTGGAGGACAGAAGGAACAGCGTCCTCCATGTGAAGACAAGGGGGCTTTTCCCTGCCACATGCTAGTGAGGGAGGGGTGCTTTATTTTTAGAGAGTTTGGGAGAAGTGGTATTGGAGAGGAGGGGAGTACAAGAAGAAGAAATGGGAAGGGAAAAGGAAGATTTGCAGGTACAATCAGAAATCGCAGGCACGTCTGTAGGATACAGCAAGAGACTGAGCAGAGCAGAGGGGTGGTGCCCTGAGATTCAGTCCTTCCTCATCCCCCTTGGATTGCGGTGGAGGTGATTCCCCTCGGCTGTATGTCCTGCTAGTTACTGCTCTTTCCAGACCAGTGTTTGATGAGGCAGGAGGGGAGCCATGCCCAGTCTCTGGGCCCAGACACAGTGCCTGTGGGAGGAAGGATGGAGGAGGTGGGCTTCTAGAGAGCCCTGAGAGCCTTCAACCCCAGCTGGGCTGGTTCGAGGGGGAGAGGGGAGCTTTGTCATTTCACCCAGAGCAGGAGGAAAAGAAAGTTTTGCTCCTCAGGTCCGGCTGAACCTTCCTCTGTTCTCTGTTCCTTTACAATAGTGCAAAGCCTCTTGCTGACACCATCTTTGTAGCACACAGGAATGGAGCAGGACCCCCTTAGGAAGAAATACTGCTGCTGGGATAGCCAGCATGTGTCTTGCTTTGCACAGGAGTGCAGCCAAGCAGGAGGGGTCCTGCCCTGTACAGCTGAGCTTTGCCTCCCACTCAGATAGGGAAGAGGTCTTGGTGTGCAGAGAATTGGCTGGGGCCAGAATGAGCTGTCTGAAAACTGGTCTTTCTGTACTTGCCATAGACCATACCTTAGTGCTCCTCTGCAGCATCTCAGATCCTGGCTGACTTTAAAGCCTCGCCTAGGTGGCAGCAGTGACTGTTAGATAGAGCTCTTATGGGTGTCATTCCACACTCCTCATGATTTTGCTCCAAGTAAAGACACAACTGTGGAAGCCCACTCTTTGTTCCAAGTTAGAAGTTAGGTCTGTGTGTGAAGACAGATTCCAGATTTCCCCTAAATGGAAATAATTCAGCAATAGCTACCGAGACAATTCTCCTGGGTACAGACATCTCTCAGAGCACAAGAAGGAGGCCTTATCTTGCAGAAGTGAGGAGCTCCATCCCCCAGGCAGCCACCCTGCTTGATGCAGCACTGGTCCCAGTAGGAGAAATCTGGAGCAGATCCAAAATCTGTCAGTGCCTGCACTGCACATCCAGCCTATTCCTCATAGCCCCCTTAGGAGTGGGGAGAATGGGACACAGGTCTGGGCTGTGGTTGTGTGAATATCTCATCTGGAGGACACCAAAGTTACCAGTCCTTCCCTCCTCCCAGTGCCCCACAAAGATAAGGAAGGGGTAGAAACTAGAGCAGCAGGGGGAAGTGGAGCAGTGTTCTCCACTGTATATACAGGCACCGTTTCTCCCTGTTCTTTCCAGCACATTTGTGCTGCTGGCAGCTGAGCCCATGGCTTGTCCTCCCCAGGCTTGGCCCGTCTCACTGGTGGTTACCCACTGGTGAGGACAGGAGCAGGGGATCCCGTAGCCCTAGGAGGCAGCAGGAATGACGGCACAGGCACACATCCCTTGCTCTGTGCCTAGGAGTCAATGCAATACTGTAAATAAGGGGGGTGCTTTTTGGAAGGAAGCCCCTCGAGCTTCGTTTTCTGTGGGTTCAGCCTAATATTTAGGCTTGGGATGGGTTTACTTTATTGAGAGAGGTTTGTTGTGACTGGATGTGAGGGGGGCACCCTCCTGTCTGTCTCCCACCAGGGAAGAAGAATGATTGAATGATGAGGTGGAGGAGGAGAGAAGTTAGTTGTACTCACCTAGATTCATCTGTGTCATCCTTCATGCTTTCCTTTGGGGTGTGGGGACGGAACCGACAGGAGGTGGAGGCTATAAGGAACCATCCCTCAGCACAAAAATACATTGTACCTTTTGGGAAGTCCCTCCTCTGTGAGTAACTAGGCACATAAGGAGAGGTACAGGCAGTACGTGGGGGATCTACCTGGGGCTCTGTTTTGGGGTGTGGTGCAGGAGCATCTTGCATGCCCCTTCTCCCATCAGAGTTAGGTGGGTGGCTAACACCATTTGGGGCTGACTAATGAGCAAGCTTTTCTTTATCCTCCTGGGCTTGCTTCCCTCATGTAACCAGCTGATGGCTCAGGTGGGCTTGAGGCAGGAATGAGCCTCCCCCTCAGAACCAGCACTTCAGTGGGACATGAGCCAAGTGACTTCATCTTGGGTGACTTCCCATCTTTGTTGTTCTCCTTGCTTTGTATCATAAGAATAGCACTGATGTGACACTACAGCAGTAGATACTCGGACAGCTTCTTGCTTTTGCTCATGGGAGATGACATACTCTGCTTGCAATGGAGGGTTTGTGGTGGCAGACCTGGGAGTGGGACTCTGCTTGTTTGTATGTAGCCTTTTAAAATGCAGAATGCAATTTCCAGTGGCATTTGGCTGGTTCTGTAGCTGATGAGACATACAGATCTACCCAAAGGGCTGGTTATCTTATCTTAGGTGCTTCTGATAAGGTGCTGCCTATTTCTGGTGATCATAGGCGAGACCTGAGCAGCTGACTGGAGCATGTCCCTTTTACATTCTAAGTGTGGGTGAGATCAGACCTGCTCTAGAGATTAGGAGATCAGAGGGAAGGCTGTACAAGCAAAATGATAAGGCAGCTTTCTTCCCCCTCTGCCATTTGTTCTGATTACAGGGGATTACACATCCCTTGTTGGGAGCAATGGCCCCTCAATGTCTTATTTTATGAAGCCCCCAAGTAAGGAACTGTTTTTGGAAGCAGAGGCTGTGAAGAGCAAAGAGATGATGAAATGTTGCCCCAGTTCTGTCTGTGCATTCAGCCTCCTGATGTGTCCCCATCCCTGGATCACCCATATCCCCACCACCCTGTTCATCACCTCATCACACGCCCTTCCTCTCTGCGTTATTCCTGGCAGTTCCCACAGGGGAGGAGGTGTCTTTGTCCCTATACCCTTGCAAGCACTTGGGAGGACCCAGGAAGGCAGCATTGCAGGGTGATTCCCACAGGAGTCTCAGCTCCCATCCCCAGAGCAGGTACAAGGTAAGGAACCCAGTGAGGCCACCTCATGCAGCAAGTTCAAACATCCATCCAGACAACTCCCTGCTGCCTGTGTGGCATTTGTAACACCACCTGGGCTGCCCTGCCCCTTCCCCTGCCACATTACTGCCTGTGTATAGTATATATATTATATATATATATTTAAAGAGATGTATAATATAAAGCTATACATATATACGTATACCCGATGACTCATGGATGGCCTGCCGCATACAGGATCCTCTGAGTGGTCTTGTCTAAGCCCGAGTGTCCCTTCAGCCCTCATCCTCCTCCTCCTCCTCCTCCCCCCCCTGCCCCTGTCCCTTCCGAAATTCAACTACAGCGAACCCCGCCACCTCGGCACCTGTGTTTACAATGTCCTATATATTTGTGGTTAACAAAGTGAAGGTGGTAACTACTGGTGTCTCAATAAAGTTATGACGTTCAAAATAACCATACTATATGGAAAAAAAAATGGTCTGGATTTTCTTCTTTGGGGAGGGATGGCTTGTTTAGCTTGGTTTGCTACAAGAGCATTGGCTCCTGTGCTCCTGCATGACCAAGCTGGCAAATTTAGTGACAATCAGTGGCTTGGATGGAGGAAAGAAACCTAAAGAACTGCTCTTATTGAGATGTTTCAGTGGAAGCTAATGGTTGTATGTTTTACTTGGCCTAAGTTTCAAATCACACACACCATCAAGTGTCTCTCACCTAATCAGTAGGAAAACTTGAGGAACCTGACATGCCATGTTAGAAGTGGACTCTCACTGTGAAAAGGATGTGTCAATAGGAGGTGTGGATGGGGGACTTAAAGGAATATAGGATACAAATCCATATGGAAATAAACACCTGTATTTCCACACCCAGGGAAGCAGAAGTGTTTAGTCCTTTGATGTGTCTTTATCTTTAGTCATCTATGTATGACCATTGCTCACACATAGCAATGGTGTACTGCAGGTGTTGAAAACATAATCAGATCCTGGGAAATGAGCTCTCAGGGCCATTGCCCACAGTGGGTGTCAGTGACTGGCAGGCCATCACTAAAAAGGATCTTGTTCCAACAAGCTTTGCAATAAAAATGAAATTCAGAATCCCATCCCGTGCTGATGCTTAGCTAAAGCTTCCCTCTCATTCTTTTAATTAGTCTGTCACCCAAGTACCTGAGTACCACATCTCCCAACCTTTGTAGGGTTTGAGGACAGTAAACAGAAGCACATGATGGTGAACAGGCTCCAGCCAGTCCCCCAAACTGTCTCCCCTCTTGGGACCACTACTGAGCACACACTGCAGCTGCACATCACATTATGTGCAAAGTGTTGGTGGACCGACCCATCTGTTTCATGATTAATCTTTGTTTGGACAAAGACCCTTCCTACAGTCACAGCTTTTGGGGTGGATGTTTTGTGGAGATACCAAGCCCACAGAAAGGCAAATATCTGTGTTGGCAGCAGGTGGTGTTAAGAATTGGTGAGACAAGATGTTGCCAAAAGCAAGCATTTCAGATGAGTAGGACTCCAACATTACTAGTTTGTTTGTGTTTTCTAATCATTTGAAATCTCTTTAGTTTTGCTGTCTGGTATTTCACATGCTTATGAGTCATGTTTTGAAGCTTCTCCCTGCAGCCATGACATCTAGAAACAATTCTGTTATAAAGTGGTTTTCTTTTTTTTTTAAAGTTCACATAATCCCAGGACTCAAGGAGATGAAATTTGGGTTAGTGTATCAAGGAGATCAATAAAATTATATGAAACAACCCATTTCCCTCCCTCATAAATCCATCTGCCCTAAAACAGTACAAACTCTGTTTTGCAGAGGTGTTTGACTCTCTCTTGGGGGGATCAGCACACTCTCAGTCATCATTCCCCCTTTCTCTGGCAGTAGCTCCCCACATTGTCTCTCCAGCTCTCGCAGAGGGTGCTGGGGGAAGGAATCTGTTGTTTCCAGCTTTTCTTCCTTAACACTTGTTCTTTTTATTGCCCCATCTTATTTCTCTGCCCTCCAGCGTGCCTGGAAACAGTGGCCTGCGAAGAAACGAGGAGCATTAGGGCACCTGTACCTGTGGGAAGCATCAGGCTGAAGCTGGTAAAGGCAGATGAGGTGACCTCGGGGTGGAGCTGTGTGAGGCCTCACAACGCCACCGCCCACCATCCCTTTCTGTCTGCTGTGGGAGCAGAGCGGGTATGGTGGCAAGCTGGCTCTGGCAGAGAGACCCTTCCTTCTTCCCATGTCACCTCCTGCAAGCTTTGCCAAAAATCATGGCTTTCCTTTCCAGCCCCAGCCTCTGTTAGCATCAAAACAGGAAAAAAAAAAAATCTCCCTAAACATATCTCACACATCATCAGTAGAGAGAAACGATGTGATGGCTTCTGCCAGCAATCTGGGAAATGCTTCCCAGTTCCTGAGCACCTACAAGAGCACTGTGTAGGGGCTGCCCCCAGCTCCCTGCTCCCCGTGGCACATTCCTCAGTCGTGCTGTTCATCTTTCATCCAGCAGAGTAGTGACCATGTTATTCCTTTCCTGCAGAGAAAGCTTCCATAAAACCAGGAAGGCAGCAGTACAGCTTGGAACCAGGAATACTGTGTGTATAATCCCTAGCACTGGGGACAGAGAAAATGGGAGAGTAATTACAAAAAGAGAGAGAGAGAGAGAGAGGGAAGAATGAGAAATGTGGGAATTCAACATGAGAGGGGGAGCTGTATATCTGGTAACCACTGAATCATATAATTCATTTACTTGTGCATGGATGGTGAGGTTCAGTGACCAATATCTTGCATTCCTGAGGAGATCTTGGCTGCGTGGGAATATGGCACAGCAGTTTCTGAGAGGATTTGCAGAAAGTAAGAAACATAAACAGAGGTTAAAATAAGTTTGATCAATACAGGCAACAGGAACGTGGTGCACTATTTCATCTTCCAAGTGCTGCATAAAGCTTTCAATGAGCAGACATTAATGGAGCAGCTCAGCACCTTCTGTAGCACTTTCCTTTGGAGGACTGTGAAATGCTGGACAAACATGCATTTAATGCTGCAAATGGCCTCGTTTGCTAAATCCTACTATCCACTTTTTTTCCAGGTCAAGTAGTAAATTGACTGACTCAAGGTTAGGGCAGAAGCTCAATGACAGAACCACAGGAGTATCCAGGCAGAATCTGGCACAAGTATTTTCACCAAGAAAAAAATGCTTTGCACCAGGTCTGCATTCCAGCACAAAGTGGCAGAAAAAAGATAAACCCAAATGACAAAGATTAGTGACTACGAGCTGAAGCCAGATATTTAAATTAGGAACAGGGCACATTTTGAACTGCAAGAGGTGACAAGCCGTTGTACAAACAAGGAAAGTGGCAGATTTTCTATCTTGTATCTTTAGGAAAGTTGTTTTGCTCTCTCACTGACTTCACATTCTGCCTTATCACACTCTCACACAGACTCTGCTCTTGTTAGTTTCAAAAGGACTCACTTATGGATAGAAGAAGACAGAAATGACTCCTAAATTCCCAGCCCTGCAATGCAATACATGCTGACAGTCTCTAGGCACACCCAAAGCCTTGCTGATTTCAGTGTCGCTCTGAGCAAGGACGGAGTCTGACTGTGCTCATCAAGGTGCATGACTGCAACCTTCAGTGGCATTAAATAACCATAAGCTGCTGCTGCAATGCTGAAAAAGTGTCATCCTGTTTTAAAGCAAAGGCACTTGCCTGTAGCTTTTTAATGACATGGACAATGCTGTGCTATGCGTTTTTCTGCAGGACCGGGAATTCTTCTTTTGATACTGGCAAGAAAACAAATCTTTGTCAGTACTAGATCTGTCCATCCTATTTCTAATACATACTTCAGACCTATTCTTATAATTATTTGTACCTATTCACAGCTTTACCCACAGGAATACTCTGAATGACATCACTGAGACCAAGCTGATAGAGAAGCCTAAACCTGAGGAAACTTGTTTGTAGACCCAGGTTCTAAACCTTGAATTTTCTTCTATCTTTGCATAATGGAAGCTTTTAAAAAAGTAATTCTGCCCATGTACCTAATTCTGGTTGAATGTCTGTATATTTGTGAGCCTTGCATGAAGGGGGAGGATCTGTAATCTTTGTATATTTTGAAGAAAGAAATGTAACAAAACAATAGACAGAGGATTTACAGGAAAGGAAGCTGGAATCCTCTGGCAAAAAACCCTGCAGCAAAAGCCATCATTCCATAGAATGAGGTTAATTAACTGGCAATTATTTCTGAAGTGCATCTGAATCAAATATACCTGCTACAAAGATGTCATTATGAGTGTATCAAGCCACTGCTGGAAATCAAGACTATTTAACACTCCCACCCTCAGCACAACTGTGCTGCTGCCCATGACTGAAACTGCGCGTCTCTCATGTTGGAGCCCCTGCAGCCACAATACACACAGGGCTCTTCCTGAAGCCCTTGCTGCCACAGCCTTACTGCTGGCCATCACACACATTAAGATATGCCATTCACGCTCCTGGAGGGCTCTTCTGCTGACTTATAATACTGAGAAAGCAGTGAGATTGAATCTTGTGTCTTCCTTCCTCCCCCAGCTGAGCTGATTCAATGGAAACAGCCTATGCCAATAAAAGACCTTAAATAAGAGCAAAAGCAGTGCTCTCTGATTTTGTCTGTATGGCTCAAGCAGGGACACAAGTGATTTTACTGTTGTGCCTGACTGGAGACTAGCAAGAACTGCTCCAAACTGCAGTGAGGATTGAGAACCACTTGTCATTTGTCCTAGACACCTTCCTACTGCTTCCCTGGCCCAACTACATCCTTGTAGAGATCTACAAGATAGAAAATCTGCCTGCAAAAGAGAGAGGGAGAGGGCAGGACAGAGACTGCAAGCTGAGACACATGGATGCCATGCATGTGGTGCCTATGGAACAGGGCGCAGCTGAGAGCTGGCACCTGGGCTGAGTCTTCCCTGGAGGTTCTTTGGAACATGATGCACTACTAAGAAAACTACTTCAACACCAGGCTACCTCAGGGCTCTCTGGCACTCAGGGTGACCCCATTTCACAGGATCCAGGATTCACAGTACCAACTGCGCCTCAAGGACTGTGTTCCGTTTTGGGCCCCTCGCTTTAAAATGCACACTGAGATGCTGGAGCAGGTCCAGTGAAAACACATCCTATGTGCAACAGCTAAGGGAGCTGGGCTTTTTTAGTCTAAAGAGAAGGCTAAAAAGAGACCTCATTGCTCTCTACAACATACGAAAGGAGGTTATAGTGAGGTCGGGGCTGGTTTCTTCTACTGTGCCTGCAGTGGGAGAGCTAGAGGAAATGGTCTTAAACTGAGACAGGAGATTTTTTTTCCCCACTGTTATGGCGGTCAGGCATTGGAATAAGCTGCCCACAGAAGTGATGCGGGTGTTCCCATCCCTGGGGTGCTCAAGCAGCATCTGCATCTGGCGCTGGGTGATGTGTCTTAGGGCTTACAGTGGCAGTGCTGGGTGGACAACTGGACTGGACGATCTCACACGTCCCTTCCAACCCTGATGATCCCATGATTATATGATCCTCACAACCCTGCCCCTCCTCCTCCCCACACGCACGCTGGCAGTGGCGGCCAGCAGGTGCTTCTTTCTCACACACCTGAAGGCCACAGGTAGGAAATGGAGACACCTGCGCTCCGCCCAGAGCAGAAGGAAGGTGTAAGGCCCGGCGCGCTTCCAGGCGTTCCGGTTCCGTGCCTTGGGCCCGGGCGCTGCCCGGCGCCGCCTGGCGCGGGGGCGGGGCCTGAGCGGGCCGAGCTGTGGCGGGCGGGACGGAGGCGGCCGCTCCCGCTGCAAGATGGCGGCGCAGAGGAGGAGTCTGCTGCAGAGTGTGAGTGGCACCTTCCCCCCCTCCGAGCACACGCACCCCCCAGGTGGGTGCGAGGGAGTCCCCGGGCCTCCTCTTCACCCGCCCCCCCCCGCGCTGCCGTGTGGGAAGGGGGAGGTCCCCCCGCCGCGGGCGGTGGGTGGCTGCTCTCCCGCCTCAGGGCAGGGGCTCCGCAGTGCGGGGGTCCCGCCGTGGTCAGCGGCCCGCACGCTCCCGGACCGGCCGCTCTGCAGCGCACGGTGGGCCACAGGTGGCTGGGGGGCCGTGCCGGTGCTGCGGGCGTCGGGGTGCCCGCTGTGTGAGGGGGCAGCTGGCGCCTGCAGGCCTGGCTGGAGATGGCGGCCCCAGGGATGTCTCTCTCATTGCTGGCTGCAGCGCCAGGCCCCAGCCCCTTGTCCTGGTTGAGTAGTCCTGGGGGAATCCAGAGCTTTCCCCTGCACTCCCGTGCCGGGGGTGCGTGAGGATCTGATCCACCATAGGAGTAGCTAAGCTAGTGCTGTGCTGTGCTGTATGGAGTGCAAAACTTGCGTGCAAATTTTGCATCTGGTTTCTTGTTAACCAGAGCCGGAGTACAGCCAGAGCTCAGCTTCAGAGGGAAGGGACGTGGTAAGTGATGCTGTTCTGCAGGGGGAAATGTGGAGTTATTGGCTGTGCTATTAGCAAAGGGAGAAGGGTTGAGAAGAGGGTGTGGGTGGACTGGTGACCTGTACTGCACCACGATCTTCACTTCAGCCTGCTTGGGGTTTACATGGTCCCTTTCCTCTTCCTGCCAGGAACAGCAGCCCAGTTGGACAGATGACTTACCATCCTGCCATCTCTCTGGGGTGGGCTCAGCTCCAAACCGTTCCTACAGTGCAGATGGCAAGGGGACAGAGGGTCACCCCTTGGAAGATAACTGGTTAAAATTCAGGTAAGTGGGTTGCACCTGGGATACTGACTCCTGCTGGCACCAGTGCAGGTGGAAGAAGTATTTAGTCACACTGGAGGTGGAAGAAGAGGGTGGGGCCTGAGCGTGCTAGTGGTGTCAAGGAGAACTTGCTACTTGTATCTGTATCTTACAGAGATCTGTGACCTCTTTGCTTCTGCCCTCTTGGTAGGAGTGAGAACAACTGCTACCTCTATGGTGTCTTCAATGGTTATGATGGCAACCGAGTCACCAACTTCGTGGGTCAGAGGCTCTCTGCAGAGCTGCTGCTGGGCCAGCTCCACGCAGATCACAGCGATGCTGATGTGCGCAGAGTTCTGCTGCAGGTAAAGAAGCTTTGAGTGGGAGCAGCTCCTGCTTCTTGCATTTCCCACCTCCTCTTTGCCATCAGGGAGCAGCATCTGGTTTCTGTGGGGGTTGGAAACATCTGGTGGTTGCAGTTGCACTCATCCTGAGCATCTGTAGTGCTTTGTTTCACTCCTGCCTCATCCCATCTGTCCCCTGGCTCCGTCAGCACAGTGCTGAGAGCTCTCCAGGAAGCTGCAGCCAGCCTTCCCTGGACGTGTAGGAACAAGTCAGCCTGTGAAGGAGATGACAGTGAGTGAAGGGGAGAAGTTAATGTGTGGGGAGATGGATTTGTGAGTATGCTTTCTTGAGTGACAGGATCAACACACAAGATCAGATAGGTCTCTGACATTGCTGTGAATGTAATTTTTATGGTGTTGTCTTCTGTTTTGAGTTGTTGCAGATTGTTTTTACAAGCTGTTAACTGGTTGTGCTGAAACAATTGTGTTTCAATGTGCTGTAGTGGTCCTTGAAAGTCTGTATGTACAGTGATCATCCACTCTTATGAGCTGGTCTTAGAGAGGTGAGGATGAGTAGCCCAAAGTCTGTAGGCATCAAATAAGTGCTTTGTTTCTCTTTATGGCCTCTTTTAGGCTTTTGATGTGGTGGAAAGAAGTTTCCTGGAGTCCATTGATGATGCCTTAGCAGAGAAGGCCAGCCTGCAGTCTCAGCTACCAGAGGTAATGTAACCCTAAGAGCAGAGCTTGCTGGAGGTCCAGCCTTCCAGCTTGCTGGGTGAGGTTTGGGCACATTAGTCAGTTTGAGCCAAGGGAGGCTGTAAGTGAAAGTTACTTCTCCGTGGTTCTCTTCTGGAAGCTTGCATGAAGAGCAGTAAGTGCCTTGGTCCATTTCCCAGAGTCCCCACTGTTTGTACTGGCACTGCTTAGACCTGACATTGGTCATCTGAGTAAGGAGCTGGGTGTATCACAGAGAGGAGTTCAGCCTCTACGTGTGGCTCTTCCAGGACAAAGCCATGCAGATGAGAGGAAAGGCCTCACATTTGCGTGGCATCTGGGCAAGTATGGGCTCTGTTCTTCTAGTGTACTGGACTGTCCTCTCCAGCATTGTATCAAAGCTGTGCCATTCAGTAGGATTGAACAGAAAATTTTAGGTCTTGTACAGGCAT